>CM045761.1:78360730-79560730 GCA_025200525.1 Camellia lanceoleosa | reverse complement strand
TGAAGAGGGAAGGTTATTAATTAAGCACCCCCGCTCACCCAATCAAAAGATCGGCCTCTGCAAAGCCACAATATGATTTTTATTAACTTTATGTGCTCATATTCCAATTATTTAGTAAATTCTAAAATTTACTATGTGACACAAACAAATATAGACTATGTTGTTCATTTTGGAACAATTTGATTCATTATTTTGAAGATGTTTTCAATAGTGAAATCATGAAAATCAATTTTATTCCAAATTAAATAACACAGCCTTCATCCACTAGTATGCCTAGAGTTATATCAAATAAGCACATAGCCATATGGTAGGATGCTAAAGATAGTAAGAAAATCACACATAAGCGGGATGCTAAAGCACAAAACTTGCATATTTACTGACGTCCCACAAATAGATACAAAACAAAGTTAGTAAAAACATGCATGATCCTATATACAAGATTCTAATGCAATTCACTCATGAAATGCAACTAAAGATCCGACTTCTAATATATATGACATGTGAATCATTTCAAGACATGAGGAAGCCCATAAAATCACATAATAATCGATTAAAGTCACAAATGCAAATTTAGTCGAATCTTAAGGCATGAAATATGGATGCAAAGCATGGATATGATGACAAGACAATATATAATGCATATTTACATATAAGAAAAGTAAGTAAAAGAACGGGATAGAAACAAGCGGGGTAGAGAATTATTACGTCACTTGAATATTACATATCCGAATAAGGGAAGAGAAGAATAAAAAAATAAGAACAAAACAAATATTACAAAAAAATATATATATATATGTATGCCTTGGCAATTGCCGGAAACCATTTTGCTTGACTCTAAAAAACCAGCTATGTTCTGCCCTAGAAGAAGTTGGCTGGCCAGCCAACTAATTCTGGCAAAAACACTATGTTTTTTTTTTCCTTTTCAACACCAAAGAAAGAACAAACAAGGGATATATGGGTGGCTTAACTAACCACTTCTAGTTAGATTGAAACAAGTTTATAGCATGAAATTGAAGTAAGAAAAGCAATAAAAGAAAGAAAATGCAAGAAATACAAGAAAATGAAAAGTGTGCAAAATTCACATTCCAATGAAGGATTTGATTTCTAAACTTTCTTTTGATCACCCTCAAGTTTAGGAAGTGTATTCTCAATTCTTAGTTTGAAAATTTGAAATTCTAGTTAAAATGGTGTTTTTGGGTTATTTAACTATGTGTGTGGAGTGGAGTAGTTCAAACTCTCTGTTTTTCTCTCTTTTTCAACAATGCTCACACTTTTTTGATCAAGGCTCAAGAATATGGCTATAACTGAATTTATGGGCTTGGTTTGATATATTGAAAGATGGTATATTAGTGTATGGAAAAATGGAGATGTTTTGGCTCAAAACATAAACGTCTTTTTTTTTTTTTCCTCTCTAACTCTCAATTCACTCCCTCAATTCAATTCTCTTCATTCAACTCCTTTATCTCTCTAATCCTTTCCATCTCTCTATATAGATAATGAATGAAATGCAAAGTCAAGGAGGTTGGAGACAAGGATGATAGAGTGATAAGGGTGGTTGCCTTGGATGCTCACTTTTGGGAAGATGACAAACTCCTTTTTGACAATGGAGGCCAAATGATGATAATGAAAGAGGTAGGTGTGTACCTTATGCATGAATGTATCATCAAAATATCTGAAATGATATGACCCATACACTTTCATCAAGAATTCTGCCAAAACTACCTTGCTTCTGGGCAAATTAGCCTGTCGGCCAAAAAGGTTGTTGGCCAGCCGACCAAAAAGTTAGCAGGCTAGCCGACACTATTCATCGAGCACTATTTGGCCGGCCAACACTAGTCATTGAATTTTTTTCCTTTCTTTTTCTTAGAGAAAATAGGATTTTTTAGCAAAATCATTGGAACTATGCATAAAAGAAATATTTTAAAAGAGAGTTTTGAATGGACCTAAAGCACTTGGCTAAAACAGGCGTGGGGTTGGGAATGAAGCACAAATTCCATCATTCTTACTAAGAATTATGTGAGAAACACATTCTGATTTTCATCATCAGGTAATCAAAAGAAAGTGCTCAAGTCTTAGGGCTGGTCAAAATGGGGTGTCTACAGTTGTCCCTCTTTGACAAAACTCCAACTCATTTCTTAATATGAGTGAATGTTAAAGCCCGAAGACGACCCTTTTGCCAAAGCTGTAAAACTTGGGCAAACAAACAAAATGCAAAACTAGCGTAGTTCAAGGGCAAAATGCAAATGATATGCAATTGAAATACAATTTGAAAGCTGGACTTACATGCTTTACGAAGCCATTTTTATTTTGAAAATTCACGATCTATAATGCAATGCAACATGTAGTATAAAGCATACCAAGGAATACAATCCAAACACATTCACATAAGAGAACGAAGCGTAACCGATGAATAGTTTTAACTTACAACTCAAAACAGAGAGGTATTAACCAAGAAATAGATAGTATTGTCATCCTAAAAAAGGGCTAGCACAAACCGAGTGGTTTGAACCTACACCCCAAAAAGGGGGCCAGTAGTAATTGATGAAAAATGTTGTAATTAAATGCTGATGTGAATAGATTGTAGCCAAGTGATGCAACAGTGGTAGTAGTAACCATGCAAATGATATGCTAATGTAACTGAAAGTTATTTTTTTTTCTTTTTGAACATGCATGATGTGTGCAATGCAATATGTAATATATGATAGGTGGTGAGGCAAGCCTCATGCAAATGAAGCAAAACAAAGGGGTACAATCCAAACACACCCACATGAGAGAAGAAAATGTAACCAATGAATAGTTTGAACCTACAACCCAAAACATGAGAGGTATTAACCGATGGATAGTCTTAACGAACAACCCAAGAAAAGGAAGGTATTAACTAATGATGGTTTGAGCCGACAACCTGAGAAAGGGATCGTATTGTCATCCTAAAAAACGGCCAGTATTAACGTAGTGGTTTGAACCTACAACCCAAAAAGGGGGCCAATAGTAACTGATGAAATTTTTTTTTGTATCAAATGTTGATGTGCATGGATTGTAACCAAGTGATAAATGTAACAGACAGTGTATGCGTGGTGGTAAATGCCAAAATAAATAAATAAATAAACACAAAGAGGTAATCTGAGACATACAATAGACAAAATGATATGATAGATGCATAACAATAAAATGATGGACGCAAAACTAATATGACGAATACACAAAACGATTTTTTATTATTGTTTTCAAAATTTTCTTTTCTTTTCTTTTTTTCCTTCAAAATTTTCTTCTTTTCTTGATTTTTTTTTTAAAATTCTTTTTGATTTTTTGAAAATTTCTTTTATTTATTTATTTATTTTGTTTTGAACATTTCTATATATACCATATATATAGATATATAGATTCAAAAATATAAAATATGTATTACATACATATACATATATACAAAATATATACATATACGGACACATACATATATACAGATACATATACACATCCGAGCTATATATATACATATATGGACATAATATATACATATACATATACGTATACAGACACAGACATACGGATATAAATATATACAGATACGGATGCACAGTCATACATGTACAAAATATATACAAATATGCACTCTTCTCTCTCTCTCTCTCTCTTTCTCTCTCTCTCTCTTTGCGCCATTCGTCTTCATCGAGCGCCGTATTTGGCACGCGATTTCAACAATCACAGCACACCTGACCGATAACAGCTAGATAGCCTTATTTGTCAAAGATTGCCTTGGCAATCCCTCTTCTTTTGGCTTCTTCTTCTTCTCTTCTGTTTTCTTTATAAACCGAGGCTTGCGAAAGATATAGAGTAGAGAGCTGTAAATTTCCCCTGCCATTACTCTACAAATTTTCCTCTTTGAAGGCATTACACTTCCTTGTCATGGCTTTTTCTGCCTATCCCCTCACTCTTTTCCCTAACCTCAACACTTCCCTGATCGAGAATGCCGAGGCTAGCTCCTCTGAACCTTGACAAAGTGCCCTTACCCCCCTGCTCCTGTTCTTAACTTTCCTATATTGTTAGTCGAACAAACAATGGCAGTGCAGTATGATATTGATGCCAACCACTTCACATTAAAGTCCTGTTTGGAGATGGTGACCGTGGTCTCCAATTTCTCCCACTGGCTGCAGAACAGGACAAGTGAAGTATACCGATTAAATGCCCAACTCTCTTTGCTCCAGAGTTCAAGGACACTCGGGCAGAGATTAGCGTATTGAAAAAGTAGAACAAAGAGCTGAAATGACAGGCCACCTCCATGGTCCGATTCGGAGTTCCTTCGTACTCCTCATTTGATGGCCAGATGAGAATAATTTCTTTTGGAAACTCTGCCAATGCTGAGGTAGAGTTTTCAAGGGCTTCCTGAGAGTAATATTGTGGCGAGGCAACTGACGGTAGAGTTGAGCAACAAAGTTTTTTGCAAATGATGTCAATTTGTAATCTTCGTCGCCGGGCTGCTGTCCCAAAAACTGAGAAAATGTCCCTCTCACTTTTTTGTATTTTCAATTTTCTCCCCTTTTTGTTTTAGTTCTTTTTGTTTTTTCTTTCTGTTTTTGCTTAGGAAGGAATACCAATACTTTAGAATTTCCCCCTCTTTTTTGTTTCTATTCAGAATTTCTTTTCTTTTCTTTTCTTTTTTTTTTCTTTTTCTTGTAATGCTGTAATTAGGGGGCTTCACCCGGAAGTTTAATAAAATGAGTTCTATTGATTACACATCATGGCGTGAATGGCACAACATGAATGGCACAACACTTGAGCATGAAAACATTTTTCTTTTGAATTTGAATATGAGAATGATTGAATTGTAATGAACTCTGAATTAGATATTGAGCCGTCAACTAACCAGGAATCAAAAAAAATGAATCAACAAAGGAAAACAAAGCAAAAGCAATCCAAACACACCTATTTACACTTACTAGAATGAAAGACTCAAAACATGACTCGAAAGGACACACCATTGAGCCTACGCAACTTTTGCAGTTTTCCATTATGGATTCAAAAATTGGTCGATCGGCTAATTGATTGGCCGACTGGCTAACTAGTTGTCCAACCAGCTAAAAAAATTGACGGGCTAGCTAATTCATTAACCTAGCAGCTGAATTAACTGATGAACTGGCTAGAAAATTAGTCGGCTAGCTAAACAAGTGGGTGGGTGGCTGGCTGAAACAATCAAGAGGACACTTGGAGTCAACTCAAAACTTAGACGACCAACTGAATGGTTAGCCAGCCGGATAAAATATGAACATGAGACTCGAGAGTGCGGGAAGAAGTCAAAATTCCTGACTTGACTATGCACCATTGCTTTGACTTTTTTTTTTTTTTTGGGTTTCTGCTAAAAATTTTGACCAACATGAGAGTTAAATTAGCATGCTTGTTCCACTCTATGTTTTGACATCATGTAAGTCAAGTCGTAAGCATTGAAAAATTTTCTTTTTTGGCTTCAAGAAATGGTTCGGTTTTGCAAAAATGGCGTAATTTTTTGAGAAATTTAATCGACTCTATTAAAAGTCCTCAAAATTGGTTTTCACAAGTGGTGTGACAACCCTCACCTCTGATTACTGCTAAACTGTGACTGAGCATGATAAGTAATTGATCGGACTGAAATTCTGAATTTATTGCATAAGTGTGTTATCTTAATTGCATTCTATCTGTTTGTCGTAGATTGATCTGTTTGTGTTTTTAATTTCGAATTGCGAATTGAAGGCCTTATCGGCGGCCGAATCAGAAATTGATTGGTATTTTATGTTAATTAGAATTTATGTGATTTTATGGTAGATTTAATTGGAATTTGATTTGGAATGATTAAATTAGATTAAATTATGTTAAATTAATTGAACCTAGTTATTTACCTAATTGCCATTGAGTAGATTGACTCAAAAACCCACCCTTATTATGCCTTATGCATTTTTGATGCATCATCTTCATTTCCTCTAGAGGCCAAAACCGTGGAAGAGAGGGAGAGCTAGGAGAAGTTTGGAATTCATCTTGAAATCTTGCTTGAATCTACAGGAATTGAAGAGAGATTGCATAATTGAGCTTGTATACCTTGAATTCAAGACCTAAGGTAGAGATTTCATCCTCTCATTTGTGAATTTGAGTTGTATCTTGCATGGTTCATGGTAATTTAGAGTTTAAAGTCAAGAATTGGGTTTAGGAGTTGAATTTGAGAGTGAATTCATACATGCATGTACACATTCTTGAGTTTTGAGGTCTTTTCCATGAAATTTGCTACATACATGTTCCTATTTTGATTATAGTTCAAGAATTCATCATGTTTTTGGAAGGATTGAGTTATTTGACCATGTATTTGAAGCTTTGAATTTAATTGAATACATGCATGTTGTGTTTGAGCTTTGTTCTTGAAGTTTATTTGAAAATGGTGTTCAATTGACTCATCATTGGGCTTTGATTTCTCAAATTAATCTTCAAAACATGTTATATTATGGGTTTAAAGTGTTTTTTTAGAAAATTGGCCTAAAAGGATCGAATTTGAGGCTTTTAAAGTTGAGTTTTGTGCTTGGGGATGAGTCTGGAAATTTCAGATTTTGGACCTACGCTCGAGCGTCGAACTTCACGCTCGAGCGTACCCTCTGAGTCGTGCACTGCCGCTCGAGCGAGGAAAGTCGAGCTTGAGCGTGAAATGCATACGCCCAGAAGTTCTTGTGTTTTACAGTCCGCTCGAGCGAGAGAGTTCACGCTCGAGCAAGGACCTGAGTCTCACGCTCGAGCGGAGGTCGAGCGTCCATCGAGTGTGAATTGCATGCATCCAGTACTTTTCATGAAGTTTACAGTCCGCTTGAGCGAAGGAAGTCACGCTCGAGCGGAGATTCTTTGTCTGCATGTCCGCTCAAGCGTAGAAAGTCACGCTCGAGCGAGATCCCTATTTTTTGAAAATTTTGAAAAGTGTTTTAAAATGCATCTTTGCATCATCTTTCCATCCTAGGCATTCCTAGGCCATGTTTAAGGCATCTTAATGAGGATATTGATGTAGAACCACACCGAGTCAAGATAGGGGCTAAGATGTTAATCCCAAGTATGTAACTTAGTGTGTGTTCGTTCTGCAACTTTGTAGGGTTGACATCTGAGGACGCTCATTAGCTGCTTATAGCCCAGTGCTCTATGAGTAACAATGTTGTAAAGATATGTTCAATTATGATTATTTTCTGAATGATCAACTGTTCTGCTTACTGAAACGTTATTGCTTAATGAATAAATGTTTGTCTTATTTGTAAACTGTATCCGTGGCATCCATAGCAATTTACTATTACTGTACTATTACTGTTACTGTCACAGAGATCTCTGTTGGTTCCCGTGTTTGGAACCACTACTGTTTACTGTTATGATGGCCATCAACCGACTGTTCGGTCTGTTAAGACCTACTATACTGTTTTGCTATGGGATGCACCACATATGATTGCTATGGTTTCTAAGTGACTGATATGACTGTTTATTCACTGAAAGGACATTCATTCTTAACCTCTTTACACAACTGTTATTCACTGGGCTTTAGCTCACTGTTTATATTTATATGTAGGTGTCCAGGCACCGGATCGAAGTTAAGAGCGTTGGGTTAGCTCCCATTTTGTCAAGCAAACCATCGTGCCTCACTTCGAGGTTCCATGTCAGTCCAAGCCAGGACCTGTTGGGGTGTCTCAGTTCACCCTTTTGCTTCTGTTCTGTAATACTGTTTTAGACTTGTACTATACAGTTTGAAGAAGGGACTTGGTCCCTAACCTGGATGTTATGTGCACCTGTTATGTATTTACTATTTTGGTTTTGAATGTGATTATGTTACGGAAAAGTATTTTGCATCTGATATCCTGACTCATTGGACATCTTTTATTTCTTGTTTTGGCTTCCGCCTTACTTTATTCAGACATCACATTATCAAGCAGGCCTTTGGTAATCACGGATTACTAGCCGGTTACGGTGCTAGACCCATAGGGGCGGGTTTGGGTCGTGACAAATGGCCACTACTCGACCAACATGGAATCAACTCTTTGAGATAAACAATCTCAAATCTGAACTTGATTTGTCTTACAGCTAAATTTGTCGTAAATAAGAGATAGGACAGCTAAATTGAATGGAGATGAGCCAATTGAACATGGACAAGACAACCGAATCAAGTAAAAATATACCATCAAACATGGATAGGACGAGTGATTTGAAAATGGTTGGGGCCGAACTTCAACATGAAGCTACTTACGTATCCCAAAGATAGGAATCAGGCCTTAAGTAGTTTCGGGGGTAAGGTTCACTCGGTTATTTTCACTCTCCTTTTGTGTTTTATTTTTTGCCAAAGTCGCCCTTCCGAGTTTTCGAACTTGGGTCGTTCTTTCGGGTTTTTGGCCCAACGAGTCTCTCAAGGATAGTACTTTGTAGTTTGTCTATGTTGATTGGTTGTAAGAACTCTAGGCCATCTAAATCCATGAGAATGGCTATTACTCTTCACTAGATAAATTTGATGATGTAAGGACTCCTCCAATTAGGTCTGAATTTGCCCCTAGTGTCATGGATAGAAACTTGATTGTGCTTCAACAATAAATCTCATTCTCTCAAATTCCGGGATTTGACTTTCCTTGAGAAATGACTGGTTTGAATCTTTGATCACATTCAACCTTTTTGCCCCTAGTTCGAGGGGTGATTCCAATCCAGCTATGCAAGCCTTTTATTGATCATATCCGACCTTATTGCCCCTACTTCAAGGACTACTTCTGATCCGGCTATGCAAGTCTCACACTCTGGTTGATTATTGAACATTCTGAATCAAGGTGTGAAGGCTAAAGGGTCGGGTCTAAAGTCGAGAAGGATCATATGCTGTACAATCTCAAAATCAATTCTAGGCATGTTTTCGTAGGACCACGCAAAATATTTTTTGAAATCTTTTAATAAACCGACTAGTCACTTGCGCTCCTCCGGAGACAATATAGAACCAATCTGGACCAAGCCAAGATCCTTCTCAATACCTACATTAACAGAAATGATCTCATCCATTAAGGGCTTTAGCATGCCTCTCTTCTTTTTAGTCGATCAAATTTTGCAAATCCCGAGAAATTCCTTATTCTTTGTTTTCATCATAGTTTTGGAATTTTTTTTTGAAAATGTTTGGTCAATGTAATGATTTACAGGCATAGAGAAGTATGTGAAAATTACTGCATTTTTATTCAGAACTTCTGGCTCAATGGTCAAAACAAAACAGACTCAGAAGAAAGTGAAAAAAACAACAGACATAAACAGGACAATGACACTACAAGAAATTTCACTTTTAGAGATTAAAATTTTAGTTGCCAAAAGCCTAATTTTAGTCGCCATTTACTTTTGGCAACTAATATATTTGGTGTCCAATTTGGTCGCCAATAATTAATCGAGGAAAACAATCGACGACTAAAATTTTTTTAGTAGCCAAAAGTGACCTATCGATGACTAAAATTTTAGTTGCCATATATTTTTTACTTTTAGTGACTAAATTATTTAGTAGCCAATTGAGCATGTATGTTTGGCGACTAACTATTTGGTAGCCAAAAGTTTCACTTTTTGAGAATTGATGACTAAAAATTTAGTAGCCAAAAGTTTCTTTTTTACAATTGGCGACTAAAAGTTTAGTAACCAAAAGTTTCACTTTTTGACAATTGGCAACTAAAATTTTAGTAGCCAAAAGCCAACCAGTGATGTTTGTTTAGTCGCCAAAAGATCTCATTTAGTTTTTATAATTTGTTTCTGTAATATTTTTTGCGCCACCTCTAACCTGTGCATATACAAACTTATTCATCTATTCATTCATTCATTCAATTCTCAACCATTCAATAAAAATATTTCTCCACAACCTGTAGCATTTAATTTTCAACCATATACAAAACTTAACTATTAATCGTACATATCAAAGAAAATAAGAATCCATAAACATTGTATAATCCAACAAATACATATACTATCCAAACCAACAATTAAAATCCAAATTAAAAAAAAAAAAACAAATCTTAATAGAAAACATATCAAGTGTACATGTTTTCCATAAACAAAAATATAATGTAAATTGCGCCCATGCAAACATCATCAATTTGGCCCAAAAACATCATTGTATCCATGCCAACATCATCAATCTGTAACAAAAACCAAAAATGCAGAGCTTGATTTTTGTTTAAACAGAATATGGTTCAATTTATTTAACAAGTAATTTAGCTTATGGAGAAGGAAAAATTAGATAACTAACTCAATTGAATTTAGATGAATAACACAACGAATATATCAATTGATATAGCAAGACTAAATAAAGAAAAATCAATTAATGATTCTTTTTAGCTTAACAGATTGTTATTTCAAAGATTTCAATTAGAATAGGCAAATAATGATTTATGAGGATATGACACACAATATCAGTTATACAGCAACAAATATACCAACTATGAACTTAAAATTAGGTGAATAACATAATGTGTTCTAGTTGATTTACAAATGAGTTCAAGCAACAACAATCAATAAAATCAAATATATCAGTTAATGATGAAACACAAAATAAGCTATCAGTGATCAGCTAATTGAAAATGCAATGAATGAATATTGACTAAACAGTTTGTGAGTTATAGAAAGAAATAAGAACTGGTTTCAACTCAATCAAGTCAGAGAAGGTAATGGAAAATTTAGCTCAAGGTTCTTATATGCACATTTTACTTTGCAGTAGCAAAACACCAAAATTGGTTGCAAGGTCAAGACAGATACTTCCCAAGACACTCAGAAAGAACTTGCATAAGCCTCCTTGCTTGTCTTAGAGAACATTAAAAAGAGTATTCCCAATATCACCCCAAATAATAACCTTCAAGCCTTATTGTCCTATATTACCAAGGGAGATATATGAGGAATAAATTACAATCATGAGAGCTCACTAGCCAATTGCACATAGTTATTGATAATGGCACACCTTCAAATTCATTAGCAATAAAAGCCTAAACAGAAGCCAATATTAACGCATTCGGTTTCATTTTCAAATATTGTTCTTTTCTCGATAATAATGATTAATGAAAATTGATAAAGAAAACTTGTTTGCCAACTGTTTCCAAAAACAGTTTTCTTACAACACGCTATTTTTCGGATGTAATTTTAGATTAAAATGATGGTGTTTCCGAACTTGTCATTGTTATTGTTTCCAAAACATGATAAATGAAAACCGAAACAAACATATTGAATTCAATATCAAATAGAAATTTTGCCCAGATCTTCATTACATCATGTTATGGCTCCTCAAAGATTCTAGAACTTGAACTTCTTTCCCACCAAATATTCCAAGCCACCCAATTAGCCAAAGCCAAATCCAAAACAGACATTAGGAAATAGTGTAAAAACACAAAAGATGGTTAAAGAATTCAACTTTATTGATACATGTCAAGTAGAATTGACCCAGTTCATTCTATTAGTTCAGGAGTCTTCAACTAGTGTTGAATTGGATCTAAAAGTACATCAATCAAACAATCACCCAAACCAAAACCAATGATCCAAATTCAGAGTTTATTATCACTACCCATTTCGGAGTTTGTCCACACAATCCACATATCAAACACATTCAATACACAACAAAAACACACAAAGAAAGTTAAAAATTGAAATGGGTACTCACTAGAATGGCCTTGGATAGAGATAGGAACAGGGTTAGATGCGGGTTTATTGGAATCGTCATTGGAAGCGACTAAAACGATGTTGGAGAAGCAAGGAGTAGAGCGATGGTAGTAATGATCGAAGGGAGTCCAGAATCTGAGGAAAGAGACTATGGACTTGAGATCTTTAATCTCATGTTTGAGCTCTTCCTCGGTCTCACTGGCTTCCTTATAGCACTTTCTACAAGTGCCGACGTCACGTGGCTCATACTCGTCTCATCAAGACAAAGAGATGAGAGAGGATAAGAGAGAAGAGTGAGAGCATGAGATATTTTATATAGATGGTTATTGGCGACGAAAATTTTTTAGTCGCTAAAAGTATTTTATAAATCCCTCCAAAATATTTGAAATGTCTCACTCCAAAAATTTTAGTTATTTGGCAACTAAAATTCTCTTTTGTCGCTGAAAGTAAACTTTTGGCGACCAAAATTTTGGTCGTCAAAGGTAAAAAATAATTTTTTATTTTCCATTCGACAACTAAATGGTTTTAGTAGCCAAAACTCGATATACAATGACTAAAATTGTTTTTTGTCGCTGAAAATAAAAAGGTAAAAAATAATTTTTATTTTCCATTTGGTGACTCAATGGTTTTAGTAGCCAAAACTCAATATATGGCAACTAAAAAAAATTTTTGTCTCCAATTCTGGCATTTTTAGTGACTAATTTTATTTTCTTTTTTGTCGCCAATAACCAATATACCCTGACTAAAAAAAATTAGTAGCTAAATATTTTACTTTTGCCAACTTAAAAAATTTTTAGTCTCCAATTTCACAACTTTTGGCGACTAACCAATTTTGGTCACCGAAGGTGCATTTTATTGTAGTGTGATATCCAGGTTATCACCCCCGAAATCACTAGACTCTGACTCACAAGACTGACTCAATCCTGATTCTAGCTCCACAGACTTGACAGAATCAAGTTTAGACTGAACACCCAATTCAGAAAGTAAAATGAAAGCATTCCCAAATTGCTAATATTAGTGTGCGCCATCCGCCATGTCTGGAATGAAATATGTACATTCAACAGGTGGTCCATCTCTGATCACAGAAATGCTCACAATATCCTCCAAATTTATTGGTCTCATGCTAGTTTCAAGATCTATCATAGATTCAGCCAATGTCAAACATAAAACTTCTCCACTGCTTCTTTGCTGCATGATCAATCCATGGTTTAGGAAAACCATAAAGAAGGAAGTGCATACTCATGAGAATATCGACCAATATCCAGCTTTGGCTCCAAATCATCAACCCCCATAGGATTTTGGTGTTTTGGTTAGGATCAAGTGCATATATCATGAATAAAAGAGTGCCCTCTGGAATAAACACCTCAGGTTTGGATAGATAGGAAGGTATGATGTATATGTTGGAGTTGAAGGTGGATAACAATGTATAGATAAGGTTGAAATGGGAAGGCGGTGGGATTTGGTCATAGGGTGGCAATGGATCGATGGTGGTCTTGGCTTTTTGGGATGGAGCTATGATCTTATTATCAATAAGATCTTGAATCCCACAATGAAGTTGGAAGCAACGGTCAGTATTATGACCGTGTTATTGGTAGAAAGCATAGTATTTGGTGGGATCATGGCTACGTGGAAGAGGATTAGGAAGGGTTGGGAATCAAGGAGCTTGAGGTGCCCCTTTTTCACTAGTAGTTCCATAGCTTGAGTTAGCGACATGCAGAGAAGGTGAAACCTTCGGTTTTGAGGTCTGGTTGAAGTGGTTAGTTGTGGATCAATATTAGTAAAAGGGTTGGCCATTTTGGTAAAAGTGGTGATAGTGTTGACCTATAAGGGTATGGAATTGGCAACTGTGCTATTACTGACAATAGCATTGGAACTGCAATTGAACATCTTTCTCATGGGCTCATTTCATTCCCTAATGATTCCCTAATTAATAGCATCCTCAATTTGAACCCCAATCTCATGGAGGTCCTTGAAGTTGAAGAGTGGGAGAACTATCATTTTCTACAGTAATCCTTTATGCAGATTTTTGACAACCATGCAGACTTGATCTTTTTCCAAGGGTCGGCTTGTTATCATGACTGCCTTTGCCCTCCACTTGGTGATAAATGCCATGAAGCTCTTGTTGGGCTCTTGTCGGGTTGCCTCTAGTTCTAGGGTGGTTAACTTAATCTGGGTGTTGTAAGAATACTAGGTGATGAAGGCTTCAGCTAACTCTTTCTAACTCTATTTTATTGAGTCCTCCAGCTTGGCATACCAGATGGTAGCCACTCCTGACATGGTTCTTACAAACAAGGAAAGCTTTTGAGCCCGAGATAGGCCCACAGGCTTCAGAATGTCTGAGAAGATGTAGATGTGAACCATAGGGTCACCAGCCCTATCAAATCTATCCACGCGTGGCATTTTGAACTGCTCAGGCAGCCTCATAATTATCTCTATAAGCCTATCCTCGATGTCGGGAACAGAGTTGATTCCTTATGATTTGTTGAACATTTTCTCTAATTTGGATATTTTCAACATAGTCGGGTCAACTTTATCAATATTTGTGGGGAACAGTCCTCCCACTGGTTGTGTAGGAATCCTAAGATTTTCTTGCAAGTTCGGCTCAGGAAGTTCCTCAGTTGGCAGAGGTGGTTCCAGAACCAGATGAACCACTGGAGGTGGATGAGATGTCGACGCCCTAGACGGGAGTTGTAATTCGGCATGAGCCTACCTATTGGCAACAATCTTGTTGGTAATAGCATCCATGCTTCGTTGAAGGGCTAAAACATGTTTGCTATATCTATCGGAAATTGGTCCGTCACTATTAGAGGTTGGTCTATCACTATTGGAGATGGGTCTGTCACTATTGGAAGTGGGTTTGTCACTATTGGAAGTGGGTCCGTCACTACTAGAGGTTGGTCCATCACCATTGGAAATGGGTCCATCACAATTAAAAGTTGGTACATTACCACTGAAGGTGGATCCATCACAGATCCTAGAAATTTTGGCTAGTGAGGTTCTGACAATGAGGTTTTAACCTTCCTCTTTGTAACTGGCCGCAGAGAAACTAATACAGGCTGTCTTTAGACCAAATCTACAGTTCTACTAAGTCTACCAATGTGAGTGTACAAAACTTGGGGGATATTAGACCGTTCTGAAGCTATAGTGTTACGATTACCTAGCAAAAACAAAACAGAACTCCCAATCAGAATTTTTGCAGCGTTTCGACTCAATTGATCATTATGCACACTACACTCAACCCGTCAAAATGATATGACTGACCCACTGATTAGAGTGGAGAACCCCAAATCCCATACATTACACATAACAGGAAAGAGAACAAACACCCCTATGAAGGGTAAGAATACCTTATCCTAACTTTGAAATGGTATAGGGTTTCACTATTCACACAAGTGGCATCGCACATCCTAGCATAGAGTAGCATCCTGCCCTAATTTTGGAAGTTGCTAGAGCTTACTATATGCACTAAGTTAGTCTTGGTCAAAATGGGTACCTCAATCGATATACCTACCCAATCTGGCAAATCAAGCGGTATGTAGTAATCTTGATTCCAAGGCTTGTGCTCCAACCATATTAAAGCCCATGTTTGTCTATTTGCCCAAAGCCAAATAGTCGTCCAAGATAACAGGTGACGAGCACGAGACTTAAGCGCACTAATGCAGGCAATGCAATGAACATATAATTGAAAATAAAACATATCATAGAGTTCAAGTTAAGGTTTCTAGGTATCCACAGTGGAGTCGCTAGAAACTGTAACACCACCTAGGGAGTACTCACGCGCATTAATAGTTTGGACCCTCGGTATCTTCGATCTAGTTTCACGAGTGCAATGTGAAACACAGATGAGAGTTTAGATTTGGCAACTTTTATAGAAATTTATTTTATTGCAAAAATCTTTACCAAAAATGGACTACATCACCATATCTTAAAGTCGCCACCTAATGTTTTTGGAAAATTAGAAAACCCATGACTCGTGTCAAGGCCACTATTCATTGTAACCAATGATGCTCAGCTTGGAACCTTAAGTACGAATGGGGGAAGTCATTAATTGAGCACTCCCGCTCACCTGATCAAAAGATCGGCCTCTACTAAGCCATGATATGATTTTTATTAACTTTATATGCCCATATTCCAATTATTTAGTAAATCCTAAAATTTACTATGTGAACTAAACAAATATAGACTATGTCATTCATTTTGGAACAATTTGATTTCATTATTTTGAAGATGTTTTCAATAGTGCAATCATGAAAATCAATTTTATTCTAAATTAAATAACGCATCCTTCATCCACTGGCATGCATAGAGCTATATCAAATAAGCACATAGTCACATGGTAGGATGCTAAACATAGTAAGAAAATCACACACATATGGGATGTTAAAGCACAAAACTTACATATTTACTGATATCCCGCAAATAGGTACAAAACAAAGTTAGTAAAAACATGCATGGTCCTATATACAAGATTCTAATGCAATTCACTCATGAAATGCAACTAAAGATCCAACTTATAATATATATGACATGTGAATCATCTCAAGACATTGGGTAGCGTACAAAATCACATAATAATCGATTAAAGTCACAGATGCAAATTTAGTCGAATCTTAAGGCATGAAATGTGGATGCAAAGCATAGATATGATGACAAGACAATATATAATGCATATTTACATATAAGGAAAACAAGTAAAAGAATGGGATAGAAAGAAATGGGGTGAGGAATTATTTCATCACTTGAATATTACATATCCGAATAAAGGAAGAGAGGAATAAAAAAAATTTACAACAAAATATATCCTCACAAATCTCTCAAAATACAAAAAAAACAAAAACAAAAACAAATACAAATATGTACGCCTTGGGGATCGTCAAAAACCATTTTGCTCAACGCTGAAAAAACGGCTATGTTCTGCCCCAGAAGAAGTTGGCTAGCTAACCAATTAATTGGCTCAGCTGGCAAGAAGAAAAGAAAAGAAAGAAATAGACAAAACAATAATCAATTAATTCTTTGGCTACCTAGCAAAAGAAAGAAATGGACAAAATGATAATCAAATAATTGGTTTGCTTGACGCTAACCAATTAATTCTTTGGCTACCTAGCAAAAGAAAGAAAAGAAAAACGATAATAAAAAAAATGGACAACACTTCAGCCCAATTCGCAATAGATATAATAACAGTTGAAACACTGTATTTCTCACTGAACTCTGCCTCCCAAAACTGATATCAACCCCTGATATGATGCATTCTTATACAGTTTCACTATAAAAGCACATACTAGGTAAAAGAGAGTCAAAACACCCCTATAGGGGGGTAGGGTTATCCTGTCCTAAATTTTGACATGATCTAGGCTGTACTCCTTCAAGCACATAGTTTCATAACATCCTATATATGGGTGGCATCATGTCCTAATTTGGAACAATCAATACAGTTTTACTAGATGCGGCTAGGCTGAATGGTCGAAAGGGTACCTTAGCAAGATTACCTAATATACCTCTCACACCTAACACTGAGAAGTAAAAGGAGGATCAAGCGGTGCAGCGCTAATCCAGATTTAAGGATTGTGTTTCCATCATAGTAGATCCCACGGCCGGTTAGCCTTTTGCAAGCTTTTGGGCAATCCTCTGGCAAACCATCTAAGAATAGAAGATGGAAAACACAGTGACGTAAAGTAACCATGCAAATGCAATGCAAAGAACATTTATGTGTAGATAAAATTTCACATCATAAAGTTCGAGTGAAGTTCTCTAAAATCCCTAAAAAGTCACCAGAAACTGTAGCTTGCTTTTCATGCTCCAGGAGTTTAGTCTCCTCGGATACGATAGCCCTATAATTTGGACTCCCATGGTTCTGAATTTGATTTCACAAGTGCAATGTGAAATGAATAAACACAAAAGAGTCCAAAGTCGACAAATCATTTTAGAAAATCGAGTTTTGAATCAAAGATGCCAAAAATGGACTCCATTGCCAAATTTTAGAGTCGCTACCTAAATATTTTGAGAAACTTAGGAAACCCGTGACTCGTGCTAAAGGCCATTAGTCCGTCATCACCAAAGTGTCTCGGCTCAGGAACTTAGGTATAAGAGGGAAAGGTTATGAATTGAGCACCCCACTCACCCGATCCAAAGATCGGCCTCTACTAATCATGATGTGATTTTTATTTACATTATATGTTCTTGTTGTTATTATTATGCTATCATTACTATGTGATACACACAAGTATAGACTAATTCACAGAAGTTGCAACGCTTTGATTTCATGTTTGTTTTGAAAAGTGTTTAAATATGTACCACTTGAAAAAGTGATCTCATATGTACATTTATCCAAATCATCCTAACTTAAGCGAAAAAGCCTCCATCCACAAGCACTCAAATAGGTATAGCAACTAAGCACCTAGCTTCATGGTAAATATGCTTGACATTGTAACAATCGCACACATGCAATATGCTAAAGTAAGAAATGCTCACCTAGTACTCCGAGGCAAGCCAAAAAAGATAAATTAATTAGAAGAAATGCATGCTCCTAAATAATGCAATATAACTAATGTAACGCATACGAAATGCAATTACGAGGTTCAGTTTTTAGTATGTCATGTGAATCACCAAAACATGCGGTAGCACACGTACTCAAGTAAGAAAGAAATGACAATGTTTGGTTAGAATGATGAACCGAACCTGATGCATGTAAGACTAATGGATATAAATCATTGCAATGACATGAAAATGTAAAACATGATGCTACCATTATAAGTGAATAAATAAAAGGGAGAAAGAAATAGAGGTGGGAAGACATACACACATTATTACATATTTGCCCCCATGCAGGAGGGTCCGATTGTCCAACTGTCCGAATTAATTACTTATTACAAATCCAAATGAATAATAAACAACTACCTATCTAATTTATTACAACAATGATATTACAATAATATATGTTAAGTATGCGCAAGGATCGCATGCGCCCCGACTAAGGTAGCCCTCAAAAACTACTATGTCTGCCTCTTGGGAAACTATTCTGTTTCACCTGAGCCACTACTATGTGTTTCAACCAAAAGTGCTCTATTTACCATAAATTGGAACCTGGCCGACCCCTAATGAGGCCCAGTCGGACCCAAAAACATCCGGTCGTGCCCTATTTTCTTGCAGAAAACTGTTTTTGTGCTCTGAGGTGAAAATAGTGCAGACAGAGCATTCCTAAGCCATGTTTGTCCTTTCTGCTCTTCTCTATCATAGAGGTACTCAAGAGAGGAGCGGGTTCAGTTCCCAAACCATCAATGGTCGCAAGTTGATTGCGTAATGGTTTTGGACACATTTGGATAAAGAATTAATAAATGCAATGATAAACAACCACACCTCCTTCCTATCATGAAATACTTCACCAATTTTCCATTTAATTACATTTCCATTCTTTAATCATTTAGTCTAAAAATGAGAATTAAGACCATTAAATGGAGGGAAGTGTCAAACAAGAAGTTGTTGTTTCAACTTTCAAAAAAAATTGAAAAAAAACAAAAAAAAAAAAAAAAAAAAAAAAAAAAAAAAAAAAAAAAAAAAAGAAAAAAAAAAAACTTATACCTCTTGAAGAGAGAAAGAGAGAAATAAACCAAAAAAAATGATCTAAGGTACTCTCAAGTCTAAATTATGGCACCAAAGTCTCAACCAAAGCTCCAAGTCTAAGCTCTAATGATGTATATGTTGTATGTATATAGTTCAAGGGTGATAGGATAACACAAAGATAACTATGTGTAATCTTCATCATTACTGAGAATAAAGCACCAAGTCTTGCAAAAGCGTAAAAATGGGTGTCTATAGGTAATTTGTAAAGATATGGTTTGAGTATAGAATATATATATATATATATATATGGGGTATTTGGGTCATTTTATTTAAGGTTGTCCTTATGGACAAAGTATTTGAGCTCCTAGATTTATGGCCTAACAAAATTCAAAATTGGACTTATGGACCGAGTACCCTTGTTTCATTCTATTATTATTTGTGTTAAATATATCTAGTATTCGTATTATTTGATTGACAAGACTGAGAAATCAGACTCTGATACTAATTTAAACACATAGTGAAATAAAATATTGTTTAAGGAAAAAATAAAAATTTAAGATCTTTTTAGAATAAAATCTTAAGTAGGTAGGGTTCTTTACTAATTTATAATATTTATAAGCATATATTTTATTTTTGTAATTCTTTCAAGGAACTAAATATGTTTGAATAAAACACTTTAGGGATATAATAGATTCAATCACTACAACAATTTACACTTTTGGCGACCAAATTTGGTAACCAAAAGGAATTTAGTTGCCAAAAGTTGTACAATAGGCGACTAAAAATTACATTGGTTGGCATTTGTTGCAGGATTTAGCTATATATTAATTATTGGCGACTAAACAAAAATTTAGTCACCAAAAGTGCAACAATAGGTGACTAAAAAAATATTAGTCAGCATTAGTTCAGGTTTTAAGCTACTAAAGTTTGTTTTAGTTACGGTATACTAATTTTTGCCAACTAAAATAAATTTAGGAGCCAAATAACTTGTCATGACCCAAACCCGCCCCTATAGGTTTAGCATCGTAACCAGCTAGTAATTCGTAGATTACCGAAGGCCTCTTAAACATAAATCAAATTATTAGGGGCTAGCGGTAGCGAATACCAAATATACAATATCCATTGAGCTGTGCAGACTTATATGAGACAGAAGAATTTAAATCTTATGCACATATTTACACATCATCCTTACGTCATCATATATAGAGAGATAAACCAAAATGGATCTTAACCCAATACACAACGGTACGAAAACTTATTTAGACAAAACAAAAGAAAAACAAAAGTCTTAAACATGGTACATCAAACTTGACCACTTCTTAATTCAGGAACCTCCTCGAGAGGCATGGTGGTTGGCTCGCCAAAAAGAACTCCAGGTAGCAGCTTAGGCCTGGTCCCGCGCCTGATCACCTACATACATAAATAATACAGTGAGCTGGAGCCCAGTGAATAACAACAAGGTAAAGGGTTTATGAATGATGTCCAAAATAGAATCAGAAATCAGAATTCATATCAGAAACAGAATCAGATTCACATACTTATACAGAATTCATAAGCAGTTATATGTGATACATCTATTAGCTATCAAATCAGATTGGTCATAAGACCTATGTGCATAGTCGGTACTGACGACCATAAAGGTTAATATCTTTGTACACAAATAGCCAGGGTATTGTTACCCTCAGGCGAAGGCCATGTAAGCATAGGCCTCGGTATTGGTACCCCCACGCAAGGGCCACATGAATATAGACCACGGTATTACTACCCCCGGGCAAGGGCCACGTGCATATTGGCCACAATATTGTTACCTTGAGTGAGGGCCACATGAACATAAGCCATGGTATTGTTACCCCCGAGCGAGGGTCACGTGAACTAAGGATGCCACAATTACATTTCAGAAAAATTGGACATTCATTTATGATTCATAACATATCATTTCAGAAAATAGATCATATCATTTCAGTCAGAAAATACTTATAATCAACATAGCTTTACAGAGTTGTTACTCATAGATAGGTCTAGTAGGAAAAAAATTCACGTGGACAGAACAAACTGATCAGGCGGGCGATAACACGTGACCTACATAAACACGTGACAGATACACGTTGGACACACGGCTCAAAGGTGTGTAACTTATCATTCTTCTTCCTTAGTGTGTGTTTCTAACTCTTATCCTCATTATTGTAGCTTAAATATGGCCTAGGAATGCCTTAGATGCAATAAGGATGCAAAAATGCATTTTAAACACTTTAGTCAAATTTCTGAAAACATGGCAGTTCGCACGAGCGTAACTTTGGTCGCTCGAGCGGATGCCTTGGTCTACAAAACTTCTGAGAGCTCACATTTTACGCTCAAATGATGAGTTTGGTCTCTCGAGCCAAGTCTAAAGACAAAGGGTGGTCGCTCGAGCGTAGATTCTGTCACTCAAGTGAAGGCTCATGTTTGCAAAAATATTTGGAGCTTGATTTTTATGCTCGAGCCAACTATTGGTCTTTCGAGCCAAAGTTCAAAACAAATGGTGGTCGCTTGAGCAAAGATGTAGAATTCTAGAATTTTCAGATTGCTGTTCAAGATGCAAAACTCAAATTCAAAGCTTTAAAACACATTCTTTTTTTTTTCTTTTTTTTTATCAGCAAAGACAATCTTTATTGATGACGAAACCATACAATACATATGGGGGAACATCAATAAGGATGAGAATGAAGAAAGGAGAAAAAGGAAAACCAAGCAAAATGGTGAGAAGCCAACAGTAGCACACTCAGAATAACACCCAGAACAACACAAAGATAACATTGCTCTCCACCCCTCAACAAGCTTAACAGCAAGACAACAGCCTCTACAAAAAACAACCAAAGCCCAAGTGCAGAACAGAACAGCAGAGAAAACAGAACAGAAGAGCTATATAGAGTAGTAAATGCAATTATACATCAAAACACCAAACACAAGACCATTGTAGCAGTCCACTGCAGCATATTAGAGCAACTCCCCCTTCTGACAACCAGCACACCACCTCTGCACTCCTGGTACTTAAAAACAACCTGATTTGGTGTAGATTGGATACAATGTCATGAACTGAGTAATCCACCTTCAAGTGCCAAATGGTCCATAAAGCAATCTGCATCTTAACTTTTTCACAAAATACTTGAAAATCAAGATGGGCACCCTTGAACAAACACTCATTCCTCAACTTCCAGACAAACCAAAAGACAACAGAGGGGGTAATCTGCTAGATTTTGAGTACCTAAGACTTGAACTTAAACTTGCCAGCAGACCACCAATGTAGCAACCCTACTACTGAACCTGGAATAGCCCAGACCTAATCCCATCAGTCTACCAAATGAGACCAGTACTTCCATACCAGAGGACAGAACAGAAGCACATGATCAATAGTTTCCATCTCAGCTTGGCAAAAAACACACAGGTTATTAGCACTCACTGCAATAGCCCCTATTCTTTGAAGGAATGAAGTTGTTTTAACCCTGCCTCGCCAAGCCAACCAACAGAGAAATTGCATTTTTGGAGGGGCAAAACTCACCCAAACCCTTGCTGGGACTGCCACACCAGGCCCTCTAGCTGCAACCCACCACCTCCACACAGAAGCTATTGTGAACTGCCCTGTCCTCTCTGCTAAACAGGTGCAAGAGTCCTCTATACTGAATTTGAGACAAGGGGATAATTCCACTATGCCTAACAGCCTCTGTAATTCCTCTTCTTCCCAAGCTAATAAATTCATTCTAAATTGAAGCTGCCACCCTCCAGTGGCACCAATTTTTGCCTTGATCTGCTACAAAGATTCCTCATTCTCTGTGGATAAACTGAACAATCTGGGAAATTCTTCCTTCAAACCTCTGTTATCTAACTAGGCATCGTACCAGAACTTTATTCTCCTCCCATTGCCAACTATGATTTTGACCTGGTCACCAAAAAATTCACCCAATTGCTGGTTAGCCACAGATAGCTATGAGATATCCTTCCAAACTATTGAGACCCCTACTGATTGACTCATTAAAGGAGTCCATCCCCAACCAATTCTACCATACCTAGAACATACCACAGATTTCTACAAAGCTTTATCATCATAGCCATACTTCTACCACCACTTTAATAGCAGGCAGTCATTAACCTCACCTAAGTCCCTTACACCTAGACCTCTTTGTTTCTTGCTATTAGTGACCTCTCTCCATTTGACTAGGTGTACTTTCCTAATGGATTCAGTCCCTCTCCATAGAAAATTGGCCTGAAGTTTAGATATAGATTTGACAACCCCCTTAGGCATTTTGAAGATAGAAAGAAAATAGATTGGTAAATTAGATAAGGCTGATTTGATAAGAGTCAATCTACAAGCAAAAAACAACAATTTCCTCTTCCAAGAAGAGAGCTTCTTTTGAATCTTATCCATAATTGGAGACCAAGTGCTTTTCCTTCTGGGATTGGCCCCTAAAGGCAAGCCTAAAAAATTAAATGGCAACTTCTTAGACAGACAATTCAAAGCCTTAGCAAATTCCTTAGTTTGGTCCTCTTGAAAATCCACCCCACAAATAACAATTTATTGTATGATAATTGATCCTCAATCCAGATATCACCTCAAAGCATGTCAATACCCTCTTTATGTTCAGAAGTTCCTCTATGTCACCTTCACAAAAAATGATAATGTCATCTGCAAATTGGAGATGTGAAATACCCAACCGATCAAAGCCTACTGAAGCACCCTTGATCAAGCCCTTCTCTATGGCCCTTGTCAATAAGAGATTAAGACCTTCAGTAACAACAATGAACAAAAACGGAGATAATGGGTCTCCTTGCCTTAGCCCCTCCTGTGGTTGAAACTCCTCAGTGAGTGCACCATTGACTAATATGGACACCTTAGCTGTTGTGATACAAGTCTTCATCCACCGAATCCACCATGTGCCAAAACCAAAATTTCCCAACATTGACAACAAAAATTCCCAATTTAATGAGTCATATGCTTTCTCAAAATCCAATTTCAGAACTATACCTTTCTTCTTAGCTCTGTGCCACCCATTGACAACTTCATTAGCTATCACACTATCTAGAATGTGTCTACCACTGACAAATGCTGACTGCACCTCACTAATCATAGCTGGAAGCACCTCCTTCATTCTCCTGGACAATACCTTGGCCAAGATCTTATAGATGGAGCTAACCAAACTAATGGGCCTATAGTCACCCAATCCTAAAGGATTATCCTTCTTAGGAATAAGCACAATGAAGAAGCTATTGATCCCACTTGACATTTTAACATTTGTATGAAATTCTAGAATCATTTGGATAATCTCACTTTTCGTAACAGGCCAACACTTTTGAATGTATGCAAGATTAAAACCATCTGGTCCAGGGGCCTTGCTCCCATCACAATCTTAAAAAGCTGCCCAAATCTCATCTGCAGAGAACACTACTTCCAAATTGATTGCTGCCTCTGGCCTAATAACATTAAAAGGACCTGAAATCTTTGGCCTTGTAGTCCAAGACTCTAAAAACTGATGCTTAAAATGCCTAACCATGGCTTGTTTAATCTGTATAGGGTCCTCAAAGCTCACTCCCTCCACACAAACTGAATCTAACATATTCTTCCTCTGTCTCCTGCTGGCCATGATGTGGAAAAACCTAGTGTTTTTATCACCATTACAAGCCCATAGCATTCTGGACTTTTGAAGCCACAACCTCTCTTTATCTCTACTTGATTTCCACACCAGACTTCTAGCTTCTCTTCTTTTTCTGAGTTCCACATCAGCCAGAGTTCTAGATTCTGCATTCATATCCTATTTATGCAACTCCTCCTCAGCTAACTTCAAAAGATTATCAATATTACCAAACACCTCCTTATTCCACACCCTTAGGTGAGATTTTAGTTCTTTCAATTTCCTCATTAATCTATGCTCTGCCCATCCTGATACTTGAATATTCGCCCAAATCTATTTAACTTCAGTAAAAAAGGTAGGGTGTGAAAGCCAAGGATTTAAGAACTTAAAGGGTTTGGGACCCCAATCCCTTTTATCCTCCTTCAATAGAATGTGACAATGATTTGATATGGTTCTAGATAGACCCCATTGCTTGAGAGAGAACTTTTCCAACCACCTTGCGTCTAATAGGAATCTATCTATCATGCTCCATCTTTCCCCATCTAGTGCATTACACCAAGTAAATTGTCTACCTAGCATAGGCAAATCTATTAATTCTAACTTGTCAATAAACTCATTAAAATCCTTCATCCCCCTGTCCCTTCTTGAGCACCCTTTCCTCTCACACATAGCCTAATTTCATTAAAATCCCCACCCACACACCAAGGATTTGAATAATGTAGGTATACATTAACCAGAAGCTCCCATAGCTGTCTCCTACACACAGTCTCATTCGAGGCATAGATATTGACAATGACACCCTCAAAAGAATAGCATGATGTACCTGATAAAAGAATAAAATTCTTACCACAACAACAGTCTCTAAGCTTGAAAATGTCTGGTTTCCAAATGCCCAATAGTCCACCTGCACTACCATCTGAATCCACCTCCACAAAATCCATCTGCTCATAAGGCCAAATGGATTTCACAAAACAATCATCCATAGTACTAATTTTTGTTTCTTGGAGCAATAAAACATCCACCTTCCTAACTTTCATCAGGTGCTTAACTTTCCCCTCTTTTGTCTGGCCTTCTCAACCCTCTAACATTCCAAGATAATATTTTTTCATGACGAACTTGATGAATTGAAAGTTGTTTTGCAAATTCAAGGCCCAAGAGCAAGTCAATTGTTTGAAATCAAACTTGAAACTCAATGTATAACACATGCATGATAAAACATGATTTCTTTCCTTCTAAAACATGATCAATTGAGGTAAAATGATGTAGAACTTGATGAATTTCCAAAACCAAGCCAGAATAACTACATGCATGTGAGAATTCTTGAAAATTAAGCTCAAAATACAAAGAAATATGCATGCATGCATGTATGAGCTCTTGATTCACTTCTCTATGCTTAATTCTTGTATGTAATCACCTATTTCACTTGATTTCTCACAATTTATGACTTAATCACAAGGTTTAGAAGTTGATTAAAGTCTTGAATTAGCAAGAATTCCAAGTTGTCTCTCCCAATTCTCAAGTCTTTAGCTAGATTCCAGGCCAATTCTTTTGTTGAGTCCAATTTTCTTCCTTCTTTTCCTCTCTCTATGTTGGAACTCAAAAAGATAAGGAATGGAGTGTTCAAATAGAAGCTTATACTAGCCTTATATAGGCTTAGTTAATGGTTTTAATTAATCCTAGCTTAACTTAATCAATTATTATTAATTTGTTCTAATTATTCGATTTCAAATCGAATTCAATTAAATCTACTGTAAAATTCTAAAAATTCTAAATAACACATAGACTTAGTAAATTTCATGTTCGAATGCTGATAATGCCTTCAATTCACGTATCGAAACAGAAAGTCAAACAAATATTCCTATGACAGACAGATATAAACACAAATAACACTACACATGCAAGTAACTCAGAATTTCCTCTTAATTACTCATTAGGCATTCTTAATTAAGGATGATAAGCCAATCACAAGTCAAGGTTATTACATAACTAGCATAATTTTACTTTAAATCTTTGGCGACTACCTAATTTGGTCAGCAAATATGCATTTTCGGTGACCAAAAAATATTTAGTCGTTGTATACTAATTTTTCCTGACTAAAATAAATTTAGTAGCCAAATAACTAACATAATTTTATTTTAAATCTTTGGTGACTACCTAATTTAGTAGCCAAATATTGGTCTTCAATGACCAAAAAACATTTTAGTCGTTGTATATTAATTTTTGCCGACTAAAAAAATTTAGTCACCAAAAAACTAACATAAATATTAAATTTAATCTTTGGCGATGAAAAAATTAGTCACTAAATATATATTTTCAGTAACTAAAAATATTTTGTCGGCAAAGGTATTTTTTGGTGTATTACAAAATTTTCGCCCAATTCACCAGCTATGTTTTATTTTATTATTATTATTTTTTTTCTGTACATCAGTGTCTACATACACCCAAACAAAAGTCACTTGCTCTCCCTCTTCTCACAAACTCACCATCCCTGCTAAAATTCATCGTCAAATTTCCACCGTCGCTAACCATTGCGGCTCTCCCCTCTCATTCACATTCATGTTTGTCTCTCTCTCTCTCTCTCTCTCTCTCTCATCGCGGACCTAGGGTTTTATTTTACTTTTGATGTTGTAGGATTTTGATAAAATCATTTTAGGGTTTTACTCTTTTTCTACATTTGAAGCATATATGAGCTCCAAGTTGTGTTTAATTCTACATTTTTGTTACTCTATTTAAGCAATTTTGAAAAAACTGCTTAAATTGCTGAGTAGAGTTATATATATACATATGTATATATATATATATAAATTGTATAATTGGTAATCTGTATGTATATCAGATTGTATGTTTCTTGGTTCAGTCCTAGCAATCCCTATTTCCCTGCATCTCTCCCCAATTCCAAAGATAAAATCATTTTAGGATTTCAATTGTTTCCTTGTGATTTCTAGCTTTGGGAATGCTAAACAAGAAAGAAGCAATTCTGGTTTAATGAATTTAATTTAATAATTTTTTTTTGGGAGGAGGGGAACTTATTCCTAAGCCCTTCCAGAAAACTCACTTCAGTAAAAACAAACATTGCAAGGCTTTCTGTGTGTGTGTGTGTGTGAGAAAGAGAGAGAGAGAGAGAGAGAGAGAGAGAGTAACACAGATTCTATGTTGCATGTGTAGTGTAGTTGCTACTACATATTGTGTTCATTTTATTCTAGTGGGATCTATTAGTGTTGAAAGGTTTTCTATGCTTATTCTTGCCCTGTTTTCTTTGTACATATATTCCTACTTGACAGTGAAATTACCACTAAAGGGCATTGGAAAGTGTTGAAGAAGCACTGATAAAAGCTAGAGAAGTTACTTCAAGAGCTTCATGTATCTAGTTCTAGTTTTGGAAAAGAGCAATTAAAAGCTGCTTGTTCTAATCTTGAGAGGATAAGGAGACTTAAGAAAAAAGATGAATTTCTCGATGTATCTTTTAGAGAAAATGCAGTTTCCTTGCAGCAAGTATGTTTCAAAACTTTATTGAAGAATAAACATGTATCCTAGAATTATTTGACTGACAAGGACTGTATTCATTCATCTTGATTAGTTTGAACACATCCATCTTGAAGAGCTCCCTTCTATACCTCAAGTTCCAGCCACGTAATCCATCCTTGCCATTAAAAGGTTCCTAGACAGATAAATCCTTGGTCCTTGAAAGCAAATACAATCATGAATATAAATCTTTTAAACAGCTATTTCTCATCCATTGGTTAGACCAAAACATACATCTCATCCCATTGCCTAGTTTCATTGAAGCACTTGATTGAAAAAAAAGTTAAAAGACCCTAGGATTAGTTATAGCTACTAATAAGATATCCCTCCATACTCTTGATAATCTGCTATGTTATTGGAGGATTGATTGTCACTTACCACCATGTATATCTTTCCCTTATATTTGATGTAGAAAATATTTTGACTTCTGTCCGTGGAATTGTTTCCAAAATTTTACATTAGGTGTTTTCATATTTTTAATCTAACATATTTGATCCTGATATTTAAGTTTTTCTCTAATTTCATAGTTTGCTAATGCTTAAACTGGTCTGCATCTTCTTATAATTTTTACTTACTATTTTCCTTTTGGGTTTCATTGGTTAAAGCCATATCTTCATACTTCAACAAATGTCATGCTTCAAGGTACCCCATTGAACTCTCTTCTTGGAAATTCATTCATGCTTTGTGTATATTATGTTCTACACCTTTGGGAAATCATCAGTTTTTCCCTGTTTTTGCCTCTTTGTCTAGACTTATTATAAGGATGGCCCAAAGATATTCTATTTTATTGGTCCTGGGTAAACAAAATTCATGTGTCAACATTTTCCACTATTTTTAACATGTTTTGATTGTAAGTTCAGCATGGCCCATAAAGAGTATTTATTTTGTCTTATGTTCTTAACTATCCTACTACTTTTGTCCCTTGAATTCTGAGATGATGGTACCATGAATTCTAGAGTAATATGGCATGTTGATATCTGACTTAATTTTTTTATATTTTTTATTGTTGTCATGTAGAGTTTGGGTGTTGTTCTAAAGATAATAGATGTCTTGAAGCTAAACAAATAAAATAGAAGTGTTGGAAATTGGGTCGGGTATTGGACCTGAGTTTGGGCGCCCATGTGGCATGACCCATTACCCATTACCCATTCAAATTACCCATGTAATTTGAATTTGATTTCCTGATTATCCTATTTGTTAGGATAACCTACTATCTGTCTATATCTATCCTATCCTTAGGAGATATGGATAGATAGTTAGTCTATATATCAGATACGGTATATGGGATGTGGGGATGAATCAAATAACGAATGATTTTTCCCATACTCTCTCTCTAACTCTCTTCCATTGAGATAACGATACAGCTTTTGTACTATGAACAGAGTGGGTGATACTCATACCATGGTATCACTCCATTACTGGGTGTTCTTAGTTCGTGGTAAAGCACGTGATTTACCTACAAGGTTCTTCGTTTCGAATTCTATCACATAAGGTATGGTTTGAATCATTTTACCTGCTACGTTATCTGTATCTTACATGAAGTCTTCTAGGAATCCACATTTTGGTACTTGTGTTTTGGAATGGAAAACTTTCTCTCGAGAACACTAATTTTTTATTTTTTGTTTTGAACAGCCAAAAACACTAAATTTAGAAATCTAGATTTTTTTTTTTCTTGTTAGGTTTCTTTTATAAGACAAAACATCAAATAATGTTAGGTGTGTACTCAATCTTTTCCCTCACAAATACATTAATGTGAATAGGTTGTTTTGTTTGTTCCCTCTTTTTTTGTTTTAGTTTGCTCCATCACCATGTATTGGGTAAGTTTCTTTAATTTCTTTCAAATTTATGTGGGGAAAAAAATCCAAAACAGCCACCACATTATCCGAAGACCATCAAGGGCACCTCACCCTAGATTAAAAAAAATTTGTTAGAGCAAACGACGCGTTGATAGGACGCACGATTAAAGAATTAGAGACAAAGATGTAAGAAAAAATGCGAAAACGAGCCGTTAGGTTGGCAAATGTAACGCATCGATTTTTCAATGACTAATAAGGCAGAAACTAACTAACCAAAGTGTGCGGGTTTTAAAAGAAACGTCATTCTCACTCAATTAATTATAAAAATCCTTATTCGTTAAACTTTTTCTTTACTCTTCACAAGTCAATACAAGAAATATCATTCATAAAACTATTAAACCCACTCTCCATGTATTACATTGAATATAATATATTCTTTTACAAACAAAATTCCCCAAAGGTTTACAATAAATAAGAAGGCATTGCCTTTTACCAAGTATAGTACTCAGCCAAAGAAAAAAGAAAACAAATAAAATGCACTACGGCTTATCACCACTTTATAACTATGTCAAAGTAAACCTGTTATTTGATCCTCAAGTCCGAAAACATTCCCTGTATCCATGTACAGGTAGGGCGTGAGCAAACCACTAGCTCATCAAACAATCTCATATTATAACATTAAAAGATATGCGGGTACTAAGATACTCATACATATATGTGAAATCATATCATGTCAAAACCTTATGATTTTATTACATAATCTCTTAAATCCAGTTTATTTAGTTAACCCCAACTAGTTGACTTAAATAAATAAACGTGCTCCAAATATCAACAAAACATTTTTTTCAACCTATTCGGTTTACCCATTCTTGTTAAATTAAATAGTTGAACAATTCATAATAACATCCAACAAAGCATCAATTACATTTCATTTTAATGACTCATATTAGTTAACTTAAATGAATCCACCAATTACACTGACTATTAGCAAGGCCTTTATTTCAATCTGTTTATTTAATTAACTCATGCCAATTAATTTAAATAAATCCGCAATTAACAGGCTATCAACAAGTATACTCAATCTGTTTATTTAATCAACAAGTATACTCATCTCTCATTAACTTAAATAGATCCACAATTATCAAGCTTACTGATTGCCAATAGGAAAATATGTCCAAATTATTTAATTAACAAACATCAGTTAACTTAAATAATTAAACAACTTCAAATACTCACTTTAATCATCTACCATAACACCGTCACCTATTTATCACATAACATAATGCGATCCAGCTTTGTCAAGCTACAACCAGTACAACACGCTTTACCTGGCGCGAGCCGAAAAAGAGCGGAACTTATCTCAAAGCGCCACGCTTTACCAAACCTCAAGCCGGAGGGAGTGAAACCTCAACACATTTTACTGGGCGCAAACTGAAAGGGAGTGGAACCTCTATCAATGCACCACGCTTTACCGTGTGTGAATCGGAAGGAAACAGATCCTATTTATAGCATTCACATCAACCAATCACAACATACATACCATAACCATTTCATTTCCAATATAAAAACAATTACATTACGTATAGGGTTTGTAAGAAATGGTTTGAAAATTTTGTTTGGCAAAATACTTTTTTTCTTAAACTTTGGTCTAATTTTTAGGTGAGACCCATGTGCCAAAGTTGGTGGGTCCATGTGGCAATGTATTTTTTGTCACGGAATGATTCACGTCGTATATTTGGTTGCTCAAAATCATTATCGGATGAATGAGAAATTGAGGCCAAAGTAAGCTCTATGAAAATGATGTTTTAGTAGGTTTCCCAAATTTAGAGGAATGAAAGCTTGTCCCACATTATTTGGCTAGGCTAACATTGTTGGGTTTATAAGCCTTGGGTTTACAACTTGAAGAAAGCCCCAAGGAGTACCCAAGTTTTGTGGAAGGGTGAGGTTATGGGCAAAGTAGGCCAGACCCATTGGATCCAAAACAAACACGCGCGCCGTTGTCGTCTAGTCAGGCAGACGGGTGGGGCTGGGTGCGTGGTGTGAGGTTGAGTTGGGTTTGTCCGGCGCAATGCTTATCTTTTTCGGCCAAAAATATTTGAATTTTATTTTTTCTAAAATTAAATTGTTACCTTTTGGAATTTGAATTTCGAAATTAATTTCGAATTGGCATTTTGGTCCAACACACTTGTCTAGATTTTTTCTTCCACCTGAACAAGTTCATATTTGTTTAAATTTAAACCGAACAGGTTTGTATCTGTTTAATTCAAACTGAACAGGTCTTGTACCTATTCAAACCTGTCCAAACAGGTTTTCTACTTGTTTTGAAAAGCCACTATTTCATCTATAAATAAGAAGTCCCTCATTTGGATTTAGCATTCAATAGTTTTCGTTCTTGCTTCTGCTTTGCTCTCTGCATTTTGCTGCATTTATTTTTCCTATGAGAAAGTGTATAAATACAAAGTGTGTTCGTTGTGCGAATAGTTTGTAGTGCTGCTACTGTTCGTTGTTAATCATTTTATCTTAGGAGATAGATGTCTATAATCTAAAAGCACCGAGGAGATGATGAATCTGTCTTAAGCACACAGTGTTAAACACTGGACTTGATCAAAATTTTGTTTGAGAAAATAATAAAGTAAGTGATTAGTTTACTTTTCTGTTTTATTATTTTTTTTCTTTTTAGATTCTGATTTTGTTTTTGTAACAAAATAAGAATATGTTGTTTTATTTATTTTTTATATACTGTTTTGATTTTTTGTAATCAAACAGTCTCTCTCATTTCTTTAATCCTTTCTTTGAATGCATTTATCATTGTCAAGCAGGGTTTTTGTTCAACTTAAATCCATATCATTCTATCATCAACAATGCAACCTTCCACCGGCTACCAAGGACAAAACCTGTAAGCAATAGGTTCATTAATATCAATAACATACAACACAAAAGCAGATTCATGATTTCATCAATTTAATCATTTCTAACTCACATATTTTATCAATGTAATGTAAATATATTCTTTTCAAAACTCTTCACCATCCAAGCATTCAATAGAATTAAGTGTCCATTTTTCTCAGGCAAGTAAGGTCTTGGAATCTTCAAATTAAATCATAATTCTCAATAAGTATAAGTAAATATTTCCAACACTTGATCAATTATATCAAAATCTTCTTTTGGCTATAATTATAAAATATAACAAAAGTGTTCACTTTCGAATTATTAGCATTTACTTCATCAAGTTAATAAAAATAAATAAATTTAATAATTCAATTTATGTTTTAATTCAAAACATCCATTTGCTCTAAACGAGCTAAAATCACATTCTTTTCTTTTCTTGTCAAAAACCGCCAAAACAATTCAAATATCTCATATCTGAATTTGAGGTATGAAATTATTCTAATAACACAACTCAACTAATAAAACTAGCGACCAAATACCAAATCACATTAACTTAACTAATAATCTTAGTTCAACTTTGTTTTATACCAAACAACTTAATCTTGCTTATTTTCTCAAATTCTCATACTTGGTCAACTTTATCATTTTTAATCTCATAACATGAAAAGTTAATAAATAAATCCAATAACGCACTTTTAATTACGAAGAATATAAAATATTAACTAAACTAATTTAATCTCTCAAATTAATAAGTTCATTATATTCAAAATTTTCCAAATTAATAATACCAAATACAACTTCACATGTCTCATCTTTCAAACATAACCATATTTCATATCAAGCTACTTAAATAGTTAATTTTCCCCAAATTCTCTACCAATAACAGTTTCACAACTTTTTCTAAGATTAACTAATCAACATGATAATCACATAAAAAATGATGAAATACGCCCAAGAGTAACTTTTTTAAGGTTGAGAATTCAAAGGTCCACATTTCATATTTTCATTATCACAAAAATGAACAAAATTTAATCATCAATATATCACCATTCATAAAATATCATCAATACGACACTTTTAAAGTTTTTAATCCCAAAACAACTCTAAAAATTTCAACTTAACAATTTACACAATATTCATCAACATCAATTTATTTATCTCAAAAATAAATTTCAAAATCAAAGATGAAGTAATATTTCAACATTGTTTTTCTCAAAATAAATTATCTAATTATAATATGATGTAGATACTAAGCATACAACTATTAAATTTACTTTCAGATTTTTAATAAAAATTATCAACACAATATGATTTTTCCTAAATCAATTTCAAAATACCAATATTCTTAGCATTTCAACATAATTTTCTTTCGAAAATTATCCAAACAAAAATCTGAAAATAATATATATGTAATACCTCCTATAATGATATATTTTTTCAAAATATCTCTAACATGGATTTAAAGAAATAATATGAAGAATGTCCCTACCTCATAAAATGAAGAGGAGCAAATCCGAAAGGCAAACCTTGCATGATCACAAATCCGAAACTACCAATGCGAAGAGTGCGATGAGCTCTCCGATTTTTATTTACAAAACTTTTACAAAATCTCACTTTAAAGACTCCCACTCGAATCTCAAAGGTTAAGCAACAATGAAAGTCTAAGAGAGAGAGAGAGAGAGAGAGAGAGACCTCTGTCAAAGCAAGCAAAAATAGAAAAGAAATGGGAAGGAAAAGATGGGATAAGGGAAAAGGGGGGTAGCCCCACGTGGGCTGCCTTCCTAAGATTCTCACTCAGCTCAATATCATAAATTAATATAAAATATATTGTAAAATATCTTAAAATTTTAGACGATAAATTATAAAATGATATAATTTTTTTATCATAAAATATAACATTTTTATACATTACAAAATATAATTTTTTGTTTACTACAAAAATATATCCCTTTCTATTCACTATAAAAATATAATTTTTTTTTCACTGTATGGTGCACACCATAAATTCACTTTTCAAACATTTATTATAATCCTATATAATACATAATAGCAACTTCCAATGTGGTCACTACCAATCACATAATTAAAAAGGACTAAACAGTTAAACATGAGTCATAAACAAACTCAAATTAAGTTGAATCTAAGTCATGGGTCTTGAATTAAATTCCCACCTATAAACCAAACATGACCCAATTATATACCAAATTTTAACGCACCGATTTTTCAAAGATTAATAAGGCAGAAACTAACTAACCAAAGCGTGAGGTTTTTAAAAGAAACCTCATTCTTATTCAATTAATTATAAAAAGCCTTATTCGTTAAACATTTTCTTTACTATTCACAAGTCAATACAACAAATATCATTAATAAAAATTATTAAATCCACTCTCTATGGATCACATTGAATATAATGTATTCTTTTACAAACAAAATTCTCCAAAGGTTTACAATAAATAAGAGGGCGTTGCCCTTTACAAAGTATAGTACTTAGCCAAAGAAAACAAATAAAATGCACTACGGCTCATCACCACTTTACAATTATGTCAAGGTAAACTTGTTGTTTGATCCTCAAGTTCAAAAACAATCCCTGTACACATATACAAGTAAGGGGTGAGCAAACCATTAACTCACCAAACAATCTCATATTATAATATTAAAAGATATACAGGTACTAAGATACTCAAACATATACGTGAAATCATATCATGTCAAAATCTTATGATTTTATTACATAATCTCTTAAATCCAGTTTATTTAATTAACCCCAACTAATTAACTTAAATAAATAAACTTGCTTCAAATATCAACAAAACATCATTTTCAACATATTCAGTTAACTCATCCCTATTAAATTAAATAGTTGAACAATTCATAATGACAAACTCAAATAGTGACTGTCAACCGTCACAAAAATAGACCCAACAAACTTTATTTGAAGTCATGGTCTAAACACCAAAATTCAATATCAAAATTCTGCTTTAATACTAAACTGAACACTAATCAGTCTGCAAATTTGCATAAAATACTCATCATTTAATTCTAAAATTTTTATCCAACTTGCTAGACTCATATGGGAACAACATATAAAAATTTCATAATTTTTTGAGATCGGGAAATATTTTTAAAAAATAAAAAATGGGACTATTTTCAGGCAAAATTTTACACAACAGTCTAATTTGAATATTGCTCAATTAATTGATGCACTGACTTTTTTTTTTTAAATTTAAATTTTGGGTCATTACAACAAAAATGCAAAACATTTGCCAATCTACTTGGAGACCATCATGGACATCTCTCCCAAGATTAAACAAACTTTTGAGATCTTTGTAGTGGTGTGTCGATAAGACACACAGTTAAAGAATTAGAGACAAAAATGTTAGAGAAAGGCAAAAAAGAGCCCTCGAGGGCCAAAAATGCAAAATAGCTGCCAATCTACCTAGACACCATCATAGGCACCTTGCCCTAAATTAAACAAACTTGTGAGAACAAGCGGCATGTCGATAGAATGTACGATTAAAGAATTGTAGACAAAAATGTGAGAAAAAAGGAAAAAACGAGCCGTTGGGGGCAAAAATGTAAAACAATCGCCAAATTGCCCCGAGTGATAACTTGGCAGCTTCCTCATGACAAATATGACTTATGTAAACAGACGACACGTAATTTGGAACGTAAGTTGGGATTTAGAGTAAAAAACGCCTTATAATTACTCAATAAAGGCCGTTTAGAAGGCGTTTTAGTTTGCAAAACAACCCCTAAACCACTCTATGGATGTCATAGGCAGTTTCCTCATGAAAAATAAGACCTGTGGAGATAGACGACATGTTATTAGCACACGTAAGTTAGGTGTTAGAGTCAAAAAAACCTTAAACTTCGTCGAAAGAGGGTGTTCAGGGGGCAAAAATGCAACACAGCCCCCCGAACCACTCTACGAATGTCACGGGCAACTTCTTCATGAAAAATAGGACCTGTGGAGACAGACGACATGTTATTAGCACATGTAGGTTAAGAGTTAGATTCAAAAATGCCTTAAACTTAGTCAAAAAAGGACATTTAGGGGGCAAAAATGCAAAACAGCCCCCATATGAATGTCACGGGCAGCTTCTTCTTGACAAGTAGGACATGTAGGGACAGACATCATGTAGTTAGCACACCTAGGTTGGGAGTTAGAGTTGAAAACACCTAACATATGTAGATAACTAATTATGTCACGTGTACTAATAATTATAGATAACTAATTTTTGAGTCTTCAAACATATTTTATCACTGCTCTTAATCTTAAATGTTACGAGTGATTACTATTTTTCACACGCATTGTGCTGCTTGAGTCTATTGTACTGAATCTGCTGATATTTTTTTATGGCAATAAGTGCTGCTACTTATTTTCATGCATCTGCTATTTTAAAAAAGAGGCATACAAAATGTCATTTTTTCAATCAACATTTCAATCATGTCCAAGAGTATAATGGAAAAAGCATTAAAGGAGATGAACAGTTTAATTCACTCGCAATAACCACTGATCTTTTTGCCTTAGACTATCAAGTTCTGCATGCATTTCTAGTACTAATGGGTGTAATTTTTATTTTTTATTTTTTTTGTAGATTGTTTTTGGCGTGAACTTGTGGATATTCTATTTTTGTGTACTAGGAATAATTTACATTTTTGTGCAATCTCGCTATTTGGTCGTCCTTTGCTTTTGTGTGGATTAGTATTAATCGTACACATAATTTTTGGCATTGAACGAATAATTTTTGGCGTAGTTTATAAATTACTTTTTGTGGTGGTATAGATTATCATGGTAAATTGTACCACGCAAAATGGCCACTTGGCATGGTAGTGAATATATATATATATATTTATATATAGAGGATATGGTTTTCGTATGATTCTTTGTTTTGTATGGAATTATTATTTTAGGTTGAAATATAATTAATTTGTATGGAATTTGACATTAAAAGTTATTCCTTTTTGGATGATTGGAAGTGAAATAGATGCAAATTATGAAACTGTTGATAATATATGTATTGTTTTGTTTATATACATGGTACAAGTTACAGGGAATACATACAGCTTGTGGATAAATTAATAATATATATATATATATATAAAATCATGTTTTTGGCGACTAAATAATTGGTAACCAAAACGGAAGTAAATATTTTTAGCAACTAAATAGTTACTAGCTAAAAAAGATGTAGGCCGAAAGGTACCACATTGAGGCCATTTAAGTTACATTTTTAGTCTTTCAATATGATTTATTTGGTGGAGATGATGTATTTTGTGCACTTATACAGATTTGGAAAATAATATGCAAATTCAATCAAAAAGGGCGTGAAAGTAGATTCTTCGTGCGAGGAACGAAAAAGCTCGGCCTGCCACCTCACCGCACATGCAACCAAGCCCCACCGCACATGTGGCCCATCACCACTCGAGCAGCCCACCTAGGGTTGTGTGCGTGAAATTTTCAATCTATTTTGTTTGGAATAAAAGGAAGAAAAAGGGGTTGTAAAAGGGTTCTGAAAAATTGAAGGAGAAAGAGAAGGCTAGGGTTTGGAAAAAGATAATTCTCAATCTTCAAAGCAAATTCCCATGGAGGGTTCCATCTCTTTCACCTCTTTCCACTCCTCCATGAGTGGCTAAGCTCTTCTTTTCTAGGGTTTTGATGAAACCCTAGCTCTGTAATTAAGTTTTCTTTTTGGTTTTTGATTATGTAAAGATTTGAACAATTGTAAGGTGTTTTAAAAGTTTCAAATATTTATTTTTCACTATTTCTTCGAGTATTCGGCTTTTTGTGATTATTGAATGCATTCCATACAATAGTTTTCTTTTCTTTCATATTCAAGGAATGTGACGAGCCATACTACGAGGGACGAGTTGTTTTGCTACCCTAGTTTAGAGTGAACAACTTGTACTATTTGAGATGGTTCGTGCCTATACATTGAACGTGATAACTCTCTTGATAAATGCTTCGAACTTGTAGTTGCGAAGTATTATTTAGTTCGAACTGTAGTGTAATTGATTTCAAATTGAAATCTTATTTACGTAACTAGTAGTGAACTCATTGCCCTAGATTTTTCTCCAAATCAGTAAATTCATCTTTATTTATAATTACTAGTTTATTCGCTTTGTTTAATTTAATTATTATTAGGTTATGAACAATCAATATTTTTATCAAAATTAATTTAGAAATTTAACAATTAAATTAGCTTAATTTCTCGTTTGTCCTTGTGGATTGATACCTGGACTTGCCATTATTCTAAAAGAATTTGGTATAGTTTAGTGTTTATTTTTGGTGTGTGAAACGACTCATCAAAAAAATAAAATGAAAAAAAGGTTTTTGGTGACTAATATTTAGTAATCATAAAAAAAGCAAACTTTAGGCGATTAATACTTTAGTAGCTGAAAATAAAAATAAAAATTGACAACTAAAATTTTAGTAGTAAAAAAAAATAATAATAAAAATAATCGGACTTTAGACGACTAAAACTTTCATAGCTAAAAAGAATAGACTTTAGGTGACCAAAACATTTAGTAATTGAAATAAAAATAAAAATAAAAAGATAAACAAAAAAAAAAAAATGGCAACTAAAACGTTAGTCGCCCAAAATAATTGTAATATTTGGCGACTAAATGTTTTAGTTGCTGAAAAAGAGATATTAATTTTATTTGAAAGCTTTTGGCGACTACAAAATTAGTAGGTAATTGAGGACTTTCGGTGACTAAATTTCTTTTAGTCGCCAATTACTTTTTCTGACAATTATTCAACAACTAATCTGGCGACCAAAAATTTTAGTCGCTAAAAAGTTTTGACGACTAAAAAGTGACTTCTAGCGACTAAAATTTAGTTGCCAAAACTGTCATTTGTTGTAGTGAATCGATATTTATGGACTAAATAAACTTTGATCTATATATTTTAGAAACTTAATAAATTCAATCGATAGTTTATAAACTAAATGAACTTTAATTTATATACTTTAGGGATTTAATAGATTAATAGACTCAATAGATAATTCATGAAACAATTTGACGATAATTTAATGATAGAAAGTGTAATAAACACCTAAATAAATTATGAAAAATGATTCATCTCCTATTTTTTCCTCCCTAAGAATGTGGAATTAAGAGGTTAAAGATAAGAGAAAAAAGAATATGAAATCGCTTCATATCACATCATTAGGGATAGAATTTGGGAAGGGAGAAATTAGGAGATGTAGAGGATTAATATATTATCGTTTACTCGCATGTGGTATTTGTACTATTTGAAAGGTCATAGTTTCTTTCTAGTTCAAAATCGGACTGAATGATGCTGTTGGGTTGTGGTGGGCCTGACAATGATTCAAACCGTGTAATGTATAGATCTTGTTGGATATATTATTCCTGCAAAAAATCATATTAATCGAATATCAATAATTATTTAATCAATTTGCATTTATTTCAATTACAATATGATTTTAAAAAAAAATCACAAACACAAATATAAACTGATCAAATAATTATTGATATTCGATTAATATAATTTTTTATAAAAATAATATACTCGATAAATTTTATATATTCAATTATCAATATGTGCTCGGAGTCAGACCCAACATACCCCAATAATACCATCTAATCTATTTGCGGACCGTGGGAGAGGTGTACCTATTTGAAAAGATTTATTTATTTATTTTTGTTAATTCAAATTTGAACTTTGAAGTCGGTGAGCCAATGTCGTATCCGTTATATCTAATCAAAACTTTTTAAAAAGCAAGCGATCTTTTCTCTCTCGAGTGGGCCAACAATTACAAAATGACCAACTCATCCCTGCATCATGCCCTTCTTTTCTTTATTTTCTTTTGTCGTTTTTGCAGACCTAAAAAGGTATAAAAGGTCAAAAAATAAAAAATAAAAAATAAAAATCCATCCTTTTCCGGATAACAAGAATCTTTTACTGAAACCTTAATAAACTAATCACCTTTTTGTATGTCTCTAGTTCTTATGTGCTTTCTTGCAAAATAAATGTGTGTGAACAATATAAATTGTAATTGATCTAAAAAGTAGTGGGTGTTTTTTTTTTTTTTTTTTTTGATGTAAAGTAATGAATTCTATATCTAAAAAGTAGAATTTGATTTTGTTCACATATTTTTTGAGTTTTAAATGAGTAATACATATTTTTTAATTAGCGAAAAATTAATAAAGTCTACACTTTTAAGTGAAACCTATAAATTTTTTAAGAATTAGTTTGATTTGAAGAAGTACCAGCTGCTTTTCCTTTCTTTGCTCTTTGAAGAATCTTTGTAATGTATCTTTTAGTTTGAACAATCTAAATAAAAAATTACATTTTTTAAATAGAGTTCGGATTGGGACCTCGAATCCCCTTTTCCCGAATCCCCCTAATCTCGAAACGACGTCGTTTCGACGTCTGAATTTTTTTCTTTTTTGTGTAGATCAGAAGAAGCGAGAAGAAGAAGGGAGAAGAAGAAGGAGGAGGGAGGAGGGAGAGGGAGGGGGAGGGGGAGGGGCGGAGGAGGCGGGGCAGGGCGGCGATCGGGAGGCGGCAGTGGCGGCGATCGGGAGGCGGCGACAAGCTCCTCCTCTGCGATGAGCTCAGATGATGAGCTCCGAGATGACGCGACGGCTCGACGAGCTTCTCTCTCTCTCTCTCTCTCTTTCTCTCTTCTCTCTTCTCTTCCCCTCTGCGTTTGAGCCGAAAATGGAAGAAAAAAGAAAAAAAAAATCGGGGAATTCGGGGGACACACTTTCGAGGTCCAAATCTTTTTCCTTTTAAATATAAGATCCACTTTTTTGGACCAATAAGAATTTGTGTATTGTTTATGTGAACAAATTCATTTTTCTAAAAGTATATTGAACTAATTCAAAATTATGAATCTCACTATTTTGAACTAATATAAATTTGTATTTTGTTCACACTTCGAAAGTATTTGAACAAAATCGGCTTTAGAGTCTTCCCACAATGCATTGCAATTCTAGATTTTCTTACAAATATTGTACGCGAAGACAAATTAAATAAGAATATGCTATTAAGCACATATACTTTTAAGAAATGAGTTGTATTTGTATTCGTATTGTATTCGTAAGACATTATCATAAGACTCAAGCATGGATGACACCATATATATAATGCCTGAAACTCATTGAATATATTTTGTTTTTCAAAAAATTTAATAGAGTTTTCTAAAAAAGCACTTGGACCATAAATCCAAATGCTTTGGATCCGTCCCATACTCTAAACTGTTTTTTTTTTTTTTTTGATCAGCAAAGAAAACCCATACTCTAAACTGTGAAGTCCATAAGGACACAAAATTTCTCTACTAACTGATAAACAACCAACTTTCTAGAAGGTTTTTCATGCGTGTTTTGTATTAAAACTTCAATATCTAAAAACTTGAATTCTATAAACCCATTTTCCACAAAAGTTGCATGTTTAGATTTACCTTATGAGATTTTTAAAATTACATCCATGTTGAACATCTATTGAAACTGTGAAGACAATGAAATCTATGCAAAATTAATTTTGAATTTTTGTACTAATAAATTTCTATTTCAAAAGATAGAATAAAGTTTTAGTATTCAAAGACAGTAAAATTTTACTATTTAAAATTAACGGTTACTAATGATGATCACATTCAAATTTGTATCCCTCAATTTTCAGATTTTTAACGTTTAAAATTCTCTCAATTTTGCATATTTCACCCATTAATTTCAAACTTTTTATATGAAAATATGGTAAATTTTCAATGTTTATCGATAGGAAAATATCACTGTCCAAAACAGTAAAAAAAGTTAAATTGATGCATTAAACCTCATTGAAATCGTTTTCAAGTTAACATTGTAACGAGCACAGTCCTTAAAAAAAAGAAAAAAGAAAAAAGAAAAAATCTTTAATCCAAGCAAGATAAAAACATAACTTTAATGAGTCGAAGAACTATAAACACAATCATAAAGTTATCGTGCGTCATCAAGTTTTAACGCACACAGTCACATCGAAATAAGCTTGAGAACCTTTGCAAGTGGTGGCGCCTTGATCTTGTAGTTTCAAGTGTTCCAGATATTCACTAGACTTGAAACTCGGACGAGGACTTGCGATTTTTCGAGAACAAACAACATTGGTGATGGAGGTGGCGATCAACTTGATACGTTCTCAATGAGATCTAGAGAATCGACCAACAACACTGGAGGATAATGCCGACTCTAACAAAGTGCAGAGAGAGAAGTGAGAGAGGATTAGTGATAAAACAATGGTGGAGGGCAGTGTTGTCTTTACCAAAGAGTAGAGAGAAGTGAGAGAGTTGATAGTAAAAATGAGAAATGGCATATACATAAATATCCACCACGTCCATTTTACAAAAAAAAAAAAAAATAGAAATTAAAATTATATAAAAAAAAAAAAAAAGCCCTTTAGGCATTAAAAAATATTTAGATAAGAGACTCCCCAAACTTTAAATGGTTAGACCATTGGAAACATGTTCATTTAACTAAAATCAAATAAATCAAAAAAGAAAAAGAAAAGATATGGACATACCCATTAACACTTTTAAGCACACACTCATAGAAAGAATGATGGGACCCTAAATCTTAAATTTTAAATCCAAAATTCTAATCACAAAAGGGTGATCTAGTTAGATTTTAAGGAGCCAAGACTTTAGAAGTTATTCTAAAATAATGCTATATAGCAAAATCACTCAATCATATACCGATGAATTGCGGACTTGCATACAGATGAAGGATCAAACCCACATTCCTGACACTGGGTACGATTCGCCTAAGTTTAGAATATTCATCTTACTAACTATATATGTTGTCACTCGACTCAAAGTTTCCAAACATAGTGGAACTTAAAATCTCAAAACTTATGCCTTAGAGACTTACCAAATTGCCACAACCCTTTCCGTTAAAGTACAAGTAGATTGTTCCTAACATAGTTGAGAAAGAAAACAAATCCCAAGTGATTGGGGTGTTAAATTAGTTGTATGGGTGATCCGAAAAGTGATGCAATGCGAGTGAATGAAAAAGAGGTATAGAAGAATCCTTGATGTCTCTTAGCCCAATTACTTATTCATTAACGCAAAAAAAAAAAACCCTTCTCCATTTAACTTTGGACTTCAATGCAACTTAGCAATGTTATTCATTTGCCCAACAATAAATTTTGTTAAAAAGATTGAAACAGCTGTATATTTATTGTAAAAGTATGTCATAAAAAATATATAATTATTTTAAATTTTCTTATCGAATACCTTTAAACATTTATTAACAAAATTCTTTAATAATAATTATGTAAAGTTATTATAAATCCTAAAAATGTGCACAAATATTTTTTTTAAGAAAAAGAAAAAAAAGAGAAAAAACCATGTATCATTACATGTGGAACAAGTTCTACAACTATGTTTAGGGTTTAAGATTTATGGTTTTTATGCATTAAGGAGTCCTATTATGTGTTTTCTTGATAAATTTTGTATATATTTAGAGTAATCACAAAAACTATACATATCATAAAGTTATTAATTTTTTTTCTCATAAATATTCTTTAATGCATTTGTATTCCATTAGGTCCTATGACTTTTTTCTTAATCAATAAAGTCCTATTATATAAGTCTATTTTTTTCAAAATTTTAGTCAACATACTTAGGCATCGTTTCAGGACCAAGTATTTTAGCTAAAAAGTTTAAAAATCACTATAAGTTATTATATTACTCTCTTTACTTTTTTGCATATCATTTCATAAAAAGTTAAAAAATTATTAAAATAGTATGTTTCCAAATGAAGCCTTAAAGACAACTACATTTTTTTTATATTTTAAAATTTAAAATTCTACAACTTTCTATGTACACATTTTTTTTTTTGGATAAAATTTATATTTTTAAAAAGTACTTGATGAGATTTATCAAATAAGATCTCAATTGAATATAATATTATGTAAAACACACTATTTTTAATTTGAAAGTACAAAAACTTTTCACTTTTGATATTTCACAACTTTGTAATATAGTGTGAAATTTCACATATTTGAAATGTACAAAAAATTAAATAAAATAAATTTCACAATACCTTATTAAGTCCTAAAGATATCTTATAAAGTTCACAAATTTTGGTTCAACAATTTTTGTAATTTTATAGAATAAACTATGTGAATGTTCACATTTATTATGAATAAGAATAATATGAATAAATTTTTTTTTTGAAAAGTGTGAATATTTACACTAGTTTTTACACTTTTTAAAAATTCATAATATTTTATATATTGAAATTATGAATATTCAAATTTATAATTATCACATTATTATTTAACTATAGTATTTTTGTCCGAAAATATAGATTTTCTGAAAATTCACATTGTAGATGATAAATTATATTAGATATTTTCACAAAATTTTGTTCTACAATCAAGATACAGATTTTTTTTTTGTTGAACTAATCAAGATACAGATCGAATTGAGGTTATATTCCCAAGTTCGGATACACAAAAAAAAAAAGGTGGGATTTTGGTCTTTTAGAAAGCTATAAGGCGAAATGGAATTGCGAATTTTGAATGAGATTGGCTTGTTTTGCCAACTTGGCTACAACTCGGCTAAAAATCATTTTTTTGGATTCCATTACCTCTATTTTTTTATATTTTTTTTTCTTTAAAAAGATTTTTTTTTTAAAAATCAATTTTTAACATGCTTTCCAAAATAAGTCTAAATGTGATATGACTCCTAATTATGGAATTTATGGGTGAAAGCCCCTTAAAAAAAGATTTAAAAAAAAATGAGTAATTTTAAATTATACATGTAAAACATGTATCTAATGGAACTGAGTTTCTTTGGTGTTTTGAGAAGTTAGTAAAAAGTTGATTTTTGACTTTTTATCAAGTTTTTTAACATTTTGAAAAGTGATTTAGGAAGTTAGTAAAAAATTGACTTTTGACTTTTTACTTTAATAGTTGTTTATAGTGTGAAATCAAATTAAAATGATCAAAATATCCTTACCTAACATAAGAAATTTTTTATTTTTTTATTTTTTTTTATCATTGGCTCCAATTTGTAATTTCACACTTACGTTTTTTGCACTCTTGAAACCAATTTTGTTACGTTTTTGCCACTTATATTTTTGAACATTTTGACAAAAACGTGACTTTTAATTTTGATTCCCAAAACGGCACTTACTCTACTAATTTACAATTAAATTCTATATTTTTAATCTATCTTATATTTTTTGCGTAAAGTTATCCTTGGACCCTGGCAAGTACAAAATTATTTAATTTTAATGAGTTGAAAAAGACCAACAAATCTACTAATTTATTTTATTTTATTTATATATAAAAATAAAAAAATAAAAAAGTTTAGATAGCGGTTACTCACAGGGTCAATTTGGTCATATAATTTGAATTCTCAAAACAACTTTGAAATCTGACAGCTCCGCTCCGTCCCAAGTGTTTAGCCCTTTCTTCCTTCATTTCTTACTGAGAGTTGAGAAGGAGAGAGAGAGAGAGAGAGTGAAAATCTAATCTATTTTTGATAATTGAGAGAGAGTGAAAATCTATTTTTGTGTATCAGGATTGACATGGCTGGTTACGTTGGGATTTTGGTATCAGATCCATTGCTACAAAACCAATTCACGCAGGTCGAACTTCGAAGCTTGAAGTCTCACGTAAGTCTCTGAAACTTCTCATTCGCTCGCATTCTACTTTTTTATTCAAAAAAATCTTTGATCTCTTGATCACTTTTTTTTTTTCTTGAACTAATTCAATTGCGTTGTTGCAGTTCATGACGATGAGGAGAGAGAACGGTCGTCTCACACTCGCCGACTTGCCGGCGAAGATGTCGAGACTTAAACACGTCGGAGAAAATCTTACGGAGCAAGAGAGAGCTTCGTTTCTTCGAGATTCTTATCAGAACTTGGACGACGATGTCGATTTCGAACTTTTTCTTCGGGTGAGCCTCGGAGAAGACTAGAGTTTGTATAGATAGATAAATAGAGATGGAGCAACATCCTTTCATTTCTTTAGGGGAATTTAAATTCCTTTTTTTGCCAAGGAAATGCTAGGTTTTGATACAAATTGAGCATTACGATTCTTGCACTATTTTTTAATTATTTGGGACCGGTTATCGGAAAGAAGCTCTGAGTTGATGTAAGCTGATGCAAGCTTATAATACATGAATTTTTTTTCAAGAATTCACTCTGTATGGTTTTGAATTTTCAAAAGGTGATTTTTTTTTTTAATATTTTGATCATATTTTAAAAATTCTTTTAGACACATCTAATGTCGATGTACTTAAAAATTAAAATATTTGTGATTAAAAAATCTACCAAATACAAAAAATTGAATTTTTATACTTTTATTTTGTATTTAGTGAATTTGTTAAAGATTTTTTCATAAATTTTATATTTCCTAGTGTATTTAGAAACATTAATTAAAATATTTAAAAAATTTACTAAAAATAAAAAAAACAGTCCCGCGACAAACCCCCACGACCCCCGCACATTTGTGAGGGAGATGGAGGAGAGAGGAAAAAAAAATATTAAAAAAATAGTGAGTGGTCACCAGTCAATTGGGAGTCATGGAGGCCACAAAAATTGGGGTCTCAAGCATTTTTGTAAAAAAAATATGAATTGAAAACTCAAAAACTATTTTTGAAAATTTCAAAACCAAACAGGGTGAACTTTCCTCAGTTTGCTTGGAACCAAATTGCATAAATTCAATTCTTGCAGTTTTCTTAGTGTTAATTTGAATTATTTTTGTTTTAATCTATATTGCCTTTTGCTTTCCTCTGTTTTCTCTGCAACCAAGCAGTTGTGAAATCACTATCTATTGTAAAGGAATTTTAGATTTGTATAATTACAGCATGATTTCTTTTTTGGCAGGTTTATTTGAATCTCCAAGCTCATGCAAGTGCAAGGATGGGAGGTGCAAAGAACTCATTTGCATTCCTAAAGTCTCCTACTTCTGCACTGCTTCACACAATTAGCGAATCCGAAAAGGCATCATATGTGGAGCATATCAATACCTATCTTGCACAAGATGAGTTCTTGAAGGGATACCTTCCCATAGATCCTATAACTAATGATGTCTTTGAAATTGCAAAAGATGGAGTTCTTCTCTGGTAATCATCAGTAGTTGGTGCTTTACGTAGTAACTAGATAAAATCATACATAGATATGAGGAAAACATATGTCCTTAGTCTGTTATTTGGTGTTCTTGTATGCAATAATGAGAAGCATTTTATTTCATGCAGTAAGCTTATTAATCTGGCAGTTCCCGATACGATTGATGAACGAGCGATCAATACTAAGAGAGTACTCAACCCATGGGAAAGGAATGAAAATCATACTCTTTGCCTTAACTCTGCCAAAGCGATTGGATGTACTGTAGTCAATATAGGGACTCAGGATTTCATTGAAGGAAGGGTATGTCCACATGTGAACTCATAGATGAATGCTTTCTTACATATTGAAGTGTTTGACATGTTGTATAGGTTGGCATGATCTTATTTGGATTTTAAATCCATTTGAAACTGAAGATATAAGAACCTCTTCCTAAGAAAATAGATTGTGACTTATTAGAGTTTCTTTCATTTTGGATTGGGATTAGTCTTTACTACTTCAGTTGTCTTGCTTTGACCAAGGAATTTTTATGGTGTTGCAAGCACATGGGGCTTCTTTTCTTCTTTTCCAATTTAATCTGTTATCTTTGTACTTAAAATATATTTTGTGTACTAGTTTCTAGTGTTGTGATTTTCTTTTTGTGTTCATTTCCCCCAAGTTCTTGACATAGTTCTCAATTCTGAGTTGCATTTCAGAAAAGTAGTCTTAAGATTTAATTATTTGGTTTTATGCGGTTAGTTGATTGTTATTTGTCAATTGATTAGGTGTGTCAGCTTGCTTACGTTTTTACTTTTGTTATTAGAGCTTTGAATGGGTTGGATTGGGTGGCATAGTTCTTTCTACAACTATCCAAACTAAACAAAACCAGAGCCTAATAGGCTTCCAAGAATAATTCCCTCTTATTGGGGGTTAAACTGAACCTACCTTCTTAATTTGATTAATGATTACTCTCAAGAATGATAATACATACAAATTAGAAAAAAGAGTTGGTTGAGTTCAAGTTTAATAAATCAACTACAACCCTTACTAAAGAATTTTGATCTTGTTTGCTAGATTATGTCGAGTTTAATTATTATGTCTGTTCATTACTTTAGTAGTTCTAGTACTTAGAATGATATCCTATTTCATTTATTTGCAGCGGCATCTTGTGCTTGGATTGATATCGCAAATTATTAAGGTAAGATTCTTTCAATTACTTATGCAAACCTTTCACAGATATTGGATTTAAAATCATGATCTGTGAACTTTTACAAATACAGTCTCTTTGAAATTCATTGGCCTGATTAGAGAGCTCAATTCTTTAGCATTTAGCCTATATGTGGGTAAACTTTGATCTTCCTAACTTATGGCATTTCAGATACAACTATTGGCAGACCTCAATTTAAAGAAAACACCTCAGTTGGTGGAGTTGATTGATGATAGTCAGGTGAAGAAAAAATATTTCATGAGAAGCTTTGGATTTTTGCAATGACTAGGTTCACAGTTTCACATCAGCAATTTATCTGATGCATATGCTTGTTTTATATTTGAATCTATCAGGATGTAGAGGAGCTGATGAGTTTACCACCAGAGAAGATTTTGCTTAGGTGGATGAATTTTCAACTGAAAAAATCACGCTACAAGAAAACAATCACGAACTTCTCTTCTGATATAAAGGTAATTAGTATGAAGCTAAATTGTAATAATTTTCTCATGTTTACACCATTCTCAGTCATCTGACATTCTTTCTATAATTTTCAACAATTTTGCGCTGTCAATTTGTTGTGTTCCTAAATTTATTGCTGGTGTGAAGATGTGTTGGTTTCGACCCCTTGTTTCTTTTGGGCATTATAAGAAGTTTTATTCCAATTTGCGACGTTTAGTCTCTTGAAGCACACGAATATGATTAAATTGAGGGTGAGGATACAAATATGCTGATTCATTGTTGGGAGGAGGATTAATAAATTAATCAGACTCATATTTCTAAAATCTGGATACATCCTGAAAGGATTCTGCAACATGACCGTTTTAGCTCTTGATTTGGATAGGCTAGAGTTGGCTACTATTAGAAGGATTTTTAAATCTTAAAAAATGTATAGTATAAAGTAAGCAAACAAATTCGAAGCACCTGATTGATAAGTTCTACTCTATCCTAGAAAGTCATCTATTTCTATTGTACTAGATAAGAGGATCAAACGTTAATTAACCATCAGTTAAGAGTGTGCAGTCTATTTGGGTGTAGAACCATAAAAAATACAGTAGGGGAAGAAGAATGAGGAAGATGAAGAGAAATTCTGCAGTGAAAAAAATGAGAGGCTCTGAAATTATTCACTCAATTAATTATCCAAATCAATGTAGAGTTTCTCCATATGCAATCTATATTTATAAGAAAACAATATCCATAAGAAAATAGAAAGAAAAAAAAAAAAATCACTAAAGTAAAATTCAATAAATTAAACTTAATAAAACTAAAATTCTTAACGACTCTTGCACTTTTATATGTGCACAATCCTCACCCCTGATAAGGAAGGGACATGGCTGCCCTAAACTAAACTGAGAATGTAACTTTTACTAGAGCCAACTGGAGGAAATGGATCCTAGATAATTGGGACAAAGGCTTGTTGTTGAGTTCAGTGTTTTGGTTTTTAGCTAGACTTTAGAAAACATTCTCACTAGTACTCATTGCTATATTTAGTTCTTTACTTATTTTATTTAGACATACCTCAATATTGAAAAGTGATGATTTGATTTGAGGTTGCAGTATTTGAGCAAACAATATGCTTTCCCTGCAGGATGCAGAGGCTTATGCTCATCTTTTAAATATTCTTGCTCCTGAGTACAGTAATCCATCTACATTGTCTGTAAAAGATCATTTAGAAAGAGCAAAGTTAGTTCTTGAACATGCTGATAAGATGGGTTGCAAGAGATATTTAACAGCAAGAGATATTGTGGAAGGTTCCCCAAATCTTAACCTTGCTTTTGTGGCACATATCTTCCAGCACAGGTGAGAATGGACCTCTTTCACGTGCAATAAAATCCATCTAATGTGTTCACATATGGATTCTTTTGTAGTATGGAACACTTTCACGTGCAATGAAATCCATCTAATGTGTTTACATATGGATTCTTTGGTAGTTACAAAATCTTTATGAAGGATTTGATCCTGTAATAAAGTACCTACCGGTGGTATGGATCATCGAATACTTGCTTCTTCAGATAAAGCTATTAGCAATTAAGTGTTTCATGTCACTATTTCATAATGTCTCAACATGTATGCTTACAAAATATGCACTTCTGATGGTGTGAAAATCGGCAAATTTTATGCAATTTTGATGACTTATACAAAAGGGTGGTGTTCTGGCCTTTTAGCCCTTTCACTCCTAAATCAATCACAACATTTGTGTTAACTCATTTTAACTTTTATGAAAGAATCCACCTCTATCTACCTCAGGAAATGTTCACTATAGGTGTGTTATTCCTTATTATTGAGTAATTGTTATAGCTCCATCATTCTGTTTCCATGTGCATGTCAATATAGTTTCATGAACTCTTGGTGCAAATGTGTTGCTGCATTTGACTAGGAGTTGCTGTCTCCAGCACTCATTGTCTGGAAACATGAAAAGCTTATTTATGTCCACAAATCATAGTCTCCAATACCAAAGTATCCATTGGATCTTGGTCATGACATTGATGAAACTAAAAAAATTAAAGCATATCTTTTACAGGGATCCATAGTTCTTTAACTTAGCTATCCTAGTCTAGTTCATGGATTCTGGATTTGTTCGTTCGTATATGTAAGTAGACGCTACATAGCTTACTCTTGCAATCACTCTAACAATTTTGATTTATGATTATCCCATATGGGAGTATAACTGATTATCCCATATTTAATTTTTCAAGCTGTAGATTGTCTTTGAAGGTTTATGGTTCCCACATATATTTTATGTTTCTTACATGTATCAACAATTCATTAGTAGTTGATATATATGCTAACTTGAGTTTTGACTTGTAGAAATGGGCTCTCAACCCAAACAAAACAGGTTTCTTTTCTTGAAACCTTGCCTGAAGACACACTAGTCTCTAGAGAAGAGAAAGCATTTCGATTTTGGATGAACAGCCTTGGAAATTCAACATATATTGACAATGTCTTCGAAGATCTTCGAAATGGGTGAGTATCCTCCTGTTTAAAAGATAGGGCACCACTTCACCCCTATAAGTGGTACACTTCTGTACACTAACTTTACTAACAAATCTTACTTCCTAAAATGTTGACCAAAAAAAAAAAAACCATAAAATTAGTATTTTAAAATTTTGATCATATTTCCTGAAGAAAGTAAAAGATAGAGAACTTGGATACTGCTCTGTCATCACAATTATGGGTTGAAATTAAGCTTCAGAGTCAGATAGGAAATTGTGTAGAAAAATTAACAACTTTATTGTTTAAAGCTAATTTGAATGATGTCGAAGTCTAAATATTGCATACTGACAGCCTTGCTTTCATCTCTAGGTGGGTGCTCTTACAGACCCTTGATAAGGTGTCACCAGGGATTGTTAATTGGAAGGTTGCAACTAAGCCTCCAATTAAAATGCCATTCAGAAAAGTAGAAAACTGTAACCAAGTCGTCAAGATTGGGAAACAATTGAAGTTTTCCCTTGTAAATATTGCTGGGAATGATATTGTTCAGGGAAACAAGAAATTGATATTGGGTATGTTCTCTACCATATTTATCATTGACATACTACATGTGTCGTGCAAGATGTTGACATATTTAATGCATGGCATACATAAATTTTTATTCAAGTATGTTGAATTTCTTCAATATGATAAAAGGTTCATATGTTTAATCTGAATCAAAGAATATTGGACTTTCTTTTCAGCTTATTTGTGGCAACTGATGCGATACAACATGCTTCAGCTTCTAAAGAATTTGAGATTTCATTCCCATGGGAAGGAAATTACTGATGCTGACATTTTAGAGTGGGCTAACTCCAAAGTGAGGAATTCAGGACGCCAGAGTCATATGGCTAGTTTTAAGGTATTATGTTGAAACTTTTCTCCTTTCATATATGTAATCACAATTTAAGCCCCGGGTATAGCTCCTGTGTCTAAATTGAAGGTCTAGGTCAATAACTATTATGCATTGTAGTTTGGTTAAGCCTTGTGTATAGCTGAAGGTTGAGCCTATTCCTTCTCTTGATGTATATGTATTGATTTCTTGACTGGGATTAAATGAACTAGATGCTGCTAAGCATAAATGATATTGATTTGGCTCATTTTCTCTATTATTTGCCAAGATTAAAGCTACTGGTCTTGTGTTTTTAAACATCATATCTTCAATGGTTGTTGTGATGGTCCATAAAAATCTAAGAAATTAAATAGCAACGTGACCTGGTGGCGAATAATCCGATATCAGACTTTTTTTTTTTGGGTGGGTACCAATATCGGACTTTTCCTTCAAACAGCAGGGAATTTCAAAATTTTAGGAATGTTTAGATATTATATTATAATGTCAACACTTTCAACTTTGTTCTAAGATTTCTCTTTGGTGGCGGTCATTCAATGGAAGGTCTTATTCAGCTGGAGTAAGACATGAATTGAAGATCCACTCTCAAGGGATACCTTTCTTCTTTTGTGTTCTTTCTATATTTTATATTTTTTAATTTTTAATTTGTCTTCACTATTCTCGGTGGAGTCATTCTATTCTTCTAATTAAATCATGGAGAATATGGAAAATCCTGGGTTTGAGTTTAATTGCTTGTAAGAGATTGAATCCAAATCTGATTGCCATGTATCCTTAATAGTTGTAACCAAGTTCAAGAATTTTAATTTCAGGTATATATTTGAACTTGAATTCAATACACTAATGAACTTTGTTGCATTTTTGGGAGAATGATATTATCTTTAGCAATTGAAAATGATAAGAGTATGGTGACAGGTGCTTCCAAGATTTGTGACCAATGACAGTCTAGTTAACAGATTAATAACTATTTCAATTTCACAGGATAAGAGTTTGTCAGATGGCATTTTTTTCCTCGATCTACTTAGTACTCTAGAGCCTCGAGCTGTTAATTGGAGTCTTGTTACAAAAGGAAAAAATGGTATGTTTTCCTCTAATTATTATTTGATCAGAAGTTTTTTTAGTTTGCTTTACAACCTTTACTGGCTGTGTTTATGGACTTATGGTTAACTGGAATGTGCATGTTATATTGGATGACTTTTTTGAATGATTGGAGCTCTCACCATGAAGCAGCATTTTGTTTAGCTCAAAATAAGGGAATCATGCCTGACCTTAATTCACTGCATGTTCCTACTTGTTGCATTTGCTATTAGTTTCCTCTAGTTTGTTATTGGTGCATTTACTGTTAAACCAAATCTCCTAGATGAGATCGTAGTTTTTCATAACCTTTGCAGGGTAGGGTGCATACTCAATATTGGAGGGCCTGTTAATGGATAATGTTGTTGTAATTCATCATATTGGATGGTTTAATCAAATGCTTTCAAGGACTTAAAGTGACCTACCGAGAATTTTTTATCTTGGCTATGCATGTATGTCATGAAAAATCTTCAGCTGGATCATGGAATAAACCATATAGGTGTTTGTAGAGGCATGAATTGTGACCCGGATTCAAATCTTCCTTGTTTCAGCAACTTGTTCTTGAACCGATCAAATTATGGAATGATATTATAAAGTTGCCTGAATCTGCAAAATCACAGAGGCTAGATTTAGGCTGGAAAAAGTTTTACAGAAAAAAAATAAATAATAAATAATGGAACAATCAGGTTAAACCTGAACAAAATCGAGTGAATTCAGGAAAAGAAAACTGAATAATTAAAATGTTGAATTTTGAGATGTATAATAGGGTCTTCAATTCCACAATGTTGACAATTTGGACCTTCCCCTACTTGAGTGCTACTTTTGTTCTCCATTAGCCCACTGGCTCTATGTGGAGGTTTTTACCTGAAACCACATTCTTCTTTACTTTAGTCAATGTCAGAAAGGCTTCATATTCTAATAAGAGATACTCCATGTACCACACTAATAAAGAAGGGTTATGCATTAATCATAACTAATTAAATAGAAATAAAATATTTCATTTTGGTTAAAGTCGAATATATCTCAATTGTATCCATTTCAGAAAACAAAATTCTCATATATGATTATAATCAAATTTTGACATATAGGCATCTCTAGTTGGTTGTAAACCATTCAGTCCAAGTTGCATCGTTTGCGTACAATTGTATGACAAATTCATGCTCTGAAATTCCTTGGCTTTCGTAATACACATTATCTCTTGATTTCACCTTAGTTTGTGTAAAAATTGCAGATTGAACGCAAGAAGTTACACAACTTAGATTAAGATACATTAGTTCAATATGCCTCAAATATTGTTACATTTGATTTGTCTGAAAATATGAAGGTCTCTAATAATGACATTAGGGATGAACTTTTGTTGTGTCAGTGTCTTGTAGAGTGACCTTACGTATGCATCCAGAGTTTTAATCCCCACCTAGGAGGGCATTATAGAAGTACATTGTAGTTTCAAAGGTTTAAGAGAAGCGTGTACTTAGCTGTTTGTGGTTGATTTCAGAGGTACATGTTTTGAATGTGAATTCTGTTTAGCTCTTCATTGGTTTTATTTATAGGTTGTTTCCATAATGTCGGGCGAAGATGGATTGGATTGTAATTATCTCTTTGAATGGAGTGATGATGTAGACTAGATGTTGTAGGTTTGTTACCGCCTTGAAATTTTCACATTCTCTATGTATTTACGTTTTTGGCTGGACTGAATTTTGTATGATCTTCACGTGAAGTTCCTTCTGATTTTTCTTTTATTTTTGTACTCCTTTTTGGGTTTATGCCACTCTATTATATTTGGTTTTATTTTTATTAAATTTCGGCTACATAGATGAGGAGAAAAAGATGAATGCAACCTACATCATCAGTATAGCAAGGAAGCTTGGGTGTTCAATATTTTTGCTTCCTGAAGACATAACTGAGGTATTTACAAGTTAAAACATGACTTTTTAAATAAATAAATAAATAAATAATTATAATCCAGAAGTTACCTCGTATGGACAGACGAGAACTAATCCTTGGGGGCTGTGTTCTTGTTTTTTCTTTTAATTTTCATTGCAGTTAGTATACCATTGTATTTGATTATAACATAATTGTATGTCTGATCAGGTAAATCAAAAGATGATTCTTACATTGACTGCAAGTATCATGTATTGGTTCTTGAAACAACCTGGGGAGGAGAGGCCTTGTGGAGCTGCTTCCGATAGTGAGAGCGGAAGCCAATCAGAGACAAACTCAAACTCAACAATAGATGACACTGCTTCTGAGTCATCAACAGATGAGAATTTGAGTAGGTAGATGGGTGATGTTCTACATAACATTGATTGTTTCTTTTCTTTTCTTTTTTTTTAAACAAAAAAATCCCTTGGGTTAATTTTTAAATGGAGAACAGTATATGACAATGATAGGGGAGTGTTTGTTTCCTGTGCAAATTTTGCTGCAGTAAATTCGTATGTGAATAGTTTTAAAAATGTATTTGTAATTGTATTTGATAAAATGATGTTTTTTGTATCAATGTTGTCGTAAGTCGGGTGTGGTTTTCGTTTTATTTTATTATTATTTTTTTAAGTAACATTATATATGTTATTCCTTGGAATCGCATCTATCACTAGCGATATATTCTTCTAGAAAAAAAGCATCTTTACTAGACTGACTATTAGAAGATACACAATCAGTGGCTAAATGAGAATAAAGAATCTCTATCTACCCAGCTCATATAACTGACCTTAGTGACGACCCCACGAAGCAATTGTTTCTGAATAATTGGTCAATTATCATTGGCATCAAGCCACCTTATTTTAACTCTTTTGGCTATGAATGTTTCAAACCCCCACTGAATTTGTTATTCTTCCATAATGCAATTGTGAGTGTGACCAATAAAATTTTGTAAGACCAAGAGAGAGTTAGTCTAGTAGATAAGCTACCCTATTACAAAATGTGATGTCTGGGTCAAGTTTTACTTGATGCATGATTGTTGTCTGCTTTTGGGCGCCCAAATTAGAAGTCTAATTTTCAGACTTTTGGAGCAATTGTCCAAAGGAAAATGTTTTAGTGCTCTAAATTGTGAGCTCTAGAGGAGGTCTAAATTTTGAGTCTTACTGTGTGATTTGATGTGTTGGTCTTTGTTTGTTTGTTTGTTTTTATTATTTTTTTTTCCCGAAGGGATTGTCAAATCAGTAGAATTTTACTATTAGAGCTTTTAATCACTACTGTTGCTTAAAATTCTATTCTTTTACAACAATTTTAAAGAACATAATATCTTTATTTGTCAATATATCAGTCCACATGTCCTACTTATTTGTTCACTTGTTCGTTGTTGCCCACCGTCGCTAGTCTCTAGGACCATTAACCATTTTCTCTTTCCTTGTATTGTAAAAGGCAAAAAGTAAAAAATATTAAAACTTCGTATGTGTAACGCTCCAAATTTCTAACCCAAATGATAATACAATAATCATGACTCTTTTAAGAAAAATCGAATATAAATCTCTAAAATTACATTACATGATACAATAATTCTTCATGTAACAATACATTAATTCAACAGCAAGTAAATAAACAAATAAATATCCCTAAAGGTTTACAAGTTTCCAAAACTTGAGTCTGATTACACAAAACGGTTATTCAAACACACACGCATACATCCATTAGCTTACACACAGAGTCACAGCAAAATAAGAGTCTCGTACTTTCAATACACATTTCCTCGCCTTTAGTTAAGCGGCATTACCACATCTTTTTCTGCACAAAAATCCTATAGGGTGAGCATAAAGCCCAGTATAAAATCCTTAACAAAGTATATACATTTTATACAAGTCTCAAAAGATGAAATGCACATGTCATGCTATGCCCATTTTTTAAGATAAATCACATTTTCATCTTTTAAAAACCATTATGCTCAATGATGTTATGCAATTTCAATTGTTTAAAACTTAACAATTTATTCTAAGGATGGTAAATACAACTCTGGTAATCCCTAGGTCGGTGTCTGCAAGTAGACTATACAAGTACTATCAAATTTTCATTTTTACCGGTATTAACCAGAAGGCTCGACACCTATCTGTGCGGGTTTTCAGTCTTTCACCCCGGATTTTCAGGCCAACTTATTTAATATCATCTATACCATCTATCAAGACTTACCAACGTATTTACCCCAAAACTATTTTATGAAAACTTGTTTCTCAACATTCTTTTCTCAATGCAAGTTTTCAAATCAATTTTCAAAGTTTAATATAATCAAATGAATTGTTATATCAATAACACAAGATGAATATAAATAATTTTATTCCAATTCATCATCTAAAGAATAACACAATTCCCTCTTCTCAAGTATCCTCAACAATTAGTCATTTCAAGACTATTTCAACGTTTTGAACAATAATTTCCAAAATGAACAACAATTTTCATATTCCTTGAAATTCATCATTTATATAAATATAAATAAAAAAATTTCCAAACATCCATTTATTTTGACACACAAAATAAATACAACAATAATATTTATGGATTTTCAGTCTCTTTTAAAAAAAAAATTCTCAAATTCTAGGTTTTCTCATCAAAACTATACAACTCAAATCTTTTGAAAGAAAACTTTTCAAAATCATTTTTCCTTCAATCAACGAAGATCAAAACCCATAAAATCATTTTAAAAGAACAATAGACAAATCCACTTTCAAAATCGCTCAATTTCTTGAATCAACAATCAATTTTCAAAGTTATCAAAAGATGATTTCAAAAATCATATAGACCTTGCAAATATATATATATATATAACTTTAAGAAAATTCTTACCTCAAGTTTTGAAGAAGAAATGAGATGAAACCCCTAAAATTAACGGTGTCGAAACTCGATCTTCACCGCACACAACGAAGCTCTCGAGATGATAACCAACTTTGGTGAAGAACTTAGGTCTAAATCCCAATGAATTTGGAGAAATCAAAGAGAGAAGATGACTTCTAGAGAGAGAAGCTCTCGATCTGGAATTCTAGAGAGTTTTAGAAAGAGAGAGGACTGGAAAAGTGATTTAAAATATCAGATTCATGAATTGATATAACATGATTCGCTCAAGCGTGAAAAGCCTTGCTTAAGCGTCAAATACACTAACCCGGTACTTTTGCAGACAAGTCAAACTTCTGAAACCAAACATTCTTCGCTCGAGAGCATAAACGGCCGCTAGAGCGGACAAGCAACTTCGAATGCATTTTGCATTTTTTGTAGGCCGCCTCGACCCGCCAGACGCCGCCCTCGGACCGCCAAGGCGCCCCCTAGACCCTCGTGAGCTGACCGGGCAACTCGATCTCCGACCGGCCCAATTAAAGTGGCAAAATATGAAAGAATGATCGAAACCGGGATCGCTATAGTATGGGACAATAAATCAGTAATGTTACATGTATAGAAAAAAATCAATGTGAGATTTATGTTTATTTTGAACATAGGCTCACCATACTCAAAATGAACTTATATATTAATTTTTTGGTGTATGTTTTTTCTTTTTGAATTTTTCTATGCACCTTACTGGACAACTAAAACGCTAAGATGTATATATGAGAGGGAGATTTATGATCTAGTTTGGGCCGAAATTGAGAGGGAGATTTATGATCTAGTTTGGGCCGAACAAGATTGGACCGAGGTATTTGGCTTCAAGATTGTGCTGTGGTTTTGCTCGGTAATGGCAAAGGGCCTGCGGAGCCGAGCTACTTGGGCTCTTTGGTATGAAGGCCGATCAAGTGAGAGCTCGGCAGAGACGTCCGTGGCCTAGAAGGGCTTCACGGTTCTGAGATGGTTTACTCCGGCAAAATGAGTTGATGATTTGCTCAACTCTGAAGTTTCAGCCGAGATGATTTACTCCGGCTAACGGGTTGATGATTTGCTCAACTCCGAGGGTCCAGCCGAGATGATTTACTCTGGCTGAGAGTTAATGATTTGCTTAACTGCGAGGTTCCAGCTGAGATGATTTACTCTGGCTGACGGGTTGATGATTTGCTCAACTCTGAGGGTCCAGCCGAAATGATTTACTCCAGCTAAGAGTTGATGATTTGCTCAACTCCGATGTTCCAGCCGAGATGATTTACTCCGGCTGACGGGTTGATGATTTGCTCAACTCCGAAGTTCCAGCCGAGATGATTTACTCCGGCTAGAGGAGTTGATGATTTGTTCAACTCTGAAGTTTCAGCCGAGCTAATGTTGCTCGCCTTCTTTGGAGTTCCTTGGCCGAGCTGATCTTGTCCGCCAAGAAGGAAGTCGCGGAGCGAACCTTGCTCGCCTTCTTTGGAGTTCCTTGGCAGAGCTAATCTTGTCCGCCAAAGAGGAAGTCGCGGAGCGAACCTTGCTCGCCTTCTTTGGAGTTCCTTGGCCGAGCTGATCTTGTCCGCCAAGGAGGAAGTCGCAGAGCGGACCTTGCTCGCCTTCTTTGGAGTTCCTTGGCCGAGCTGATCTTGTCCGCCAAGGAGGAAGTCGCGGAGCGGACCTTGCTCGCCTTCTTTGGAGTTCCTTGGCCGAGCTGATCTTGTCCGCCAAGGAGGAAGTCGCGGAGCGGACCTTGCTCGCCTTCTTTGGAGTTCCTTGGCCGAGCTGATCTTGTCCGCCAAGAAGGAAGTCACGGAGCGGACCTTGCTTGCCTTCTTTAGAGTTCCTTGGCCGAGCTGATCTTGTCTGCCAAGGAGGAAGTCGCAGAGCGGACCTTGCTCTCCTTCTTTGGAGTTCCTTGGCCGAACTAATCTTGTCCGCCAAGAAGGAAGTCGCGGAACGGACCTTGCTCGCCTTCTTTGGAGTTTCTTGGCCGAGCTGATCTTGTCCGCTAAGAAGGAAGTTGCGGAGCGGACCTTGCTCGCCTTCTTTGGAGTTTCTTGGCCGAGCTGATCTTGCTCGCCAAGAAGGAAGTCGCGGAGCGGACCTTGCTCACCTTCCTTGGAGTTCCTTGCCGAAGGAAGTGGATCACCGAGCAAAAAACCTAGCCCGGCCTTGTAATGTAATCCCAGTCACGCTAGTGCGGACGAAATTAAGGGGCAATTGAGAGAGAGATTTATGATCTAGTTTGGGCCGAAATTGAAAGGGAGATTTATGATCTAGTTTGGGCCGAACAAGATTGGACTGAGGTATTTGGCTTCAAGATTGTGCTGTGGTTTTGCTCGGTAATGGCAAAGGGCCTGCGGAGCCGAGCTACTTGGGCTCTTTGGTATGAAGGCCGATCAAGTGAGAGCTCGGCAGAGACGTCCGTGGCCTAGAAGGGCTTCACGGTTCGTGCGTTGCTCGATCGGAAGGTACGCACCCATAGCTCGGCATGAAGATTCGTGCCTGAAGCTCGGTAGGAAGGCCTTTGGTTGACCGGAATGACCAATCCCGTGCTCGACGTCGCCGGAATGCGGTCGAGCACGGCTGAAACGAAGCTCGGTTATTGGAAGCACTTGGTCTTGAAGTGCAGTATGGTCATTGGTGGCGAGAAGTACCGACCGCCGAGCTCCCGATAGAGTGGGTAAATTTGGCTTGGGTTAGGTGGTGTTCAGCGAGATTTGTGCTGACAGATGGGATAGCAGCACCAGGTGTCGAGAGACTAATGGGAGTAAATTTGGAGCGCATAAGGTATATAAGCGGGTCTGCGCCCCCCATACTGGGGATGAACATTTGGTGAGGCATACACTAAACACTCAACTCTCTCCCTTCCCTCTATTTATCCCCTGGTGTGTGTTCTAACTTGATCGTCGGAGGGGTTTTCCGGCCACACACCGCCGGGTAGCTCACCGCCGTTGTGTACGCAGGTGATCGGATAGAAGCGGAGCTTGGAAGAAAGGAGTGCGGGCTTGCCGGAATATTTGCTCCTCGTACAAGTGGCCTTTGAGAAAGAGCAATTTTATTGGTCCACCTTCGTCGGGGGTGAAGATTATCTACCTCCTTGATTGGTTCGTTGCTTTGAATCCCATAGAGGGGCAAAAAAAAAGTTTATCACCCTTGAAACATGAATATTAAATTTACTCAAAATAATGTGAACTATTCTGTCAATTATTGAGTGATTCAAATACCAATTACTTAAGACTCAACATCTTGCCACATGCATTATTAGTAGTGAAGTTAAAAGTCATATTTTAAGGATATCTAACATTTCTCTCACATAAAATAGTGCCTTTTTAATAGAAGAATCAATTAAAGTTGGATAATGTCTACCTAATTTTGTGGTTAGTGAATTAAATTAATTGGACTCCTCTCATGGTGCTGCCCAAATCTGATTCATTTTTGGGGCGACTGTTTGATTCATGCTGATAGCACATCAAGATAAGAAAATTAGAAAAACCCTAAAACTGAATCTAAACATCACCAGCCCCAACCATTTCATTTGTCTAGTGCTTATAGAGCTGTTTGGTATTGCTTATTTTAAGTTAAAAGCATATAATACAAAAACATAAATCAAAAGTACTTTTTCCACAGCTTCTAATTAAGTTATAAGGGGAAATTATTTTTTGTCTAATAAATTGTAAATAGAAATTGGATCAAACAATCTTACACAAACTCCTAAAACATTTTAAAAAATTATAAGTTGCTCAAATAAATTTTGAGCCAAACAACACCACAATAGGGTTTGACACATGATGGTGAGTTAGAAGCCAATTTAGTGGTCCTAATTTGAAGATGGAAGCATGTGGAGCTTGCATAAACGTAATTATTAGATTAGTTAAGGAGTCTTAATTTTAAGAAGCATTTTGATATGTTTGTCAACCTATAGGCAAAGCTGGTCCTACCATGTTCTTCTTTTGCTTTTGAAAGACACCCTTTGTAGGATAGCTCCAATCGAGTGCGCATGTGTGATTTGATTTGTATTCCCGTTTCTTCCTTCTTATAAAACTAAGTAATTAATTTGAAGGAAATATGCTATACAAATTAATACAATTTACAAGATTTTCTTTTTTAGTAATTTAATAATGAAATTTTAATATCCAAAACGTAATGTATGATGGGTGATACATCTGTGAGTAAGTAAAATTTTAAAAATATATTAATTTGTATAGCATTATTTTTGTTAGAAAGATCTCAAATATCTCTTCACCTTTCCCTTCTAAAAATAAGTTTTAGCTCCAAATTTGGGATTTTAGTGGATTTTTATTTTCTAAGAAAGATATGGGATTTTAATGGAGAAGAAAACGACACACACATCAAGGACTTCATGAAACTTAGGAATAAATGTATGCCTCTCGGTTTGAGAAATAAAAATAAAAAGATTGAATCATTTCTTCTAACTCTTTTTCAAATTTGGTCCTCTTCTCCATTTATCATAAATCATTGTCCTAACCCTAGCTAATCTCTAGAAGTGGGAACACACTATTTGTGTTGACAATTATTTAAAGTAGTGGGATAACGATTATATGGTGAAAGGTATTTTCAAAAAAAAAAAAAAAAATAACAGTGACATTCACACTAACTCAAGAGTTGATTTTATATAATAGTATACTAGCGTAAAACACATGCTAAGTAACAAAATGTGATAAATAATACTAGACATATTAAAAATTAACTAAATACTATGATATTAATTTAGATTTGTATTTAAATAATATATATTTATATAAATATGCAGGACTAATTAATTCTTGTAAAATACACTCAATCGAATAAACTCAATTGAAAGTGAAGAGTAAGATTGAAATTCTATAATTATAAGATAAAGATTAAAAAATTTAATTTTAAATTTGAAGATGAATATAAAAAAAGAAAATTAGATAAATTTTCAAAAAATAATAAACTCAACTGAATATCAAGAGCGACAGTTAGATAAAAAAAAAAAAAAATCAAGTTTAAATTTGAGGATGAACTATAAGAATATAAAAAGAGAAAATTAAATAAATTTTAGAAAAATGAGGTAGAGAGAAATTTAGTAAGCATCAAATGAAGATTGAAAAAAAAAAATTCAAGTTGAAATTTAAAAATTCAAGTTGAAATTTAAAAATTCAAAAATAAAATAAGATAAACCTTAAAAAAAATATAATATAACTCCAATAATAGAAGAACAGAAGAGGGTAGTATTTGATAAGAGGGAAATGTCACCTATAATTTTTTAAAATTTGTTATAAAAAAAAAAAACCTCAAAAATAAGAATTGAGGTAGTAAGTTAAAAATTAGATAAGAGTTAAATGACAACTATAAATTTTTAAAATTTAAATTTTGTGTAGTTAACAAATAAGCATTTATGATATCTTATTATACAAATTTTAACTCTATTTTGTATTTATTACTAATAATTTTTAACAATTTTTGTATTCTAAAGCTACTTAATTAAAAAAAATCAAGGGATCACCTTTTTATTTCTTAATTATTATTTATTTATTTATTTATTTTTTTGTGTCAATAACTTATAAATTTCAACAACTTTTGTATTTTGAAACTACTAAATAAAAAAAAATAGCTTTACTTTTAAAAAAAAAAAATTTAGTTAGTTGTATTTTAATTTTACTTTTTTAGCATTTTTTATATTCTGAAACTACTTAAAAAAAAAAAAAAAAAAATTACCTTTCTTTTCAAAATTTTAGTTAGTTTTATTTTTACTTTGTGTTAAGAGCCGACAAAGTGGCCTTAGTAGTGCTATGCACGAATATACATAAATAACCAAAAATTAGTTTTAAAATTAAATAATAATATAAAATTTGTCTAAAATATGTAGTAAGAATGATTTATAATTAATTAAATTTTATTTATTTTTATCAGAATTAACACATAAATAACTTATATATTTATGCCAACGTGACCTTCATATAATCATTAAAAATTGTCTTGATCTATGTCCAAGAATCATTTGACATAATTATTTATTTATTAAATTGGAAAATAAATATTTTCAAGAATTTTTTATTTTTTAAATAAGAAATATGAACATATTTTATGCATATCTATTAAAAAATTTGAACTTAGGTAAAAAAAATTATATATTTATGTTAACACTACGAAATAAATAGTTACATATATTCATATATTAAAATTTTATCTAAGATAGAGTTGTCCTAAATTACGTCATATTTTACTTTTAATCTTAGTAAAAGTATTTGATAATAATAAATTTAAACATAATGTATAAATTATATCATAATTTATCGATTTGTGACCAATATGAGCTAGTTTGGAGGTTCTAATATTAGATTAAACATTCAACGGGCCAAATATTGGATCCTGTTTTAATGATTCGAACCGTTCACAATTTGGAATTCGTCGAGTACATTATCTCTGCAAAAAAATCAAGTTGACCAGATATGGAAATCACGTGTTTGATCAATTTTGTATAAATTGTTTATTTTCCCACCATCCGTTTTTCTTTTTTCCCATGCAAAATTGATACAAACACATGGTTACCATTATCTGATCAACTTGATTATTTACAGGGATGATATACTTGATGAATCCTAAAAATATGAATGGTTCATATTATCCAAATGAGGCTTAAAAATGAGCCCACAAGGCCCAACAACACCTCTCCAATCCGATGGAGGACTAAAGAGAAACTCATGCCATGTTAAAGAATCAAGGGAAATTTACCAATAAGTCCTATACACAAAATTCAAAACTCATCTAATCCCAAAAAAAAAAAAATACTTGCACCAATTAGTCCTACATATCTTTAATTGTAACCAAAAAATTCTTTTTTTTTTAAAAAAAATTTACAGACTCTGTTACATCCCACTACTGTCGGACTTCCGTTGGATAGTCACTGAAGACTCGCCAGAATGTTCAACATCATCAAGAAGTCGCTGGAGTATTGCCAGAAGTTCACCGAAGTGTTCTGAATGTCAATGGAAGTCGCTAGAATGTCCAGAACGTTTGCTGGATGTTAAAAATATCGTTGGTGACTCACCGGAATGTCCAGAATATTGCCCCCTCCAAAAAAAAGAATAAATGGAGAAATTAGAGGAAAAAAAAAAAGCAAAATGTGCTAAATATTGATAAACTAAAAAGAAAAAAAATGTAACGAAAAAAAATAACAACAATGGGGAAAAAAAACATATGTTATTTTTCAATTTTTGTAGGGTTTAAGCAAATAATCTCCAATATTGATCAAACTGACAAGCAAGTTTTAAAACTATAAAATGTTACAGTTTCAAAACAAAAATCTATTAAGCATTTATTCTTATTGATCAAATTGAAAAATATGTTATGAAACTGTAAAATTTGACAATTTTAAAAAATGTTATGAAACTGTAAAATTTTACAATTTTAAACCATGATTCATTCCAGTACCAAAAAAATTGAAACTGTAAAATTTTATAATTTTCACCGCTTGTAATTAAAACTCGAAAACAACTTATTCAGAATTTGAAACTTTTCTCCCTTAAAACAAGAAAAGAAAAATGTATAGCAGAGAAAATGTAGAAAAATTAAGAGATTGAAGGAGAAAGACAAATATAGAGAAATAATTGTACTCCGACAACTATTTTTTGTTTAGATTTTGTTGGATTTGACGTAGATCTACTCAGATCTGATGCACTCATCTTCTTCATCGGAAACATATCTTCTTCACCGTCGGTGAGAGTGAAGTAATGAGTCGGTGGTTGTCGGTGAACCCCAATCGATGGTAGTTGTCGGTCGTCGGTGACCATATATTAGAATGAGAAAGAGAAGAAGTAAGACGTGGTTGCCCATCGACAATTGCCAGAAATCAAAAAGAGAAAGAGGTAGAGAAGAACAAAGGCAGAGAAAAAGAAAAACATTATAGGACTTTTGAGTATAAACAAAAGGTTGTGAGACTAAATAGGCCACACCTCTTTCAAAGAGGATTTCTTGGTAATTTACCGAAGAATGAATAATGTTTAAATTTTAAGTTAAATAATTAATTATTTTCCATATGCTTATGTATGAATGTATCAAAATCATGCATTAATGCAATCGTAGGGAAATAATTTTGAAAATAAATTTTGTAAATTAAGGAAGTAATTTGAAATGGTAATTATGGTAGCATAATTTAAGGGTTTAATATAAAACTTCATGAATTTAATTATGAACTAATTAAAATGTAACACATAATGACACTTCGTATTTTCATTATTAAAAAAATTAAAATTAAAAAAAAATTTGAGTTGATAGTTTGAACCTTAAAGAAACCCTATTAATGTTTATTGTTTATGAAAATAATAAGATTTGATATGCACGTTGAGTAGTAATGGTCATGGTGAGAGGAAAACAACACATGTTACAAAATTTTATTATATAAATTATTTTATACTTTATGGTGAAGAATTTAAAATATTTTATTAAAAAATATTTTACGGTGAAACATTTTTGAGTGTGTGATTTATTAATTATTTTTTCTTAATTGGAAAACTCCTTCCTTATTTGATGGTAAAGAATGAATGATTTTAGGAATAAAAAATAGGAGATTTATTAGAAAATCATTTTTTAAGTATTTGTATCCCAATTAGTCCATAAAATATTATTATATTCCAATAAGTCCTATTATTTGGACATTTGATCCACAAAATTGTAATTCTCATATTTAAAGCATTTTATGGACATTTCTACCCTTACAAATATTTTTTAAACAGTTAACAATTTGGTAATATGAACATTCATATTTTACAGTGTAAATATTCACATTGATGTGTTAACATTCACATTGATGTGTGAACATTCACATTGATAGTATAAACATTCACATCACGGAACATTCACACTGATAGTGTGAATATTATTATTAAGAGTATTTTAGCAACTATATTACTCATAAGACTTATTTAAACATAAGAAAATGATGTGGACTAAATAGAACATAAGTAGATAAAAATGAATTTATGAAAAATTGCCCCATAAAAAATACATTCTTTGTTTAAAAAAAAAATATTAATGTGTGATTTATTAATTATTTTTTTAAATTGAAAAATCAAAAAAATTGGATTGAGCCCGTAGAGCTCTCTTAGCTCTTCTCACTAAAATCTCTTTTTCCTTATATAATATACTAGTCTATCACCCGTGCTATGCACGAGATAATTATAGATATTTATATTTGTGTTAGATTTTTTTTAATATATAAATTATGTATTTTAAGATTTTTTTATAAAAATAATTTAACAATCTTATCACTAACCATAATGTATGGGAGAAGTTGAAAAGAGTACTGCAGTAACTATACACAGGTTGTATCTATAATAATTTGTATGAGGGGATTTTAAATGCTAATCAGGGGATTTTGACCAAATCAATAAATGCAGGTATGTGAAAAGACATGTGGATTGAAAAAAGTTAATAAATGCTGATCAGAGAATTTTGACAAAATCAATAAATGCTGAGTTTTTTTTTTAATAAAAAATTTAAAAAATTCAGATTGAGATATTGGAATTCCCACAGGCCTTGGGGGTTAAAAACCCTCTTTTACTTAATATATGACTAGCCTATCACCCGTGTTATGTACGGGATAATTATAGATATTTATATTGGTTTTAGATTTTTTTTAATATATAAATTATGTTTTTTAAGATTTTTTTCTTATCACTAACCATAGTGTATGGATGAAGTTAAAAAGGGTACTGCAGTAACTATACACGAATTGTATCTATAATTATTTGTATAAAGAGATTTTAAATGCTGATCAGGGGATTTTGACCAAATCAATAATTGCAGACATGTGGAAAGATATGTGGATTGAAAAAAGTTAATAAATGCTAATCAGGAAATTTTGACCAAATCAATAAATACTGAGTTTTTTTTTTTAAATAAAAAATTTTAAAAATTCAGATTGGGATATTGAAACTTCCATAGTCCTTGGGGGTTAAAAATCTCCTTTTGCTTAATATATAGTATAGATATAGATAAATATATATAAATCTATACTATTATATAAAGTATATACATCAGTTCGTATAGATGTCACTTTTTCTCTATTTCTGCAAATGCTCACAAAAACATTTACTCAAAAATAAGAATAGTTATGTGATAGATTCAGTTTTTTTAAATAATTAAAAGGAAAAGTTCTGTTAACTGTCTTATTTGTAAATTTTGTAGCACACACGATGAACTTTTTAATTGTACACATTAGTATGCTTACTTTTTTTAGTATATATATATATATGGTGTTTGGTAATCTGTATCACCACATTACAAGACCAGTATCTGTATTTTTATAATTGCAACTTTTTACTTTATTTTATTTTATGGTTAACATTATTATTTCTTTTCTGGATACTGTGATCTAGTCTATTATTAACCCATAGGCTACACCAAGTGGTTAGGCAATTTGAATCCATCAAGTAGGAGGCATCTACACACACCCATGTACAAAACCATCTACTTTGGGCATCTACACACACCCATGTACAAAAACATCTACTCTTGGCGGAGGAACATTGGGGCGAGGGGGTCACGACCCCCCCCTCCGCCCCCTGACTTTTTTTTTTCTTCTTCTTTTCTTTTGTGCTATGTGGAGTGTATGTATTAAAGATTGGGAAAATTTGCTTCTCCGGTGATGCAAATACCAATGCTTCCGGCGTTTTTTTATTTATTTATGGATATATATATATATATATGAGTAATGATTGAGACCTTCACCTTACAAGATCCTCACAAATCTAAACAACTTATGATGTGGATTCCACACATATATAAATAGACCCCAAACATATGTTGTTTAAATTGTGAAATTAAATAAATAGATTTATGAAGAAAACAAATGATGTACCAAGAACATATGCTAATAATTACAATTAAATTTCAACAGAAATACACAAAGCAATAAAAGGGTAAAGAGACGAAAAGCGGCTGCAGGCGGTTTCCTTAAAAGATTTCGCCTCACGTCGAAAGTGCTTGAGAAACCGGCGTCTGTCTCCCGAGATCTGACGGTCAAAACCAGCTCTGGCGAAGCACTATCTGTCTAGCTTAGCGAACAAAACAATGGCAACACTCTCTCACAATAGGAACTTTTGGCAACCGACTTGTAAAATGGAAGCAAAAATTTCTATATTGAAGCTAGACAGAGGGTCTCAATTTATACATGTATAGGGAGAGAGGAAGAGCCTCCAGCCTTTAAGGCTAGTCATTAAAACACCAAACATCCATAGCCCCTTTCCACAAAAATGAAAAGTATGGATGCCCAAAGGATTCACACCCTTTAGCCAAGAAAAAAGATTTAAATACTCTTTAAACTCCTATTCATGAATCTAACATCATGAAGCAATTTCTTGGCAATTTCTTATTCAAAACCCAATGGTTTTTGGCTCACTTGGACCCAACACAAAAAGTGATAAGGACCCACTTTAATATTTAATTAAAGTCACCATACTTTAATATTAAATTAAAGTCCCCAAAAAACATTTTTTCCAACAATCCCCCACATGAATAAAAAATTGACCGAATGACTCAACAAACGGACAACGTTCAACAATAAAGACTCTGAGAGAGAGTACAACGGACTAACCCCGACATCAGAGAAGGTAGCTTTTGGCTTTGAACCTCTCCCAGTGAAAACCTATCGAGTTTACTGGCTGATCAGTGAATAAGACATCTTGAACTGCTCTGCCGTTTGTGTAAACTAAAACAATAGATCTCACACGGGAATTACTCCTACCACCATTATGTTCTCACTGGTGTGCCCTGTGTGGCCCTGGACACTAGCCTGGTTCAGCGAGTGGTTTCAAAGAATCTTGGCCTGCCCAATTCTTCTAGAAGCGGCCCCACTTCAAACTCACATAGGTGACTCTACGAAAGTATCCTGCAATACTTAGCTCAACAGCCTATCACATAAGAGTCATTAAAAGCTCAGCTTAACCTCTACACTTGCAGGTATCACTGATAGAAGGAATGGCTGGAGGTTTAAACCTCCTCAGTGACATACCACCGTTACACGCAATTAGGTTGTCCCATTGAACCTAGATCTTGGGATCTCCAGTCAACTAGGTTGGGTTTCCATTCCGGTAACTTCCAAAGGCCTTAACCCCATTCCTTTTGACGACGTTTCGACTAACACTCGACTTAACCCTTTGGTTAGCGGATCCGCAATGTTGTCCTTAGACTTTACATAGTCTAAAGAGACAACTCCATTCGAGTAGTTGTCGTATGGAATTATGTCTCTGACGGATATGTCTAGACTTTCCATTATACATATTACTCTGTGCCCTACCAATTGCGATTGACAATCACAATGAATACAAATAGGCGCAGTTTAGACCAACGTGGAATATCTTCAATGAAATGGCAAAGCCATTCTGCTTCTTCCGTTACTTTATCCAAAGCAATAAACTCTGATTCCATCGTTGATCTAGATATACACGTTTGCTTGGAAGATTTCCAAGACACGGCCGCCCACCAAGAGTGAACACATATCCACTAGTGGACTTTGAGTCCTTTATATCGATATCCAATTGGCGTCACTATATCCTTCAAGTACATTTGGATATCGGTATAATCGACCCATAATCCCGAGTGTAGCGTAAATACCTTAACACGCACAATGCCCTTCCAATGAGAAGCATCGGGATTACTTGTGTATCTACTAAGCCGCTAACCGAGTAAGCTATATCGGCCTAGTACAACTCATCGATACATTAAACTTCCAATTACCGAGAATATTCTAACCGAGAGACACTCTCTTTATTATTCTTAGTAAAGTGTAGACTTAAGTCTCACAGTGTCGATGACACACTCAGATTCGATCCACTAAACTTCTCAAGTATCTTATCAACATAATAAGACGAGAAAGTACAATTCCGAGAGATTACGGTAATCTTAATTCCTGAATAACATCTCAATGCCCATATCCTTCATGTCAAATTTAGAGTTTAATAACTTCTTGGTAGTTTTGATCATTTCATCGTCACTACCTATAATGAGCATATCATCAACATATAGACACAAAATGACATAACCTCTGCCGTGTCTTTGACATAAATACACTTGTCACATTCGTTGATTTGAAACCCATTTGACAACATTACATTGTCAAACTTCTCATGCCATTGTTTAGGCGCTTGCTTCAAACCATACAAAGATTTGACAAGTTCTGAGACTTTCTTGCTTTGTCACGAGTGAAAACCCTTGAGTTGTTCCAAGTAGATTTCTTCATTCAAATCCCCATTTAAGAAAGTGTCTTTACATCCATCTGGTGTATCTCCAGTTAGCATAAAGCTGCAATCGCAATCACTATCTTGAATGGATGTTATCCTAGTTCTGGTGAGTACGTATCAAAGTAATCCAGGCCTTCTCGTTGCCTGTACCCTTTGATAACGAGCCTCGCCTTATACTTGTCAATAGACCCATCGGCCTTCATCTTTCGTTTAAAAATCCATTTGCAGCCTAAAGGCTTACAACCTGGAGGTAAATCTACCAACTCCCAGGTGTGGTTCTGTAAGATGGAGTCAATCTCACTTTTGATCGCTTCTTTCCATAAAGGACTCTCAGGAGAAGTCACAGCTTCATGGAAAGTTTGAGGTTCGTTCTCAACCATATAAGTCAAGAAGTCTGGACCAAACGATTTGGATGTCCTAGCCCTTTTACTCCTTCTGGGCTCATCTAAAACCTCAATTTGATCATCACGTGGATCATCAACATGATCATCCTCACTAGCAAGCTCATCAAATTGCTCCAAAAACCTTGGAACCCCTGCATTGGTTCGGCAAGGAAAAATGTCTTCAAAGAAACATGCATTCCTTGACTCCATGATGGTATTCCTGTGTACGTCTGGAATTTCAGACTTGTGAACAAGAAACCGATATGCACTACTATTATGTGCATAACCAATGAATATACAATCCACAGATTTCGGGCCTATCCTAACCCGTTTGGGTGTAGGAACCGCCACTTTTGCAAGACACCCCCACATTCGTGAGAATTTATACGAAGGCTTAACGGCTTTCCATAACTCATCTGGCGTCTTGTCCACCTTCTTCTGGGGTACTTTATTCAGAATGTAATTCGCGGAGAGAATTGCTTCCCCCCACAAGTTCTGTGGCAATCCAGAACTTATCAACATTGCATTCATCATTTCCTTTAGTGTCCTATTCTTCCGCTCAGCAATCCCATTAGGCGAGGAGAATAAGTGGTTTGGTGGATAATCCCAGATTGAGCACAAGACTCAATAAACGGAGATTCATACTCACCACCACGATCACTTCTAAGAGCCTTAATCTTGCGGCCTACTTGATTCTCAACTTCATTCTTATAAAGAACAAACTTGTCAATCGCCTCATCTTTGCTTTTGAGCAAATAGACATAACAATACTTAGTGCAATCATCAACAAAAGTGATGAAGTACTTATTGCCACCGTGATTGTATAAATTTTAAATCACACACATCACTATGCACTAAATCCAACGTTACGAACTTCTTTCAATAGAATGAAACGAAGATCTTGTCAACGCTTCAACACAAGTTTCACACTTGTGTTTCAGATTAATCTTAAAAGATGGTATGTGATCTAACTTGATTAATCTACGTAAAGAGTCAAAGTTCACATGTCCTAGTCTACCATGCCACAAATTGGAAGACTCAAGCATGTAAACAGAAGAAGATGCACCTTTATTCATCTTTGGGATAACAGTCATAACATTGAGTTTAAACATACCCCCCAACATATAACCCTTACCCACATACATTCCGCTTTTGGTAAGAACGACCTTGTCGGACTCAAAAACCATGCGAAAACCATGTGCACTAAGAAGAGACCCTGAGACAAGATTTTTACGAATGTCCGGAACATACAGGACTTCGTTCAAGGTCAGCTCCTTTCCTGATGTCAACTTCAGGACCACCTTTCCTTTCCCCTCAACAATCGAGGTAGCAGAGTTTCCCATAAACAACTTCTCACCGGGTTATAAGTTGAAGTTGTAAACAACTTCGCCGAGCAAATGTGGCGTGTAGCCCGGTATCAATCCACCATTCTCTTGGGTTAGAACCCACGATTCACCTCGAGACAACGGCGGAACAAGTGCATATCATCCTCCTCTTGGGAGTGCTCTTGTAAGTCGCCATATGAGCACGAGGTTTGGTCTTATATGGCTATACGCTGCGGCGGTCACTAGCCCGATGCCCCTCGTTACCACAGGTTATAACACTTCCCAAAGAACCGATAACGAGTTCTGCGGCTTATGGCCGACTTCTTTGCAACACCACCCCTTGGACTTAGAGCTTTTGTTCACGGGGGCTTCTTCCTTATCCCGAAGATTTGCCATGCTCAGCGACATTGGCCTTTCTTGAGAGGTACTCCTCCTTTCTTTCTATTATCCTCTTCAATCCGAAGTCGGACAACCAGCTCTTCAAGACATTTCTTTGCGCTTGCTTCAAATAATTCTTGAAATTCTTCCAACCATTAGGAAGTTTCTCAATGATCACAACTTGGAATGACTCGTTCAAAGGCATCCTCAAAGATGAATATCATGCAAGATCACTTGAAACTCTGGACTTGGCTTATCACGGTTTAGAATCTACCATTTTAAAATCAAGGAAACGGCCAACCACAAATTTCTTTGCCCGGCATCCTCCGTCTGTACTTTTTGTCGAGAGATTCCCATAATTCTTTTCCGAGCTCTTGGAACAAAACACACTATAGAGTGAGTCTCGCCAAGTTGAACACATAGTTCCGCAAAGATAGTCTGCTTCCATGTGTCAAGCGCCATGACTTTCACTGTCAAAGCTCATTCTCTGCCAGGCTAGAGGATCCTCACCGTAACCTTGGCAAGGTTTAGCGTGGTCAAGTAAAATAGCATCTTTTCGCCATCTCTTAAAGTTTTCCCAAAGAAAATTTTTTCGGGCATTCATGGTGACTAAGCGGTCCTCGAGTAACACCGTGGTTGACCACAGAAGTCACAGGGGTTGGCAATCCAGTTGCCCCGGGGTTCAAATCCCCACCAACATTAGCAGTAGCAGTAGCATCAGTGATAGTTTCCATTTCAGAAAATTAGACCAGAATATCACTTCTGTGTTTCCAGAAATTAAACTTAACCCTGAGAAAGTCCCTTAGAAGAAAAAATTAATTCAAAAATTAGTCTCACCACAAAACCTAGAATCGAACATGGTCAAGAAAGTTCCCAGGAAGACTGGAGGGGTCACATCGGTCCCACTTAAAACCCAGTTAACCTTTTGACAAAACTTTTAAGAGCATGTTGACTCCTAGTCCGTGATAAACAATTTAAAGAATTAAATTTTCTTAGGGATGAACTAGGTTAAAAGGTCCAAAACTTTTACAGGCAATGTAAAACAATTGCTACAACAATATAAGCAAATAAAACTTGCTACTAAAAAATTGGTAAACAAACCAACTACATCTTAAGCAAACATGCTTCAAACATTTTGATAGAATAATCAAACCATAAGGATTCTATTTAGTCCAAAAGCTTTTCCACGCTAAGGTATTCTTATTCAACACAAATGTTAGTAGTCCAAACATTTTGTTTTTACATCCCAAATACAATTCATTTGGTTTTATATTTGTTTTTTGTATTGGTATCCCTACAAAGAAAGTTAGTAGCAAACCACAACAAAATACAAACTAATAATCTAAAAAATTAAATTATATAAGTAACCAACTAATATAAGGTACCAAAACAAAATACAATTTGTAACTTCAAAATTAAATTACAATTTTAAAATAAAGTTCAATACTCATGAGACATGAATGACATTAATCCATAATAAACATTTAAATTAATAACTCCAAATAGCTAAGTCAAATTCAAAGTTAATGCATCCAATTAAATAATTTAGATCACTGCACCCAATTAAATAATTCACCTTAATGCACCCAATTAGATAACTTAGATTAATACACCTAATTAAATAATTTAGATTAATGCACCCAATTAAATAATTTAGATTAATGCACTCAATTAAATAACTTAGATTAATGCACCCAATTAAATAACTTAGATTAATGCACCTAATTAAATAATTTAGATTAATGCACCCAATTAAATAATTTAGATGAATGCACTCAATTAAATAACTTAGATTAATGCACCCAATTAAATAACTTAGATTAATGCACCTAATTAAATTCAAATTAATCATGTACACAATTATAACTCCAAATACATTAAACTAGAATTAATGGGCAAGAGTTACAACCAATAACCATTTAGCAATTAACATATGCAAATAATTCTAAAACATTAAATTATGTACTCTAGTCTAGAACATAATAAGCATGTAACAAATTAAAATTAGAATAGAATTAGCATGTCACAATTGCAACATCCATAAATTATATTGTATAACCTTAAAATTCATGCAAATCAAAATAGGGAAATGATGAACCATACGCATAAAGCAATATCATACTAATTCAATTAAGTATGCAAATTATAATAGAGCATTCTAATTAAACTAAGCAATTAGAGAATAACATTGCATGATTTATAATCATTGAAATAGTGAGTAATTCGCATAACAATTCCTAGTAACATTATACAAAGCTAACCTAATTTTCGATATAAATCTATTCGATCAATTTCCTAGAAAATATATATAATAACTGCTTTTAAGCTTGTTGTTTAAATTGTGAAATTAAATAAATAGATTTATGAAGAAAACAAATGATGTACCAAGAACATATGCTAATAATTACAATTAAATTTCATGTAAATACACAAAGCAATAAAAGGGTAAAGAGAAAACCAAGCAGCTTTCTTAAAACAGATTTCGCCTCCACGGGTCGAGTGCTTGAGGAAACCGTCTCCTCCCAGATCTGACGGTCAAAACCATTCTGGCAGAAGCACTATCTGTCTAGCTTAGCGAACAAAACAATGGCAAGACTCTCTCACAATAGGAACTTTTGGCAAACCGACTTGTAAAATGGAAGCAAAAATTTCTATATTGAAACCGACAGAGGGTCTCAATTTATACATGTATAGGGAGAGGAAGAGCCTCCATTTTAAGGCTAGTCATTAAAACACCAAACATCCATAGCCCCTTTCCACAAAAATGAAAAGTATGGATGCCCAAAGGATTCACACCCTTTAGCCAAGAAAAAAGATTTAAATACTCTTTAAACTCCTATTCATGAATCTAACATCATGAAGCAATTTCTTGGCAATTTCTTATTCAAAACCCAATGGTTTTTGGCTCACTTGGACCCAACACAAAAAGTGATAAGGACCCACTTTAATATTTAATTAAAGTCACCATACTTTAATATTAAATTAAAGTCCCCAAAAAACATTTTTTCCAACAACATATATGAAGGATCAAGATCACTTTAGAGATGTGTGGATCATCCCAAAAGGGGTCCAAAACATTTCCATATATATATAGAAATTAGTATTTAATAGGATTCTGCCATGTATCTCTTTGCAGGTTAATTATGACAAATAGGTTAAAAATTAATTTTTAAAATTTTTTATAAAAAAAATAGAGAAGTAATATGATTAAAAAATATAAAAACTTTTAATTAATTTTCCAAAATAAACCTATATAGTGGTATATGTACCCTCAATGGATCTGTTGTTAACTATGAAGATTATAAATTTTATTCCTTTACATTTTAAAATATTAATTTCTTATTTTATTTTTTATTATCTTAATATATTAATTATTTTTAAATAATCAACAATTAAAATAACACGATTTTTTTATTTTATTTTGCTCTTATTTTAAATTTATTAATCTATCTATATATTAAGCAAAAGGGTCTTTTAAAACCCAAGGCTTGTGGAAGCTCCAACATGCCCATCCTAATTTCCTGATTTTTTAATATTTTTTTTGAAAAAAAATGACTTGGTGATTGGTGATTGGTTCAAAGATTGTAATAATTACACTATTGATTACAATAAACACTTTATTTATAATAATTACACTTATTAAATGAATAACGCAATAAATAAAATTCTAATTTCCTTACTTTTTGCATCCCCAAGAGACCTCTTAAATAAATAAATAAACACTTATTAAATTCTTTCAAACTCCTCGGTCAAACCCCATGTATTTAAAACCCAAGGCTTGTGGAAACTCCAACATGCACATCATAATTTCCTGATTTTTTAATATTTTTTTTAAAAAAAATTGACTTAGTGATTGATGATTGGTTCAAAGATTGTAATAATTACACTATTAATTACAATAAACACTTAATTTATAATAATTACACTTATTAAATGAATAACGCAATAAATGAAATCCAAATTTTCTTATTTTTTGCATCCCCAAGAGACCTCTTAAATAAATAAATAAACACTTATTAAATTTTTTCAAACTCCTCGGTCAAACCCCATGTATTTAATTTATATATTATGTAATTATTGTGTAAATGCCTCTTAAATAAATAAATAAACACTTATTAAATTCTTTCAAACTCCTCGGTCAAACCCCATGAATTAATTTATATATTAAAAAATCCTAATTTCCTGATTTTTTAATATTTTTTTTAAAAAAAATTGACTTGGTGATTTGTGATTGGTTCAAAGATTGTAATAATTACACTATTGATTACAATAAACACTTAATTTATAATAATTACACTTATTAAATGAATAACGCAATAAATGAAATCCTAATTTCCTTACTTTTTGCATCCCCAAGAGACCCATGTAATTATTATGTAAATGTCTCTTAAATAAATAAATAAACACTTATTAAATTCTTTCAAACTCCTCGGTCAAACCCCATGTATTTAATTTATATATTAAAAAAAATGAAAACAAATATAAATATCTATAATTATCCGTGCATAGCACGGGTGATAGGCTAGTACTATATATTAAGCAAAAGGGAGTTTTTAACCCCAAGTCTTGTGGAAGCTCCAATCTCTCAATCTAAATTTTTTGATTTTTTGATTTAAAAAAAAACCTTAACATTTATTAACTTCTCCCAAGTCTTACCCTCATAATAACACTTTAATGCATTAAGAACAAGCATAAAAAAAATTCTTTGAAATCCAACACATATGAATTTCTTGAAAGGTCTCAACACATATGATTATTATCCCTCATAATAACACTTTAATGCATTAAGAACAAGTATAAAAAAAATTCTTCCAAAGTCCAACACATGATTATTATCAAAATATTAAACTTTAATTTAATATAATAATAAAAAAAAGACATTTAATTCCTTCAAAAGTCTAACACATCTATACTATCTATACTATATATTAAGCAAAAGGGGGGTTTTTAACCCCAAGGCCTGTGGGAGCTCCAATCTTCTAATCCTAATTTGCTAATTTTTTTATTTAAAAAAAAAAAACCTCAGCATTTATTGACTTCTCCCAATCCAACCTCAGCATTTATTGACTTTTCCCAACCTACAATCCTTTTGACTTCTCTCATAATTATTGTAACATCCTTTTCAATTTCTCCCATAAACTATGGTTACACACAAAAATAAAAAATAAAAAAGATAAAAATTTAGTTATAGATCTCAAAAAGATATAATATCTAAATTTGAATTATGATTTAATAATATAAATATGTATTTTTTTATGTATATTTATCAAAATTTTAAATTACTTAATGGGACAAATTAATCAATTTTCCAAAATTATTGATTTTTAATTTACAAAATAGATTAAAAAAAACTATTGACTAATTTTTTTATTTAATAACAAAAATATTTCATAATCTCTCTCTCCTAATCTCTCTCACAAATTTTCAAAAAAAAAAAATATTAAAACTTGCATTCATTTTCTCTTCCCCAAAAAATCAGATAGGAGCTCAAATTTCCTAATCCTAATTTTCTAATTTTTTGATTTAAAAAAAAAAAACTAAGCATTTATTGACTTCTCACAACCCAACCTCAGCATTTATTGACTTTTCCTAATCCACAATCCCTTTTGATTTCTCTCATAATTATTGCAACACCCTTTTCAATTTCTCTCATACGCTATGGTTACACACAAAAATTAAAAAGAAAAAAAAAAGAATTTAGCTATAGATCTCAAAAAGATATAACATCTAAATTTGAATTGTGATTTAATAATATAATTATGTATTTTTTTTTATGTATATCTATCAAAATTTTAAATTACTTAATGGGACAAATTAATCAAATTTTCAAAATTATTGATTTTTAATTTACAAAATAGACTAAAAAAAACTATTGACTGATTTATTTATTTAATAACAAAAATATTTCATAATCTCTCCCTCCTGATCTCTCTCACAAATTTTCAAAAAAGTATATTAAAACTTGCATTCATTTTCTCTTTCCCAAAAAATTAGATAATATTTTCTATTAATGTTGTAGATATCTACATATATTTTATATATTATATTATAACATAACAAAAAAATAAAAAATAAAAACTAAAAAACTAAAAAACAATCTTTAAAGTTTATTTAGATAAACTTTAAATCAATAAAACTCACATGTCTATCACATATCTAACTCACATCATAACTTACCTAAATAATAATAATTAAAAACAAATGGAAACCACAGATAAATTAAATTTAAAAAAAAAAGATACCCATAACTCCATCTTAAATAAATTAAAAAAAAAATACCTGAATGGAAACCACACAAAAATAAAAATAAAAATAAAAAGATATATCTATCTATCTATCTATCTATATCTACACTATATATTAAGCAAAAGGGAATTTTTAACCCCCAAGGCCTATGAAAGCTTCAATATACCAATTTGGATTTTAAAAAAAATTTATTTAAAAAAAAAAAAAAAACTCAGCATTTATTGATTTGGTCAAAATCTCCTGATTAGCATTTATTAACTTTTTTTTCAATCCACATATTTTTCCACATGCCTGTAATTCTTGATTTGGTCAAAATTCCCTGATCAACATTTAAAGTCCCCTTATACAAATAATTATAGATACAATTCGTATATAGTTACTGCAGTACCCTTTTCAACTTCCCCCATATACTATGGCTAGTGATAAGAAAAAAATCTAAAAAAACATAATTTATATATTAAAAAAAATCTAAAATAAATATAAATATCTATAATTATTTCGTGCATAGCACGGGTGATAGGCTAGTACTATATATTAAGCAAAAGGGAGTTTTTAACCCCAAGCCTTGTGGGAGCTCCAATCTCCTAATCTAAATTTCCAGATTTTTTGATTTAAAAAAAAAAATCTTAACATTTATTAACTTCTCTCAACTCCCAAGTCTTATCCTCATAATAACACTTTAATGCTTTAAGAACAAGCATAAAAAAATTCTTTGAAATCCAACACATGAATTTCTTGAAAAGTCCCAACACATATGATTATTATCCCTCATAATAATACTTTAATGTATTAAGAACAAGCATAAATTTTTTTTTTTGAAAAGTCCAACACATGATTATTATCAAAATATTAAACTTCAATATAATATAATAAAAAGAAGACATTTAATTCCTTGAAAAATCTAACACATATGATTATTATCAAAATATTAAACTTTAATATAATATAAAAAAGGAAAAAAAGAAGATATTTAAAATAAAATAAAATAAAAACATTTAAAAATCACAATCTATCTATATTATATATTAAGCAAAATGGGATTTTTAACCTCAAAGGCTTGTGGGAGCTCCAATATCCCAATTTGAATTTTCTAATTTTTTTTTAAAAAAAAAAATCTTAGCATTTATTGATTTAGTCAAACTCTCCTAATCAGCATTTATTAACTTTTTTCAATTTACATATCTTTCCACATGCCTGCATTTATTGATTTGGTCAAAATCCCCCGATCAGCATTTAAAATCCCCTCAAACAAATAATTATAGATACAATCTGTACATAGTTACTGCAGTATCCTTTTCAACTTCTCCCATACACTATGGTTAATGATAAGATTGTTAAATTATTTTTATAAAAAATCTTAGAAAGCATAATTCACATTTTAAAAAAATTTAAAACAAATATAAATATTTATAATTATTCTGTGCATAGCACGGGTGATAAATAATTCACATATATAGATAATTGTAAATACAATCCGTGCATGGAAGCTCCAATCTCCCAATCTGAATTTTCTAAATTTTTTATTCAAAAAAAATAAACTCATTTGGTCAAAATCCCCTGATCAGCGTTTATTAACTTTTCTAATCCACATGTCTTTCCACATTGATGCATTTATTGATTTGATCAAAATTTACTAATCAGCATTGAAAATCCCCTCATACAAATAATTATAGATACAACCCGTGCATAATTACTGCAGTACCATTTTCAACTTCTCCAATACACTATGGCTAGTGATAAGATTATTAAATTATTTTTATAAAAAATCTTAAAAAACATAATTTATATATTAAAAAAAATCTAAAAAATATCTATAATTATCCCGTGCATAGCACGAGTGATAGGTTAGTATTAATATACATAAAAGCATGAAATTGATGTTCCCCAAATGGATGATATGTTTGTAGCTCGAGGGAGAAAAATGCACAATACTAAAGAAATTACAAATTTACATCACTATCACGCTAAATTATTCTTCACTGTTTTGGATATACAAATTCAAGAACTAAATGCTCGTTTCACTGAGTCAAACACTGAGTTGTTACTTTGTGTGGCATGTATGAATCCATCTAATTCTTTCTCTAGTTCTGACAAAAAAAAGTTAATTCATCTTGCCGAATTTTATTCCAGAGAATTTTATTCAATGGAGCTCATGGTACTTAATGATCAACTTGATACATATATTATCAATATGATATCCAGTAGTGAGTTCTCAAGGTTGAATAGAATTGCCGGTCTTGCTAAGAAAATGGTGGAGACTAGAAAAGACAAAGTATATCCATTGGTTTATTTGTTCTTGACTTTAGCATTAATCTTACCTGTTGCCACAGTTACTGTTGAGAGAGTATTTTTAGCTATGAATATTATGAAGAATCGGTTGCGGAACCGAATGGGTGATGAATGAATGAATGATAGCTTGGTTGTCTACATTGAGAGAGATATTTTTGATGACATTGACAATGATACTATCATGGAAAGATTTCAAAAGATAAAAACTCGTCAGGGTCAATTGTAAAAGTTTAAAATTAAAAACTTTTTGTAATGAATATTAATTTTTAATGTTTAATATTAGCTCAACAAATTATTATTATATTATTGTTATTGATTGGGAAAGAAAAATTTTGAGATTATAATTAATAAGTGCTCCCTATATTAAATTTCTGGCTCCGTCACTGTCTGGCAACATGGTTGGTTATGGTTCTCATTTTTATTCTTTTTTAATATTGTTATAATTATATATATCTATATATTAATTTTCTTTTTCAATAATATAAGTGCAATTATCGTACAAACATAAATGCAATTATATGACACCACACGAACCCCCCCTTGGGCGCGCTCTCCCCGAGGGTTTGTTCTATTACTCAAACAGTTGTAGTATTGGCCGTTTCTCATAGGAGCTTTCAAATAACCAGGATTTAGGCTAAACTTTATACTTCCATCACATAGAGGTTTACCAACTTTTACTGTCTTAATTCTGTTTTGTTTTGTTTTATTTTTTTATTATTATTACTATATTTTTTTTAGGGGTTAGTAGGCTACTTCTTACAAAAAATATAGTGTTTTTTATTTAAACCCGGCCTGTAACGCCCTCAAAATAAACCCATAAATCATACATTCTTGACACGTTTTGATATAAAGGAATAAAGCATAATTATATATCATCAGAGTATTCATTACAAAATGTATTATATGTTGACAACAAAAGTAAATACTCTATAAGCTTACAACTTTCCAAGTCAACACTTGGTTACAAAAGAGAGTGCTAACTCTACACAGAATAAGCCCTTGGCTTAATATACATGTAATACAACCAAAAATAACAAAAGAGTCCAACAGCCTCAAGCCTCCCAAGCTACGTCCTTGGAGGTGGCATATTACCTGTACTTGAAAATGATGTCCCATATAGGGTGAGCCAACGCCCAGTAGAGATATGCTAAACATATTATGAGCAATAACTAAAATATTAGCATTTGACAGATGTTTAACTCACATGAACAAATTCATAACTCATTTCAATTACATGACAAATGTGTCCATGTTTCATTTCATTTTCAATACTTATCCAATTTCTCAATTCACAATCCTGGCTCAGAACTTGGCCATATATTTTAAATGGGATCACATCTCTTATCAACAGTACTTCCATTTCAATTGAGATAACAACTCAATTTAAACACTTCACACTTAACCAAAGATACACATAATTGCTGTATCAATCTCAAACCAAACACTTCCATACTTCATATATGATATACAAATTAGCTATATCAATACTTCAATAGATACACAAAATTGCTATATCAATGGAGTTCATCCCCTATCTCCTCCTAAACAATATCCAGTTTAGGAGTCCATTCCCTATTTTCCCCTAAACCGTGGAGTACATCCCCTATCTCCTCTCACACAACACAATGTATATAAACACATATCATATACATAATCAAATCAATACATAAAATTCATGTATTACATCAACCGCCATATTCGATGGCACACTTAATTTGATTAGTTTTAGTTTGCCTAATCATCATGCATTGTCTACAACAATCAAGACTACCCTCTATCGGTAGTCCAAAACAATTATTTCTAAACAGATAATAATTACGTCAACAGATAATTTATCAAAAATTCTCAAAGGTGAGTGATTAATAAATCCAACTCCACCATTTCATTTCGCAATGAGCCAATTTCCTTATTTCTAGCTTAATTTCATATTTCCATAACAATTGTCATTAATTATACTAATGACCCAAATATACCCAAACATGGCATTTTTTCCCATTTTTTTCCAATATTGACCCAAAGGCTCAAATATTAACGAAAACATCAATAATCCCCTTTTTAAGACCCAAAGTATATATATATATATATATAGGCCAAAGGACAAAAACCCCCCTTCTCAAAATAATACAATGAAACCCTAACTCCCCAAATCAACCATCTATACAAATAGCTCAATATTTATGTTAAAACACATAAGAATGAGTAAGAATCTCTACCTCAAGAGATGAACCCAAGGAAGAAGATGAAGAAAAACGAAGTTGCTCCAAACTCCAAGATTTTTGGATCAAAAAATAGCCCTCGATAATCTCCACAACTTTTACAAAGGCCCAAGATGAGAAAACCACTCCTACTAGATCAATCCCTAGAGAGAGGGTAAGGTTTTAGAGAGAGAGGCTCTCCAATGGAGGTTTTGAAAAAGTAAGAGAGAGAAAGGAAATCAAAAAGTGATCCAAAAAGTGAAATCTCGGACTGATATATAAATCGCCCTGCTCGAGCGTAGAAACCCCCACTCGAGCGTCAGACACAAACTCACGCTCGAGCATCAAAAGTGCCGCTCGAGCATAGATTACGCACTTCTAGAAGTTTTGCAGACATTGTCCCCGCTCGAGTGTCAAACTCCCTGCTCGAGCGGAGGAACGAAAACAAAGGGTAACGCTCGAGCGTCAAAACTCCCGCTCGAGCGTCTGAAGACTTGTAGACAAAAGTACTAGGAGATGGAAAAACACGCTCGAGCGTCAAAACGCCCGCTCGAGCGGAAAAACAACAACAAAGGACCCTCTCGAGCGTGAAGGCCAAAATCTGGGCATCAACTCTAAGTTTCAAAACACAACCAACCTGTTTCAAACCTGCCCAATACAACCCAAGACTCAAATACAAGGAGTAATGAAAGAAAATGAGAATGAGACAACGACACAACCACGGAACCAAGTCCGGAACACAATATATAAAGGAAAGGAAAACTAGGATCGCTATAACCCGTTTGACTTTTGGATTTAGGTTTCTTCTCCTTATATAGTTGTTTTTGCCTTGTTTTTCACTATTTCTCCTTGAGTTGGGCTATTGGGTTGTATTGGTTGTGGTTAGAATAGGTTGGTAGCTTGGTTTTCAAACTTTTATTGTCCAGAATTTTACTTCTACGCTCGAGCGTCACTTCTTACGTTAAAGCAGTCTTTGTGAACTCTCAATACTTTTGCAGGGAAGTGGTATTCTACACTCAAGTGAAACTTCTTGCGCTCGAGTGGTCTTGGCTCGAGCGGCCCTTATTACGCTTGAGCATTAGTCTTCTGTTTGTAAAAGTATTGGGAGTTTGCATTTCACGCTCGAGCGTCAACTTCCGCTCGAGCGATCACATCTTTTGTGTCTTACGCTCGAGCGTCACTTCTTGCGTTCGAGTGGACTGCGTGTACATCAGTCCGTAAATGTCACTTTTTACATCACTTTTTCATTTCACTCTCTCTAAACTTTCTAAAAACCCTAGATCTACACACTCTCCCTCTCTCTCTGTCTCTCTAAAACTCACATTTTCTCTTCTAAAACATCTAGATCCATTGATTTCTCTATCCTATTCCCTTTGAGAAAAAGGTAGAGCTCACTTAGAGCTTCATTTTCATCCGAACAAAGTTGGGTTTCAGCGGTGTTGAAGTTTCTTCACCCTCTCTCTCGTCTCATAAGCTTGAGGTAGGGATTCTCCACACTCTTCTATAAATTTTATCTTAGTTATTTGCTATTTCAATGGATTATAGTGGTTTGGGCTGTTTTGGTAAAACCTAGGGTTTGAAATCAAAATGATAAAGAGGGGTTTCAAATGGTCTCTCGGAAAAACTTATGGATATGAAATTGGGATTGATATATAGTGGCGGAGCTAGGAATTTAATATAGGGGGCACTTATTAATTATAATCTCAAAATTTTTCTTTCCCAATCAATAACAATAATATAATAATAATTTGTTGAGCTAATATTAAACATTAAAAATTAATATTCATTACAAAAAGTTTTTAATTTTATATTTTTACAATTGACCCTGACGAGTTTTCATCTTTTGAAATCTTTCCATGATAGTATCATTGTCAATGTCATCAAAAATATCTCTCTCAATGTAGACAACCAAACTATCATTCATTTATTCATCACCCATTCGGTTTCGCAACCGATTCTTCATAATATTCATAGCTAAAAATACTCTCTCAACAGTAACTGTGGCAACAGGTAAGATTAATGCTAAAGTCAAGAACAAATAAACCAATGGATATACTTTGTCTCTCTCAGTCTCCACCATTTTCTTAGCAAGACCAGCAATTCTATTCAACCTTGAAAACTCACTACTGGATATCATATCGATAATATATGTATCAAGTTGATCATTAAGTACCATGAGCTCCATTGAAGAAAATTCTTTGGAATAAAATTCGGAAGATGAATTAACTTTTTTTTGTCAGAACTAGAGAAAGAGTTAGATGGATTCAAACATGCCACACAAAGTAACAACTCAGTGTTCGACTCAGTGAAACGAACATTTAGTTCTTGAATTTGCATATCCAAAACAGTGAAGAATAATTCAGCATGATAGTGATGTAAGTTTGTAATTTCTTTAGCATTGCGCCTTTTTCTCCCTAGAGCTACAAACATATCATCCATTTGGGGAACATCAATTTCATGCTTTTATGTATATTAATATTAATTAATTTAAAATAAGAGCAAAATAAAAAAAGAATCATGTTATTTTAATTGTTGATTTTTTAAAAATAATTAATATTTTAAGATAATAAAAAATAAAATAAGAAATTAATATTTTAAAATGGAAAGGAATAAAATTTATAATCTTCATAATCAACAACAGATCCATTGAAGGTACATATATCGCTATATAGGTTTATTTTGGAAAATTAATTAAAAGTTTTTAATATTTTTTAATCATATTACTTCTCTATTTTTTTTTTATAAAAAATTAAAAAAATTATTTTTTAACCTATTTGTCATAATTAACTTACAAAGAGATACATGGCAGAATCCTATTAAATACTAATTTCTATATATATATATATATGGAAATGTTTTGGACCCCTTTGGGATGATCCACACATCTCTAAAGTGATCTTGATCCTTCATATATGTTTGGGGTCTACTTATATATATGTGGAATCCACATCATGAGTGGTTTAGATTTGTGAGGATCTTGTAGGGTGGATGTCTCAATCATTACTCATATATATATATATATATCCATAAATAAATAAAAAAATGCCGGAGGCATTGGTATTGTGTTACCTGAGAAGCAAAATTTCCCAGTCTTTAATACATACACTCCACATAGCATAGACCCAAAAAAAAAAAAAAAAAAGTAGAAAAGTCAGGAGGGCACGTGACCCCCCTCGCCCCTATGTGCCTCCGCCCTTGGATATATGTTGAAATGAGGTATTTCCTACAATAAAATTGATTTTAAAAAAGAAAGGGTTTTTGCCAAAAAAATGTGAATGTTTGAGATTGTAAAGAGAGAATGAAATTGATATGGAAATTATGAAATTGAAATGATGATAATGAGGAGGGTGGAGTTGGATATGTATTATCACTTCCATTTTGAGATTGCAGAAAAGTGTATCCTTAATGAAATTTATTTATCTATTTAGAGATATTTTTTTCGGGCTATCGGTGGAGGATAGTTATGAATGTTGTAGAAATTGCATGAGAATTAGGTGAACTAAAACTAATTTCTCATCCATGTGCATTGAACATTGTTGTTTATTTATTACATTGAAAATGTATATGATATTGAGAAAAAGAGGTGAACATTAGAAAGAGGTGTGTATTACCAAATCAAGTTGGTCTGTGTATCTAGGGTGAAAGTCCTAAAAAACGCACGTATATATGGATGTCGGTTCTTGCAGACGAAATATCTGTAAAATGAAAATAGTAGCGCCTGTATGAGCTACGTTTACATGGGTGCCGTTTGACGGTTTCTTGCAGACGAAATATTCGTGAAAGGTTGTATTGGTTTGAGATTTCCCTCTACTTTCTATTGTGAAGGGCATGGTTTTGAGAATTGTGATATAAACCTAGCATGGTATGACTTTTGAAAAAGGATAAAAATGTTTTGGTACTGGCATTGCATATGCATAAAACCTTATGACTTTGTTAAGATTTATACATTGTGTTATAGCATTTTTATTGGGTTTTGGCTCACCCTGTATGGGAAAAACATTTTCAGGTGCTGGTAATATGCCTCCACTAAGGACTTAGCTTGGGAGGACTGTGGAACTGAAAACTCAGTGTTATATTTTTGTAGTTAATTTTGTACAAGCCTAGGGTTTTATCTGTATTGAGCTTAAGACTCACTTTTGATATATTCAAGCATTGACTTGGAAAGATGTAAGCCTTTTTAAGGCATATGATTATCTATTTAACTCTCATTTCTTTTCACTATCTTGCAACACATGTTGTAGATTCATGATGGACTGTTGATGAATGTATATCGCATGTGTCGCCTTTTTGTATATCAAACTCTTATTAAAGAAAGCTTATCAATTCAATTATTTTGCTATTTATTAGTTGTTATGATATAGGTATATTATAATTATTTCAGGGCGTTACAAAAAATAAAGAGAGATAAAATAAGACTTAATACACAACTCAAACATAGCCATAAAAATTTATGAACTTCTTCTTTGTATTTATTTTGTTTTATTTTTGGTGCGTAAATAAAGCACTTATTCCAAAAATAAAAAATAAAATAAAAAATGACATATACAATTCAAAGAGTCACCAAAAACTTATTTCCTTTGGGTCTTAATAATAATAAAAATTTGCCACCTTATGTTAAAAACAATAAAGAAAATCAAGAGTGACACTTAAAAGCAATAACTCTTCGTTAGCTGACGCGTGGGCAGTCAGAATGGTGGCGTGGGAGGCCAAAGTTGTGCTTTGGGAGCTTTGGGGATTATCTATCTATATTATCTATGAAAAATAATTTGTGGCACTAAAAAAATAGACATTAATGTTCCTAATTTTTATTTTGAGTAATTTTTTTTTTTTGCCTTAACTATTTTTCTGTTTTTCCATTTTAGGAAATTTCGGGGCATTAGTGCCCCCCATATTCGGGGCACCAATCACAATTGATTATCTATATATTAAGTAAAAGGGTCTTTTAAAACCCAAGACTTGTGGAACCTCCAACATGCCAATCCTAATTTCTTGATTTTTTAATATTTTTTTAAAAAAAAATTGACTTGGTGATTGGTGAATAGTTCAAAGATTGTCATAATTACACTATTGATTACAATAAACACTTAATTTATAATAATTACACTTATTAAATGAATAACGCAATAAATGAAATCCTAATTTTGTTACTTTTTGCATCCCCAAGAGACCCATGTAATTATTGTGTAAATGCCTCTTAAATAAATAAATAAACACTTATTAAATTCTTTCAAACTCCTCGGTCAAACCTCATGTATTTAATATATAGATTTAATTTATATATTAAAAAAAATGAAAACAAATATAAATATCTATAATTATCCCGTGATTTTTAAATGTCTTTTTTTTTTTAAATGTCTTTCTTTTATTATATTATATTAAAGTGTAATATTTTGATAATAATCATGTGTTGGACTTTCAAGAAATTCATATGTGTTGGACTTTTCAAGAATTTTTTTTTTATGATTGTTCTTAATGTATTAAAGTGTTATTATAAGGGATAATAATCATACGTGTTGGGACTTTTCAAGCAATTCATATGTGTTGGACTTTTCAAATAATTTTTTTTATACTTGAGAGTTGGGAGAAGTTAATGAATGTTAAGGTTTTTTTTTTTAAAATAAAAAATCAAGAAATTTAGATTGGGATATTAAAACTCCCACATGACTTGGAGGGTTAGAAACCCAATTTTTCTTAATATATACTAGCCTATCACCCGTGCTATGCACGGGATAATTATAGATATTTATATTTGTTTTAAATTTTAATATATAAATTATATTTTTTAAGATTTTTTTCTTATCACTAACCATATTGTATGGGAGAAGTTGAAAGAGGGTACTGCTGTAACTATACACGAATTGTATCTATAATTATTTGTATAAGGGGATTTTAAATGTTGATCAGGGGATTTTGACCAAATCAATAATTGCAGGCATGTGGAAAGATATGTGGATTGAAAAAAGTTAATAAATGCTAATCAGGGGATTTTGACCAAATCAATAAATGCTGAGTTTTTTTTTAAATAAAAAATTTTAAAAATTCAGATTGAGATATTGAAGCTTCCATTGGCCTTGGGGTTTAAAAACTCCATTTTGCTTAATATATAGTAAGTATAGATATAGATAGATAGATAGATAGATAGATAGATATATTTATTTATTTATTTTTTTTGTGTGTTTCTATTCGGGTATTTTTTTTCTTCAATTTATTTAAGATGGAGTTGTGGGTATCTTTTTTTTTTAAATTTAATTTATCTGTGGTTTCCATTTGTTTTTAATTATTATTATTTAGGTAAGTTATGATGTGAGTTAGATATGTGATAGACATGTGAGTTTTATTGATTTAAAGTTTATTTAGATAAACTTTAAAGATTTTTTTTTAGTTTTTTAGTTTTTTTTTTGTTATGTTATAATATAATATATAAAATATAGGTAGATATCTACAACTTTAATAGAAAATATTATCTGTTTTTTTGGAAAGAGAAAATGAATGCAAGTTTTAATATTTTTTTTTTTGAAAATTTGTGAGAGAGATTAAGAGAGAGAGATTATGAAATATTTTTGTTATTAAATAAATAAATCAGTCAATAGGTTTTTTAATCTATTTTGTAAATTAAAAATCAATAAATATAAAAAATTGATTAATTTGTCCCATTAAGTAATTTAAAATTTTGATAGATATACATAAAAAAAAATACATAATTATATTATTAAATCACAATTCAAATTTAGATGTTATATCTTTTTGAGATTTATAATTAAATTCTTATCTTTTTTTTTAAAATTTTTTTGTGTGTAACCATAGTGTATGAGAGAAATTGAAAACGGTGTTGTAATAATTATGAAAGAAGTCAAAAGGAATTATGGGTTGTGAAAAGTCAATAAATGTTGAGGTTGGGTTGGGAGAAATAAATAAATGCTGAGGTTTTTTTTTTTTAAATCAAAAAATTAGAAAATTAGGATTAGGAGATTGGAACTCCTATCTGATTTTTTGGGGAAGAGAAAATGAATGCAAGTTTTAATATTTTTTTTTGAAAATTTGTGAGAGAGATTATGAAATATTTTTGTTATTAAATAAATAAATCAGTAAATAGTTTTTTTTAATCTATTTTGTAAATTAAAAATCAATAATTTTGAAAAATTGATTAATTTGTCTCATTAAGTGATTTAAAATTTTGATAGATATACAAAAAAAAAAAAAAACATAATTATATTATTAAATCATAATTCAAATTTAGATGTTATATTTTTTTGAGATCTATAGCTAAATTCTTATTTTTTTATTTTTTATTTTTGTATGTAACAATAGTTTATGGGAGAAATTGAAAAGGATGTTACAATAATTATGAGAGAAGTCAAAAGGGATTGTGGGTTGGGAAAAGTCAATAAATGCTGAGGTTGGGTTGGGAGAAGTCAATAAATGCTGAGGTTGGGTTGGGAGAAGTCAATAAATGCTGAGATTTTTTTTTTTAATCAAAAAATTAGAAAATTAGGATTAGGAGATTGGAGCTCCCACAGGCCTTGTGGTTAAAACCCCCTTTTGCTTAATATATAGTATAGATATAGATAAATAGATAGATATATCTTTTTATTTCTATTTTTATTTTTGTGTGGTTTCTATTCGGATTTTTTTTTTCAATTTATTTAAGATGGAGTTGTGGGTATCTTTTCTTTTTTAAATTTAATTTATCTGTGGTTTCCATTTGTTTTTAATTATTATTATTTAGGTAAGTTATGATGTGAGTTAGATATGTTATAGACATGTGAGTTTTATTTATTTAAAATTTATTTAGATAAACTCTAAAGATTTTTTTTTGTAATTTTTTAGTTTTTTTGTTTATGTTATAATATAATATATAAATATAGGTAGATATCTACAATTGTAATAAAAAATATTATCTGATTTTTTGGGGAAGAGAAAAGGAATGCAAGTTTTAATATTTTTTTTTGAAAATTTATGAGAGAGATTAGGAGGGAGAGATTATGAAATATTTTTGTTATTAAATAAATAAATCAGTTAATAGTTTTTTAATCTATTTTGTAAATTAAAAATCAATAATTTTGAAAAATTGATTAATTTGTCCCATTAAGTGATTTAAAATTTTGATAGATATACATAATAAAAAATACATAATTATATTATTAAATCATAATTCAAATTTAGATGTTATATCTTTTTGAGATCTATAGCTAAATTTTTATCTTTTTATTTTTTATTTTTGTGTGTAACCATAGTGTATAGGAGATATTGAAAAGGGTGTTGCAATAATTATGAAAGAAGTCAAAAGGAATAGTGGGTTGGTAGAAGTCAATAAATGCTGAGGTTTGGTATCTTTTTTTTAATTTAATTTATCTGTTTTTTTTCAATTTATTTAAGATGGAGTTGTGGGTATCTTTTTTTTTTTAAATTTAATTTATCTGTGGTTTCCATTTGTTTTTAATTATTATTATTTAGGTAAGTTATGATGTGAGTTAGATATGTTATAGACATGTGAGTTTTATTTATTTAAAGTTTATTTAGATAAACTTTAAAGATTTTTTTTTTGCTATGTTATAATATAATATATAAAATATATGTAGATATCTACAATTTTAATAAAAAATATTATCTGATTTTTTGGGAAAGAGAAAAGGAATGCAAGTTTTAATATTTTTTTTTGAAAATTCGTGAGAGAGATTAGGAGGGAGAGATTATTAAATATTTTTGTTATTAAATAAATAAATCAGTCAATAATTTTTTTAATCTATTTTGTAAATTAAAAATCAATAATTTTGGAAAATTGATTAATTTGTCCCATTAAGTGATTTAAAATTTTGATAGATATACATAATAAAAAATCCATAATTATATTATTAAACCATAATTCAAATTTAGATGTTATACCTTTTTGAGATCTATAGCTAAATTCTTATCTTCTTTTTTTTTATTTTTTTTTATTTTTGTGTGTAACCATAGTGTATTTATATCTATATATTTTTTAGCAAAACTTTTTTTTTTTGGTCCTCTAAGCCAAATCAATAATTTTTTTTTTTATTAAAAAAATTTTAAAAAAAAAAAAAATTCATATATTTGATTTTTTCAAATCATAATAATTTTTTAAATTTTTTTTTTCAATATAAAAAAAAATTTTTCACTTTATTGATTTATTTGTCAAATCCCTTGAGATTTAAAAAAATCCTCATATAAATAAATTATTATACAAATCCGTGTATAGCTTATGGAGTATCCTTTTCAACTTCTCCTATACACTATGGTTAATGATATAAAAAAAAAAAAAAAACAAAACATATATATTAAAAAAAAAAAAAAACAAAATATAAATAATATATTATATTATCCCGTGCATAGCACGGGTGATAAGCTAGTTGTATATTAAGTAAAAGGGGGTTTTTAGCCCCAAGCTTTGTGGAAGCTCCGATCTCCTAATCTAAATTTTCTGATTTTTTGATTTAAAAAAAAAATGTTAGCATTTATTAGCTTCTCCCAACTCCCAAGTTTTACCCTCATAATAACACTTTAATGCATTAAGAACAAGTATAAAAAAAAAATTTAAAATCCAACACATGAATTCTTTGAAAAGTCCCAACACATATGATTATTATCTCTCATAATAACACTTTAATGCATTAAGAACAAACATAAAAAAAAAAAAATTTGAAAAGTCCAACACATATGATTATTATAAAAATATTAAACTTTAATATAATATAATAATAATAAAAAAAAGACATTTAATTCATTGAAAAGTCCAACACATATGATTATTATCAAAATATTAAACTTTAATATAATATAAAAAAAACATTTAAAAATCACAATTCACATATATAGATAATTGTAAACACAATCCGTGCATAGCACGGGTGATATGCTAGTTATATATTAAGTAAAATGGAATTTTCAACCTCAAAGTTTATGGGAGTTCCAATCTCTTAATCTTAATTTTTTAATTTTTTGATTTAAAAAAAAAAAATCTCAGCATTTATTGACTTCTTACAACCCAACCTCAGCATTTATTAACTTTTCCCAACCCACAATCCCTTTTGATTTCTCTCATAATTATTGCAACATCATTTTCAATTTTTCTCCCATAAACTATGGTTACACACAAAAATAAAAAATAAAAAAGATAAGAATTTAGCTATAGATCTCAAAAAGATATAACATCTAAATTTCAATTATGATTTAATAATATAATTATGTATTTTTTTATGTATATTTATCAAAATTTTAAATCACTTAATGGGACAAATTAATTAATTTTCCAAAATTATTGATTTTTAATTTACAAAATAGATTAAAAAAAACTATTGACTGATTTATTTATTTAATAACAAAAATATTTCATAATTTCTCTCTCCTAATCTCTCTCACAAATTTTCAAAAAAAAAAATATTAAAACTTGCATTCATTTTCTCTTCCCCAAAAAATCAGATAGGAGCTCCAATCTCCTAATCTAATTTTTTAATTTTTTTATTTAAAAAAAAAATCTCAGTATTTATTGACTTCTCTCAACCCAACCTCAGCATTTATTGACTTTTCTCAACTCACAATCTCTTTTGACATCTCTCATAATTATTGTAACACCCTTTTCAATTTCTCCCATACACTATGGTTACACACAAAAATTTAAAAAAAAAAAAAGAATTTAGTTATAGATCTCAAAAAGATGTAACATCTAAATTTGAATTGTGATTTAATAATATAATTATATATTTTTTTTTATGTATATCTATCAAAATTTTAAATTACTTAATTGGACAAATTAATCAAAAATTTAAAATTATTGATTTTTAATTTACAAAATAGATTAAAAAAAACTATTAACTGATTTATTTATTTAATAATGAAAATATTTCATAATCTCTCCTTCCTAATCTCTCTCACAAATGTTCAAAAAAAAATATTAAAACTTGCATTCATTTTCTCTTTCCCAAAAAATCAGATAATATTTTCTATTAAAGTTATAGATATCTACCTATATTTTATATATTATATTATAACATAACAAAAAAAAACTAAAAAACTAAAAAAAAATCTTTAAAGTTTATCTAAATAAACTTTAAATCAATAAAACTCACATGTCTATCACATATCTAACTCATATTATAACTTACCTAAATAATAATAATTAAAAACAAATGGAAACCACATATAAATTAAATTTTTAAAAAAAAAAGATACCCACAACTCCATCTTAAATAAATTGAAAAAAAATACCCGAATAAAAACCACACAAAAATAAAAATAAAAATAAAAAGATATATCTATCTATCTATCTATATCTATACTATATATTAAGCAAAAGGGGGTTTTTAATCCCCAAGGCCTATGGAAGATTCAATATCCCAATCTGAATTTTTAAAATTTTTTATTTAAAAAAAAAAACTCAGCATTTATTGATTTGGTCAAAATCCCTTGATTAGCATTTATTAATTTTTTTCAATCCACATATCTTTCCACATGCCTGCAATTATTGATTTGATCAAAATCCCCTAATCAGCATTTAAAATTTCCTTATACAAATAATTATAGATACAATTCGTGTATAGTTACTGCAGTATCCTTTTCAACTTCCTCCATACACTATGGTTAGTGATAAGAAAAAAATCTTAAAAAATATAATTTATATATTTAAAAAAATCTAAAACAAATATAAATATCTATAATTATTTTATGCATAGCACGAGTAATAGACTAATTTGTTAGGAGTGGAAGACAAGAAGTGGAGTGGGGAATTGAAGGTTTTGTGGGATTCAAAACATTTGGGTGTAGTGCAATGTAATTAAGATTTACTTAATTATTTTTGTTTTTATTAATTTCTTTATAATTATAAAAATCATGAGGTTGATGGATTAGTTGTATGAATAAGAACAGTAGTAATATGGATAGTTCGTATGTTTTAAATGTCTCTCAATGCATTTCGTTTTTAATTTTATATTTTTAATGAAAATTTTATTTTGTTGATAAAAAAGAAAAAAGAAAAAATGGCACTCATGACGACACAAGAAAAAGTTGACCTAACTGACAAAGGAAAATAAACCCTTGTAACTCAAGAGCCTACGCATAGGGCACAAAGAAATAAAATCAACAAGCCAAAATGTCTCTCACAATTAAATTGTAATGAAATTTTAACAATGATAACATATATGACATTAAACTAGAGGGCTTTGCATCTTTCAAAACGGTCCTCAATTTGTGCAATCCTCCTCTTTTTTAATTAGGATGGACAAAAATCAATATCCGACGTTGGTAGTTAAATATTTAGATCACATTTATTTTTTTTTTAAAAAATAATGGGCATATAAAATCTCAATAATAGAATATTAATTTTTTGTAATACAAATATAATCTAATCAGATAGATATTCGCTTATCATGATGTTTTGTATGAATTTTCTACTCAATAGATTTTAAAATATAAAGGAAATGGGATAGCTGCAGCCACTGTTGTGCTACCATATGGACCCCTTTTGGTGCCCGTTTTGATGATTTGAACCGTTTACATTTTAGAGTATATTGAGTAGAATATACCTGTGAAAAATCAAGTTAATCAAACATCGTTAACCCTTTCGTCCACTCACATTTGTATTTACAAAAATAAATAATAATTGTGATTTAAAATATTAAGATGAATACAAATGTGATTTAAATTATTTCAATCACAATTGTCATTTATTTTTGTAGATACAAATATGAATGAATAAAAAGGTTAACGATATCTGATTAACTTAATTTTTGAATTCGATGTACTCTAAAATATAAACGGTTTGAATCATCAAAAAGGTCTCATAATGAGCCTATATGACTGCACATCAGTGGTTACTGTGCCCCCAACACAGCAGCCACCCCAAAATGGGCCCACCAATTCTAGCTATATCTCTTAAGTGGGCAAACTAAATGACCAATTTGAGAGAATTTATACACATAATTCTTAACTTTCTCATTAGAGGTGCACAACATAAATTTCACAGTTTATTATTAAATAGCACAACACACTGCGGGGACATATTTTGTGAATGACAACACATGGCCATGGTGACGCCGAAGTGTCAACTGAGGTAACACGTGGCAACACGTGGCCTGGTTCTGATGCCGAGGTGATCTCGGTTAGGCCGAGGTTATCTGAGGAGATACCGAAATCCGAGATGAGAGGACAAAGGACAAGAGTCCTAGAATAGGAGAGGATCTCAGTCAGGATAAAGATAAGGCTCAAGAGGAGTTTATCTCTATCTAGACAAAGGTCCAGGATTGACATTAATCCTGAGTCCATGGAAACTAGGCTTCTAGAGGGATCAGGTCAATGCTGGCTATAAAGGTAGTGCATCCCTGGTGGATCTGAGGTATGCTTTTTATATTTTGTCTAAGTGAGTTAAGCACTATTGGTTATCTTTGAGAAATATTTTATTACTGACTTGATCGTTGGAGTGCTCCTGAGTGGACAAACCACCGCTAGATTCTTATCTTTCTGTGACAGGTTGTTCGGGCTAATCTATTCTGCCAGTGCTCTCTAGCTGAGTTTCCCATTTAGTTGTGTGGTTGGAAATCTACACCCACAATTTGGCGCTGTTTGTGGGAAACGTAAGGAGAATAGCTGACTAACGACGGACAGAAAGAGAAAATTGGGGACGACATCCCTAGTGGAAGTGGTAAACATGTCGATCCTAACATGGAGGAGGAGAACCCTAATGAAGGACCATAGGATCAGAATCCCAATGAGAAGGCCGTCGGCCAAGAGGGAGACCCACCGAACAAAACAAGTCGAGATGAGTACTATAACGAAAGCGACCTTCAAGTATAAAAAGATAGATACCTAAGAAGGGACGGCGAGATGAAGGGAATAACAAATAAGTTGGCAAACCTAAAATCGGTTTTCAACTTCATGATGCAGAACAATGTCATGCAACCACCATTTTCATTAAAGGACACGCCGATTCCAGCAGCTAAGAACGATGCCTAGAAAAGGAGGTAAAAAACAATCCCAGTAGTCCCTTAGCATAACAAGGTGAAAGAACACTCACATCGGCTTTCACAGGATGCCGGAAAAGCAGAGTCAAGAAGAGGAGAGTCTCAGAGGACACCTCGGACCAAGGGAACTTATGTCAAAGAACATCGACATGTTTAGGGAAAGGAACTTTGTTTTGACACAGTGAATGAAGAGAAGTCCAAGAGGACTCATAACAACGCTGGGAGCAGTGCACCAAAAAGGCTGAAATTCATTGACAACCAAGCTCCTAGTCGGACTAAGGAGGCTTTAAGGGACTACCTCCAAAGGAAGCGGCAGAATGCCGAGGTCACATCTCTAGTTAAGTCGAAAACACCGTTCTCAGTAGAGTTGGATAGGTTTGAGGCCCCAAAAAGGTTCCATATGCTGGGGTTCTAGATATATGACGATAAGTCGGATCCGAAGTTTTACGTCAGCTTATACCTAAATTCAATGGCCTTATATACTGGGAATGAACCATTGTTGTGCAAGGTGTTCTCCTCATCCTTTGGGGAAATCGCATTAGATTGGTTTCATAAGTTGTCGAAAGAAACTGTGAAGAGTTGGGAAGGTCTGGCCGAGATGTTTGTGGCCAAGTTTGTTTCGAACAAATTGCAACCATTGAGGGTAGACTCCCTAATGGCTCTGAAATTAGTGAGGGTGAAAGCCTCAGGGCTTATGCTAAAAGGTATTACGAGGTGTTCAACCGAATACCAGGATGTAACCAGGAGTTGGCGGTCGTGTCTTTTAAGAATAGCCTAGATGATGACTGCATGCTTCGAAAGTCACTAGCAAAGACTCTGCCAAAGAGTATGAAGGAGCTCATGGCAAGGATCGAGAAATATGCCAAAGCAGAAGAGGATACACCAAGAACAAAGGCACCGAAGCAGGAAAAAAGAAACGGCTTGCCGAAGCGAGGCCGAGGTAATATTGAATTTAGTAGACAAGAAACAGGACTAAGGGCTACATAGAAAGTCACCACTATGTTTTGGATCCCGGTTTATAGAATTCTGTAAAGGATCAGGAACCAGCCGTATTACAGAGAACCGGAGAGGATCCTTGGTGAATTTATGGGGAGAAGTCTGGGGAAGTACTGTGCCTACCACAATGAAGATGGACACTTGACACAGGGTTGTAGAGCCCTAAAGGCGCATTTGGAAGATCTGGTCAAACAGGTCACTTAAGGGACCTAGTAGATGAGGCCCGAACGAGGGAAGAACAGGCAAGGCTATCCCAGGCACCGGCAGCACCACCTCCACCAGCACCACAACTGCAGGTAGACAAACCTCGAGTGATCATTGTGATTCACTCAAGGGTCAATGGAAATAAGGTACATAGGGAGACTCAAAGGGTGAAACACTTACAGCATGTGTATCAGGTCCAACAAAAGAGGCCTAGGACAGACGAGTACAGGGGACTAATGGTGTTCTTTACTGAAGCCAACCTAGATATGGTGCAGCATCCATACAATGATGCTCTGGTAGTATCCCTTAAGATTGGAGAATGCCAGGTAAGGCACATTCTGATTGACCAAGGCAACTCTTGTGACATCATGTATGTCAGATGTTACAAGGACCTCGGCCTTCACCGAGATGATTTGGAGCAGTCCAACAACCCAATGGTTAGGTTTAATAGAACACCGACATAGCCCCTGGGAGCAATAAATTTGAAGCTGCATGCAGGCACCAAGAAGGTAAGCACAGAGTTCACACTATAGACACCCTATTTTTGACCGCCTTTAAGACTTGGACGCGACTGATGGTTTACATGGTGGAGAAAGGTGTGCAGGGGAAAGGTTCAATTTCTTCGGCAAGGAGAGAGTCAAATCTCAACTTCACACCCCTTTTTGGACCAAAACAATCTTGATCAAAATATTTTATACCTTAAAATCCTCTCTTTCAAAACGTTTTTGAAATAACGTTTTTACGATGTTCCGAGGCTCGCATTTTGTCAAATGTTGCGCTTTTCGGTAAACCGAGCAAGGACAAAGTGGAAATGAATGAAAGAGAGATGAAACCTTTGAAAAATATTTCAAAACACCTTGTCTAGGGGTTTGGAGTTAAAGAAAAGAGGAGAAGATAGAGGAAAACTAGTTTGGGAGAAGTTCGGCACGAATCCGGGTAAGACCGAAACTGCGCGGCTTCACCAAAATGGGCATAACTCTTTGCACAGGAGGAATTTTGATGCAAGGTTGGCACCATTGGAAAGCTAACTTCTGGGGATTCAATGTGGCCACATAGAAGACCATAAAATCAGATGGCCAACCACTTAGGTGGTCAAAAGTGGTTCGGTATGAATCTGGGAAGGAAAGAAAAAGTCGAGCGGTCTCGCTAAATTGGGCTTATTCATTTGCATACTTGGATTTAAGATGTGAGGCTACCACCATTGGAAAGATTACTTCCGGGGCTTCATTTTTCACTCAAGAATCTCCTAAAGCCAAGTCCGGGTGCGGAAGATATGGTTGGTTGAAGTAGGGCATCAATCCGGTTGGACCGAATCTGCGCGGCTTCACCAAAATAGGCATAACTTTTTGCACAGGAGGAATTTTAATGCAAGGTTTGCGCCATTGGAAAGATAACTTCTGGGGCTTCATCCTAGAGGGTGACCGACCACCTTGACCCTTTTGACCTGGTCGGCCAGCTACCTTCTGTTTTGTTTCTTTGAGTGTGTTCTAGCTGTGCCAGCTGGGAGCCATTTGCCGCATCCTCCATACACATACACGTGTATGGAGGATCTTCAAAGTTGTTTTTAGCTTCCAAGAGAAGCTTTAGACCTCTTTGTCTATATAGAAGGGCCTCTCCCTCCTTTGTGTTGGTTCAGAAAATTGCTAGGGCTAAACAATATATCTCTCTCTTTTGAGCTCTAAATTGCTTGGTTCTTGGCCCCTTTGCACCACCTCTCATAGCCTAACACTTCCATCATCAACCTAAGGTCCTTGGAGGGTATTTTCAGAGGTTCAAGGTTGGGTTTTTGGGTCCAGAGGCTACTGGTTTCTGCTGGTCTTCAAGGGTAACCATTTTTCCCCGTTTTGAGCATTATTTTGATCAATCTTTTAGCTATACTTGCAAGCATTTTCGAGCTTTGTCATAAACTGGGAAAAGTCTTGTTTTGATATTCTAAACATGTTTGTTTAAGGACTCTTTTCTGTTTGGGGTCATCTACTCCCATTTCATGCTTCATTTCCTCATGCTCTGAGCCATGCATTTGAGCATTTGCATTGGCCTTGGTTTGGCCTTTTAGCCACTGAAATCCAATGAATTTTTAGTGGCTTAGATGTGTTTTTGAGCCCTAAAATTAGAGAGGGGTGACCCTCTCACCCCTTGTTCTCTTTACTAGCTTTGTTGGCTTTCCAAAGGAGCTCCATTTTGCATGTTGAGAAATCTTGTTTCAAGCCATTATTTGTGAGTTTCAAGGTCTTCCTTGACTTTGTCCAAAGCCTTTTTGGCCATATTTTGTGTCTTTGATGCATGTGTAGAACAATCCCATTCAAGGCCTTTCAAAAAGGCCTTTATTTGCATGTTTCCTAGACCCATTTCAGGCTCTTTTTAGTGGGTTTTAGGACCCTCAGAACCTTTGTCTAGAGGTGGTTTTTCCATTGTGTGTGTCTATCATGCATGTGCAGAACAACCCCCTTATTGGCCTTTCAAAGGAGCCCATCATTCTTGCATGCATTGACTGAGTTTCAGTGGTTATTTGAGCATATTTTGGCATGGTATACTTCTATTTTTGGCTGGTTTGGTGAGCCTTCATATGCTCCATATAGTTGTAGTGTAAATCATGGTTCACTAGCTTATTTCGCATGCTTTGTTGATCCTTGATTTTAGCTCTTTTTAGCCTTGCCTTAAAATGATTTTGTGCATATTTTAGACTTCCCTAACTCTGTTTTTGGGTCTCATGGTCGAATGATGTTGGTTTTGCATGCTTGTAGTTCAATACCCATGCTTAACTTTGAGTTTTGAGGTTCATTCCATGCATATACTGAGGTGTGTTCATGTTTTGGGCTCATTATACATCATATTTCAGAGCTTTTTTGAATGCCATATTGCCATGTTTTGTACTCTTTAAATGTGTTTGAGAGTCAGACTTGTATGCCTTGTTTTCGGACCATTGAATGAGCTCAATTTCGTTGCATTCCGAGCCATCATTTTAGGCCATTTCCCCACTATTTCAGACCTGCCTAGGGTATGTTTGGGGTTGGTTTTGCCTTTGGTGCATTGCTTTGGGTACCTCTAGTGTAACGCACTTCACTAGTTTCGGTACTCGAGCCCCCTAACTTGCATTGTGTGCCATATTTGCATGTTTCGGGACCATATTTTATGCCATTTCAGAGCTGTATCATGCGCCATCCTATGCCATATTTCATTCCTTGCCATGCCTTGTTAGAGTTGCATGTCGCGCCTTAGGATTGGTCCTTGGCATTCGTGCATGTTTGCATGTATGTCGGTTGTCTCATTTTTATCATATGGCTACTGATGTGAGTGTGGCTGAGGTCCACTCATATTGGTGTAAGTCCATCTTGCATTGTATATGCCATTTTAATCCATAGCATTGTGTATGCTAGGTTGTATGATAGAGCATTGTGTATGCCATATAGCTCATGTGCATTGTGTATGCCATTTCAGTCCATAGCATTGTGTATGCTAGGTTGCATATTAGTCGCATTGTGTATGCCATCTCATTTGCATTGTGTTTGGGATAGGAGTTAGCCCAAGCACGGGAAACGAGGGACGTTTTGTACTCAAAGTGACGAAACATGTCTCAATTCCCGGTCACCGACACTCCGGATTACCCATGATGGACTTTAGGTCTTGTTGTGTTCTCATGTGCATTCATTTCACATCGAGTCATGCAATTTGACTCCTCGACCATCATGCATCGAGATGCGTGATTGGTGGCACGAGGATCGAGGTGTGCATACATATATGAAAATACTTTGCCATGCCTCTTTCTTGCTCTTTGTTGCAGCAAACCAGAAATCAGCAACTTTCTAAAGCCTTGCACAGCATTCCGGGATCAATTGCAAACAGAGGCAAATCGAGGCATCGCGAGGAATTTTCCGACGAGGCAACTTGAGCTTGCATACACCCTCCATCATTCCGAGCAAAGCTGAGGCAGTCCATTGCACGTAGCGTAGCATGCTAGTTTACTTTGCTTACCTAGTTCATTTGTTAAGTAATTAGTGTTGTGTAATAATTCGTTATTTATTTTGGTTGTGTATTATTTATTTGGACCCTCTGAGCGAGGGCACAATTGTAATAAGTGTACGTGTGTGTGTGATGTATGTCTTCCAACCCCACGTCTTTCTCCCTTTTATTTACCAACTTATGATGGTTAGTTTAGGGCACGTTTCAATTAGCATACTTATGCTCGCATGTTTGCATCCATTCATTTGTCTTGCATGCACCGGGCTCGGCGCATCATACTAACTGCATTATATTTCAATTCCAAGTTGAATATGTGTTAGCTGTAGCATCTCATATGCCATTCTTAGAATAGCCGAGCCTGTTTTAGTTGCATTTTTGCATGTGTTGCATTAGGCATTTCTGTATAGTTAGGATCATGCATTGATTTCTAACATAGCTTTTGTTTTGGCTTGGAGTACTAGGTAAGCTTTTATGCTTTAGCATCCTTGCATGTGTGTGAGTGGCTGCCATAATATCATGCTTACCATGAGGCTAACTGCTTATGTGATATACTTGCCTGAATGCCTATGGGTGAAGGTTGGGTTATTTGGATTGGAATAATTCATCGACTGCGAGTTTTAAGCCCACTTGAGAGTGGCAACATCACATTTTCTAAAGCCCACCTGAGGGTAGCAAATCCACACTTTAGCCTACTTGCGAGTAGCAAACTGTTTTCAAAACAAACATGAGATGTTTCGTTCCAATTCAGTCGATCCAGTCTATATTTGTATGCTGTGCGCATCACATAGTAAATCTAGGCTAAATAACCGGAATAAAAACGCATAATGTTTTCAAAATTCGATATCATGGTTAGTAGAGGCCGATCTTTGATCGGGCGAGCGGGGGTGCTCACGAAGTGACCTTTCCCAATCGTACCCAAGTTCCCAAGCTGAGGCAACTTTGGTGATGACGGACACGTGGCCTTAGGCAACGAGTCAGGGTTTCCTAAATTCCCCCCAAAATAAATATTTAGGTGGCGACTCTGTATCTGGCAAAGCAGTCCATGTTTGGCACTTTTTTCAAAAAAATCTATTTTCAAAAATGATTTGCCGGATTTGGACTCTTTGATTATTCATCGGTCTTGCATTGCACTCTGCGAGATTAGATACAGGATCGTGACATTGAGTCCTGTACTGTAGTGAGCCCAAATGAACAAAACAGGATCTCCTCCCGGGACGTTTAGGGACGTCTACACACAGTAATTGATACCCTCTCCCCTTATAATGTTATCTTGGGAAGGCCATGGTTGCACGCAGTAAGGGTTGTTCCCTCAACACTACACAAGCTGTTGTGGTTCCCAATAGAGCATGGAATTGAGGAAGTCAGAGGAGATCAGGTGCAGGCAAAGAATTGCTCCATGGCAGCAATGAAATCCACCTGCAACATACGAGAAGTAGAAACAGTAGAGATTAAGGACAAGGACATAGAGGTCTTGGATGACGTCGGCAAAGAGCCGGCTGCCAAAAGAGAGAAAGTCTTAAAGAAGATCCTGGTCCAATGAGGGGATGAAGAGCGCTTCTTCATTCTCGGCTCAGGCTTGGCCGAGGAGAAGAAGAAGGAGTTAGAGTCGTTCTTGCGAGTAAATATAGAGGTGTTTGCTTGGATGCCATACGAGATGCCTGGCATTGACCCTGAGGTCACTTACTATAGACTAAATGTAGACAGATTGGCTAAACCTATCATTCAGTGAACAAGGAGAATGGCGTTGGTTCATGTGCAGGCAGTAGAGGAGGAACTGGACAAATTGTTGAAGGCCAGAGCCAATCGAGAGGTAAGAGAGGTAAACTACCCAACTTGGTTGTCAAACATAGTTGTTGTAAAAAGAAGAATGGAAAGTGGAGGGTCTGCGTGGACTTCACCAACCTGAATAAGGCTTGTCCTAAAGACAGTTTCCCATCCCCCAATATTGATCAATTAGTGGATGCCATTTCAGGGCATGGAAAGATGAGCTTCCTAGACGCTTACAAGGGGTACCATCAGATAGCGATGTATCCTCCTAACAAGGAGAAAACTGCATTTATCACCCCAAAAGGGCTGTATTGCTACAGAGTGATGCCTTTCGGGTTGAAAAATGCAGAAATAACCTACTAGAGATTGGTGACCAAGATATTCAGACATCTGATTAGCAAAACAGTGGAAGTGTACATTGATGACATGGTCGTGAAGACCAAAGAGCCTGAGAATCACTTGACCGACTTAAAGGCAATTTTCAACATCTTAAAGACATATCGGCTCCGACTTAATGCTTCGAAATGCGCATTTGGAGTCGAGTCTGGTAAGTTCCTAGGATACTTGGTTACTAGAAGGGGCATTGAGGCAAGCCTAGATCAAATGAAAACCATCCTAGACTTAAAGAGCCCAACATCGGCAAAACAAGTGCAGATGTTAATTGGAAGGGCCGCAACCCTGAACAGGTTTATAAGTAGAAGTTCAAATAAATATAAACCATTTTTCAATTTGTTGAAAAAGGCCATAGATTTCTTGTGGACAGAGGAATGCAAAGTCGTCTTGGCTGACTTGAAAAAGTACCTGACCACAGCTGCATTTCTGTCAAATCCAGCACCTGGAGAAGAACTATTGTTATACTCCGTTTCAGAGCACGCAGTGAGTGTAGTGATAATCAGAGAAGAGAAGGGAGAACAAAATGCGGTATACTATGTGAGTAAGACCCTAGCAGGAACAAAGACCAGGTATTTACCCTTGGAAAAGTTAACATTAGCCCTGGTGATGGCTTCAAAAAAACTGAATCATTACTTCTAAGCCCAAAAGATTGTGGTGTTGACTGAGCACCCCTTGAAGTCCCTGTTGCAACAAGGAGATCTAACATATAGGGTAGCCAGATGGACAGTAGTGTTGGGCCAATATGACTTAGAGTTTAGGCCTAGAACGACAATCAAAGGCCAGGTTTTGGCCGACTTTGTGGCTGAGTTCACACCCGGTGCCATTCCACGTCGGGCTCCGATGAACCGTAGCTTAGGGTGTCCAGGGGAACAAGAGGAGACCTAGCTGGGAATGAACAACCCCACAGTAGAGAAAAAGAAAGAAGAAAAACTCAAGCCCTACGATATCTACATCGGTGACTCCTTCCGCCTGTTTGTTGATGGGAGTTCAAACTGTCAAGGAGCGGGAGGTAGGAGTGGTGTTGGTATCACCAAATGAGCGAATGTTGGAACAGTCTATCCGTTTGGGGTTTAAAGCCTTAAACAATGAAGCAGAATATGAAGCACTGATCGCAGGGTTAAAGTTAGCAGCAGTAGCAATGGAAGCCGACGAGGTGGTAGTCTTTTGCGACTCCTAACTTATTGTGAACCAGGCAACAAGCAAGTATGCCACCCGAGATAAAAGAATGATAACCTATGTCAAAGAAGTTGTTAGATTGCTACCCTTATTTCAGGATTGCTGACTATAGCAGGTTAGCCGAGATGACAATAGCCATGTTGATGCCTTGGCCAACCTGGTTAGTGCAATGAAATCAAGGGAGGCAAGGACAATGATGGTTGATTATTTGTCATGCCCAAATATGGAACCACTGATAACAGAATATGAAGCAATGTGTGTGAAGATGGGTCCAAGTTGGATGGGTGCAGTAGTAATGTTCCTTAGGGACGACAAGTTCCTGGATGATCGCAAAAAGGTGCATAAGACCAGATTGAAGTCGGTAAGGTTTAGCCTAGCAGCAGAAGGACATCTCTACAGAAGGTCTTTTACTAGTCCCCTTTTGAGATGTGTGCATTCCTCCCAGGTTGAAGACTTCTTGTATGAAATACATGAAGGGGTATGTGGCAGCTATGCTGGGGGCATATCACTTGCTTATAAGGCCATTACTTAGGGGTACTGGTGACCCTACATACAGAAGGATGCTGAAGCCTATGTCAGAAAGTGCGAGAAGTGCCAAAGGTTTGCACCTTTGATACATCAACTACCCGCAGATTTGAACCCAATAACCAGCCCTTGGCCATTTGCCCAGTGGGACATGGACCTAGTTGGACAACTATCCCAAGCAACTGGACAAATGAAGTTTCTACTGGTAGCAATTGATTATTTCACAAAGTGGGTAGAAGTTGAACCCCTTGCGAAGATTCAAGATATTAATGTGAAGAACTTCATATGGAAGAACATCATGACCAGGTTTGAGATCCCAAGGGCAATAATAACAGACAATGGTACACAATGTGACAGTAAGTTAATCAAAAGCTTCTGTGCAAAGTACAAAATCAAGAATTACTACTCTACTCCAAGTTTCCCTCAAAGTAATGGTTAACCAGAAGTATCCAATAAGACTATCTTGGATGGGATCAAAAAGAGGTTGGAAATAGCAAAAGGAAAATGGGTGGAAAAGTTGCCCAATGTACTCTGGGCATATCGGACTACGCCGAAAAGATTAACTAGGGAGTCTCCATTTGCCATGGCTTATGGCATTGAAGCAGTTATCCTACTAGAAGTCGGTATTCCAAGGATCAAAACCCAGGGAGTGGAAAATGGTACTAACGAGGCATTTCTAGCCCGAGATTTGGACCTACTGGAGGAGAAAAAGGAAAGAGCAGCAATTCGACTGGGGGCATACCAGCAACAACTTGCTAGGGCTTACAACAAGAAGGTCAACCCAAGAGAGTTCAAAGTTGGGGACCTTGTGCTAAGGAAAGTAGTCTGCAACAAGAAGGATTCTAGGGAGGGCAAACTAGGCCTAAATTGGAAGGGACTTTATAGAATCATCTCGGTCGCCAACAATGGAGCATATAGGCTTGAGGACAGTAATGGCAAAGAGTTTCCAAGACCCTATAACACTTGCAACCTGAAGTTTTTCTATCAATTGATTTTTTGTTTTTCGAAGTTTTTGTCCTTAGCCAAAGTAATAATAAAATTTTAGTTTGATTTTTATTAATTTGAAATTTGTGTGATAGGACTAACCAGTCCTATGGCGATGTTTCTAAATGAAACATGACAAATAACTTAGACTTATTATATGACAGAGTTGAACTATACTTGCATATAATAGAGTTGAACTAAGTTGGTGATGTTTCTGAATGAAACTTGACGAATAACTTAGACTTATTATATGGTAGAGTTGAATTATACTTGCATATAATAAAGTTGAACTAAGTTGGAGATGTTTCTAAATGAAACATAACGAATAACTCAAACTTATTATATGATAGAGTTGAATTATACTTGCATATAATAGAGTTGAAGTAAGTTGACGACGTTTTTGAATAAAACATGACAAATAAACTTATCATATGACAGAGTCGAATTGTACTTGCATATGATAGAGTTGAACTAAGATTTGCCATGTCGGCAGAGTTAAACTCCGAATGGAACTAAGTATGCTTTAATCGGATTAACAGAGAAACCCAGGTTGAACACCTCAGCTAGTCTTTGTTCAAATCTGACTTCGGCGAAAGGCTATAAGTGCTTAATGTGAACTTAAGTAGAACTTAGGTTTACATTAGGGAGTAGAGAGCTGGGGAATGATGAACAAACTTAAAAGTTAAAAGTTTAAGAGCTTAGGAAGACTTTTTGAAATTTTTTAAGAATTTACAAGCTAGAATTAGCTTAAACACTTGTTGAAATTTTAGGAAAATTTACAAGTTGATGTTAGCCGATATAATATTGAAAGAAGTATATCCAAGATAAATACTGCCCGAGATGACCAACCAGGTTGTCAAAACTTGGAAAGGGTAAAGTCTTAATAGAAGACAGCAAATGGAGGTAAACAAGCAATGCTTGACTAAATAACACTTGTAAAAATATTTTTATGTTTTTAAGTGTTATCTGAGGCGTTCCAATTGTTGGTCGAGGCAAACAGTCAAGGTTTGTATCCAAGGTATTATACCCTGGAGTTATTATATAACTAAGGTATACTTTGAAGAAATGCAAAAATATTCTAAGTATGGAAGCAGTAAACATGCATAGAAGAAAAGAAGGCATACAATCAACACTTAGAAGAAATACTTGCATTCAGAAGATGGAACTTGTTCATAGGCAAAAAAGCACTTCGGCCTAGAAAAAAGACAACCTGTTCAGATACAAAAAAGGCACATCGGCCAAATTAAAACTTAGAATTGTTTAGACAAAAAGTTCAAATGAAAAGAAAGAGAAAATTCTAAGTGTTGGAGACATGGGCACTGGTTTCAGATTGCTCAACCTTGGCTGTTGGGGTTATGTTGGCCTTGGTTGGCAAAGTGTCTTCCTTCTCAGCCGCTATCTCGGCATCAATTTTCAGCAAGGTCTGGTCCAATCTCTTCTCGGCCTCCTAGACCTCGGCCTCAGAAGTTGTTTGTTTGGGAGAGGGTGCCTTAAAAACCAAGCCCTCTTCCTTATCATGAATCAAGTTTACGACTTGATCATTCAGAGTTGGGGACTTGACCCCAATAACAGTTTCATCCTTGTCAGCATCATCAGCCTCGGAGTCCTCGTCCTCGGCCTCATCCTCTGAATCCTTGGGAGCAAGAGGGAATGGCAATTTGAGTTGATTGGTATTACGGAGAGGGGAGTCCGTAGGAACTGACAGTTTGTCTAAGGTCGTAGTCCAGCCAAGTAGAAAGCCTTGGTTATAGGCTTGGGTAACCTGGGCTTTGCATGCGTCATGAACGGCGGTCTGCCCCTCTGAAAAAGCCTTTTCATCAGCAGCTTTGATTTCGGCCTCTTTAGTGGCCAAGGTGTAGACACCCCATTTTTGACTGACCATAAGACTCAGACATCACCGATTGAGCACTTGGTGATGTTGCATATTGTGCTCGTTCTGAAGTTGCGGAATCTCGGCTGTGAGCCTTGCCTCCAGACTTCTGGACTATTTTGTACCTTGCCTCGGTTTGCGAATCAGGTCCCGTTTTCTCCATTTTCTCTTCCTGAAGGGAGGGAGAGTTCTCGTAGATCATCTCTCAGTGGCCGTAGGCTACGTTTCGTGGTTGTAGGCCATTTTTCCCGTTTGGAGCCCGGTTTTCAGTTTTCAGAGCCGTCGGCCGTGTGCCTCGGTTCGAGACTGCTTAACCACCTCTGTTTGTTCCAGTTTTTTGCATGCACCTTATTTCCTTCCTTTTGAGGGACACTGTGGTCCGAGAGACCAACTTCGTGGTCAAACCCCACTTCCGGTGCCTAACAGTCTACTTTCGGGGCCCCGAACTGCGTGTTTCGGCCCCCGAACCTCCGTTTTGCATCCGTCTTGGTTCATTTTTGGTGGAGGCCTTATTTTCATTGTTAGAAAGCTTGTAGGAGGGTGGGAGGCCAGCAATTTTTCTAAAAAACCAGCTTTTTTGGCCAAAAGTGGTTCAGCATGAATCCAGGAAGGCGGAAAACATCTGCGCGACTTCACCGAAATGGGCATAACTCTTTGCACAAAAAGAATTAATATATAAGGCCACCACCATTGGAAATTTTACTTCTGGGGATTCATTTTTCACTCAAGAATCTCCTAAGGACAAGTCCGGGTGGGGAAGATATGATTGGTTGAAGTACGGGATCAATTCGGTTGGATTGAATCTGTGCGGCTTCACCAAAACTGGCATAACTTTTTCCACAGGAGGAATTTTAATGCAAGGTTTGTGGCATTGGAAAGCTAACTTCTGGGGCTTCATCCTAGAGGGTGACCGGCCACCTTTGACCTTTTTGACCTGGTCGGCCGACCAGGTAAAGTGGCCGGCCGGCCGGCCACCTGAACCTTTTGAACTGGCCGCCCGACCAGGGGAGGTGGCCGGCCGGCCACTTGAACCTTTTGCACCTGGCCAGCCATTTTTGTCTCTGTGAGTGTATTCCATCTTTGCTAGCTATTTTCCACTTGACCCACTGTCCGAGGGTCTCCCTTTTGGAGGGGAAATTTGAAATTGTTTTCCCCCCATTTTCCCCTTCTCTCCCTCTATAAAACCAGCACCTCCAGCTACATTTTAAGGGGTTACAAAAACTGTGTAGAGCCTTTACATACAAACCTCCATCCCTCTTTCCTTCAACCCTCCAAACCCTAAGCTTCTTGCACTATTTACCCTACAACTCATAGCACCACACCTCCACACTCCATTCCAGCCCTTTGAAGCTGATTTCCAAAGGTTGAGAGCTCACAAATTTGGTCCAAAAGTTGCTGAAGTTTGGTTCTACAAGGGTGAGTCTCTTTTTTCCCCTTTCTAGTCTTTTTTTGCTTCATTTATAAGCCATACTTGCAAGCATTTTTGGGCTCCAACCCAAACTGGAAATAGTCTTATTTTGAGCTTTTCTTCATGTTTGATTAAGGGTCTTTCTCTCTTTGAAGCCACCTGCTACCCCTTTCCCTTTATCTCTCTTTTGTGGCTATTTCTTGCATGATATATTAGCCCTATTTTTGAGCATTTTTGGGCTCTGAGCCAAACTGTAAAATGTCTTTTTTGGAGCCCCTCTTCAACTTTGTTGAAGGGCTCTCCTCTGTTTGAGACCATATACTACCACTTGTCTCCTATCTCTCTTTGTAGGCCCATTTTTGCATGATAGTTTACCCCTACTTATGCTTATTTTTGAGACTTTCCATAAACTGTAAAGTGCTTTATTTTGAGCCCCTCTTCAACTTTGTTGAAGGGCTCTTTTCTATTTGGGGCCAGCTACTGTCCCTTGTCTCCAATCTCTCTTTTAGGGCCGTTTTTGCATAATGGATTAGCCTTACTTGTGTTCATTTTTGAGAGTTCTCATAAACTGAAAAATATATTTTTTAATCTCATCTTCAAGTTTTTTTGAGATCCCATTTTTTTTGAGATCATATGCCTCTTTGTATGCTTGATTGTCTCTTATTTTGAGCCCTATACCTAAGCTCTTGTTGCATGTTTCGTTTGGCCATCTAGCCACTGGAATCTAGTGGATTTCTAGTGGCTTTGATGCTGTTTTGAGCCAATCAGAGGGGGATGACCCCCTCTCACCTTGACTTGTTTGATGGTCATTTTGGCCTTCTAAAGAGGCCCTATCTTGCATGCCTTCTTGACTGATTTCAGGGCCAATTTGGTGAGTTTTCGGGTTATCATACTTTGATTTTCAGAGTTTTTTTTGCCATGCTAAGTGTCCTTGATGCATGTGCTTAATAACTTCTTTGTATGCCCTCCAAAGGATCCCCTCATTGGTGCATGTGTTGGCTGCCTTTCCGTGTTTATTTGGGCATATTTTGGCATGTTTTGTTCACTGATTTTTGCTGGTTTGATGAGTTCTCACTTACTTCATGTACTTGCCATGTAACCCATGTTTACTAATCAAAATCGCATGCTATTTTAGGCCATCTTGCTAGCATCTTTTGGCCATGCTTTGAACTAGAAATATCCATGTTTTGGGACTGCCTTGGTTTTGTCTTTATACTTCATGATCAAATAATGCATGCTTTGTATAGCTATAGGCCAATGCATGTGCCTAGTTTTGTGTTTCGGGACCATTCTATGCATCGGGTGCCATATATCCATGTTTCGGGACCACTTAGCATTATATTTTAGTACTGAAATTCACATGCTTGTATGCCATATTGCATCCCTTGCCATGCCTTGTTAGAGTGGCATTTGTGCCTTAGGTTTGGTCCTCGATTTGCGTGCATGTGTGCACGCATCTCGAGTGTCTCATTTTCATCTTATGGCCATTGATGTGAATGTGGCTGAGGTCCACTCATATTGGCGTAAGTCCATCATGCATTGCGTATGCCATTTCGATTCATAGCATTGTGTATGCTAGGTTGCATGTTAGAGCATCGTGTATGCCATGTTATAGCGTGCATCGTGTATGCCATCTCATAGCATTGTGTATGCTAGGTTGTATATTAGTTGCATTCATACATGTCATGCATATTGCATTGTGTTCGGGGTAGGAGTTAGCCCGAGCACGGAAAACAAGGGACGTTTCATACTCCGAGTGACGGAACGTGTCTCAATTCCCTGTCGCCGACACTCTGGATTATCCATGATGGAGTTTAGGCCTTGTTGTGTTTATGTGTGCATTCATTCCATATTGAGTCATGCAAATCGACTCCTCGGCCATCATGCATCGATATGCGTGATTGGTGGTACGAGGATTGAGGACTACGCTCCTTGAAGAGTAGTCAAGCATACATATGTGAAAATACATTGCCATGCCCCTTTCTTGCTCTCTGTTGCAGCAAATCAAAAATAGGTAATCTTTTAGGGCTTCGCGCAACATTTCGAGCTTAATTGTAAACAGAGGCTAATTGGGGCGTAGCAATAGATTTCGGCGCCAAGCAACCCGAGCGTGCATCATTCATCATTTGGAACAGAGCCGAGGCGGTCCATGGATTTACGTGCCATTTATTGCTTTCCTAGATCAATTTGTTAATTAATTAGGATTTTGTACTTATTTGGACTGTATTATTCATTTGGGACTGTATATTATTTATTTGGACCCTCCGAGCGAGGGCACAATTGTAATAAGTGTGCGTGCGTGTGATGTATGTCTTCCAACCCCACATCTTTCTCTCCCTTTTATTTACCAGCTTATGAATACACCGGGCTCGGTGCATCATACTCACTGCATTGTATTTTAATTCCGAGTTGAATACATGTTAGTTGTAGCATTCCATATGCCATGTTTAGAATAGCCGAGCCTATCTTAGTTGCATTATTGTATGTGTTGCATTAGGCATTTCTGTATAGTTAGGATCATGCATGATTTCTAATTAGCTTCTGTTTGGCTTGGAGTACTCAGTAAGTTTTTATGCTTTAGCATCCTTGCATGTGTGTGAGTGACTGCCATGATAGCATGCTTACCATAAGGCTATTTGCTTATGTGATATAACTGTCTGAATGCCTGTGGGTGAAGGTTGGGTTATTTGGATTCGAACAATGCATTGACTGTGAGTTTTAAGCCCACTAGATAGTGGCAAAACCATGTTTTCTAAGCCCACCCGAGGGTGACAAAATCTGCATTTTAAGCCTACTTGCGGGTAGCAAACCATCTTTCAAAAAACCAAACATGAAACGTTTTGTTCCAATTCAGGCGATCCAGTCTATACTTGTATGCTGTGCGCATCACATAGTAAATCTAGGCTAATAACCGGGATAAGAATGCATAATGTTTTCAAAACTAGATATCATGGTTAGTAGAGGCCGATCTTTGATCGGGCGAGCGGGGGTGCTCACGAAGTGACCTTCTCCAATCGTACCCAAGTTCCCGAGCCGAGGTAACTTTGGTGATGACGAACACGTGGCCTTAGGCAACGAGTCAGGGTTTCCTAAATTTCCCAAAAATAAAATATTTAGGTGGCGACTCTGTATCTGGCAAAGCAGTCCATGTTTGGCACTTCTTTTTAAAAATCTGTTTTCTCAAAACAATTTGCCGGATTTGGACTCTTTGGTTTAGATTAAGAACCGTGACAATTAGAGTCCTGAATTGTAGTGAGCCCAAAATGAACGGAACGGGAGGCTCATCCCTCCCGGGGCGTTTGGGGACGTCTACAGTTTCTGGCGACTCTGCTGGAGATTTAGAGAACTTGACTCGAACTCATGATATCTGGTTTTGACTACACTTATGTGTTTCTTTGCATTGCATGTGCATTGGTGCACCTAGGACACTGTGTTTGCCATCTGCTATTCCTGAGTGGTTTGCCAGAGGCTGCGTGCCATAAGGCTTACCGGTTACGGGCTCTGCTAGTATGGAAACACAAACCTCGATTTTACTGGGGCACCCTTTTGACCATTCGACCTAGTGCATATTCGGAATCCCTAGTGACCATTCCAAACTAGGACAGGTTGTTTACCCGATATAGGTTGTTTGAAATCGCTGCGTGCGTAGTGAAACCCTTGTTCCTGACAAAATAGGACAAGGGAACCCTACCCCAACATAGGGGTGTTTTGGCTCTCACTTGCTTGTTTTGTGCTTTTAGAGTGCGTCTCTACAGGAATGCATGTATCAGTTTGCAAGTTTGGGCATCAAGCCTGTGGGCACCAGTTCAGTATTTTGGGATTCAGTTTACTTGAGGGTATCAGTTTACGGGCAGAATTCTGTAGGGGCACAATCATTCAGCTCTGCTCATATGGGTTATCGTGAAATCAGGCTGAGGTGCTGTCTGTTTTCTCTTTTGCTAGGGTAGTCCTGGAACCATAGCTTCAAAAGGCTCCGATATCCCCTGAGGTTCATCGGACTTGTGTTGATAGACTTTGTCAGGTCAGAGATTCAGTTCAAGGGCAATCAGTGTTCCTTTGCTAGAGGCAGGGTAAAAGGGCCAGTCAGGCACGGATCACCAGTTCAGCAGTTACCAGATCAGTGGCCCTTATCCACCCCACCAGTGAACAGTCAAACTGAGGTCTTAGTTTCTACTGTAGGGATAGATATACCAGTCAGTCAGATGGATCAGCAGAACATGTCAGAGATTGAGGCAATGATGCGTCAGATGCAGGAAAGTATGAAACTCATGCAACAAGATGCTGTCCGCCAAGCGGAATTTGCCAAAATGAAGTCGCGGTCATGACCCAATGACAGCTGTAGCGGCCACAAGAGTATCAACCTCACATCAAGCTCCTCCCCCACCAAGAGATCCAATACCTGGGGAGACACCAAATGTTCAGAATATCCAGGAGGATATAGACATCCCGACAGGGTTGGCTCCGCCCCCGATTCTACCTCAACTATCCAAGGCACCCAAACCTATCAATCAACCGGACTCTCCTTTTGAGTTCGAGGTGGACCCTACAGCGTTGAAGTTGAGCAAGCTTGAGAAACTGTTCAAGAAATCTCAGGGTGTGAAGTCTATCCCGGACATTGAGGACGGGTATACCGACGCGACTGTGACATTGCCAGATCGGTTCAAGATGCCACAAATCGACTGTTTTGATGGGTGTAGACACCCCATTTTTGACCGACCTTAAGACTCAGACGTCACCGATTGAGTGCTCGGTGATGTTGCGTATTGTGCTCGTTCAGAAGTCTTAGAGTCGCGGCCGTGAGCCCTGCCTCCAAACTTTTGAACCCTCTTCTGTGCCCTGCCTCGGTTTGCGAACCAGACTCGATTTTCTCTGTTTCTTTTCCTGAGGGGAGGGAGAGGTCCCGTAGACCATCTCTCAGTGGCCGTGGGATACATTTCGTGGCCGTAGGCCATTTTGCCCATTTCGGAGCCCGGTTCCCGGTTTTCGGAGCCGTCAGGCTGTGTGCCTCGGTTCGGGACTGCCTAACTATCTCCGATTGCTCCGGTTTTTGGCATGCATCTTGTTTACTCCCTTTTGAGGGACACTGAGGTCTGAAAGACCCACTTTGTGGTCGAACGCCACTTTCGGTGCTTAACAGTCAGTTTTTGGGGCCCCAAACTGCGCGTTCTGGCCCCCGAACATTCGTTTTGCATCGATTTTCGTTCATTTTTGCAGGTACCTCTGTTTCATCACCAGGAAGGCCGTAGAAGGGTGGGAGGCCAGCAATTGTTTCAGCAACCAGTTATATTCCTCCGTCGCCCTCCGACGCCCGTTTTTCTTACTTCCAAGCCAATGTTGACCACCCTAGGGTCACTTTCTTCAGTCCTAACCCCCATATTTGTGTTGTAGACACTTAGGAGGCCACAAATATTATATGGCCGGCCATTAATTCAACTTGAGCCTTTTGAACCCCTCATAAAAGTGGCTTGTTGTCTCTCCTGTTTCACAGTTGCCAGTTTTGAACCACAGGGTTGTGTTGAGGGGACATGGGAGGCCACCAATATGTGGTGGCCGGCTAGAAAATCAATTTGGGCTTTTTAACCCTTGGCCGGCCGGCCATAGGGGGTGGCCGGTCGGCCACCTGCAACTCCAATAAGTGGCCGGCCATGATCCTCAGTCTGAGTACATTACAGCTGTGTATCTTTTTTCCCTCCAAAAGCTGTATACGGAGGGAACTCTTTTGGAGGGAAAACTTGATCCATTTTCCCTCCCTTTTCTCCCTCCCTTTCTCCCCCTCTCTTGACCATATAACCAGCTGCTAAGGTCTGGTTTTAGGGTTGAAAAAATTGGTCTTGGAGCTCTTGCATCATATCTCTCTCCATCTCTCTCATTTCCTTCAAAAATTCCTAAGTTCTACACCCTTTGTTCATCACCACCTAGCACCACCACCACTAATCCATTTCTAGCAGCTTAGGGAGCTTTCCAGCAGCTAGGAGGCAGCATATCTCAAGCCAAAAGGGAGCCAAGGGGTAGTCTTCAAGGGTAAGCATAATTTCCCATCTTTTTGACTCATTTTGGTATCATTTTTTAGACCTATTTTCTTGCTGTTTTGAGCTCCGACCAAAACTGAAAAGGTCATTTTTTTGAGCTCATTTTCTTGTTTCATTAAGGGCTCAACACTGTTTGGGCCCCCCATGTTGCACTTACTTCAATACCCTCTTGAATGCCATTTTCTTGCATGATATTTTTAGCTTGTGTGTGATCTGTTTTGGGGTCTGATGTAAACTGTAAATAGGCCTATTTTGAGCCTCTCTTCAACATTGAAGAAGGGCTCAACACTTTTTGGGACCTCCATATATCACTTGCCATTACACCCCTCTTTGGTCCCCATTTTTGCATGTTTTGTTAGCTTACCTTGCTTCTATTTTTCGGCCATGATCAGAACTTAAAGTGGCCATATTTTGACCCCTTGACATTTTTAATTAAGGGTCTTTGGCTGTTTGATGAATGTTTTGTATACTTCATGTTATACCCCTTTGTTGGCCTTAATCTTGCATTGCATTTTGAGCATGTTTGCATACTGATTTGGGCTTGATCATCTATTGTAAAATGACACATTTTGGGACCCTCTTCAACATTGTTGAAGGTCCCTCACTTGTTTGAGACCCCCATATGTCAGTTACTTCTTTGCCCCTTCGTTGGCCCATTTCTTGCATGAATTGTTTGCCATGTTTGTATACTGTTTTGGGGGCTTCCATAAACTGTAAGTAGTCATATTTTTGGCCCCTCTTTAATGTTGTAGAAGGCCCCTTTCCTATTTGGGGCCAGAAGCTGTGAGTTGCTTTATCACCCCTCTTGCGGGCCCATTTTTGTATGCCATTTTAGCCCTACTTGTGCTTGCTGTTTGGCCATTCTTTATACTGTAAAAATTCTAGTTTTGGGGCTGCCTTGTTTCTTATTTTGCACTTCATATTCAAATTATGCATGCATTGCATAGCTATAGGCCATTTCATGTGCTTAATTCCATGTTTCGGGACTCGTTCCTTGCATCGGGTTTCATTTCGCCATGTTTCGGGGCTGTTTTTCATGTCATTTTTTCACTAATTTTTGCATGTTTGCATATCATATTCCATGTCTTTGCCATGTCTCATTAGAGTGGCATTTCGGTGCATGAGGGTCTGTCCTCGATTTGCGTGCACGCGTGCACGTATTTTGAGTTGTCTTGTTTTCATCTGATGGCCTCCTATGTGAGTGTGGCTGAGGCTCTTTCATGTTGGTGTAAGCCCATTATTGCATTGCGTATGCCATTTCATCCATAGCATTGTGTATGCTTGGTTATGTATTATCTCGTGTGGCGTGTATGTCATTCCATAACATTTTGCATGTTAGGTTGTATATTAGTTGCATTTCATGCATATCATGCATATTGCATTGTGTTCGGGATAGGAGTTAGCCCGGACACGGGAAACGAGGTGCGTTTCGTACTCCGAGTGACGGAATGCGTCTCAATTCCCAAGTCACCGACACTCCGGATTATCCATGATGGAGTTAGGTTTTGTTGTAGTGTTCATATGCATTCATTCTATATTGAGTTGTGCAATTCGGCTCCTCGGCCATCATGCATCGAGATGCGTGATTGGTGGCACGAGGATCGAGGCATGCATATATTTGTGAAAATACATTGCTATACCCCTCTCCTGCTCTCTGATGCAGCATATCAAGAATTAGCGGTCTTCCGAGGCTTGGCGCGCTTTTCAAGAATCATTGCAAAACAGAGGCTAATTGGGGCATTCTAGTGGATTTCCGCGCAAAGCAGCCCAAACATGCATCATTCCATCATCCGGAGCAGAATCAAGGCAGTCCCTGGCTTGCATGCCAGTTTTATTATTTTCTTAGTTAATTTGTAAATTAATTAGGAATTTGTACATTATTTGGACTGTACTATTCTTTCATTTGGGACTGTATATTTATTTGGACCCTCTGCGCGAGGGCATAATTGTAATAAGTGTGGGTGAGTGTGATGTATGTCTTCCAACCCCATGTCTTTCTTCCCTTTTATTTACCTGCTTATGATGGTTAGATTAGGGCATATTTCAATTAGCATACAGTATGACAGCATGTTTGCATCATTCATCTGTTTTGCATGCACCGGGCTCGGCGCACCATACTAACTGCATTTGTATTTTAATTCCAAGTTGAATACATGTTAGCTGTAGCATTCCATATGCCATGTTTAGAATAGCCGAGCCTGCTATAGTTGCATTTTTACATGTGTTGCATTAGGCATTTCTGTTTATTTAGGATCATGCATGATTTCTAATGAGCTTCTGTTTTGGCTTGGAGTACTCGGTGAGTTTTATGCTTTAGCATCCTTGCATGCGTGTGAGTGACTGCCATGAATAGCATGCTTACCATGAGGCTATGTGCTTATGTGATATAACTGCCTTAAATGCCTGTGGGTGGAGGTTGAGTTACTTGAAGTGGAACAATTCATCAAATGTTTGTTTTAAGCCCACTAGACAGTGGCAAAATCATGTTTTCTAAGCCCACCCGAGGGTGGCAAATCCACGTCTTAGCCTACCTGCGGGTAGCACCATCAAACCATCTTTCAAAAACAAACATGAAATATTTTGTTCCAATTCAGGCGACTCAGTCTATACTTGTATGCTGTGTGCATCACATAGTAACCTAGGCTAATAATCGGAATAAGAACGCACAATGTTTTCAAAAATAGATATCATGGTTAGTAGAGGCCGGTCTTTGACCGGGCGAGCGGGGGTGCTCACGAAGTGACCTTTCCCAATCGTACCCAAGTTCCCGAGCCGAGGCAACTTTGGTGATGACGGACACATGGCCTTTGGCACCGAGTCAGGGTTTCCTAAATTTCCCATTAAAAAATATTTAGGTAGCGACTCTGTATCTGGCAAAGCAGTCCATGTTTGGCACTTCTTTCAAAGATCAGTTTTTCTCAAAATGATTTGCCGGATTTGGACTCTTTGGTTCAAGATTAAGAACCGTGACATTTGAGTCCTTGAACTGTAGTGACCCGCAAAACGAACGAAACGGGACTTAACCCTCCTAGGGTGTTCGGGGACGTCTACAGTTTCTGGCGACTCCGCTGGGGAGTTTGGAGAACTTGACTCGAACTCATGATATCTGGTTTTGACTACACTTGTGTGTTTCTTTGCATTGCATTTGCATTGGTGCGCCTAGGACACCGTGTTTGCCATATGTCATTCCCGAACGATTTGCCGGAGGCTTGTCTTGTCAAGGCATGTCCATAAGGCTGATCGGCTCTGGGCTCTGACAGCATGGGAACACAAACCCCGGTTTTACCGGGGTACCCTTTTTGACCATTCGACCTAGTGCATATTCGGATCCATAGTGACCATTCCAAGCTAGGATAGGTTGCTTACCCGTTTATAGGTTGTTTGAAACCGCTGCGTGCATAGTGAAACCCTAGCTCCTGACAAAATAGGACAGGGAAACCCTACCCCAACATAGGGGTGTTTTGGCTCTCACTTATCTGTTATGTGCTTTAGAGTGCGTCTCTACAGGAATGCATGTATCAGTTTATGAGTTTGGGCATCAGGCCTGCGGGCATCAGTCAGTATCTGAGAATCAGTTGTCTGCGGATATCAGATTCAGTTTTGGGGAACAGTGATACAGGAACAGTGATCAGTGATTGAGGACAGTGTGTTTTCAGCTTATCAACCGTGTGTTGTATGCCCGACTGTGTGTTGTGTATTTAATTTAAGCTGTTATGCTGCCCGTTTATCTGGTTATTTATTTCCTTTTCGCTTTATTTATCTTTTTGCTAGGGGGCAGTTTTAGCACGATTGCTTCCGAACCAGTAGATATTCCCCAAGCACTTTGGACACAAGGTCGCCGACTCAATCGATCTGAGGATCTGGTTGACGGACATCCAGTGTTCCACTTCCTACCTCCAGTTGTTAGAAGAAGGCCGAGGCGCAGTTGTATCGAGCGAGGATTACCGGCAAGGCTGGCTACTTTAGCAAAGAAACAAAAGTTGAGATTCCTGTTTCCGCCATAGAGATGCATTTACCGGTTAGTCAGCTGGACTAACAAAATATGGCCGGGATAGAGGAAATGATGTGTCAGATGCAAGAGAGCATGAGACAGATGCAGGAGGATGCCATCCGCCAAGCGGAATTTTCTAAGCAACAAAGCCCAGTCATGGCCTAGCGGGCGGTGATCACTAAGGTCGCAATGAGAATCGACATCTGCTTCACATCAGGCTCCTCCTCCACCCGGGGCTCCATTACCCGAGCAGGCACCTACTGGTCAGAATACCCTCCCGAACACCCTGAATACCCCACCCCATGTCCAGAATACTCAAGAGGACACAGCCTTCCAACGGCCGACTCGCCCACTTCCGCCTCTAGCTGACTCATACACCCAACCACCTGGACTCTCCCTTTGAGTTCGAGATCGACCATACAGCTCTAAAACTGAGTAAGCTGGAGAAGCTTTTCAAGAAGTCACAAGGGGTGAAAGCCATTCTAGACATCGAAAATGGGTACACCGATGTAGCCGTAACATTACTCGACAGATTCAAGATGCCACAAATTGACCGTTTCGATGGGTCCGGAGACCCCATGGCCCATCTTCGGCTATTCTCGGACATTCTGCGGCCAATGGGCCTGACCCGACCACAAAAGATTTCTCTGTTTGGCCGAACTCTGTCGGGTGTGGCAGCCATTTGGTACGCGAAGCTAGAAGATGACGTAAAAAGAAGTTGGGATGAGATGGCTGAGGCCTTTGTTGCACAGTACTCGTACAATACACAGATCGAGATTACCACCCGTGATCTCGAAACGACGAGGCAGGAACCCAAGGAGACTTTCTCAGACTTCGTAACTCGTTGGAGGGCAAAGGCATCGATGATGACCTTGAGGCCTACGGACAAAGATCAAATCAGGATGATTGTGCGCAATCTCCAACCGAAATTGATGCAGAAGATGATCGTACTCCCATTTCCTACCTTCTCAGATTTACACGAGATAGGGGTACAGATCGAGGATGCCATAAAGCAAGGTCTGATCGACCAGGATAAGGAGCAACCTAGAAGGACTTTCAACCGTAACAATAATGCAGGCACGAGTGGCGCTGCAACTGCACGAGCTTCAGAGGTGAGCATGGTCACCACAAGTCCCCCTCCCCCAAGACCCACGACAGCCACGCCTTTCTCTGGCGCATCTGGAAGTAATGCCCAAAACACCAAATATCCACCCAGGGGCTAAAGAACCTTCACTTCCCTCTATATGCCCCTGTCCAAAGCTCTGGGGGTATTAATCAAGAAGAAGCATCTGACACCCCTAGAGCCGAGGCCGCTGCCAAATCCACTCCCTCCCTCTCATGACCCGGCAAAATACTGCGCGTATCACCAACAGCACGGTCATGACACCGACCGTTGTTTCAGATTGCGTCATGAGATCCAGGATCTTATTGACAAGCAGGTGATCGCGCCTCCCGAAAAACCCAACGTCACGAAAAATCCTCTCCCACCACATAACCAAGCCCCTCCTCCCAACAGAATCAACTTCATCCAATCTGGGGTTGTGTCTTACGATCCTAGTATCTATATCACCCCATCCCACCTACCTAAGCCGGAGGTGATCCTTCATATCTGCACCGACTTGTGCATGATGGACATCTCCATAACCCAATCTAAGCCAGTGGTGGTGACTACCGAAGATGGGACATGGTAGATTTCAGAGGAAATGGGGTTGCTGAGTCTGAGATTGAACAGTTTGGGAATCTTGCCGGAGGAGCCTATGATCCAAGCGGATACATCTTATCAGTGGGTCAGTCTGAGTCGAGTGTGGGACTGCCAGAGAAAGCTGAACTGTGCATGATTCAGGGGGACAGACTTGAAAGGGGAGCAGATGATCTAACAGCTGTGGGAGAGGACCTTGCCAACCTCCAGTTCTTCAGTGACCAAGAATCAGGAGATACCGCAATCAATTGGTTCGACTATGAGGAGTCGGCAGAAGTTACCGGATGGTTAGATGATCAGTCAGACGTTGTAGAATTTCAACCAGAACAGGGCCCGGCAGGGGCAAGAGTATCAGTAGTGGCCGGAAGGGCCGAGAGTCAGAATACACCGCCGGAGAGCGCCGGCGCTAAGAATTTCGCTCAGAATTTGGGGATTGTAAATGCAGGGAGTATTGACCAACCAGCTGTACTGACGCAGTTGGAACAACAAAGGTTTGAGGATTCCGAGAGAATCAGAAAAGCTAAGGCCCATGTGGAGGTCGAGAGTGCTGTGTGCATGGGAACAGGAAATGCTGCGGGCATGAGGACTGAAAGTCGCGAAAGACGATCATACCGGGCCGGACAGTGTCAGTCATTGCCGACGGAATGTGGTGGGAAGACGATGACTTATGTCTTGCCCACACGGATGAGGATTGGGAAGTAACCAACGGATGATACGGTATATTGGAGATCGCTCATATGACAAGGAGTGGGCGATACTTCAAGCCCCAGCACTTAGACCAACCTGAGGCATTAAGGAAAGACAAAGAAGCTGAGAAGGAGAAACAGATTGAAGAAGAAGCTGTGCTCAAGCAACTGAAGAAGATACAAGCAGACATCTCCATCTGGGGACTGCTTATGGCGTCGCGAGTACACAGACAGGCTGTCCTATCTGCTATGGACAAGGCCAAACTCTCTAAAGACACTACACGGAAGCGGTTTGGTTGAAATTTGGTTTTTTCGGGAGGAGGTTCCCGGCATTAACCTTTTCGGACAAGAACTCGCTGAGGGCACAAATCATAACAAACCTCTCTATGTCTCCGTGGAGTGTAGAGACAAATGGATCTGGGTGGTACTTGTTGATCCGGATTACGCCATCAATGTTCCTTAGTCAGAACAGCGTATGCAATCGGGTTGAAGCCCGTGGACTTCGTGCCGACTACTCAGGTGATCAGAGCATACGATAATACTAGCAGAGAAGTGATGGGGACTGTCAAGATTCAGACCCAGGTTGGTCCAGGACAACACAACATCGAATTTCATGTCTTGGACGTTCCCACAACCTTCAACTTACTCTTGGGGCGGCCGTGGTTGCACCAAGTAAAGGCAGTCTCTTCCACTCCACATCAGATGTTGAAATACCCTCACGGGAAAGGGGTAGCTATTGTCTTCGGAAATTCATCCATCCATCTGCCGCCGGAAGTGTCTACGCTAGTTTTGGAAATCGAGCATGGCACGGAGGATGTGTTCTTATCGGGGTTCACTTTGGCTGAGGCCCGGGTGGTGCAGAATATTATGGCTATGAATGAAGGTGTGTACGTTAGTGCTCAATCCGTCTACCTCATGAACAAGCTACAACACATCCCCAGGATGGGATTAGGAAGAAGCGGCCGGAAAGGCGTTGCAGTATTGGTCGAAGTGCCGCACAACCCTTATACCTTTGGCTTGGGTTATCTGCCCACCAAAGAGGACTGGGTGAGGAAAGGAAAGGAAATGGCCGGCAGAGCCAGAGCGAAGCAGGCTGGGAAGCCTTTTGAATTAATGCACAGGCCCATTCGGGTAGTACCTGAGCAGACGCTTTGTCCGGGAGGACTTTCCATTTTGCGGCTTCCCAGAGCCGTGGATAAATGCGGAGAAGAAGCGCGTGCCAGGTTTCGAGATCTTCTTCGACCTGCAACTATCCGGGGATAACGTTGCCTGAAGCGAGCGAACCCATCACCGAGGTTGAGCGGTGCAAAGCGGTGGATCACGAGGGCCTGAAATTTGAAATGGGGGTAGCGTGGCATGTCTACTCTCGATCCTCCGATCGACCACAAGTGCTTGGGGATAACCCGCGGTTTCCATGATTGGGGATGAAAGCACCGCGAGCCAACCAGCAGCTGTCTTGGATGTATCTATCACACCCTCTCTCATTTGGCAATCTGAGGAGGATTTTTGTCCGGCAAGATTCGGGTAGTGAGCCGAATCGATTCCACCGAGTCTTGTGAGTCGAATCGATTCGGCTCGGAAGTCTGAGTCTGGTACTCCTGGGGATGTTAACCCGGATGCCACAGTCCTGTCTAGGTCGTCTTTTTCCTTTTCATTTGAGTCTGTTGTAAATGAATCGGGCGATTTGGATGAACTTAATGAGAATGAGGTGAATGTGGTTTCCGAGTACTTTTCTGTGCCCTTAATTTATTGCATTAATTTAGACTTTCGAAATTTTGAAAACGACGAGGACGAAGTTCCTCCGGTTTTGCAACGATTAATTGAGCAAGAGCAGGAAAGATTTGTTAAACCCCTAGTGGACGAAATCACTACCGTGAACATTGGTACTGAGGAGGACCCGCGGCTGGTCCAGATCGGGTCCACGTTGTCTTCAGAGAAACGCGAGCGCTTAGTCGCTTTATTAAAAGATTTCAAAGATGTTTTCGCGTGGTCCTATGAAGACATGCCTGGAATCGATCTTGAGATTGTACAGCATCGGATCCCCCTTGACCCCGAGGCCCGACCTGTCAAGCAGAAACTTAGGAGGATCCGCCCGGACTGGGCTCTCAAGATTAAGGAAGAGGTCACCAAGCAAATCGACGCAGGCTTCCTGCTGGTATCAGAATATCCGACTTGGTTGGCCAACATTGTTCCGGTGCCGAAGAAGGATGGCAGGATCCGGGTGTGCGTGGACTTCAGGGATTTGAACAGAGCTAATCCGAAGGACGACTTTCCCCTACCGCACATCGATGAGTTGGTGGATTTCACAGCGGGGCACGCTTTGCTCTCATTCATGGATGGCTTCTCAGGTTATAACCAGATAGTGATGGCACCCGAAGACTGGGAAAAGACTGCATTCACCACTCCGTGGGGGACGTACTGCTACAGGGTAATGCCGTTTGGGTTGAAGAATGCTGGAGCTACTTATCAACGGGCCGTGACCACAATACTACATGATATGATCCACAAAGAGGTTGAGGTGTATGTGGACGACATGATTGTCAAGTCCAAAAAAAGAGAGGGCCACTACACCACCTTGCATAAGTTTTTCCAAAGGATCAGGGAATTCCGGTTGTGGCTAAACCCCCAGAAATGTACATTTGGTGTTACAGCGGGAAAAATGCTAGGGTTTCTGATTACACAAAGGGGCATCGAGGTCGACCCTTCCAAAATCAAGGCCATCTTAGAAATGCCACCACCGGGGACTGAAAAAGAGGTGCGAGGCTTTCTAGATAAAGTGCAATTCATAAGACGGTTTATTTCAAAATTAACCTTGACTTGTGAACCACTTTTTGGCCTCCTCAAGAAGGGAAAGAAGTTTCAATAGGACGGCCGATGTCAAGCTGCATTTGAACAGATTAAAGAATATCTACAGAACCTGCCCGTTTTATTGCCACCAGAACCGGGGAAACCGTTGATTTTATATTTGTCAGTAACTGAGACCACGATGGGCTGCATGCTTGCACAAGAATCAGAAGACAAGGTGGAGAAAGCCATCTACTACCTAAGCAAGAAGATGCTAGAGTACGAAACCCGTTACACTCCGCTGGAAAAGGCTTGCTTAGCCTTGGTATGGGCTACCAGGAAGCTGCGGGACTATCTGTTAGCTCACTCTGTAATGTTGGTTTCACGACTTGATCCCATCAAATATCTTTTCGAGAAACCAGCACTTACAGGTAGGCTAGCTCGTTGGTTGCTGTTGCTCTCCGAATTTGATCTCACGTATGTAACACGCAAGTCAGTGAAAGGAAGAGCAGTGGCAGAGTTCTTTGCTGACCACTCGGTTGAGGGGGATGAAGCAGTTGAGTACCTGTTCCCAGATGAATCAATTCTGCATATCGATGATGAAACTTGGACGATGTACTTTGACGGAGCGTCAAATCAGCATGGGTATGGGATAGGAGTGTTACTGATAGCACCCGACAATTCCCGTATCCCTCTCGCCTTCAAACTCCGATTCAAAGTCTCGAACAATGAAGCAGAATATGAGGCGTGCATCGCTGGTCTAGAAGCAGCCCTAGAACTAGGGGCAAGATGGTTGGACGTCATTGGGGACTCGAACCTTGTTGTGTCTCAAGCTAAAGGAGACTGGAAAGTGAAAGAGGAAAAGATGATGATGTATCACCAGGCCTTGGATTTGCTGATTCCTCGGTTTGAGAAGCTAAGTTTTACTCATCTACTAAGAGAGATCAACAGGTTCGTAGATTCTTTAGCAACTCTATCTTCTATGATAGACATCCCGTGTGGAGTCTGGATGCGTCTAGTCATCATCGACCAGAAATTTGCACCTGCCTACGAGTCGATTGCAGCCATAGATGAAGTTCAGGACGAACACCCCTGGTATTACGACATTTGGAATTTCTTGGAAAAAGAAGCATACCCGCCAGGGGTAAATGCCAAAGACAAAAGGGCAATCAGGAGAATGGAAGTTCAGTTCATCATCTGCGGGGGTAAACTGTATAAACGGGGTCATCTGGGAATGCATAAACTGTGCGTTGATGCCGAAGAGTCAAAGCGTCTGATGGAAGCCATCCACGAGGGAGAATGTGGTGCGCACATGAATGGGGTAATGTTGGCACGGAAGATCCTCAGACAGGGTTATTACTGGTCCACCATGGAGGAGGATTGTATTGGTTTCGTCCGGCGATGTCACAAATGTCAGATTCATGCAAATCGCATGAACATTCCGCCGTCAAAGCTGTACAACATGACTTCGCCATGGCCATTTTCAGTCTGGGGAATTGATGTAATCGGAGCCGTTACGCCGAAGGGGTCGAATGGGCATGAGTTCATTTTGGTAGCGATAGATTATTTCACAAAGTGGGTTGAGGCCATATCTTATGCGGTGTTGAAGGCTTCGCACGTCGCAAAATTTATCAGAAACAACATCATCTGTCGCTACGGGGTCCCAAACGAAATAATTTCAGACAATGGTTCCCACTTCAAGAAGGAGGTGATTGATTTGTTGGAGAAATACAATGTGGCTTTTCATAAGTCGTCTACCTATCGGCCGCAGACCAATGGAGCGGTCGAGGCTGCCAACAAGAATATCAAGCACATACTGCAGAAGATGGTGGAAACCTCGGATGGCGGATAAGCCGTTTGCTCTGTGGGGCTACCGGACTTTAATCAGAGCTTCTACTGGGGCGACTCCGTATTCACTGGTTTATGGAATGGAGGCTGTTCTACCTATTGAGATTGAGGTTCCGTCATTACGAGTATTGGCCGAGTGTCAAATAGCCGAGGCAGACTGGCAACAGAGTAGATTCGAGGAACTCATGCTTTTCGATGAAGGAAGACTGAAAGCGCTGTACCACATTCAAGGCTATCAACGTAGAATTGCCCGGGCTTTTAACAAGAAGGTTAAGTCCAGGAATTTGAAAGAAGGAGATTTGGTACTCAAGGACAACCGAGCTCCTATCCACGACCCAAGGGGCAAGTTCAGACCCAATTGGATTGGTTCCTACATCATCAAGTCAATCTGGTCAGGTGGAGCTGTGGTTCTGATGGATCTAGATGGCTTAGAGTTTTCCCAACCGATCAACATGGACAAGTTGAAGAAATACTACCCCTGAGAGGCTCGCTAAGCCGAAAACTCGAAAGGGCGACCTAGGCAAAACTCAGAGCATAAAAAATTTGAAATTATACAAACTGAGCTCGCAAGGTTGAAAACCCGCAAAGCGCGGCCTTGGCAAAAGTTAGAGCCCAAAAGGAGAGTGAAAATACCTGAGCGAACCTAAGCCTGAACTACGTAAGGCTTGATTCCCATCTTTGGGATACGTAGGAAGCTTCATCTTGAAGTTCAGCCACAATCTTTTCCCCGATCAACTTTGTCCATTTGATCATCTCAGTCATCTCTATTCATCAGCATTTATCATGATCTCCAGTACAGTGCTATTCAGACTAGGGGCAACTTTCCATTGCCATGAATTGCCAAGGCACTATTCAGACTAGGGGCAACTTTCCAGTTGCTAGGATCCGAGGTTGTGCATCTCAGCGACAGATCTCAAGCGTGTCCAGTTCTGATCCATATCGAAAATAGTTTTGAAAAGCTTTAATAAAAGTTGACTTTGTTCAAATTAATCTTTTCACAACTGAGACCATTTTTGGACCAAAGCAGAAAATTTTCAGTACCACAACCTTCAATTTCGTTGATTTCAAAACAGAGTTCTCTTGCTCTTGCATACAATTGAAGTTGCTTTTTATTACACTCATAATGAAAAGTTGAAAGTACTAATAAAGCAATAAATCTGGGGCATAGTCAAGTCAGGTGTCCCTGCGCCCCCTCCCAGAGCTAGTCGAAGCCTCTGATGCCAAGCTAGGCCCGACCTGTGCTTCTTCGTTGAGCCAATCCCAGCACTCGTCAGACAAAGTGCAACTAAAAGTGGGAGCGGGGGCCAGGAGCTCTCTATTTCCCCATGCTGCGGCCTGCCGAGCCAGCTGTGCGCCCCGAACCGGGAATGTAGCCGGATACTCTATACCCTCTGGTGGGCAAGTCTGATCATGGCCAAACTGGCACAGAATACGGAATGGGAAGTAGAATACGCAGTGAGTCAAGCCGATCAATCAAATCCCGACCTGCTGGGGACATACTGTAACTCATTGCCGGAAGATTGAGCCAAGGGCAGCGCCAAGCAATGCGATCTGCCGACAAATTGCACATCCATTCAAACCACCATCCCTCATCAAGGGCGTCGACTAGGCATTGTCGAAAGAAGTAGCCACGGGCTGAGTAAGCAGGGCAAGAGTCCACAACTTGTAATTTATCCATCAACCATACCTGGGGAGGGATAAAAAATGAGAGAATAAAGAATAGAGAGATGTGCGATGAGAGAAAAGTAAGATAAGGGTTTTGTGAGAAAAATTGAGCCTGAGGGCCGAGTGATGTGAGCAAATACATGTGTGAGATCGGGTGGGAAACATTACCTGCAGCAGTAGTGGACTCCCTGCAAATCTGGTTTTCTCCCGACGGTAGAAAGTATCCAAGCCTATCAGTGTCTCAGGCAATGTCATGGCGATGCAATTCTTTCCTTCGTTCAAGCCTTGAGCCACTTCAATCAGACGACCGCTGGATCCTCCAAAGCTTGAGGCAAACAGAAAATGAGATAACATGCACAAGCAAAGGGCATGTCGCTGGAAGCCCTGCCAATGATGGTCGCTGCGATCACCAGCATCGGAGAACTGGTAAATCAGGCTCGGGATATCCAACATTCCGTTACAAATCAAGGATCGAGCATCATGCGCGTTGAGTCCGCATATCCGCCCTAAGGTTTGGGCATAGCCAAAATTGAGTTGGGGCAAGATCTCCTCGCCGCGCTCGGATTCCATCAAGGCTTGAAAATCTTCAAAAGTGGGACACACCTCTTGCCCGCCGAAGCAAAAGACGTGCGTCACTGGGTTCCAAAACCTCGCTGCGGCATGGAGGAAAGGAAGGTGTAGCGGAGTCCGGCTCAACGTGAACAGTGCATTCAAGCCGAAACCCTGAAAGTTCAACTTTTCCGAGCCATCTAAAGAAGAGATCCAAGATGTGAGATTTTCTACGAGAAATGCCTCCATTTTTGTGCAGAGCAGTGATGAAATGAATGAGTTCCAAAGTTGGAGCTTTTATAGGGGGGCGAAGCACTATTCGAAGGACAAGTGTCAGAATTCTGTGGCTTGCAGGGAAAAGTGGCCGGTCGGCCACCTTTCAATCCCCAATTGCAAAATGTGGCCGGCCATGCTCATTGGTCCTGTTTTGCTGTTCGAAAGGAAGTTCGAGGCATTTCGATGCATCGGGAATGTTGAAGGCCTCTATTTCTCTTAGTTTCGAATGCGTTCCATCACCCAGATCGTCCGAAGTACGCTTTGTTTTGTTTAAACATTGTTGTATTTTGCTTATCGAGTTGTCGTTTTGTTTATCGAGTTGTAAGTTTTGTCGAGCTGTCGCATTTTGTGTTTTGAGTTGTTACTCTTTGTTTATGCAATTTTGTTAAGTCTTGTTTATCGAGTCGTTAGCATTGTAGTACTTTGCTTATCGAGTTGTAAACTTGCTAAGATTCTGTTATTTCTTAGTGAGTCGAGTTGTTTGATTTGTTGCGTCGGTTCATTACCTGACCCGGTAAATACACAAGGCACATTTCCATTCAATTTCATTTTTGTGCAAAATAATGCGATGCGATGCGATGCTAAGATTTTCAAATACAACACTTTCCAAAAGCTGTTTCATTCCATCATGTTTTACAACAAATAAAGGTACAAGTTTTACAGAAAATAAAACTGCCTAACAATATGCAAAGTGCTACAAACTACTAGCAAAAAAGGAAAATAAAGCAGGAAACAGCAGCATCAATGTCCTCGGGAGCGGGAATGAGGAGCCCCCCTCATCCTCTTCTGCGGGACAACCTCTGCACCACCATCACCATCCGGGTCGGAGCTGTCATCCTCAGGATCCCCCTCAGCCTCGCCTCCACTCCCGGAACCAAGACCGGAGCCCCCTTCCTCAGCAGATGTCTCTGACTGACGGTCTGTGGCCTCCTCATCCTCATCGGGCTCCGCCTCTATAATGTGTGCCCTGCGCCTGCGAGAGGACCCTCCCCGAGCTCCTCGGAAAGGCTTGGATGGCCCAGCTCCTCGAAAGGGCCCAGATGGTCCAGCACCTCAAAAAGATCCAGATGATCGACCTCCCTGAGAAGGCCCGGGTGGCCCGGCCCACGGCGGAGCATACACGGGAGGCATCTGAAAGTGAAAAGTTCAATACATTAGTTCAAATATGGAAATCAGATGCAAGTACAGTATGTGAGTGGGGTGTGTGTTAGATGTGTTCTACACAAACAGCCTATCAATGCAGTAGAATGTTCAAAACCAGCGTGTCATTAGGAAATATGATAAATGCGGGAAAGATGAACAATACCTGCACACCCATAATGGCCAGCTGTGCCTTCCTCCGCAGGATCATGCCCTCAAATGTGGCCAGCATTCCAAGCATCTCATCCACGTACTCAATAGGAGGCTGCAGATACAGATGCAAAACTATCAGTAAAGGAATGAATGTCCAAGTATCCGACTGATAAATCAAAGCTGTAAAACATACTGGTGGTGAATCAGGATCTCTAACGTATCTGTGGTCAGGAAGGGGAGGCTCCAGCGAGACCTGGTAAGGAGTCCCAAATCGCTAACTCGTCAACTCGGTCGGCATATCTGGCCACCCAGGATGATGAAGAGTCGGAGGAATCGGGGAAATGAATTCGCGCCCACCTCTGGATGTACCAGCCCTGCTGGAGGAAGGGATATCTGTGGCACGAGCCTGACTCGAAGATGGTACATCAGCAGGCCTCAGTGACGGAGTACGCACTCCCGTCAAGGGAGGCATCAAATATGTATGGCGATAAGTGGCATAGTCCCCCTCCTCAAGATACAAAGAAAGCATCGCTTGACATAGCACTAACGACATCCTGGGTAGAGAGCCTATCCGCGGTCCGCATACTGACTGGAGGTGCTGCGGGAGGAACCTGAGAAGTGTACCCCCATACCTGACGCAAAAAGCGTTCCCCCAGAAACCATGCTCTACCAATCGGTCCCTCGAGTAGGATCCTGTACTGGGAGGTGCCCGATCCTCCGGCATACTGAAATCGGAGACCATCACCCAAAGGTGCCCAGGGATGCCATGTAATCTACGGATAACCAGTGCATAAACCAATCAGAAACCGGAAATATATGGAGCATATCAAAGATGAAAACAGAAGGAACTGAGAGTTCTGAAATACCTTTGTCGTCCGCACGGTGTCAAAATACTACCGTAGATAAAAGAGAGTCTCTCGGGGTCTCGGCTGATGCTGGCCCTCGAATACTAGTGAGTACGGGGTCATGAGGGGCCCTACCACCACCAACTCTGGGGCTAACGTCGGGAAATATACGTAGACCCATAACTGAAGAAAGCAGTGCAGAATGTAAATACAAAGTGCTGAGGGCAAAATACAGAGAGTAAAGTGCGTTGTGTGTGCAGTGTATAAGTAATGAGGAGCAGAAATGTAAATCAAGAGGACAAAAAGTACCTCCCAGGCTCTCCAATTACAGCCAAGTGAGTCTCCCTACCCGCGGGAGGTCACGCTCATGTAGCAGTAAAGGGTAGCCAGGCCGGCGCCGCCCCAGTCATATCGTCCGACTTGTGATAGGTCAACCAGAGCGCTCAACAGATGCAGCCCAACCGTGTTCCCTCTATCGGCGAACAGAGTAGTCCCGAAGAGGAACATAAGAAAACCACGGGCATACTGCTCCGCCTCCTCAGGAGTCCTGGGCTCCATCCCCTCCCTTCGAAAATAGAAAGAGAACCAGGTGTATCGGACTCTCCCTGAAGCTCTATCCACAGGCGGGCGGGCTCCCAGCAGATGTATCCAAGCGGCCTCCCATTCGCCCATATCCTCGTCGTAAGGAATGGGCCAACCTCCTATGTCCAGGCCGGTCAGTACAGCAAAATCCAACGGGGTCATAGTTAAATCCCCGGTGGCGAAAAAATAGAAGGAGTTGGTGGTGTCCCACCATCTCTCTACCAAAGCTGCCAACAGTGTCCTCCTGGCAAGACAATGTGATAACCCAACGCAGAAGGGCCCGAACCCTGCCAAATCAACTAAATCCCGGACAGCCTCCGGGAGCTCAACATACCACTCTCTAGCAGTGGTGGAACCATATCCTCGCACGGTGCGAGAACCAACCTGCATTCAAAATGAATACATGTGTCAGTATAAATGAATGAGCTGTGTGCAAATGAAATGAATAAGCTGTGTGCAAGTGAATAGGCCGCGTGCAAAGTAAGAGTAAGCGAACTGTGTGTTCTACTCTACATCAATGTGTGCCGTGTGTTCACCTCAACGACGAGCTGTGTGTTCGACATCAAAATATGGGCTGCGTGTTCATCTCGAATGTTTGGGCTGTGTGTTCAGAAAATCTGAGTTAGGGCTGCGTGTTCTACTCTCAATCAGTGTGTGCTGCATGTTCACCTTCAATTTGGGCTGTGTGTTCAACTCTCAATCAGTGTGTGCCGTGTGTTTACCGCAACGACGAGTTGTGTGTTCGACATCAATTTGGGCTGCGTGTTCATCTCAAATGTTAGAGCTGTGTGTTCTACTCTAAATCAGTGTGTGTTGCGTGTTCACCTTCAATTTGAGCTGTGTGTTTAGAAAATCCAAGTTAGGGCTGCGTGTTCTACTCTAAATCAGTGTGTGCTGCGTGTTCACCTTTAATTTGGGTTGTGTGTTCAGAAAATCAGAGTTTGGGCTGTGTGTTCTACTCTCAATCAGTGTGTGTTGCGTGTTCACCATCAATTTGAGCTGTGTGTTCACCATCAATTTGAGCTGTGTGTTCAGAAAATCTGAGTTAGGGCTGCGTGTTCTACTCTAAATCAGTGTGTGCTGCGTGTTCACCATCAATCTGGGCTGTGTGTTCAGAAAATCAGAGTTTGGGCTGCGTGTTCTACTCTAAATCAGTGTGGGCTGTGTGTTCACAATCAATTTGAGCTGTGTGTTCAGAGAATTAATGTTTGGGCTGTGTGTTCAAATCTCAATCAGTGTGTGCCGTGTGTTCACCATCAATCCGAGCTGTGTGTTCAGAAAATCAGAGTTTGGGCTGCGTGTTCTACTCTTAGTCAGTGTGTGCTGTGTGTTCACCTTCAAATTCGGGCTGTGTGTTCGACAAATCAGTGTTTGAGCCGTGTGTTCAATTCTTAACTAATGTGTGCCGTGCGTTCACAATCAATTAATGAGCCGAGTGTTCAGAAATTCAAGTGTTTAAGCCACATGTTCATTCAGGGTGCAAACAAAGTACTATGTCATAGGCCAAACTGTGTGTTCAAGCATGGCAAAGGCACGAAATGCACGAAAAATGCAGAAAATGAAGTAAAATACCTCTCGTGCCTCGTGGGAGAGGTGAGTCTCTGGCTCTCGCAGAAGTAGATCTCTAGGTGCTCGATCACTAAAGTCAGTGAAGTGACGAAAAATGGCCCGGGGAAGAACGTGTGCCGGCGGGGCGTACCTCTCGGGAATGAAAGGTCGGACCCTCAGAGGCAGAGTCATGACATCAAAATCATCCCCGGCACCTGGAGGACCTCCACCATGAGGAAAATTACCCGCCATTTCAGAAAATCTGCAAAAAGAAGCAAAAATGAGCAAAAATGAGCCAAAATTAGAAAAAGTCAACAAAAGTCAACTCTTGGGAAATGAAAAAGTCAACAAAAGTCAACCCCCAAGAAAATCTTCCAAATATTGAGAAAAACTTACCTCAAGTGGTAAAAATGAGAAAAGAAGCACAGAAATCAGGTTCAAAGTGCTTAAAATCGAATGTTTTCGCGAAAACAACTTGCGTGGGGCGTTGGAAAACGCGTATGGAACTCAGATCTGAAGAGGAAAATGGTTTGGGAAGGAAGAGGAGAAGATTTCATGGCTGTGTGTATGAGCTCAAAGTGATTGAGCAAGAGAATATAAAGAAAACAAGGTGAAAAGACAAAATTACCCACGGTTTTGGGCAGGTGGCCTGCCGGCCGCCTTTTCTGGCTGGCCGGCCATTCTCTTTTTGACAGGTGGCCGGTGACCTCCCCTGGGGAAGATAACTGGCCGGTGGTGTCCCCCACATGCTCACCTAGCTCTCTGCAAATTTTGAGGAAGATTGGAGTTCCCGGGACCTGAAAAAGTTCAAGAAAAGTGCACTTTCTATCGCGAAACCGCTCCGCCGGAACTTTAGCTTCAACTTCTGACATGTGATTCATCATTACTCATCAAAATCAAAATGTATCCTTTTTGAATGTGTTGTAATCTCCCCGGGAGGTGAACCGGAGGCCGCGATCGAGTCGCCTTCGCCGAAACGCGCGTTTCCTTGCTCGTTGTTTCGTAACAAACGGGCACCCTGATTTATGCTCGTTTTGCATTATCGTGCACATAACTTGCATTCTCATGAGCATACTTGCATTATTATGCACATTTCTTGATATTGCCATACCTCTGTGACTGAGCATGCGTTGTCACGCACGTTCCTTTCTCGCATTGCGATGCATTCACTTGCCGGCACTGCGTGTGTCAAACTTTCGGAATCACATTGAATATATGTTGTTAGCATATTGTGCTTGTTGAATTTCTCTCTTTTGCAAGCACGATATTGTATGTATGGTTCATTTGAAGCTGGTGCGACCAGACGAATCGCGCAGGTATCGTATCTTCTCCGTGTGAGACGCGACGAGAGTTGAATAATTCTCTGCATTCCTAACTGCATGAAATGTAATTGTTGCTTTGCATTCTTGCTTAAAACTGTTGCATCTATTTGCGAATACTTGCGTCATTACAGCTTGCTGCATTTGCATGATCATTAAGTTACATCTGCCTCCGTGCATATCGCTTTGCATTTTTCCCCTTTGCCTGCGGGCACGCCTGCGGGCATGTCTCTGTTCATCTTGTATGATTGTCTAAGTCTTCGGCCTTGTCCAAAATGGGTCGTCTCTGGGCTTTGACATTCACTCCCGTCACTTGTGACTTCCGAGTTCTGTCAAAGAGGGGCAATTGTAGACACTCCATTTTTGACCGACCTTAAGACTCAGACGTCACCGATTAAGTGCTCGGTGATGTTGCGTATTGTGCTCGTTCAGAAGTCTTAGAGTCGCGGCCGTGAGCCCTGCCTCCGGACTTCCGAACCCTCTTCTGTGCCCTGCCTCGATTTGCGAACCAAACTCGATTTTCTCTGTTTCTTTTCCTGAGGGGAGGGAGAGGTCCCTTAGACCATCTCTCAGTGGCCGTGGGCTACATTTCGTGGCCGTAGGCCATTTTTCCTATTTCGGAGCCCGGTTCCTGGTTTTTAGAGCCGTCAGGCCATGTGCCTCGGTTCGGGACCGCCTAACTATCTCCAATTGCTCCGGTTTTTGGCATGCATCTTGTTTACTCCCTTTTGAGGGACACTGAGGTCTGAGAGACCCACTTTGTGGTCGAACGCCACTTTCGGTGCTTAACATTCAGTTTTCGGGGCCCCAAACTGCGCGTTCTGGCCCCCGAACATTCGTTTTGCATCGATTTTTGTTCATTTTTGGCAGGTACCTCTGTTTCATCACCAGGAAGGCCGTAGAAGGGTGGGAGGCCAGCAATTGTTTCAGCAACCAGTTATATTCCTCCGTCGCCCTCCGACGCCCGTTTTTCTTACTTCCAAGCCAATGTTGACCACCCTAGGGTCACTTTCTTCAGTCCTAACCCCCATATTTGTGTTGTAGACACTTAGGAGGCCACAAATATTATATGGCCGGCCATTAATTCAACTTGAGCCTTTTGAACCCCTCATAAAAGTGGCTTGTTGTCTCTCCTGTTTCACAGTTGCCAGTTTTGAACCACATGGTTGTGTTGAGGGGACATGGGAGGCCACCAATATGTGCTGGCCGGCCAGAAAATCAATTTGGGCTTTTTAACCCTTGGCCGGCCGGCCATAGGGGGTGGCCGGCCGGCCACCTGCAACTCCAATAAGTGGCCGGCCATGATCATCAGTCTGAGTACATTACAGCTGTGTATCTTTTTTCCCTCCAAAAGCTGTATACGGAGGGAACTCTTTTGGAGGGAAAACTTGATCCATTTTCCCTCCCTTTTCTCCCTCCTTTTCTCCCTCTCTCTTGACCATATAACCAGCTGCTAAGGTCTGGTTTTAGGGTTGAAAAAATTGGTCTTGGAGCTCTTGCATCATATCTCTCTACATCTCTCTCATTTCCTTCAAAAATTCCTAAGTTCTACACCCTTTGTTCATCACCACCTAGCACCACCACCACTACTCCATTTCCAGCAGCTTGGGGAGCTTTCCAGTAGCTAGGAGGCAGCATATCTCAAGCCAAAAGGGAGCCAAGGGGTAGTCTTCAAGGGTAAGCATAATTTCCCCTCTTTTTGACTCATTTTGGTATCATTTTTTAGACCTATTTTCTTGCTGTTTTGAGCTCCGACCAAAACTGAAAAGGTCATTTTTTTGAGCTCATTTTCTTGTTTCATTAAGGGCTCAACACTGTTTGGGCCCCCCCATGTTGCACTTGCTTCAATACCCTCTTGAATGCCATTTTCTTGCATGATATTTTTAGCTTGTGTGTGATCTGTTTTGGGGTCTGATGTAAACTGTAAATAGGCCTATTTTGAGCTCCTCTTCAACATTGAAGAAGGGATCAACACTGTTTGGGACCTCCATATATCACTTGCCATTACACCCCTCTTTGGTCCCCATTTTTGCATGTTTTGTTGCTTACCTTGCTTCTGTTTTTCGGCCATGATCATAACTAAAAGTGGCCATATTTTGACCCCCGTGACATGTTTCATTAAGGGTCTTTGGATGTTTGATTAATTTTTTGTATACTTCATGTTATACCCCTTTGTTGGCTTTAATCTTGCATTGCATTTTGAGCATGTTTGCATACTGATTTGGGCTTGATCATCTACTGTAAAATGCCACATTTTGGGACCTTATTCAACATTTTTGAAGGTCCCTCACTTGTTTGAGACCCCCATATATCAGTTACTTCTTTGCCCCTTCGTTGGCCCATTTCTTGCATGAATTGTTTTCCATGTTTGTATACTGTTTTGGGGGCTTCCATAAACTGTAAGTAGTCATATTTTTGGCCCCTCTTTAATGTTTTAGAAGGCCTCTTTCCTATTTGGGGCCAGCAGCTGTGAGTTGCTTCATCACCCCTCTTGCGGGCCCATTTTTGTATGCCATTTTAGCCCTACTTGTGCTTGCTGTTTGGCCATGCTTTATACTGTAAAAATGCTAGTTTTGGGGCTTCCTTGTTTCTTATTTTACACTTCATATTCAAATTATTCATGCATTGCATAGCTATAGGCCATTTCATGTGCTTAATTCCATGTTTCGGGACTCGTTCCTTGCATCGGGTTTCATTTCGCCATGTTTCGGGGCTGTTTTGCATGTCATTTTGTCACTGATTTTTGCATGTTTGCATATCATATTCCATGTCTTTGCCATGTCTCATTAGAGTGGCATTTCGGTGCCTGAGGGTCCGTCCTCGATTTGCGTGCACGCGTGCAAGTATTTCGAGTTGTCTTGTTTTCATCTGATGGCCTCCTATGTGAGTGTGGCTGAGGCTCTTTCATGTTGGTGTAAGCCCATTATTGTATTGCGTATGCCATTTCATCCATAGCATTGTGTATGCTCGGTTATGTATTACCTCGTGTAGCGTGTATGCCATTCCATAACATTTTGCATGTTAGGTTGTATATTAGTTGCATTTCATGCATATCATGCATATTGCATTGTGTTTGGGATAGGAGTTAGCCCGGACACGAGAAACGAGGTGCGTTTCGTACTCTGAGTGACGGAATGCGTCTCAATTCCTAAGTCACCGACACTCCGGATTATCCATGATGGAGTTAGGTTTTGTTGTAGTATTCATATGCATTCATTCTATATTGAGTTATGCAATTCGGCTCCTCGGCCATCATGCATCGAGATGCGTGATTGGTGGCACGAGGATCGAGGCATGCATATATTTATGAAAATACATTGCTATGCCCCTCTTCTGCTCTCTGATGCAGCATATCAAGAATCAGCGGTCTTCCGAGGCTTGGCGCGCTTTTCAAGAATCATTGCAAAACAGAGGCTAATTGGGGCATTCTAGTGGATTTCCGCGCAAAGCAGCCCAAACATGCATCATTCCATCATCCGGAGCAGAATCAAGGCAGTCCCTGGCTTGCATGCCAGTTTTATTATTTTCTTAGTTAATTTGTAAATTAATTAGGAATTTGTACATTATTTGGACTGTATTATTTGGACTGTACTATTCTTTCATTTGGGACTGTATATTTATTTGGACCCTTTGCGCGAGGGCATAATTGTAATAAGTGTGGGTGAGTGTGATGTATGTCTTCCAACCCCACGTCTTTCTTCCCTTTTATTTACCAGCTTATGATGGTTAGATTAGGGCATGTTTCAATTAGCATACAATATGACAGCATGTTTGCATCATTCATCTGTTTTGCACGCACCGGGCTCGGCGCACCATACTAACTGCATTTGTATTTCAATTCCAAGTTGAATACATGTTAGCTGTAGCATTCCATATGCCATGTTTAGAATAGCCGAGCTTGCTATAGTTGCATTTTTGCATATGTTGCATTAGGCATTTCTGTATATTTAGGATCATGCATGATTTCTAATGAGCTTCTGTTTTGGCTTGTAGTACTCGGTGAGTTTTATGCTTTAGCATCCTTGCATGCGTGTGAGTGACTGCCATGAATAGCATGCTTACCATGAGGCTATGTGCTTATGTGATATAACTGCCTTGAATGCCTGTGGGTGGAGGTTGAGTTACTTGAAGTGGAACAATTCATCAAATGTTTGTTTTAAGCCCACTAGACAGTGGCAAAATCATGTTTTCTAAGCCCACCCGAGGGTGGCAAATCCACGTCTTAGCCTACCTGCGGGTAGCACCATCAAACCATCTTTCAAAAACAAACATGAAATATTTTGTTCCAATTCAGGCGACTCAGTCTATACTTGTATGCTGTGTGCATCACATAGTAACCTAGGCTAATAACCGAAACAAGAACGCACAATGTTTTAAAAAATAGATATCATGGTTAGTAGAGGCCGGTCTTTGACCGGGCGAGCGGGGGTGCTTACGAATTGACCTTCCCCAATCGTACCCAAGTTCCCGAGCCGAGGCAACTTTGGTGATGACAAACACGTGGCCTTTGGCACCTAGTCAGGGTTTCTTAAATTTTCCATTAAAAAACATTTAGGTGGCGACTTTGTATCTGGCAAAGCAGTCCATGTTTGGCACTTCTTTCAAAGATCAGTTTTTCTCAAAACGATTTGCCGGATTTGGACTCTTTGGTTCAAGATTAAGAACCGTGGCATTTGAGTCCTTGAACTGTAGTGACCCGCAAAACGAACGGAACGGGACTTAACCCTCCTGGGGCGTTAGGGGACGTCTACAGTTTCTGGCGACTCCGCTGGGGTGTTTGGAGTTTAGAGAACTTAAGCCCACTAGATAGTGGCAAAACCATGTTTTCTAAGCCCACCCGAGAGTGGCAAAATCTGCATTTTAAGCCTACTTGCAGGTAGCAAACCATCTTTCAAAAAAACAAACATGAAACGTTTTATTCCAATTCAGGCGATCCAGTCTATACTTGTATGCTGTGCGCATCACATAGTAAATCTAGGCTAATAACCGGGATAAGAATGCATAATGTTTTCAAAACTAGATATCATGATTAGTAGAGGCCGATCTTTGATCGGGCGAGCGGGGGTGCTCACGAAGTGACCTTCCCCAATTGTACCCAAGTTCCCGAGCCGAGGCAACTTTGGTGATGACGGACACGTGGCCTTAGGCAACGAGTCAGGGTTTCCTAAATTTCCCAAAAATAAAATATTTAGGTGGCGACTCTGTATTTGGCAAAGCGGTCCATGTTTGGCACTTCTTTTCAAAAATCTGTTTTCTCAAAATGATTTGCCGGATTTGGACTCTTTGGTTTAGATTAAGAACCGTGACAATTAGAGTCCTGAACTGTAGTGAGCCCAAAATGAACGGAACGGGGGGCTCTTCCCTCCCGGGGCGTTCGGGGACGTCTACACAAGGCGTTTCGAAGCTCTGCTTGGGCTTCGGCAGTTTTTGTTTCGGCCTCCTTTGCCTCGATTTTGAGAACCTCAGCCATAGCCTACACCGCCTCTACTTTTTCCTCGACCTGGTCTTGGGCTCGCTTGGTTGCCTTGGCTTGATCCAACAAAATTTTCATCTTGGCCTCGGCGTTGTTTAAGGAAGTGAGGAAGCCAGCAACCTCTTTGGTCTTGTGGACCAACTCCTTCTTCAAATCCTCAACTTTCACCGCAAAGGAATGAGTGTGCTGGATTGCCTGAGAAAAAAAGGAATGAACAAGTTAGTAGAAGTTTGAAGTATAAAAAACTTGAAGTAGAAAACAAAAAGTTTCAAGTGTTGAGAACTTACCAGGACGGAGTGTTACATCATAAAAGCAAAGTTTTCATACCCAGAGATCTCAACCATACGATTTAGATCAGTTGGGAGAAGAATAATGATGGAATGAGGGGCACCAATCTCGAAATTATCAATAGCACTATCACCAGCCTTTATTGGTTGGTCCCCAATCGTGATGGCAGGGGCCCAAGGTGTGATACCCCTGTTCTGTATTATGTTAATAGGTCCCTAATACGTATATGATTATATATTTTGATATGATTTGGAGTGCCATTATGTGAATCTATGTGATTTTAGAATTCTATCTGTTCACCGTAGAAATATCTGTTTGAATAATCTACTTTGAAAATTAAATTGAGGGCCTTATCGGCCGCGGAACCCGAAATTGATTACGCCATTGTGATTGGCATAATTTTTAGAGCCTACGGTAAAATTTAATTGAAAATTGATTCGAGCCAGATTAAGTCGATTTAATTGATGAACTGAGTGCTCAACTATATTATATTAAATAAAATGTTAGTGGGACTTGTTGTATAATAGCACTATACTCTCCTTTAGCCCATATGAACTCAAAATCTAGGTTAGACAATAGGAAGAAAGAGAGGGCCGGCCATAGTGAGAGAAATGGAGAGGAATTGTGCTAATTTGGCTTAAAGCTTGGAAATTTTGGAGAATTGGCTCAAGAATTGACTAGAGCCTAGAAGATAAGCTCCTAGGTAAGTGAACTCATGGATTTTGTTGTAAATGTGTAGATTCAAGTGGATTTGATAATTAAGAACATGGGTTAGCTTGATGTTGAGGAAATTGAGTTGTTTGTGTTCATTTGATGGTCAATGAAGGCATGCATGTATGTAATGGTTGTAGAATTGCATAATCTAGCATGTATTGAGTTGAACATGGAAGTGAAGGTGCTAAATCTTATATGCAAACATGCTTTTGTTGTATTCCATGAGAATGAACACCATTTGCTTTGTTTGGGTTGGAAATGAGGTCAAAAATTAGCATGCATGTTTGAATAATTAAGAGATGAGCTTGAATGCATGATTTTACCATATTGGAATGGGTTTTGGGGCATGCATGTGACTTATTTGTGAAATTGAGCCTCATTGGGTTGTAATTTGGGGTCTATACCATGTTAGCATGATTATACATGAGATTTGAGCCATTGCATGCAAGAATTGTAGCTGGGAAATTGAATTTGGGCTCAAGAACACAACCTGGAATTCCCAGATTTTTGATGTCCACTCGAGCGGGGGAAGTGCCGCTCGAGCGGGAAAATCGAGCTCCCAGCATTTTTGTCAGACATGGTTCTCGCTCGAGCGGGAAAGTTGACGCTCGAGCGGGGAGCTATGTAGACAGGCAGTCCGCTCGAGCGGTCAAGTTCACGCTTGAGCTGGAATTGAAGGCAACCAATACTTTTGCAGACCTAAGGGTCCGCTCGAGCGGGGAAGTCCACGCTCGAGCGGGGACCCTATTTTCTGAAATCCTGTTTTTGCATTTTGTGTTCTGTTTTCCGTTCTCTTTCACTTGCAAGCACTCTTAGGTATATGTTAAGCATTATAAATGAGTTAATGAGATAATAATAAAGCCTAAAGAGGAATATGTGAATTAAAGAACGGATTGAACTGTTAGTGACCCTTTTGTGTCCATGAAATGTGTAGGATCAAGCTCCAGGGCAAATCCACAAGCCGATCACTGTGAGTAATATCAATATTTGAATGCTTGTGAATGTCCAATTGTCTATTTCCTTATAAGCCTTATGAATTGCTAATTGGGATTGTGGACGTAAGTCTGATATGAATAAACATAAGTAGACCCAAGGTCGTTTTGATAGACACGAATGGACCCAAGGTCATTTTGATAAATATAAATGGACCCAAGGTCGCTTTGATAAACATGAATGGACCAAAGGTTGTTTTGATAGACACGAATGGACCCAAGGTCGTTTTGATAAATATAAATGGACCCAAGGTCGTTTTGGAATGAGTGAGTGTGCCGAAGGCTGTTCTGACGTAAATGATTGGGCCGAAAGCTGTTTTGACATGAATGAGTGGGCCAAATGCCGTTTTGATACGAATATATGGGCCAAAGGCCGTTTCGATATGAATGGGTGGGTCGAAAGCCGTTTTGACATCAATGAATGGGCCGAAGGCCGTTTTGACATAAATGAAAATTTGAATGGGCCAAAGGCCAGCATGTTTGGAACTACAGTTACTTGATCTAAACCTTGTATGATGTACATATGCTAAGTAGGAAAATGAAGTGGGCCCGAGGCCGTTTGGAGTATGTTGTCCTACATATTGTTCTTATGACTTTTGCATTTGATATTATTCACTGGGCTATTGCTCACACTCATTCGTGTGTTTGTAGGTGACCCAAGAGAGGACCAAACCCAGCCCCAGTGAAGTCTACCAGGAACAACATAAGTTTGAGAGAGCCACACTTGTGTCTCACGCACGAGACCTATCCTTGCCATTTTGCCATGTATTTATATTTTGTCTTGCTGGTGAGGACTTTATGTACATTTGTATATAGTCTGTTGTGGGTTGGCTCAGTTTGAGTGATCCTATTTGTAAAAATGTTTATGTTACTGTACTTTTGATGTGGGTTATTAACGCGTATGAGTATGTTTTGTTTGATGTGCATATAAGCACGGCTCTATGGACAAAGTTTAAATTTTGGCTTCTGTTTGGCCCCTTCTCTCTGATGAGTTACGTCTATTTTGGTTTGAGGCCATAGGTAATCACAGGATTACTAGCCGGTTATGTCCTTAACCCACAGGGGCGGGTTCGGGTCATGACACAAGGATCATCGGCTTTAAAGGCACTTGGGCTTGCGGCCGCTTGGGACTTCGGCTTCTTTGATCACGAGGTATTGGTTGGCTTGTCTTTGGCAGGCCTCTTTTCGGCGTTGGAGGCACTCTTTTCAACCTCCGCCAATTTTAAGATTGGCACTGTATCCTCGGTATCAACTTGGGTAATTGGGGCCTTTGCCTTAGCCCTTGTTACCCTCGTTGGTTTTTGCTTTGGCTGGGATTCTGATGGAGAATATTGAACTATCACCACCCCTGAAAGGTCGGCCAGGAGGTCCTGCACAACAACCTTGCGGCGACCCACTTCCTCGATGGCTGCAGCAACGATGATTTTGGTGCCAAAACTGAATTGCTGGCAGAGTGATTGATGGGTTTGCTGGGTCAAATGCTAATTCTTCAGAATCTCATCGTCTGCGGCTTTAGGTTTTATTGGCAGGGTCGTTTGGTAGAGCTTGACGTCGGCGTCGGCGTTGTGATATCGGGATGAGTTAAAGGGAAGAGGTTGATGATAGCTCAATAGGATCTGAAGAGGAAACCTGATCAGCTTTAGGAGAAAAAACGACTAGTGGGGTTGAGGCAGACGATGGAGTTTGACTTCTACGAGGGACGTCAGGCAAAGCTGACTTGTACGTAGGTATGTAATTCAACGGCAAAGGGCCTTGCGTCTCTGCATAGGAAGATCTAAGAGCTTCTTTAGATCTTGGCTGGGGACGAATGATTACCGAAATCCCTTGGCTGGCTGAGAAAGAACTGCAAAAAAACAAAGAGCAAACATTAGTAGAGATGCGTGAGTTGGCAAGCCTTAACCAAAATGAAATTACAGTAGGCTAACTCATTCTTACCATCACCCTCTTTAAAAATTATTCGGCTCAGATGATGGAGATGAAGATCGTCATCAAGTACAAAGTCCCAATTACCTGAGACGATGAAGTAATCATCTCCAGCACCCTTGTTGGAGTCTGGGAGGTCGGCTATTAGTTTGAAGGCGGCGGATCTGGTTTTAAGGTAGTATATGTAGCCTTTTTCAGACTTAAGGCCACACATGGTATAGTAGAATTGGATGTCGGCTAAAGTGATCCTAGCCTTTTCTCGGTGTGCTAGTTCAATTATGCCGTTGACAACTCTATATGAGTTGATGGCCAGCTGCATAGAGTTAAGCTTATAGTAATGAAGGACCTCCCTAAAGAGAATGTTTAGGGGAAACCAGAGTCCACACTCTATGAAGGCAACTACTGGGAAGGGCATGGAGTCCCCATCAGGCATGATGGAGTCCTCTTCCCCAACCAATCTGAGTTGAACATCGGCTAGGATAGAGAATTCTCGACGGAAATGCTCTATTTTTTTTTTAGGGTATCCATTCTCCACCTGAACATACCCATAATGTCGGCTAGTGAAGATTGGTGTGAAATGTCGGGAAAGAGTATTTGGTATGGATTTAAAGACCTCGGCTAAACCCTAAATTGGCACTAGAGCTAGGGTTTTTCCAGATCTAAGGGGGGTTTTGGTTTAGTTTTTTCTAAAAATATGTGGTTTCTAACAATTCCCAAACCTAGGACTACAAAAGTAAGAATCAAAAACCAAAAATTTGAAAACAGTCAAAGAACAGGAAAAGAATGTGATTCAGAATCAAGAAGTATCAAGGACAAACAAAATTCAAAGAACATTAAGAATTGTGAACGCTGTGTGAGTGAGAGAAAGCAGTGTGTACAGATCACAAGCAAACATGATTAACAGCCAAAAGACACAGTGACAAACTTCAAAATATAGAGCCGATTCAAGAAATCGATTAATAATGCGATAGTGAATGTGAGATTCAACAAATAAGCAAATGCAGTAAATAGAGCGCATGGCGAGTTCATGGAAGAAACATATGCAGAACAGTAGAAGACTGAGATTTGAGAAGACAAAAATTGAGAACTTACCACATAGAGCCGAGGAACCGTGGCCGCAGTAATGATCGCCGGAGTAAGATGGCAGTAAACGCTTGGGGTGCAACTCGAGCAGGCTCAACTCGAGCAACCCGTGCCCAGTTAGAGTTTTTTTAGGGCTTAGGCAACAATATCTTATAATTTGGACGGGCCTGGGTAGATTTTTGATGCTCGATGGGCAGAATCAATGGCTAACCTGAGCAACCCGAACCCGAATTACATTTAATATATTATATAAATTATATAATATATGTATAAATTTAATAGCTGGTCGTTAATTTTTTGTTTTTTTTTTTTGGCCTGGTCCTTGACCCTTAGATTAGTATCTTTTATTTGGACCATTAAATTAAAACTAAAAACAAAATCCTACCTTATCTATTCTTTTTTCCCTCTCTCTCAGAACTCTCATTTCATTTATTCATGAGAGTTGAAGAACGATGAAGATACCAACAACGACACCACCCTTTTGATAAGCTTCAACGCCACAAAAAACTGGTAGATCCCTCTCTGTGTTTGTATTTGTGCTTCAATTTGTCTAGTTTTGGTCACTTGTTGTTCGATTACCACTCAAAAATGGTGGATCTATAAGTTTAAAATTTTTTCTTAATAGATTTGCTAAATATGTTTATGTTGGTGAAATTTTGTGTATATATTTGTTTGGGTTAGTGAAATTTTGTGCTGAAGTGCCATACTCAACATTGTTTTGTTATTACATATGGTTCGTGTTCTGGGTTCTAACGAAAATTTTGAGTTTTCCATAAAATTACCATTGTTGCAATGTTTCCTTCTATGCAGTTGCAAATTCCAATGCAACTGTGATGTATATAATAATTATATTGATTCACATTAAAATATATATATATATATATATAATCTAGGATTGCATTTCTTGTCTTTGGTTTAATTAAAATAGAGTCGTATTGAATTAGAACTCTGTTGAATGGACTTATGTATATAATGAAACACTGTTTGTTGTATGGAAAAATTCAGAAGTTTTTTGTTGCCTTGTGAAATTCGGGCAATTCAGGCTAAACTGAGTTCAAATTATGAAGCTTGGTCTGGGCTTGGGTAGCCATGCTCAGGTTGATGGTCGGGCATGGGCGCTGCCAAATACAATTCAGGCTGGGCTTGGGCAAACCTCCAGCCCGACCAAACCCCGCCTGAGTTGCACCCCTAGTAAACGCTAGAGCGGAACGATGAAAAGAGTGCCAGAGGAGATGATTGGAGCAGTTGCAGAAAACTCGAATAAGCGGCAATGGTGGTTTTTGGGAGTTTTTCTTTTGCTTTAGAGAGAGAAAGCTCGAGCAAAGAGAGCAGAGAGAGAGAAAGAGTTTTTGTTAAAACGCGAAAATGCGACAAAACATAATTAAACGCCTTGGACGACGTTCTTGCCAGGCGGCGCGTGCAGAAGTGACGCAACTTGATAGCACGTGTCAAGTACGGATCAGTGAGGAAAGGGCGCGTGGATGAAACGGTTGAAAAAACCATGTGTGGCAGCTCATGCACAGATAAAACTCTTGGAGTTCTTGAGTTAATGAAACAAAAACCTCAGCTATATGAATGATCTTAGTTAAAGAACTCAAAGAACTTGGTTCTTGGTTCTTTGACATTTATAAAGTGGACTGCAGAGTCTTGGACATACGAATTCGACGAGTGATAATTGCGATCGTGAAGTGTAAAGTAAGTCTTAACCGACGTGCTATGTGGATAAGCAATGTAGGTTCCATCACCTCAGGATACTGAGATAATAGAACCTAGGGGGCAGTTGTGGGGACATATTTTGTGAATGACAACATGTGGCCAAGGTGACGCCGAAGTGTCAGCCAAGATGCCACATGTCTCAATCTTGATGCCGGGGTGATCTCGGCTAGGCCGAGGTTATCTGCAGAGATACCGAAATCGGAGATCAGAGATACCGAAATCGGAGATGAGAGAACAAGGGACAAGAGCCCTAGAACAGGAGAGGATCTCAGTCAAGATAAAAGATAAAGCTCAAGAGAAGTTTATCTCTATCTAGACAAAGGTCTAGGATAGCCATTGATCCTGAGTCCATGCAAGCTAGGCTTCTAAAGGGATCAGGTCAATACTGGCTATAAAGGTAGTGCACTCCCGGTGGGTCTGAAGTATGATTTTTATGTTCTGTCTAAGTGAGTTAAGCACTATTGATTATCTTTGAGAGATATTTGATTACTGACTTAATCGTCGCAGTGCTCCCGAGTGAGTGTCTTATCTTTCTGTGATAGGTTGTTCGGGCTAATCTATTCTGCCAGTGTTCTCCAACTGAGTTCTCCATTTGATTGTGTGGTCAGAAATCTACACCTACACACACCATAAACATGTATAACTTTTACTAAAAAAGTTCATAACTTTCTGTTCATACCAACAAGCACTATCAACATCGGCTAAGTACTCGTTTGTCAACGTGTTATTTTAGTCAAAAAAATAAAAGAATTTACTATTAATTATCAAATCATTTTTTATTTTTACTGTACTATTTTCATACAAAATTAAATAATGATTTAAAATAGTCAATTCCCAAATGAATCCTTATGAGAAAAAGTTAGGAACTCAAAATTTTTACCATAAAAAAATCAGGGTTGAAGCTGTAGTTATTGGGTTGTTTGACAACATGGTTTTTTGGTTGAATTTTTTTTAAAAATAAAGTCACTACAACAAGTGAAAATATTACTAAAAACAAAAAATCAAACACATTATTCATTCACATGTTTTAATATAATTAAAAAAAAATATTATTCCTAAACACATTTTTTTCACTTCATAAAAAATACTTTAAAAAAAAATTAATTCTCAAACGAAGCACTAAGTTGATGGGTTATGTTATGGGAATAAATCTAGTTTATACATTTTATATGTTAAATTATTAAAAAATGATATAGAAGCTCACTTTTTAGATCTACTTTCTAGACCCAATTATGTATAAGTGAAATGTTTGATTAATGATTAGAGAAAATATGGAGTTACCTTAGATATTGATTGTCATATCATTGAGTACAGAAACTGAGTTTAATTTTTGAATTAGAATACCAATGCCCTACATAGTTTTCTGAGTATGTAATATTATTAACTAAGAGAGACCATCTGGGAAGTGATTTTTTTAGCAATTTTTTGACTAAATTATGAAGTGAAAAAAAACTAATGTCTGAGAAAATATTTTAACTTTTTACCAAAAAAAAAAAAAAAAAAAAAAAAAAAAAAAAAAAAAACACGTATAATAGAATGAACGAGAATCTTTGAATTTTTTTATTTAAGTTAATTTTTTAAAATATTTTTAAATAATATTTTAAATTTTTAATTAAAAATTTTACATTCTAACAATTCCTAAATATTACATCCATAACAACATCACCACTGTTATGGTTATAGTCGGGGTTGGAGTCACATGAGGCCTCTAACAAAAAAAAAAATTTTAATTTAATTTTTTTAAGTAATGTCTTGAAATTTTATATCACTATTTTTTTTTTTTTTTTACCTTTTTTCTTTAACAAAAATTTGTTTAATTTGTCACTTTAAATATTTAATCATGCTAAAATAAATTTTTATAAATTTTATATTAATTTCTCCGATTTTTTATCACTGTTTTATATCACATCTTATGTGAATACTTATAATTGGTTCATTTATTTACAAATAATTATAACACAGCATCTTCAACGGTAATACGCATTTTACCTATCTAAACGTTACTATAAAGTATACATTTTATTTTACCTATTAACTGTTTCATGTTTCTACTCCAACCATGCTCTGTATTTTAGCTATTTATCCAAATACTATTAACTTTATAGAATGACACATCAGCAACAAAGATGGAGGGAAATAATCATAATGATTAAATACATTTTGCCTATTTTTGAAGGCTAGTTACATGTAGCTAGTAAATGTGAGTTGAGTTAAAATATTTAATCATATGCCTAGTGCATTGGGGTTGAAAAAAGTGAATCATACTAAGCATTTTAACTAACAAACATATATACCTAGTGGGTTGAAGATGCTCTAATAACATATTTATTACCATTTATAATTAAGTGATTTCAAATGGCGCAAAAACAAGTGATATATAATAGTCCCCATGCATTATTTATTCACATTTCACACATTTCTTTCTCTATTTCTCTCTATATCTAATATAATTTTGCTTTCATATTTTATGACATATGATTATTTTTTAAACCATGATAAACGTCATATATGAAATTAGATTAATAATAATAAAGATAACAATTAATTAATTTGAACTTATATTTAAATATAAATTTTACAATCATACTAATATTTAGTGTTGCTATCAAATAAAAATTCTTTTAAATTATAATTTTTATTAAAATCTCAATGCAAAAATATCATTTTAGTCAAAATTTAAACTCTGCCACTGATCATAGTGGGCAACAAATCCACCACCGCAGAATTTGACTTTGCCACCAGCTTACCGCGGCCTCCACATGCACCTCTTACCGATAAAAAAATAAAAAATAAAAAATAATAAAAATAATAAAAAAATGGTATCACTCTAACGAACCATTACATAAAAGATTCCAAAAAAATAAAATTAAAAAAGAACAAAAACGTGAGAAGGGTCCCACCTCATCCCAAGTGGGTAATGGAACCATGTGCGATCATATGGTGGTTGGCCATTTGCAGCCCCACAAAACTCTCTTTTCATCTTCAAACCCCAAAACTTGATAATGAAATTCCCAACTTTTCATTCATTCATTTATTTAATTATGTAAATAATTCATTAAATAAAAAATTAATTATTCAATAATAGTGAAGAATCATGTAATATTATCTATATAATATTACAAATCAATCACATATTAGTAATTTTTTAACTTTTTAACTAAAATATGATGTTAAAAAAAATCAGTGTATTTGGTTTAAGTTTTTTAGATTAAATTTTTTGAAAATTGAGTTTTTTGATTTTCGTATTTTTTGATTTTTGTTTTTAGTGAATATTTTTAAAATTCTAAATATTTTTTTTATTTTTTTAGATGCATCTTACTTAGATATATCTAAAAAGTAAAAAATTTGTTAAAAAATATTTTAAAAAATTGATAAATACAAAAAAATATAAAAAATGTATTGAATTCTCTTTCTTTTTTCTTTTTTTTTTTGTATTTTTGGTATTTAGTGAATTTGTAAAAGATTTTTTTTTACAAATTTTTTAATTTTTAGGTATATATATGTTAGGTTTGTCTAAAAATTAAAAAAAATTACTTATAATATTAAAAAAATTCAATAAAAACAAAAAAAACACGAAAAATAAGAAAATAGAATTTTCTGAAAAATATTTTTAGAAAACTCTAACCAAGCAAAGTGAATATATTTAGAATAATTTTTTAAATTTTTACAAAAAGAAAAGTACAAAAAATAGACCAAAAAAGAATTTTTTGACTTTTTTAAAAAACTTTTTGACTTTATTGATTTTTTAAAAATTCCTAAACTTTAAAGACAAAAAATAGATATTTATTTATTATAATTTTTTATTAATAAAGAATTATATATCCTCAATATCACATAATAGTATCTAATAATTTCCCCCCTCTCTCTCCTCACCTCCCATTTTCAATCTCTTCTTCTCTCACATTCTTCTTTTTATCATTCTCTTCACACGCTTTGTTCCTGACAATTCCCTGACACATTTCTCTCTCTCTCGCTGGCTCAAGTAGATTTTGTGTCAGAAGAACTCAAGTTTTCTTTTGTCCTTGTGAGCAAGGAGGCCCCTTTGTGTCAGAAGAAAATCTTGCTATTCCACAATTGTTTCTCTTTCATTCCTCTATCCCCAAAACACACATATATATACATGCCCAACTGTTCAAAACCCTAAATTTTGCTGCAAGTCTAGCACTTAATTTCTCCATATCCCTCTCTTTTTGGCCTCCATGACTCCTCATCACGTATCCATGAAACCTCATCAAATATCCATGAAACCTAGCTCTATTGAAACTAGGTTTGCTTGTGGGTTTCTAAGAACCCTAAAGAGACTCAGCAAGAGAAAGCCCACTTCATCATCGTCCCCAAGAGAGATTTTCCGATCATATCGTATGATAAAGATGGCTTCTGATGCATCCATGGCTTCTGCAGTGGGGTGTAGAAGAGCATGGAGCCGTGCGATGCTTTGGAAAATTCGATGCCAATCGCAGCGTAGGTGCCATGCGTTGGGGAGAAGAAAAGGATCTAGAACAGATGGGTGCAGGAAAAGAGGTGTGGCAAACAAAGCTGAAAAAGAGCTTGGTTTAGGCCAAACTGATGAGCTTAGAGATCTTGTGCCGGGCGGTGAAACCATGGATTTGAATATCTTGTTGGGTGAAACTGCACACTACATAAAGTGCCTCACAACCCAGGTACAGGTTATGAGAAATATTGTTGATTTTTACTCTATTTGAGAAATTGAGAGTTGTGATTGTGATGTTATTATACATAAATACAATACAAATAAATCCAATCAAGAGAGAAAGAAAGTTATCATGGTGTGGAAGGATTTAGGCTTTGGGCTGTGATTTCTGATGTACAAAAAAAAAAAAAAAAAGAAAAAAGATTTTAAGTTGGAGAAATAAAGAAGCAAAATAGGCATAATGTATACCAAGCCTTGAAAGATAGATATGTAAATTAGAGAGATATGAATATGATATGTCTTTATATTTTGTGAGAAACTGATGGCTTTTTATTGCCTTTGTGTACAGCTTGCTTGTAATTCACTGAATTCATATGTCCTGCCTCCTCCTCACTTATTTGCTTTTTCCCCCTTTTTATATGTTTGATATGAACTAAACACCATGTGTTGACTTTTAGTCAGGTGTTCCAGGTGAAGATAGGAGGTGCTATGAAGGTGATGATACATATATCTATATCTATTTTATTATATAAAGCGTATATTTCAGTTAATATGAATGTTGTCACTTTTTTTTTTCTTTTTTTCAAAATATTTTTTTCAATTCAGTAACTGTCAACTATTGAATGTTTTACTCACTATCAAACTTTTCAAAACAGTTAATCCGTTTTTCTCAATCATCAAACTATCTAAAAATTTAACTATAAAATTAAACCTCCTCCCAATTTATTTATTTATTATTATTGAAACAAGAGAGGAAGTGGAAGAAGTTCTTGTCATATTGACTGATACATAGTTTTTCATCTTTTGGGTTTCTCATCAAAGAGTCTGGAGTCACTAACCAAATGACTCCAATCAATATCACTCTTTTGTGGTACATTTCCGTTTAGTTTTAAAAGAGCTAAATGACCTAATTTGTAGTATATGTTTTGTTTTGTTTTGTTTTTTTTTTATTTTTTTTAAATAAAAATAAAATAAAATAAAAGTTAAAGTCTTTTGCATTACCATATTTTTTGGTCAAAATCTCAATTGAGAAGAATTTTTTCACCTTCTTCAAGCCAACTTTCGAAATTTATGCAAAGAATCTCAAGTTAGTACATTATTTTTACATAAATGTAATATATATTTTAAAATTTTTATCCTTTTTGTATGCACAGGTTTTCTTGATAAAATTGTGAAAAAACTAGAAATTGTTAAAAACTATTTTATGCATGTAAATTAAACATGTAGAGCTATAAAAGTTATTATATTTGGAACATTCTAAATAGTATTTATGCTTTTTTCCATGTCAAAAGGAACAAACTATTCTGTTTTTTTTTTTTTTTTTTTGATCGGCAAAAGAAATCTTTACTAAAGGAAGCATACGGACTATGATATACAATACATTAATAAAGAGAAACTTGGAGCTAACACAAAGCTCCAAGCGCCAGTTTGTGAGAAACCAACAAACTAGAAAACGAAAGATACAGCCTCAACAGCAAGCTAAAAAAAAAACAAAAAAAAAAAAAGAGTTTAGCAGCAGAGGCAGAGCTGAGAGCAAACTTCAGAACAATATAACAAAAGGCAGAGCTTCACACATCAGCATTCACACTTCAGTAATTCAACACAAAGATGCAGAGCTTCACCCAAAGCTAACACAATCCAACCAACACTACATGTACACTAGACCCAAAAATAGCAGCAGACATCAGCATATCAAAATGCAGAGCTTCACACATCAGCATTCACACTTTAGTAATTCAACACAAAGAAGTAGAGCTTCACCCAAAGCTAACACAGTCCAACCATCACTACATATCTACAATAGACCCTCCTAAACACTTTCTCATATGCCTCAAATTAAGAATGAAATCCTGCACAGAAAAATGAAAATCTCTGAGATGTGGTTTTACCCAAAAAGCAATCTTATACTTGATTAAGTCACAGAGATCCTCCAAGTTTGGAAGGGTTGCTCTCACGCAATCATTTCTGCATTTCCAAATTGACCACATCACTGCTAATGGAATTACCCCCCAAATCTTCTTTTCTTTCTTCTTTAACTTCCCCCCTGCCCACCATAGAAGAAGACTCTCCATAGAGCCTGGTAAAGCAGCTTGGACATCTCACTACTTCAGCATTTCAGCCCAAATCTTCCACACAAATTAGCCACTTGGAATGTCAGAGAGGTACTCTTAGGATAAGCAAAGAACATTGATCTAGTTGATTTTATTTTTTTTTTGTTTTATTTTTTATTTCATAAATGATCCTAATTAAATCATTAAAAATCTTCAGTTTTCACCATTGTTATATTTTTTACAAAATCATTAAAAATCTTTAAACTAGACACTCATAACTCGGGCTATAAACAAAACGTAATCTTCATGAATAGTTTGTTGCATAAGTTCATTCAATTCTATATTCGATTTGAGCCTGAATCTAAATTCAAGCACGATTAATAAATGAGTTGACCTTGAAAAACAAGCTCATATTGTTTTGGCTCGATTTATTATTTACTAGTTATGGATGCAAAAGCGATGCATTGGAAATTTTACATTTAAATTTTTGGATAGTTTGATTATTGAGAAAAATTGAACAAAATTTTTTTTAGCGATTTTATGAATAAGAAAAATCAGTCATACTTATTGGATGGGAAGGAAATTTTTAGAAAATGAAAAAAACATGACAACATTCACACCAACTCAGGTGTATGTAATAGAATCGATATATAAATAATAATATAAATTGAATTTATATATATGTATATAATAATATTTTTGATGTATATAGTAATGTGATTTCAATTCAAGTTCTGAGATGAGCTTAAACATGTATTGTTGTGTATATTTGATCCAAGCTTGGGCTTAAAATTTTTTTTTATCAGCAAAAAACAAAAACTTTATTGATGACGAAAGCATACAATAACATATGAGATGTACATCAATAAAGGAGTGGAAAAGCAGAAACGCATCAAAGCTAATTAACCCAATCCCAACTAAGTTGGCACCGAGTAGAGAGCTCAATCATCTGCAAGCTTAACCACAAAGGGATGATGAGAAACCATGCCCAGCAAAAAATGAAAAAGAAACCCCCCAGAAACCCAACCCCCAACTGCTAAGAAAATCAACCCTAGCAATAGCCTTACGCCACACAATTTAGTCCTTTATGCAAATCTAACCTGCTGCAAGTGATACACAATATCATTTACTGAGTAATGAAAATAGGGGTTAGAGTTTGTGACCCAAAAAGTGACCCTAAGTTTAATAGAATCACACAATCAGTCAAAGTCCACCGGGGAGCTCCTAAAAATGCTTTCATTTCTTTGCTTCTAAATAGGCCAGAGCACCGCCAATGGTATGACTTTCCAGATGGCCAAATCCTTTTTTTTAGATTAAACCCAGCCCACCACTATAATAGACCAAACACTGATCCAAGCATTGCCCAAGAAACACCCCACCACTTGATAATATTGGACCAAATATTCCAAATAAATGGACAAAATAGCAGCACATGATTTACATCTTCCACTGCAGTCTAGTAGAAAATACAATTTACATCTGAAGCATCAGTAAGGATGCCAATTCTTTGAAGATAATTGGTTGTCTTAATTCTCCCATTCCATGCTAACCACCCAAAAAACTGCACTTTAGGTGGAGCCACATTCTTCCAAATGAACCCTGCTAATTTCCTAACATATTCAAAAGATGATTCACTCCGCTTATAGGCAGAAGCCACATTGAACACACCAGAATTATCTGCGTTCCATTTTAAACTATCCACCACTCCTTCCCTAAGAACAGGTGCATTAATTAACAACATTCTCAATCTCCTCAATTCTTCTAATTCCTACTTAAACAAGGTTCACCTGAAAACCAGATCCCACTCCTCATTCCCATTTCTCCTACTACTGACCACGTGCACTGACTCAACTTTGTCAAGGAACACAGAATAAAGTCTTGGAAATTTATCTTTTAGACAAACATTGCCAACCCAATGATGAAGCCAAAATTTTGTTTTCCTTCCATCACCAACAGTAAAGGATATATTATTTTTGAAAAATTCCACCAACTAAGGGCAAGATCTAGCAATCCCCGAGATATCTCTCCAGACAAGTCAAAGTCATTAATACACAAGTCAAAGTCAAACACTACATTAGTTAGCTAAGGTTAGTTTGTTTGTAACCCTACTCCTAACCATAACATAATTGGTTCTAAATACACCAAGGGACATTCAAAACTAATTGTTCAATTAAGACAACCTTAATATGGAACAAGATGAATGGAATCCCCATATTGATGTTTCCCCGTGTGACTAGATTGAATAAACTTTGGTCATGTGAAACTTAGTTACACAATCAACTTTCTCAGTGAAATTCTTGAATGAAAAAACAACACGAATCAACTTAAAGATTCATAGTGCCAAAGGAAGAAAATTGATTTTGCAAAAGGATTGAATTATTTAGTAAATGGATTGAACATAGTCAATGAAACAATATATATATATATATATATTTTTGATCAGCAAAAAGAAGACTTTATTGATGAAACACATACAAAGTATGATAAGTTACATCAATAAGGAAGAGCTTGGAGCTATGTCGAGCTCCAACCTCCTAGTTGGTGAGAGACCAACAATCAGAGCAAAAGCAAAAAAAAAGAAAAAACCAGCAACTGGAAAAGCATTTCACCCCTGAGTTGCAGCCATGAGCAAAAACTTCACAGCGGCCATGAGCAAACCAAAAGAGCATTTCACCCATGAATTGCAGCCATTGCTAAGCAATCCATTCCTACAACATTCTGTAGCAGTAAGAGGCCAGTGCAATAAACCATCGAGCATTTCAAAACATTTCAAGAACCTTGCTGCCTTGAACTCCAATCAAATTAACCAAACATTTCAAAACAAGAAGCAACCCTCATTCAGTAGCCCTGCTTAATTGATGAGACCAAGACAAAAACACCAGACTTGAGCCATAACATTTAGCCCCCAGTTCTGATACAATACTTCACCAAAGAATCGGGAACCCCTCAAAATTGAACCAAGACTAACAACCCCTTCTAAGCATAGCAGTCCAAAATAACAGTCCACTGTTGAGCGCATCAATCCCCTTCTGAGCATAACAATCCACCAAAACAGATCACCACCAGGACTTGCAGCTAGCTTCTAATAGTAGACTCAACAAAGTAGAGCATTCCAACAACAGCAGACTCAGCATTACAGTCCAACAATAGCACAACATAGTAGTCCAACAGCATATCATAATTCACAGCAGACTCAACCACCATTCCAAGATTAGCCCAAAGCAGCAGTCGCACAAGACCAAAACCTCATGCCAAATTTGCAAAAAAAACCCAGATACAGCCCAAAAAACCAGCAGCAGACTTTTCACCATCAGCAGATTAGCAGCAGGAGTAGCAGTAGCCCCAAATTTGATTAGAAAGTTCAATAGTAGCCCAGAAAACTAGCAACACCCTATACCAACTCAATCAACTCTACAGTAGCCCCAAATTTGATTAGAAACCTCATTCCAAAATTACCTCTAAGCAGTAGCCCCACAACACTAAACATCCTTCCAAAATTAGAAACAAACCCAGGATGCAGCCTAGAAAAAGCCAGTAGTAAACCTCTCATCAGTAGCAGACTAGCAGCAGTAGCAACTAGATTCACTCTATTCCTATAGCAGCAACACCCTGCTACACACAATAGCATACCTGCTCCAAATTAGAGACTAAATCATGAGCTGAGTATTTCAACTCTTTCAAATTAGCTTTTGCCCACATAGCAACTCTAACTTTTACCAACTCAACCAACTCTGCAAAATCTGGCTTTGCCTCTTTAAACAGACACTCATTCCTGAGTTTCCACACAGACCACATCAAAGCTAATAGGACTATCTTCCACATTTCCTTCACCTGAACCTTACATTTTGTACCTGACCATCAGTGCAAAATAGCCTCCACAGAGCCAGGGATAACCCAATTCAAATTCCACCATTTGACAATATCAGCCCAAACTCTCCAAATCATATGACAATGCAGTAACACATGATTCATGGACTCCACTTTATATTTACAAAACACACAAAGTGTTGGCATTATGATTCAACACTCCAATCCTAAGCAAGAAATCTAAGGACTTAAAACTTGCCTCTCCAAGCTAGACAACTCAGAAATTACACTTTGGGGGGAGATAGGGGGCTATATTACTCCAAATGCTCTTTGTAATTATAATTTCAAGCCCTTTGGATGATTTCACCCAATTCCAAACTGATGCCACAGCAAAAGAGCCAGAGGAGTGTGCCAGCCAGGACCAAGAATCATCAACCAATGCATTCAGATTAGGTGCTATCTACATCAAATCATACAGCTTCAGTACTTCCAGTCCCAACCCTCACCTTTCCTTTGGAAAAAAATACAACAGTGAAGCATCTTTCTCAGATAACAATGAGAACAATCTGGGAAAGACTTCACAGAGACTCTGATTGTTAAACCAACTATCAACCCAAAACTGAATCCTTTTACCATTACCCACCACTGTTTTAATGTTATTCCAAAAAAATCCACTCAAGGCAGAATTAGATGAATTAATTGACAATACATCCTGCCACAAAAAAGACAACAAACCTAGATCCACTGATAGTGGACTCCCTTTGCCACCAATCCCTCCATACTTACTGCATAGCACTTGTTTCCACAATGCATTCTCCTCTCTTCCATACCTCCACCACAACTTTAATAGTAGGTAATCATTTACCTCCCTAAGATTCCGAACCCTTAATCCTCCTTGAATCTTGCTCAAGCAAACCTCCTTCCAACTAACTAGATGTACTTTTATCCTCACTTCAGATCCTCCCCAAAGAAAATTAGATTGAATTGTATCAATTGATCTTACAATACCCACTGGCATTTTGAACAAGGATAAGAAATAAACATGTAAACTTGACATCACTGATCTTATCAAGGTTAATCTCCCTGCAAAAGACAAGAACCTTCTCTTCCGTAAAGCTAACTTCTTCTTGAACTTTTCCACCACAAGCTGCCAGGTACTCTTTGTCCTTGGATTTGCTAAAGGCATACCTAGATATTTCAAAGGTAGCTTCTTACTATGGCAATCGAGTCTTTTTGCAAATTCCTTCACTAAATCATCATGAAAACCTATCCTACACACTTGACTTTTGTGGAAATTAATTTTAAGTCCTGATATTATCTCAAAAAAATCTTAGAATTCTCTTGATAGCAATTATTTCCTCCCAATTTGCTTCACAAAATATGATCGTATCATCTGCAAATTGAAGATGAGATAATTTCAGTTCATTTGTTTCGATTGAAGCTCTTCTAATCAAACCCACTTCTCTTGCTCTTTCCATTAGTATATTAAGGCCCTTTGCAACAATGTTAAAAAGAAAGGGTGAAAGTGGATCACCTTGCCTAAGGCCTTTCATTGGAAAAAATTCTGATGTAGGTGAACCATTTACTAGCAATGATACTCTGTAGAGATACAAGTCTTCATCCACCACACCCATTTCTCCCCAAAACCAAAGTTGCTCATCATTGAATACAAGAACTCCCAGTTTACCAAATCATATGCCTTCTCAAAGTCCAACTTTAGGATGATACCTTTCTTCTTTGATCTTTTCCACCAATACACCACTTCATTGGCAATTAACACCCCATCCAGAATGCATCTTCCACTTAAAAAGGCTATTTGCATTTCACTGATGATCTTTGGAAGCACCTTTCTCAATCTTCTTGATAAAACCTTGGCTACTATTTTGAATATAGAACTTACCAAACTAATGGGCCTATAATCTGTCAAACCCGAGGGGTTATCTTTTTTGGGAATTAAGGTAATAAAAGAGTTGTTCACTCCTCTGGCTAATTTACCATTAGAGTGGAATTCATTCATAAGCTACATTATCTCCCCTTTCATTACGTTCCAGCATTTCTGTATACAGGTTAAATTAAAATGATCAAGCCCCAGAGCTTTGTTACCATCACAATCTTTAACTGCTTTCTAGATTTCATCCTCTATAAACTCTGCCTCTAACACTCTAGATGATTCTGTAGGACTAATTAAGGCAAAAGCACCTGACAATTTTGGTCTATTCCTCTAATCATCAGTAAATAGCTGGCTGAAAAATCTCACCACTGCATGTTTAATTCCATTTGGCTGATCATAATTAACACCATTCTCATTTACAAAGTCCAGCAAATTTTTCCTCTATCTTTTGCTTTCCATTATATGAAAGAACTTTGTGTTTTTCTCCCCATTTTCTGCCCATGTCATTTTGGATTTTTGCTTCCACAACCACTCCTTTTTTTTTTTGCTCAATTCCCAAACTGACCTCTTAACCTCTCTTATTCTTTTAGTCTCAATTTCTTATAGGTTCCTACTTTCAGCTTATAGATCCCATTCATGGAGTTCATCCTCAGCTTTCCTCAATTGCTCATCAATATTTCCAAAAACTTCACAATTCCATCTTTTGAGATGTGCTCGTAGATTTCCCAACTTTTTCATTATCTTGAAGCTAGCCCAACAACTGACCTGATTGTTTTCCCAAATTTCTTCACTTCAGCCTTAAATTCAGTGTGCAAGCTCCAAGCATTTATAAATCTAAATGGTTTTGGACCCCAACCCCTCTCATCCTCTATAAGCACTATTAGACAATGGTTGGATATACTTCTAGGTAGCCTCCACTGTTTAAATGAAAACTTTTCCAACCACCTATGATCAATTAGGAATCTATCAATCCTACTCCACCTATCCCCATCCAAAGCATTACACCATGTAAATGTTCTGCCTAACATTGGAATATCTAACAACTTCAAATTATCAATCAACTTATTAAAGTCCTTCATCCAAGTATTCCTTCTTGAGCACCCTTTCCTTTCACTCATAAATCTAATTTCATTAAAATCCCCACCTATACACCAAGGTCTTAAAAAATTGGATTTAAGCTTCACTAGGGATTCCCAAAGCTGTCTTCTTTTCAAAACTTCATTTGGTACATAAATATTTATAATAACTCATTCAAAAGATTGGCATGAAGTACTTGACAATAGAATGAAGTTTCTATTACTGCAACTCTTCTTTAATTCAAAGATTGTTGGATTCCATAAGCATAGCAAACCTCCAACACTACCCTCAGCATCAGTCTCCATGTAATCCATCTCCTCCCATGGCCAAGTGACTTAATAAGGTTTTAATCAACACTGCATCTCTTTGTTTGTTGTAACAATAATACATCAATCTTTCTTTCCTTCACCAAAGTCTTAATTTTTCCCCTCTTTTCAGGCCTTCTTAGACCTCCTACATTCCAAGATAATATCTTCATTAAGAAACTATTATCATTCACCAATCCTTCTAATAATAACCCCATTGGCTTAAGAAGTTGCACCTTCACCTTCCATTCTTACTAGATCATTTTCTTCTAACTCAATTATTTTGCTTACCACATCATTCTCATTCCTTTCATAATTCAGCCCTAGAATTTTTCCTACTTGAACTGTAGCTTGTGCTTCATTTAAAAATTTTTGCCTTCTCCTTGAGTCTGCACTGTGAAATTGATAGTGATATTGTTGCAACTCCTGCTCTAAAAATGGCTCCACTCTGAAGACAGTTGCTGAACAACACACCTTTTTTCTTGACTTGCTTTTGGCTGAGCTTTTCCCTTTTCTTCAGTTCAGATCCTGACCTCCTACTTTGTTTGTTATCTTTTGCAATAGTCGTCCCCTTTTTTGATGTGGTACCTATTATTTTCACTCCTTGCTGGGCCAAATGTATAACCAGTGGACACTTCTAGGTTTGATCTGCACAATCACTTAAGTGAGAATCTTCTATGATAGGCCCATTAGCCAAGACCCCAGGCTGTGCTCTATTCAACACTACCTCTACATTTATATTGGGCCCTTTACCTTTTGACCCACTAACACTCCTAATAAACCCAAGAGTGCAAATATGTCCTTCCACTGTTTGAATTTGATTTCCCACATCTTTTCTTGAATTTCCCAACTGATCCAAACCTTCCTCCATGCTATCACATCTGACAATTGTGTTTCCTAGATCACATTCTAACTCTTTTACAGCTGAGTCAGACTCCCATTTATTGCTTCCTTCCTTTTCCTTTGTACCTGTGTCCACCATACCCTTCTCTTTGATTTCCTCACCATCTTTTCTAACCATATCCTTCTTCTCTGCATTTGCATGCTCATCCTCCTCCTTATCTCCTTTGCCATTTTTTGACAATTGGTCAACCTCTTCCTGGGTTTTGGAATCAACCTCCTCACTGATTTTTTGCAAACAGACACATTGATGGACTGATACTGGTGCGTCTTCACATACACGAACTGGGAAAATATTTCCATTGCATTCGACATTGATCACCGAGTTAATAAACTCAAACCTGTTTGTGATTACTCTTACCTTACCATACTGGAAGGATTTGTGAGTAGTAATGCTCTCATCAAACTGAATAACTTCCCCCCAGAGGATACCAATATGTCTAAAGGTGTTAACACTCCACAAATTAAATAGAACACCCACACAAGTAATCCACACACACCTCTCTTAAGCGATAAACTTCCCCATTTCCAAATCACTTATGGAGTCACACCAATCAAAAATCTATTCTTCAATATATGGTCTTTCTTCCTTCATATGTTGCTATAGCGATCCCGATTTTGACCCGACTCTTGTGATGTTTCGGACTCAGGTTTGGTGTTTTTGTATTGTTGTTAATCCTCTTCTTCCCTTGTATACCTTTGAAATTGGTCCTTGGGTTGTTGTGGTTGCGTTTAGAACAGGTTGGCTACTTAGTTTTCAAACCTTGTGTTGCCCAGATTTTTGGTCCTTCGCTCGAGCGACCATTCTTGCGCTCGAGCGAGATATGTAAATTTTGGTCCTCCCCTTGAGCGGAATTTCTCGCGCTTGAGTGGGAGTTGTAAACTCCCAGTACTCTGCACTTCTACAAAAATGCTGGAGAAACGTTTTCACGCTCAAGTGGTGTTTCCTACGCTTGAGTGGGTATGCGTTCAAGCGTCCCTTCTTGAGATCAAGCAGTTGGTTTGTCATCTGCAAAAGTTTAGAAGGTGTGCATTCTGCGCTCGAGCGGAATGAAAGTTTGTGTCTGACGCTCGAGCATCAAACTCTCCACTCGAGCGGACTACGCATATATCAAATTGCGAAAAACACTTTTTACATCACTTTTTCATATCTTTTAAGCCAAAGCCCTAAAGTTCAGAGCCTCTCTCTCTAAAATACTCTCTCTCTCTCTCTCTCTCTCTCTTTACATTTTGGTCTAGATCCTTTGATCTCTCCACCCTACTCCCATTGATAAAAAAAGGTGGAGCTTCTCAAGATCTTCTCTTTGAACCAATTAGAGTTGGATTTCGGCACTTTTGGGGTTCTCAGTTGCTTGGCTCATCTTTTTCTTTTCAGGTAAGGATATTCTATACTTTGGTATGAGTTTTAACCTAGTTATTTGTGGTTATGTATAAATAGTGGAAATTTTGGGGGTTTTTAGGTAAACTTAGGGTTTATTCTCAAATTGAAAAAGCAATTTCTATATTGTGTTCCATAGATGATTATGGGGTATTGAATAGGAGGATATCTTGTGTTATAATGGTGAATTTTAGCCTTTGGATTAATATTTGAGTAAGGTGGAGATTTACCCTAAATGTGTTTTGAATATTATTTAGTATAAATAATGAAATTAATGTGAGAAATGTGAAATTGGGAAAAGGTGTAAATGAAGGGTGTAGTTGGATTTGTTTAATCGCTCATTCTTAGACAATTTGATAAATTATCTGTTATAAAGATTGTATATTTGTTTAGAAATATCTGTATTGGGCTATTGGTGGAGGATAGCTAGGATTGTTGTAGAAATTGTATGATGATTAGGTGAATTGAAACTAATCATTTAAGTTGTCATTGAATATGATGGTAGGATTAAGGCATTGAACATGTGTTACAGTTAGTCATTGTATATAACGATGAATTTAAATACATTGTATATATATAATATTTTTGGAAGAAGAAAGGAGATGCACTCCATTGTTTGGAAGGAGATAGGAGATGGACTTCAGTGATAATTAAGTTGACTAGAGTGTCCAGGAAAGTCCCAAAATCTTGTGAATACATGGGTGCTGATCTCGCGGACTAAATTTCTGTAAAATGGCAAGGTTAAAGTGTTTGTGTGATGGTTACGTGGATAGGAAACCACTGAGTTGTAGTTTCAGTTGGATCATTTGAACAATTATGTATATTTTCCATATGACTTGGAATGAAATGAATTAATTCGAAATGAATAGTTGAGAATGGATTGAGGTGTGAATATTAGTGTTGAATGATTATGAGAAGAATGCAAGTTGATCATGAATGTTGAACATTTATCTGACATTTATATCTTAGTTAAAATTCATACATTGTATTAGATTGTTTCTACTGGACCTTGGCTCACCCTACTTGGGAAACCTTTTTTAGGTACAGATGATATGTTTCCTCCAAGATCGTAGATTGGGAGGACTAAGGGTTGAAGGCTCTATTTTGTTATATTTATGTCTAAATGTTTATTCAAGCCGAGGGCTTTATATATATAGAGAACTTAAGACTCTTTCTTTTGTTATAACCATGTAATATCTTGAAAAGATGTAAGCCTGTACGGCATTTATTTTGTTATCATTAACTTGTGTTACTTGCTATAAATTCAGAATGAATGTTTATAAATATATAATGCATGTAATATTTTTTATAATAGAAACTCTGATGAATGAAGTATATTATTTATTTATATTCATAGATCTTATGGAATGGATTATTTGTATTATATTTTGGGGGCATCACAGTTGCTCTGATTTGAAAGTTAATAATGCTAACCTTCCATCCCCATCTCTCACTTTTACCTCATTCATAACTTTTTTTTTCAAACTCCACCTTGAAATCATTGAATGAGAAAACAGTCTTCAGCTTCATGTAGACATCCCCGAACGTCCTAGGAGGGAGATCCCGTTTTGTTCTGTTGGGCTCACTATAGTTCAGGACTCAATGTCACGGTCCTGTATCAAATCTCACAGAGTGCAATGCAAGACCGATGAATCATCAAAGAGTTCAAATCCGGAAAATCGTTTTTGAAAACAAATTTTTTTTTTAAAGAAGTGCTAAACATAGACTGCTTTGCCAGATACAGAGTCGTCACCTAAATATTTTATTTTTGGAAAAATTTAGGAAACCCTGACTCGTTTGCCTAAGGCCACGTGTCCGTCATCACCAAAGTTGCCTCGGCTCGGGAACTTTGGTATGATTGGGGAAGGTCACTTCGTGAGCACCCCCGCTCGCCCGATCAAAGATCGGCCTCTACTAACCATGATATCTAGTTTTGAAAACATTATGCGTTATTATTCCGGTTATTAGCCTAGATTTACTATGTGATGCGCACAGCATACAAGTATAGACTGGATCGCCTGAATTGGAACAAAGCATTTCATGTTCATTTTTGGCAGATGGTTTGCTACTCGCAAGTAGGCTTAAAATGCAGATTTTGCCACCCTCAGGTGGGCTTAGAAAAGATGGTTTTGCTACTATCTAGCGGGCTTAAAACTCACAGTCGATGATTTGTTCCAATCCAAATAACCCAACCTTCATCCACAGGCACTCAGGCAGATATATCACATAAGCACGTAGCCTCATGGTAAGCATACTATTCATGGCAGTCACTCACACGCGTGCAAGGATGCTAAAGCATAAAACTTGCCGAGTACTCCAAGCCCAAAACAGAAGCTATGTTAGAAATCATGCATGATCCTAACTATATAGAAATACCTAATGCAACACATGCAAAAATGCAACTATAGCAGGCTCGGCTATTCTAAAGATGGCATGTGAAATGCTACAACTAACAAGTATTCAACTCGGAATTGAAATACAATGCAGTTAGTATGATGCGCCGAGCCCAGTGCATGCAAAATAGATGAATGAATGCAAACATGCTATCATACTGTATGCTGATTGAAACACGCCCTAAACTAACCATCATAAGCTGGTAAATAAAAGGGAGAAAGACGTGGGGTTGGAAGACATACATCACACGCACGCACACTTATTACAGTTGTGCCCTCTCTCGGAGGGTCCGAATAAATAATATACAGTCCAAATGAATAGTACAGTCTGAATAAATACAAAATCCTAATTAATTAACAAATTAATCTAGGAAAGCAGGTAAATTAGCATGCAAGCCCATGGACCGCCTCAGCTCTGTTCCGAATGATGAATGATGCGTGCTTGAGTTGCCTTGCGCGGAAATCCATTGCAATGCCCTAATTAGCCTCTGTTTACAATTAAGCCTGGAATATTGCACGAAACTCCAAAAGACTGCCGATTTCTGATTTGCTGCAACAGAGAGCAAGAAAGGGGCATGGCAATGTATTTTCACATATGTATGCTTGCCTCGATCCTCGTGCCACCAATCACGCATCTCGATGCATGATGGCCGAAGAGTCGAATTGCACGACTCAATATGAAATGAATGCACATATAAACACAACAAGGCCTAGACTCCATCATGGTTAATCCGGAGTGTCGGTGACCGGGAATTGAGACACGTTTCGTCACTCGGAGTACGAAACGTCCCTCGTTTCCCGTGTTTGGGCTAACTCCTATCCCAAACACAATGCAATATGCATGACATGCATGAATGCGACTAACATACAACCTAGCATACGCAATGCTATGAAATGGCATACACAATGCTTGATTTAATATGGCATACACAATGCTCTAACATACAACCTAACATACACAATGCTATGGACTAAAATGGCATACACAATGCACGATGGACTTACACCAACATGAGTGAACCTCAGCCACACTCACATCAGTAGCCATAAGATAAAAATGAGACTACCGAAATGCGTGTACACATGCACGCAAACCGAGGACCGAACCTAAGGCACAACATGCAACTCTAACAAGGCATGGCAAGGATGAAGCATGGCATTCAAACATGTAAATTCCAGCACAGAAACATGATGCTAAAAGGTCCCGAAACATGGAAATATGGCACCCGATGCATGAGATGAGGCCCGAAACTCAAAACTAGGCACATGTATTGACTTATAGCTATACAAAGCATGCATTATTTGACTATGAAGCACAAAGACAGAGCCAAGGAAGTCCCAAAACATGAACATTTCAAGTTCAAATCATGACCAAAAGATGCTAACATGATGGACTAAAATAGCATGCAACATTGGCTAGCAAGCATGGTTTACATGACATGTATATGAAGCGTATGAGAACTTGTAGACACCCCATTTTTGACCGCCCTTGAGACTTGGGCGTTACTGATGGTTTACTTGGTGGTAAAAGGTGTTTAGGGCAAAGGTTCAATTTTTTCGGCAAGGAGAGAGACAAATCTCAACTTCACACCCCATTTTGGACCAAAGCTATTTTGAATGGTTTTTAGACCTTAAACCCTCTCTTTCAAAACATTTTTTTTTGAAATAAAATTTTTGCGATGTTCCGAGGCTCGCATTTTGTCAAACGTTGTGCTTTTCGGTAAACCGAGCAAGGACAAAGTGGAAATGAATGAAAGAGAGATGAAATCTTTGAAAAATCTTTCAAAACACCTTGCTTAGGGGTTTGAAGTTGAAGAAAAGAGGAGAAGAGGGGAGAAACTAAGTTGGAGAAAAAGATAGGCAAGAATTGCTAAGAGAGGGACGAGCAGTCCTCGCTAAATCAAGCATATTTGTCTATAAACTTGGAGTTAAGCTATGAGGCCACCACTGTTGGAAAGAAGACTTCCGGGGCTTCATTTTTCATTCAATAATCTCTTAAATCCGAGACCGGAGGGCAGAGATATGATTGGTTGAAGTTGGGCATCATCCCGGTTGGACCGAAACTGAGCAGCCTTCACTAAAACAAGCATACCTTTTTGTATATTTAGAATTTTGATGCAAGGCTGGTGCCATTGGAAAGCTTACTTCTGGGGCTTCAATTTTGACACAAGAATGACCTAAAAAGGAGTTCATATGAAGAAGTTATGCCCGTTTGAAGTTGGACCTGCAGAGCAGATTTTTCCTGCCGACCGGCCAAATAGATGGCCGACCGGCCAGAAAAGATGGCCGACCAACCAAGTTTGCTAGCCGACGACCTTTCGGAGTATTCTATAGATTGAATGGATGCCAGCTGTGCCAGCTAGAATGCACAGACTCTGCTCCCCATGCACGTGTGTGGCTGTTTTGCACCCTTTGCACCCTTTTGACCCACTTTTTACACCCTTTTCTCAAGGCTTCTTGAGGAAGCTTTGACCCCTTGTCTTGGCTTCCTCAAGAATCTTGCACCTTTGCATTAACTTCTCTTAGAAGCTTGGTCCCTTTGACCCTTTTGTATGGCTTCTTTGAGAAGCTTTATGTCATTTTCCTTGCTTTATAAAAGAAACCCATCCCCTCCTTTGTCTTGGTTCAGCAAAAAACCAGCCCTAATACATACATATATGATATATATCACCCTCTCTCTCTATATCTCCCTCTCTCTCATCCTTTGTGTGTGTTTGGAAGCCTAGAAAGTGTGTTTCTACCTTAGTTTTGCACTAAGACACACACCATTACACCTTGCTTCGACCTTGAGGGGCTTGAAGGGTTTGTTCTTGAAGTTTTGGGTTGGTTTTGATCAGAAGAAGGTGGCTGGAGTGGCTGTTCTTCAAGTGTTCTTCAAGGGTGAGTTAGTTGCTTTATATTCCCCAATCTTGCACTAGATTTTAGCCTATCTTTCTTGCTGTTTTGGGCTTTGTGTATAACATAAAAAATTTCTATTTTTTTGTGTTTAAGATACTTCATTAAGGACACTTTTGTGTTTGGGGTCAGTTTACCCCCTCTTAGGCCTTGTTTGGCCCCATTTTATGCTATTTTTGGTAAACTTCGGGACCACCTTGTTTGGGCCTCCTCACCACTGAAATCTTGAGGGATTTCAGTGGTGAGGATGGTGGTTTAGGGTCCTAAGAAGGAGAGGGCCATCCCCTCTCCTTGTTGTCTTCAAAAAGTACCATTTTAGCCTCATGTGTGAGCACCATTTTTAAGTGCATGTTGGCCATGTCTTAAGTGTTATTTGGTAGTATTTTTCCATGTATTACCTCTGTTTTTACTTGGTTTAGACACACCATGCTTGCTTTGCATACTTATCTTGTAATGCCATGAAATTGCCTTAACATGTATCTAGCATTTGGACCACCATGCTTGCATATTTTGGCTTAGCTTTGTGAAGTTTTTGGTCATGTTTTAACATGCTTAAGGTCTGCTTTTGGTTGTTTAGGCCATCCTTGCCATGCTTTGTATAACTCTTTTGTATTCTAGCTTACTAGCCTTGAGTATATGGGTCACTAGCATGCTTTAGTTGGCTTATTCTCATGATTTGGCATCATTGGAAACCCCTATTTTAGTCCATATTCCATGCTTGCATACTTGCATTTTCCATCCCTTTCATGCTTTGAAGAGTTGATGGCCTATGCTCTATGTTTAGGCCCTCGTGCATGCATGCTTGTATGTGTTTTGGCCCTCATTTCCATGACATTTAGCCACTGTTTTGGGTCTAGAATAGAGTTGCCCAAATTAGTTTAAGTCTATGCTTGACATGTTGCTCAAATGTTGTTGCCTTGTTTCATGCCTTGCATGCTTGTTTGCTTAGGTTGTGTGCCTAGTGTGCATTACTTGCTTGCATGTTCATGTTGCATGTTTAGATTGCATGCTTAGGTTGCATTTGGCATCCATGCCTTGCCTCTTGAATCACCATGATTGAGGTTGGGTTCCTTATATGTTTGTGTGCATTACATTTGACATTAAAATGCACAACTTAGCTTCTTGGGTCATCACGCATTGAAATGCGCGATTGGTGGTCCGAGAATCGAGCACCATACCCCTTTGATGTCACAAACATGATAAGGGATGTGGTGGTGCACACATTTGCTTGAAAATTCCATGCCATACACTGCTTGCCCTCTGTTGCTGTCAATTGCAGGTTCTGCAGGAAGTTTTGGCCGGTCGGCTACATACAGTGCCGACCGGCCATCCATTTGAGGCCGATATCTTATTCAGTGGCCGGTGACCACCTCCTTTGGCCGATGATGTTTCTGCTTGGCCGGTGATACTTCCCAACACACAGAGAGCATACCCTTGAACTTTGGCAGTCCCTAGAGGAGCAGGGCAGTGTAAACAGAGGCAGTAGTGCTATGGCAGCGAGTTTCCGGGCGAGACGAATCAAGCATGCATCATTCACGCATCCCGAGGCGGGGCTGCGGCCACCTTCCTTTTGCATTTAATTTGTTAATTAAATTAGAAGTTTTGTAATAATTAATTAGCTAGGATAGTTGATTTATTATTCGGACTGTATTATTCTTTTGGTCCCTCCGTGTGAGGGCGTATTTGTAATAAGCGTGTGTGAGTGTGTGCATGTCTTCCAATCCCACGTCTTTCTTCCCTTTTATTTACCTGCTTATGATGGTAGACTAGGGCATATTTAAATTAGCATACCTTATGCTATGCATGCGTGCATCCATACATTTGTTTTACATGCACCGGGCTCGGTACATCATGCTAACTGCACTTGTATTTCAAATTCCAAGTTGAGTGCTTGTTAATTGCAGCATTTCACATGCCATATTTAGGATAGCCGAGCCTATTATAGCTGCATTTTGCATGTGTTGCATTAGCCATTTCTAACATGAACTAGGATCATATATATGATTACTAACTAGTTTCTGTTTTGGCTTGGAGTACTAGGTAAGCTTTTATGCTTTAGCATACCGCATGCGTGTGAGTGTTGCCATAATTACATAATTACCATGAGGCTAGCTGTTTATGTAATATAACTGCTTGAATGCCTGTGGATGAAGGTCGAATTGCTTAAATTGGGATAATGCATTAAAACTGTGAGTTTTAAGCCCACTTGATAGTGGCAAAACCATTTTTTCTAAAAGCCCACGTGAGGGTGGCAAAATCTGCATCTTAGCCTACTTGCGAGTAGCAAACCATTTTCAAAACAAACATGCTATGTTTTGTTCCAATTTAAGCGATTTGGACTATACTTGTTTACTATGCGCATAACATAGTAATTCTAGGCTAATAACCGGAATAAGAACACATAACATTTTCAAAATTGGATATCATGGTTAGTAGAGGCCGATCTTCGAATCGGGCGAGAGGGGGTGCTCATAGCTGACCTTCCCCGATCGTACCCAAGTTCCCGAGCCAAGGCAACTTTGGTGATGACGGACACGTGGCCTTTGGCACCGAGTCAGGGTTTCCTAAATTTCCCCCAAAATAAAATATTTAGGTGGCGACTCTGTATCTGGCAAAGCATTCCATGTTTGGTACTTCTTTTCAAAAATCTGTTTTCTCAAAACGATTTGCCAGATTTGGACTCTTTGGTTCAAGATTCAGAACCGCGACACAAAAGGGAGTCCGAACTGTAGCGAGGTCCCCCGTGGGTGTTGTTACAGAACTCATCGAACCAGCCAAAAACAGTGAATAAAACTTGCCAAAATATGCCCAAATAATCACTGAAATGCAGCCAATGCATGCAAAAATGAGGGGCTTCTTTGGAGGGCCATGCAAAGGGGTTGTTAAGCACATACAAGATAGACACTTAACATGGCAAAACCAACTCTGGAAATCAAATATGACAGCCCTAAAACTCACCAAATTGCCCCTGAAATGGGTCTAGGAAACATGCAAATAAAGGCTCCTTTGAAAGGCCTTGAATGGGATTGCTCTACACATGTATTATAGACATAAAATATGGACAAAAGGGCCTTGGACAGAGCCAAGGCAGACCTCAAAACTCACAGAATGAGGCCTGAAACATGACTTCAATACATGCAAAATAGGGTCCCTTTGGAAGGCCAAAAGGATCACCAAACAAGACAAGGAGAGAGGGGGTCACCCCCCTCTGATTTTGGCCTTCAATAAAACACCTAAGCCACTAAAAATCCACTGGATTTCAGTGGTTAAGAGGCCAAACCATGGCCAATGCAAGTGCTCTAATGTATAGCCCTAATCATGAAGAGATGAAGCATGCATAGGGGAAGATGGCCCCGAACAGCAAAGGGACCTTGATCAAACTTAAAGAAGAGATCAAAACAAGACTTTTTTCAGTTTAGGTCGGGGTCCAAAAATGCTCACAAATAAAGCTAATATATCATGCAAAAAACAGCCCTAAAAGAGAGATTGAACAAACAGGGCAGTAAATGACTTCAAATAGCAAAGTGCCCTTAAACAAAGTTGAAGAGGAGCTCAAAATATGACACTTTAGAGTTTATGGAAAATCTCGAATATGCTCACAAGTAGGTCTAAGATATGATTCAAAAAAAGGCCTACAAAGAGGGGTAAAGCATGCAAGGGTGTAGGAGGCCTCAAACAAAAAAGTGTCCTTATACAATCTTCAAGAGGAGCTCAAAATATGACACTTTTTAGTTTATGACAAAGTCCATAAATGCTTGCAAGTATGGCTTATAGATGAAGTAAGAAAAGGCAAGAAAAAGGGAAATAAAGACTTACCCTTGAAGAGCAGCTTTCCAGCAGCTTTTGATCCAAGATTCTGAGCTTTGAACCTTTGCAAATGGCCTCCAAGGTGCTGGGATGAGTGGTGGAGGTGGTAGGCTATGAGGTGTAGGGTAAAATGGCCAAGAACCAAGGTGTTTGGAGGCTTGGAGTAGATAGATATAGGATTGTATGTATATTTCTCAACCCAAAGCTTCTAACCCTCTCCAATGGAGGTGGAATGTGTTATATAGAGGAGAAGGAGTGAGGCTTCTTGGAGAAGCCAAGAGAGGGGGGCTCAAGTCTTCTAAAGGAAGCTTGACCAAAGGGGTCAAGCTTCTTGGGAAAGCTAAATCAAAAGGGTCAAGCTTCCTCAAGAAGCTTGACCAAAGGGGCCAAACCACCTTGAAACCAATCAAAGGGGGTCAAAACCACCTAAAATGGACCAAAAACAAGAACAAACCCTCGGGCAGTGGATCTGTAAAACAAATTGCACAATTGAATGCACTCAGAAGAGAAAACTGGCCGACCAAGGGTCAAAAGGGTCAACAAGAATTGCTGGCCGACCACCCTAGAAAGGTGGCCTCCCAGGTGAGTGCAACACAGTTGTGTGGAGAAAAACCAGAAAATGTGACCCAAGAGAGAGAAAAATCAGCTTTTTAGAGGGGTTCAAAAGGGTCAGAAAAAATTACTGGTCGGCCTACCCATATTGGTGGCCTCTCAAGTGTGTACAACACAATGGTGTTGTTGAAAGTCAGAAAAGTGGCCCGGGAATGGGAAAAACTAGCTTTCTAATAAGAAAAACGGGCGACGAAGGGCAATGAAGAGAAAAAGCTGATTTTTCAGAAAAATTGCTGGTCTCCCACCCTCCTACAACCTTCCTAACAATGAAAATAAGGTCCCTGCCAAAAATGGACCAAGACGGATGCAAAACGAAGGTTCGGGGGCCAAAACACGCAGTTCGGGGCCCCGAAAACAGGCTGTTAGGCACCGGAAGTGGCGTTCGACCACGAAGATGGTCTCTTGGGCCACAGTGTCCCTCAAAAGGGAGGAAATAAGGTGTGTGCCAAAAACCGGAGCAAACGGAGGTAGTTAAGCGGTCCTGAACCGAGGCACATGGCCGACGGCTCCGAAAATCAGAAACCGAGCTCCAAACGGGAAAAATGGCCTACGACCACAAAACGTAGCCTACGGCCAGTGAGAGATGGTCTACGAGACCTCTCCCTCCCTACGATAAAAGAAAACAGCAAAAATAGGGCCTGGTTCGCAAACCGAGGCAAAGCATAAAAGAGTCCGAAAGTCCGAAGGCGAGGCTCGCAGCTGAAACTCCGCTACCTCAAAATGAGCACAATATGCAACATCACCAAGCGCTTAATCGGTGACGTCTGAGTCTTAAGGTCGGTCAAAAATTGGGTATCTACAGTTTCCCCTCTTTGACAGAACTCGGAAGTCGTAATTGACGGGAGTGGATGTCAAAGCCCAGAGACAACCTATTTTTGACAAGGCCGAAGACTTAGACAAACAGATGAGATAAAAAGAGATGTGCCCGCAGGAATGGGGCAAAATGCAAAATGATAATGCAAGAAGCCGAACATAACTTATGATCATGCAAAGAAAACTGTAATGAAGCATATCATGCAACAGTTTTAAGCAAGTGAATACAAATCTAACTACATTTCATGTAGAAAAGGATGTAATAAAATTATGCAATTCTCACTTCGTCTCACGCGGAGAAAGCTAAAAGCGACTACCGAGAATACTCAGAGTCTCACACATAACATTTCTCCGCGTATCACACACAGGAGAGGAAGAAGGTAAACCTCTCAGCGTATCACATGCAAGAGAGGAAAGGTAAATTTCTCAGCATATCACACGCAAGAGAAAACCTCTCAGCATATCACACGCAAGAGAGGAAAGGTAAATTTCTCAGCGTATCACATGCAAGAGAAAACCTCTCAGCATATCACACACAAGAGAGGAAAGGTAAGTTTCTCAGCATATCACACGCAAGAGAAAAAAGGTAAACCTCTCAACATATCACACGCAAGAGAGGAAAGGTAAATTTCTCAGTGTATCACACGCAAGAGAAAACCTCTCAGCATATCACACGCTAGAGAGAAAGGTAAGTTTCTCAGCGTATCACACGCAAGAGAAAACCTCTCAGCATATCACACGCAAGAGAAAACCTCTCAGCATATCACACGCAAGAGAGGAAAGGTATGAATGAACACCGGAACTCATCCGAATGTTCGAAACAGAAGATGTCCTAACGCACCGCATGCGAGAAGAGAAGACGGCAATTGCAAGTGAAAAGGTGCATCACAATGCAGGTGGAGTGTACATAACAATGCAAGTAATGAGCATAACAATGCTAGACAGATATGCATAACCATGCAACGAATGAGCGTAACAATGCTAGATAGATGTGCATAACAATGCAAGTAATGAGCATAACAATGCTAGATAGATGTGCATAACAATGCAACGAATGAGCATAACAATGCCAGCGGAACGCGTGTGACAACGCCCGTTTGAAACAAAAATACCGAATAAGGGAATACAAGCCTTAAAGAGACCAAATTCCAAACGCAACCTCTGATTTACCTCTCAGAGGGGTCACGATACATTCCAAAAAGGATACACCTCGTGCATGCCGACTAACGATGAGCTACACATCGAAGACATGAGTTGAAAATTCCGCAGAAACATTTTGAGCTGTAAAGAATGGGTTCTTCTTACACTTTCTTGATTGTACTTCCAAACCGCAGTTACTACCTTTCCTTCCTGGCCATGTTCACAACTTTCCCTATTCTCTAACGGGGTGACAGACTAGGTTGATTCAGTATCCAGGATCAAGGCGCATTCATATGCTATCTCAATCTATGGGGCTGCCATACAGATTTCAAGCCGATGATAGACCCCTGGGTATTTAAACCAGACTTTAGTCTCAGAAATCCCGAACCTTTGCGTTCTAGGCAATAGCCGTCCGAACTCTAGTTTCCACCGTCGCAGTTGGTCTCTTAGAAACTCATTACAAATACAACCAAGACGCATCTGGCAAGGGCTGGTTTTCTGAGGGAGCACTTCGATTGCCATTCTGTCATTGAAACAAGCTTGAGTTTGGGAGTAGAGGCACACTCATACTTCGGAGCACTGACAAGGCCTGAAGAGGTACATCCGGAGTATAATCACGGAAACTAAAACAAACTCAAATGCTCCAATTTTCCCTCTTTTCTTTTGCTTCGCACCCTAGAACCCATATAGCTTCAAATAGGTCCTATTCTATTGTTCTCACATGACCCGAGTTAAACCTTGAGATTTTACGAAAGAACAAATCCTATTTTGCGCAAATGTGGAGAATGGCACAGCACTCTGAGCACAAGATGATTTTTCTTTTGAAATTGAAATGAGAAAAGGATTCTCAACTGGGTATTGAGCCTAAAACTGACCACAGCCAAAATGACTCAACATAGAAAAACAAAAGGTAAATGACCTAAACACAATGAGACATGCTCGAGACGACTCAAAGTAGGAATCGAGACAAACAAAACAAAAGACACGACACACAAACGTATTACAAAGACGACAGACCTCTCAGATCGCGAGGAGCCAGTTTCACCGGGTATTGTTTCCCACCCTTTCTCATTTGTGTCTCTCACATCACTCGGCCCTCAGGCTCTGTTTTTTCTGAAAAGGCCCTTTCCTCACTTTTTCTCTTAGCGCACACCTCTCTATTCTTCAATCTCTCATTTTAAATCCCTCCCCTGGGTGGTTGACGGATAAACAGAAAATTGCGGGCTCTTGCTCCTAGCATTCCGCTAGATTCTTATTCTTGTTCACAACAGAGAGTTTCTTCCATAGAGGGGCTGTGCTACAACTGGGTGTGTAGCAAACCTACAACTGACACCGGTTTACGATGCTCTGCAGAGGGGTTTGGACGTGATCAGATGTGTCCAGATAGGGGAGTGGAATATCTTGATCCATTCCAATTCATGCTTCGCACATGGCCTGATACCTCGCTGCTTGGAGGGTGTGAGAGCTCTCTGCCATTTGCTGTTAGCTTGAGTTGTGCCCTGTTCTGGCAAGTAGAGTGCCCTTCTAGCAAATGCATTGACAACGGGGGAAAGACAGGAAGCCTGACTCAACTGTGCCCCTAGTTCATTATTTTGACCATTTTTTGTTTTTGGCTTCTACTTAAAACAATTTTAACCAAAATGAGAGTTAGATTAACACACTTGTTTGATTTTCTGATTTGAAATCATGTGAGTTAGGTTATGAGCACTGAAAATTTTCCTTTTTTGGGTCCAAGAAATGGTTCAGTTTTGGAAAAATGGAATACTTTTCGAGAGAATTAGTCAACTTCATTAAAAATTCTAAAAAACTATTTTTACAAACGGCCACTGCTCAACGAGCATAGAACCCACTCTCGAGATGCACAACCTCAAATTCGAAGGAAAATTGCCCCTTGCTTGAAGGGAGCTGTGTGGCAACGGAAAGTTACCCCTTGTTTGAACGGCACTGCAGTGCATTGAATGGCAACGGAAAGTTGCCCCTTGTTTGAATGGCACCGCAGCGCATTGTAGTCAGTCCTCAGAGTGACGAACACAACCAAATTCTCGGATACAGAGAAGGTAAAGATGATCAAAACCATTACATGGACACAGTCAAATTTGAAGTGTTTACGGCTGGACTTCAGAATGAAGTTGCCTACGTATCCCAAAGATGGGAATCAAGCCTTACGTAGTTCGGGGTTAAGGTACACTCGGGTATTAACCTCTCCTTTTGTGCTCTAACTTTTGCCAAGGTCGCCCTTCCAGGTTTTCAACCTTGCGAGCTATGTTCTTCTTTTCTTTTCATTCTTTTCTTCATTTTTCTTTTTCATCTTTTCTTTTCATTTTCTTCATTTTTCTTTTTCTTTATTTTTATTTTTTGCATTTTTTTCTTTTTTTCTCTTTTTTTTTTTGGTTCTTTTTCTTGCTCTAACTTTTGCCTGGGTCGCCCTTCTGGGTTTTCGATCCAGCGAGCCTCTCAAGGGTAAAAGTGTAGCTTGGTCCATGTCAAATGGTTCTGAGATCCCGGTCATCTCGAATCCGGAGAATGGTCATTGTCACGACGATGCAGGAGTCCGTCCAATGGGGGCTGAATTTGCCCCTAGTGTTGTGGATGGGAACTCATTTGTCCTTCAGCAATGCTTCCTTCTTTCCTCCCTTTTGGGATTTGGCATTCTTGCCAGTCTTCATTGATTTGCAGAATGGCCCACCTTCAGTTCTTCGAGCACATCGGACATTTTTGCCCCTAGTTCGAGGGGTGCTTCTAATCTAGCTTCGCAAGCCTCTTTTGACCTTCTGATCTTCTTGATCTGACTTTCCTAGCCTCTTGTTCGAGGGCTGCTTCTAATCCGACCACACAGACCTTACATTGTGGTTGACCGTTGAACGTTCTGAATCTAAGTTCAAGGTTTGAAAGCAAAGGGGTCGAGTCTCGAGGCTGAGAGCGATCCTAAGCTGCACAATCTCAAGAGCGATTCCACACAGGTCTTCGCAAGACGGCGCAAAACATTTTTGAAACCTTTTAAGAAAGCAACTAATCGCTCGTGCTGAAGACAGTGTAGAACCAATCTGGATCAAGCCATGATCCTTCTCAGTACTCACATTAACAAGCATGATTTCATTCATTAAGGGCTTAGCGTGTCTCTCTTTCTCTCAATTGATCAAATTTTTTCAAATCCCGAGGAATTCCTTCCTCTTTGTTTTCACCGCAGTGTTCAAAAAGTTTTGAAAAACTTAGGTCAATGCAATGAATTCAAGGCATAGAAAAGTAGGCGAAAAGTACTGTCGTTCGATTCAAATTTCTAGCACAACTGGCGCACGGCCGAAGCAAATACAAGAGTGTGAAAATCACTGTTGTTTCATTGAGATCTGTTGCCACAACTGGCTCCTCGGTAGAAACAGACTCAAAGAAAGCAAAAAGACAAACATGAAACAAAACAATGATGTCCGAGGCAACACCCCTAGGATCACCTAACTCCTATACAATAGGACTGACTCGATACGACAAGACAGACCTCAACTGACTCAGTATGAAAAGACTGACTCAAAACAAAAGGACATACTCAAAACAAAACAACAAGACTGACTCAATACCCAAGTCAGAATGTAGCATTCGCCAAATGCTCAAAACAGTGCGTGTCATACGCCATATCTGGAGTAAATCGAGTGCCATCCGCAGGTGGTTCATCCCCCGATCACATAGTCACATTATTCCCCCCAAGTTCACTGATCAAGTGTCGATAGACTTTGCAGGACTTGGTGCGACGATGACCCCGTTGTCGATCAGATCTTGTGTTTCGTAGCGGAGACGAAAGCACATGTCAGTGTCATGGCTACCACGATGGAAAACATGGTCGATAGTAGGTTGTGTGAGAGAGGAGGGTTCTTTGGTAATGGCTGCAGCTCCAGGGGCTTCAGATGCCCTTTCTTGATCAAAACCCCTAGAGCCTTTGACAAAGGCATATAAAGTGGGGTGAAAACCTTCTTGGCTTGGGGTGGATATTTGGCTGCTCGTGAGCTACTCCCGAATGCACCGATGAATGGGGTGGTTATTTTTGGTGCGGTGGCAGTGACCATGCCGACTTCAGAAGATCTCGCAGCTGTATCACCACTGGTGGCCGCATTCGAACTGCAGGAAAATGCCCTCCTGGGCTGCTCCTTGTCTTGGTCAATCAGACCCTGTTTCATAGCATCCACAATTTGTACCCCCATCTCATGTAAATCTGAAAAGGTGGGGAATGGGAGAACAATCATTTTCTGCATAAGCTTGGGCTGGAGATTGCGCACAATCATCCGAATATGATCTTTATCCGTCAGCCTTATGGTCATCATTAACGCCTTGGCCCTCCACCAGGTTACGAAGTCAGAAATACTCTCCTTAGGCTCCTGCCTAGTCATCTCGAGATCACAGGTTGTGATCTCGACTGCAGATATAAGTCTTGGTGACAAAAGCCTTGGCCATCTCATCCCAATTCCTCTTAACATCGTCTTCCAGTTTCGCGTACCAGATGGCCGCCACACCCGAAAGGGTCCGGCCAAACAATGAAAGCTTCTGTAGTCTGGTGAGGCCCATCGGCCTTAGTATGTCCGAGAACAAACAGAGATGCACCATGGGATCCCCGGACCCATCAAAACGGTCGATTTGTGGCATCTTGAACCGATCTGGCAACGTCACAGCCGCGTCAGTATACCCGTCCTCAATGTTCGGGATGGACTTCACATCCTGAGATTTCTTGAACAGCTTCTCAAGCTTGCTCAACTTCAACGCTGTAGGGTCCACCTCGAACTCAAAGGGAGAGTCCGGTTGATTGATAGAAGTGGGTGCCTTGGATAGTTGAGGTAGAATCGGGGGCAGAGCCGGCCCTGTTGGGATGTCTGTATCCTCCTAGATATTCTGAACATTTGGTGCCTCCCCGGGTATTGGATCTCTTGGTGGGGGAGGAGCTTGATGTGAGGTTGATACTCCGGCTTGCTGCTGTAGCCGGGTAATTAGCTCTGCCTGCTGGATCATGACCGCAACTTGCTGTTTGGCAAATTTCGCTTGGCGGACAGCATCTTGCTGCATGAGTTTCATACTTTCCTGCATCTGATGCATCATTGCCTCCATCTCTGACATGTTCTGCTGATCCATCTGACTGACTAGTATATCTATCCCTACAGTAGAAACTGAGACCTCAGCCTAACTGTTCACTGGTGGGGTGGATAAGGGCCACTGATCCGTAATCTGGCGGTGATTCAGGCTCGACCGCCTTTTTACCCTCTGGCGAAGGAACACTGATTGCCCTTGAACTGAATCTCTGACCTGAGAAAGTCTATCAGCACAAGTCCGATGAACCTCAGGTGATATCGGAGCCTTCTGAAGCTATGGTTTCAGGACTACCTAGCAAAAGAGAAAACAGACAGCACCTCAGCCTGATTTCATCAAAACAGATACGAGCATAGCAGGATGACTGTGCCCTCTACTGAATTCTGCCCCCAAAATTCTGCCTCAAATCTGATACCCTCAAGTAAAACTAATTCTTCACATTCTGATGCCGCAGGCCTGATACCCCGACTTGTAAACTGATACATGCATTCTTGTAGAGACGCAGACGCACTCTAAAGCACATAACAAACAAGTTAGAGCCAAAACACCCCTATGTTGGGATAGGGTTTCCATGTCCTATTTTGTCAGGAACTAGGGTTTCACTACGCACGCAGCGGTTTCAAACAACCCATATCAGGTAAGTAACCTGTCCTAGCTTAGAATGGTCACTATGGATTCCGAATATGCACTAGGTCGAATGGTCAAAAAGGTGCCCCGGTAAAACCGGGGTTTGTGCTCCCATACTGGCAGAGCCCGTAACCGGTCAGCCTTATGGCACGCAGCCTCCGACAAACTGCTCAGGAATAGCAGATGGCAAACACAGTGTCCTAGGCGCACCAATGCACATGCAATGCAAAGAAACACATAAGTGTAATCAAAACAAAATATCATGAGTTCGAGTCAGGCTCTCTATCTCCCCAGCAAAGTCGCCAAAAACTGTAGATGTCCCTGGAGGGAGATCCCGTTTTGTTCTTTTGGGCTCACTACAGCTCAGGACTCAATGTCACGGTCCTGTATCTAATCTCGCAGAGTGCAATACAAGACCGATGAATCATCAAAGAGTCCAAATCCGGCAAATCGTTTTTGAAAACAGATTTTTTTTTGAAAGAAGTGCCAAACATGGACTGCTTTGCCAGATACAGAGTCACCACCTAAATATTTTATTTTTGAGGAAATTTAGGAAACCCTGACTCGTTTGCCTAAGGCCACGTGTCCGTCATCACCAAAGTTGCCTCGGCTCAGGAACTTGGGTACGATTGGAGAAGGTCACTTCGTGAGCACCCCCACTCGCCCGTTCAAAGATCGGCCTCTACTAACCATGATATCTAGTTTTGAAAACATTATGCGTTCTTATTCCGGTTATTAGCCTAGATTTACTATGTGATGCGCACAGCATACAAGTATAGACTGGATCGCCTGAATTGGAACAAAGCATTTCATGTTCATTTTTGGAAGATGGTTTGCTACTTGTAAGTAAGCTTAAAATGCAGATTTTGCCACCCTCGGGTGGGCTTAGAAAAGATGGTTTTGCCACTATCTAGTGGGCTTAAAACTCACAGTCGATGATTTGTTCCAATCCAAATAACCCAACCTTTACCCACAGGCACTCAGGCAGATATATCACATAAGCACGTAGCCTCATGGTAAGCATGCTATTCATGGCAGTCACTCACACGCGTGCAAGGATGCTAAAGCATAAAACTTACCGAGTACTCCAAGCCCAAAACAGAAGCTATGTTAGAAATCATGCATGATCCTAACTATATAGAAATACCTAACGCAACACATGCAAAAATGCAACTATAGCAGGCTCGGCTATTCTAAAGATGGCATGTGAAATGCTACAACTAACAAGTATTCAACTCGGAATTGAAATACAATGCAGTTAGTATGATGCGCCGAACCCGGTGCATGCAAAACAGATGAATGAATGCAAACATGCTATCATACTGTATGCTAATTGAAACATGCCCTAAACTAACCATCATAAGCTGGTAAATAAAAGGGACAAAGACGTGGGGTTGGAAGACATACATCACACACACGCATACTTATTACAGTTGTGCTCTCTCTCGGAGGGTCCGAATAAATAATATACAGTCCAAATGAATAGTACAGTCTGAATAAATACAAAATCCTAATTAATTAACAAATTAATCTAGGAAAGCAGGTAAATTAGCATGCAAGCCCATGGACCGCCTCAGCTCTGTTCCGAATGATGAATGATATGCGTGCTTGAGTTGCCTTGCGCAGAAATCTATTGCGATGCCCCAATTAGCCTCTGTTTACAATTAAGCCCGAAATATTGCACGAAGCTCCAAAAGATTGTCGGTTTCTGATTTGCTGCAACAGAGAGCAAGAAAGGGACATGGCAATGTATTTTCACATATGTATGCCTGCCTCGATCCTCGTGCCACCAATCACCATCTCGATGCATGATGGCCGAAGAGTCGAATTGCACGACTCAATATGAAATGAATGCACATATAAACACAACAAGGCCTAGACTCCATCATGGTTAATCCGAAGTGTTGGTGACTGGGAATTGAGACACGTTTCGTCACTCGAAGTACGAAACGTCCCTCGTTTCCCGTGTTTGGACTAACTCCTATCCCAAACACAATGCAATATGCATGACATGCATGAATGCGACTAACATACAACCTAGCATACGCAATGCTATGAAATGGCATACACAATGCTCGATTTAATATGGCATACAAAATGCTCTAACATACAACCTAACATACACAATGCTATGGACTGAAATGGCATACACAATGCACGATGAACTTACACCAACATGAGTGGACCTCAGCCACACTCACATCAGTAGCCATAAGATGAAAATGAGACTACCGAAATGCGTGCACACATGCACGCAAACCGAGGATCGAACCCAAGGCACAGCATGCAACTCTAACAAGGCATGGCAAGGATGAAGCATGGCATTCAAACATGTAAATTCCAGCACAGAAACATGATGCTGAAAGGTCCCGAAACATGGAAATATGGTACCCGATGCATGAGATGAGGCCTGAAACTCAAAACTAAGCACATGTATTGACTTATAGCTATACAAAGCATGCATTATTTGACTATGAAGCACAAATACAGAGCCAAGGCAGTCCCAAAACATGAACATTTCCAGTTCAAAGCATGACCAAAAGATGCTAACATGATGGACTAAAATAGCATGCAACATTGGCTAGCAAGCATAGTTTACATGGCATGTATATGAAGCGTATGAGAACTCATCAAACTAGCCAAAAACAGTGAATAAAACATGCCAAAATATGCCCAAATAATCACTGAAATGCAGCCAATGCATGCAAAAATGAGGGGCTTCTTTGGAGGGCCATGCAAAAGGGTTGTTAAGCACATACAAGATAGACACTTATCATGGCAAAACCAATTTTGGAAATCAAATATGAAAGCCCTAAAACTCACCAAATTGGCCTTGTAATGGGTCTAGGAAACATGCAAAGAAAGGCTCCTTTGAAAGGCCTTGAATGGGATTGCTCTACACATGCATTATAGACATAAAATATGGATAAAAGGGCCTTGGAAAGAGCCAAGGCAGACCTCAAAACTCACAGAATGAGGCCTGAAACATGACTTCAATGCATGCAAAATAGGGTCCCATTGGAAGGCCAAAAGGATCACCAAACAAGACAAGGAGTGAGGGGGTCACCCCCCTCTGATTTTGGCCTTAAAGAAAACACCTAAGCCACTGAAAATCCACTGGATTTCAGTGGCTAAGAGGCCAAACCATGGCCAATGCAAGTGCTCTAATACATAGTCTTAATCATGAGGAGATGAAGCATGCATAGAGGAAGATGACCCCGAACAGCAAAGGGACCTTGATCAAACTTAAATAAGAGGTCAAAACAAGACTTTCTTTATTTTAGGTCGAGGTCCAAAAAGGCTCACAAATAAAGCTAATATATCATGCAAAAAATAGCCCTAAAAGAGAGATTGAACAAACAGGGTAGTAAATGACTTCAAATAGAAAAGTTCCCTTAAACAAAGTTGAAGAGGAGCTCAAAATATGGCACTTTAAATTTTATGGAAAATCTCGAATATGCTCACAAGTAGGTCTAAGATATGATGCAAAAAAAGGCCTACAAAGAGGGGTAAAGCATGCAAGGGTGTATGAGGCCTCAAACAGAAAAGTGTCCTTATACAATCTTCAAGAGAAGCTCAAAATATGACACTTTTTAGTTTATGACAAAGTCCATAAATTCTTGCAAGTATGGCTTATAGATGAAGCAAGAAAAGGCAAGAAAAAGGGAAATAAAGACTTACCCTTGAAGAGCAGCTTTCCAGTAGCTTTTGATCCAAGATTCTGAGCTTTCAACCTTTGCAAATGGCCTCCAAGGTGCTGGGATGAGTGGTGGAGGTGGTAGGCTATGAGGTGTAGGGTAAAATGGCCAAGAACCAAGGTGTTTGGAGGCTTGGAGTAGATAGATATAGGATTGTATGTATATTTCTCAGCCCAAAGCTTCTAACCCTCTCCAATGGAGGTGGAGTGTGTTATATAGAGGAGAAGGAGTGAGGCTTCTTGGAGAAGCCAAGAGAGGGGGGTTCAAGGCTTCTAAAGGAAGCTTGACCAAAGGGGTCAAGCTTCTTGGGGAAGCTAAACCAAAAGGGTCAAGCTTTCTCAAGAAGCTTGACCAAAGGGGCCAAACCACCTTGAAACCAAGAAAGGGGGTCAAAATCACCTAAAATGGACCAAAAACAAGGACAAACCCTCGAGCAGTGGATCTAGTGCAAAACAGCTAGCACAGTTGAAATGCACTCAGGGAGAAAAACCTGGCCGACCAGGTGCAAAAGGTCCAGGTGGCCGGCCAGCCACCTCCCCTGGTCGGCCGGTGGCCGGCTGACCAGGGGTCAAAAGGGTCAACAAGAATTGCTGGCCGACCACCCCAGAAAGGTGGCCTCCCAGGTGAGTGCAACATAGCTGTGTGGAGAAAAACCAGAAAATGTGACCCAAGAGAGAGAAAAACCAGCTTTTTAGAGGGGTTCAAAAGGGTCAGGAAGAATTACTGGTCGGCCTACCCATATTGGTGGCCTCTCAAGTGTGTACAACACAATGGTGTGGTTGAAAGTCAGAAAAAGTGGCCCGGGAATGGGAAAAACCAGCTTTCTAGTAAGAAAAACGGGCGACGAAGGGCAATGAAGAGAAAAAGCTGGTTTTTTAGAAAAATTGCTGGTCTCCCACCCTCCTACAACCTTCCTAACAATGAAAATAAGGTCCCTGTCAAAAATGGACCAAGACAGATGCAAAACGAAGGTTCGAAGGCCAAAACACGCAGTTCGGGGCCCCGAAAACAGGCTGTTAGGCACCAGAAGTGGCGTTCGACCACGAAGGTGGTCTCTTGGGCCACAGTGTCCCTCAAAAGGGAGGAAATAAGGTGTGTGCCAAAAACCAGAGCAAACGGAGGTAGTTAAGCAGTCCCGAACCGAGGCGCACGTCCGACGGCTCCAAAAATCGAAAACCGGGCTCCAAACGGGAAAAATGGCCTACGACCACGAAACGTAGCCTACGGCCACTGAGAGATGGTCTACGAGACCTCTCCCTTCCTTCGAGAAGAGAAAATAGCAAAAATAGGGCCTGGTTCACAAACCGAGGCGAAGCACAAAAGAGTCCGGAAGTCCGGAGGCGAGGCTCGCAGCTGAAACTCCGCTACCTCTGTCACGACCCAAACCCGGCCCTATGGGTTTAGCAAGAATCGCCAAGAATCCGAGATTACCAAGGCCTCAATCGGAAGCCAAAACAGTAAGTAACTAGTGTCCATTGAGCTGTGAAAATCTGTATGTCAAAAACATTTTATGCATTCATACAGTCCAAAACAGTACACTCTATACAATCATTTATAGACATTCAGTATGGGGACTCAATCCTCGATAGATCACAAGCAGTCTATACAAAAGGTACAATACAAGAGAGAGACATGTGGGGAAACAAAACACCCCAAGCCATGGCATGGCGTCTCGGAACCTCGATGAGGCACATAGTGGCTTGACAAAATCGGGGACCAATCACGCTAGCTTCGCCACGGTGGTGAGCACCTACATATATATATATATATATAACAAGTGAGCTAAAGCCTGAATAACATAACGTGTAAAGAGTTTATGAATGAATGTCCTAATGAAATCAATTCATTATCTGATATTTCAATCTTCACAATCAAGATTTCAATCAATCAGTCATATGCGGTACATCCATTAGCCTATAAAAAAGAGGTCCAAACCAACAATAATGATGGCCATCAATCGGTATGGTTCCACAAGGAAACCGAATAACAGGGTGCTAAGGATGCACATACATTCGCTCAATAAGCAATATCGGTTCAATAAGATTCAAAATATAACCATTTGAACATATCTTTACACAATTACTCACAGAGATTGGGCTATAGAGCCAACCCTAAGCAGTTAACAAATAGAACACACACTAAGTTCAGGAAGGATGATAATTAAATCCCTAAATTCCTCGGTGTGGTTCTATGTCTAAATCCTCATTAAGATGCTTTAAACTAGGCCTAAGAATGCCTAGGATGCGATGAGGATGCAAAAAAGGCACTTTTCAAAAGTCGGCGAGCCTTTCTTCGCCGGCGAGGTTGCAAAATCAAAGGCTTCGCCGGCGAACAATCCTTCGCCGGCGATGAAACAGTAAAAATCTGGATGCTCAATTTTTACGCGATGCTCGCTTCGATGCTCGCCGAAAGCTTCCAAAATCAAAGGGTTCGCTCGGCGAGCCTTCCTTCGCCGAGCGGTCCGATGAAATCTTTGGATGTTCGATTTTTACGCTCGAGCCACCAATCTTCGCTCGGCGGGGCTCGAGGAAAAGCGTTGGTCGCTCGGCGAGAATCGAAGAAGCCAATCTGGAATTTCAGTTGCCTTCCAACTCAAACCAAGCATTCTCAACTCAATTCTCGACCTCTTGGGCTCAAATCGGAGAATACATCCCAAAACAATGTATAACAAGTTTCAAAAGCCAATTTATGAATTCAAGCCCCAAAGGTGAGTCAATTAAATCCATTTTCAAACCCATTTTCAAGAACAAGTTTAAAACATGCAATGCATGAGCTTCAAATCAAATTCAATCTTCAAATCTTGCTCTAGAGAGCTCAATAGTTGGAAAACATTCTGAAAACATGAGCTAATTTATAGACATGGACATGCATGTATAGTTCAAGCATGAATTCAACTCCAATTTCACTAATTCAACCATGCATGCAACAATTGATCTTCAATTCAACACATATGAGCAAAACCATGTCTTAGTTCTACAATGATGTATGAACATGCAAGATGGAACTCCAAGACAACAAGAAGATGATGGTATCCTTACCTAGAGTGCCAATTACAAGGTGAGGAGGTTAAATTATGCCAATTACACTTCAATTCCAAGCAATTCAAGCCAAAATCTACAATTTGAGTCCAACTCTCACTCTTCTCCCTCACTCTCTCTTGTTTGGTCGGCTAGAGCAAATAGGAGTGGCTGAGCAAAAGTTTTGTTCACATGCATAAGGCTCAAGTAATATAAAACAATGGGCCACTAGCTATGGCAATTTCGTAATTAATTCAAACTCTTTAATTGACTTAATTTAATCTAATTTAATCATTCCTAATCAATTTTCAGATAAAAATATCATTAAATCACAAATATTCTCCTGATTACAAAACACTAAACGGTTCCTAAATCGGCCGCCGATAAGGCCTTCAATTAGCAGTTTAAACATAAACTACAAACAGGTAAAATCATACAATCAAACAGATAGAATATGCAATTCAATAGGCAGTCTCATTATTTGGTAGTTCATCGGTTCACTTATCGGTCATTATAAATAATTGGTTAAACGGTAGTCAATACGAGGGTTGTTACAATCTCCCCTCCTTATAAGGAGTTTAGTCCTCTAAACTCGAGTTACCTTCAGTTTGGAAGAAAACAGGATTCAGCGGGAACAAATCCGGATATCGCCTAGCCACGTCATCTTCCCTTTCCCAAGTGGCATACATACCACCATGGTTCTGCCAGTCAACTTTCACTAGCGGAATCTCTTTGTTTCGGTTCTTGATCCGTTGGTTTACAATCAGATAGGCCGCTCGTAAGTGTAGTCATCACTCAACACGACACGGTAGGCTCAATCACATGAAACGGATCTCAAGATAGTCCCTCAACATCGAAATGTGGAAGACGTTATGCATATGTTCCATTAACTTGATACGCGATTGATTTTCTCAATAATATAGAGCATACAACTTGCCCTTGACTCCAAACCGCCTTTCATTGGTGTCACTTTCACAAACACGTGATCACCCACTTCATACTCTCTGTCTCATCTTCTGACATCTGCATAACTTTTCTGCGGTCTTTCTTTCAGTATCAATTTTACCTTTTCGTTGTTTCATACACAATCGTAATGGCCCATCTCCAACTGATTGGAGATCTACATTTTCGCCATACAATGCCTCGAAGGCGCCATACCGATACTCGAATGGTAGTTGTTGTTGCAAATGACTTTCCCAATTTCCTGAAAGTCCAAGACACACATTCTCGAGGGTCCTCTAGAGTGCGGATGGTCCTTTCATCTGTTCGAGGATGATAGGCACTACTGGCCTCAATTCGAACCTCGATGTAAACTTGAATCCTCTCGAAACAATAGACACAACAATTTCGTCAATATAGATAACAGCCAATTTATCCGCATTAAAAATTGTCTTGACAGGTAGGAAGTGTGCAGATTTAGTCAATCTATCAACAACAACCCAAATAGAGTCCATACCTTTCCTAGAGCGAGGTAATCCAACGATAAAATCCATCGTGATATGCTCCCATTTCCACTCTGGTATGGGTAAGGGTTGCAGTAATCCAGCAGGTCGTTGATGTTCAGCTTTGACTTGCTGGCAATGAAGACATTTGGGCACAAAGTCGGCAATTTCCTTATTCATTCTTTCAAATCTTGGTACATTTTCGTATTCCTGATGAATCGAAAACTTGGCCTTCTTGCGTAACTCTTCTTTTCAATTCGGTGTCTGTCTTGAAATTTCAGAACATTGTTCTCAAATTTGAACCCCGGTCTCGGTTTCGAATCTCTTTCTTCAATAACCTTTTTCAAGAAATCATCTAGTTGTTGTTTTTCTTTAATTTCCTCAATCAATGCTGGTTGAGCAGTAATGGCAGCTATTGTTCCGCCCTGTTCTCTCAAAACAATTTCAATTTCGGACTTTTCCAGATCAAGAAGCAACTCTTCTAAGTTCCCAATCGATTTTCGCTCAAAGCATCGGTGTTGGCTTTTCCGGATGGTACAAAATCAGAGGTCATAATCTTTTATCGTTCAAGCCATCTCATTTGTCTCCTATTCGTGAAAAAGTACTTGAGCTCTTGTGGTCAATATACACTTCACAGGTTGCTCCATACAAATAGTGACGCCAAATTTTGCAAACACAAGTTCTAAGTCATGGGTCGGGTAGTTCTTTTCATGTGGTCTCAAGAAGCATAAGCAATAACTCTCCCATTCGCATTAAAACACATCCCAAACCCTTATGAGAAGCATCACTAAAAACAATATAACCATCCGCACGAAGGTAGAGTCAAAATCGGTGCGATAAGTCTAGTTTTCAACTCTTGAAATGCCGATTCCTCCGATCGGTCGATCAAATGATATCCCTTCGAGTCAAGCGAGTCGGTGGTAAGGCAATTTTGGAGAAGTCTTTGACAAATCTCAGTAATATCCTCCCAAAAGCGGACTTCTACATTATTCGGTCTAGGCGATTCACTCTTCAATTTTCTGGATCAACGAAATTCCATCTTTGCTAACAACATGCCCCAAAAACATCACATGATCAAGCCAAAACTCACACTTAGACAATTTAGCATACGCTTTCTATTCTCTTAAGGTTTGCGGCAAGTCTCGATGGTGTTCATGTTCTTCTCTTAGAATAGATCAAGATGTCATCAATAAATACTACAATAAAATCATCAAGGTATGGTTTAAAAATTCATTGCTCATGAGGTCCATAAGTGCATTACGTAACTCGAACGGCATAACTAAAAATTCAAAGTGGCCATACCTCGTTAAGCGCTTTTATCAATGTCTTAGGTTTAACTTTCGGTGATACCCGATCTAAGATCAATCTTGAAAACACTTGTGCACGGTCAAATAAATCATCAATACGCGTAATGGATATTTATTCTTCTGATTACCTTGTTCGTCCACGGTAATCAATGCCCTCATTGAGCCGTCTTTCTTCTTTACAAACAAAACAGTGCACCCACGGTGAAGCGGGTCTGGAGTGCGATAAACTTCTTGTCTAACAGTTCGCAATTGTACCTTCAATTCTTTCAGATTCGGAGTCATTCAAGGAGCTTTAGATGTCATTTGGGTACCGGAACCACATCCACAATAAATTCAATTTCCCTGTCAATCAAATCCCCTGGCAAATCATCTCGAAATACATCTGGGAATTCTCTGACTATAGGAATACAATTCACATCAGTTTTAACATTATCATTAAATACGGAACACGATATCCTTTACACCTTTCTAATCAATTGAAGAAATCAGATATGGAGGAGGTACTACTCCACTCCCATTAAACACAAATTCAGGGAAACCAGGTGGACGGAAAACTACTTGTTTTGTTACACAGTCTATTGTGGCATGGTATTTTTGTAGCCAATCCATCCCCAATATCACATCAAAGTGGTCTATGTTCAATGGCAGTAAATCAATAAATAGGTGCATATCCCCAACAATAATCTCACAAGCAGGATACATATATGCACATGTCATGGATCCCCCAACAGGTGATGATACAGCTAGCAAATAGTTCATGGGTTCTAAGGGTCTATTCAATTTACGCGAAAAAGCATGCGACACATACGAATGCGTAGACCCCGAGTCAATCAATACATAAGCATTTTGAGCACAGATGGAGAGGATACCTGACACAACGGTCTCGGTGTTTTGCACGTCTCCCGGTACTATGGCAAACACTCGGCCCTGCCTCATAGGCTCTTTCCCGGTAGCTTTGGGGTTCGGTTTCGGTGCTACATTTGATCTTTTACTACTAACTGGTGGAGTAGAAGGGCAGTCTTTGATTCTGTGGCCCACCTTGCCACACCTGAAACAAGCTCTAGAAATCTGGTAGCAAACCCCTTTGTGCTTGTTGCCACATATGGAGCAGAGTAAACCCACTCCCTTGGGGCTAGTAGTCACCCGTGATACATTTCTTGTTTCCGGGTTATGCTTGCCTTTCTTAAATTTAAAACCTGTTTTTTCCTTGCCACTCACTTGTCGGTGTTTGATTGTTTCGCAATATTTATCTCGCCATCAATGCTCTCGAGAACACCCACAAAAGTTGGCATTTTCGTAACACTAATTACATCTTGTATATTAGCAATAAGGCCTCCTTCAAACCTTGCCTTCTTATATTCTATCCACCATATGAGGTGCATACCTAGCAAATTCGATGAATTTCTTCTCATATTACATATTGCCCTGTCTCAGTTGTTCAAACTCAGTCACTTTTCTATCTCTGATGCACTGGGGAAAATACTTTTCAAAGAAGGACTCCTTGAACTGAGTCCAAGTCACAATAGTATTCACCTCACGGGTCAACATCCACCACCTTCTTGCTTCTTCCTGAAGGGTGAAGGTTGATAACAGTACTTTGTTGGCTTCGGAGCACGGAAACATTTCAAACAATTTCTCAGTCTCAAGAACCCAAGCTTCAGCCTTTAACGGTTCCAAGCCTCCCTGAAAGGACGGCGGTTTCATCTTGCTGAATTTCTGAGTTAGTGCAATAATGTCCACCTCATTAGCATTCACATTCTGTACATTTTGTTCCGGTTGTACCGGAGGAGGAGGAGGAGGAGGCTGTTGGTTCGGTTGTTGTTCTAGTCTTTCAATTATCAGTCCCATCATTTGTTCAAGTCTGGCCATTCTAGCCTCAGAGGATGATGCTTCAGTTTCATTTGCATTATCCATTTTGCTATAACAGTTATAACAGTTATCATTATGAACAGTTGTACAATTAAACAGTTTAACACTTTAACATATAATCAGTCAGTCATAAGCACACGCTTTTCAAATTCATGAGATGCCCTAATTGCTTTTCTAGGACACCCTATAGCTCGTTTGGACACGTGTGTGCGGTATAACTCGTGGTTAAATATCGCTCTGATACCACTCTGTCACGACCCAAATCCGGCCCTATGGGTTTAGCATCAGAATCGCCAAGAATCCGAGATTACCAAGGCCACCAATCTGAGGGCTGGCGGAAGCCAAAACAAGAAGTAACTAGTGTCCAATTTGTGAAAATCAGATGTCAAAAACATTTTATGCATTCATACAGTCCAAAACAGTACACTCTATACAATCATTTATAGACATTCAGTATGGGGACTCAATCCCTCGATAACAGTACAGTCAAACAGTCTATACAAAAGGTACAATACAGTAGAGAGACATGTGGGGGAAACAAAAACACCCCAAGCCATGGCATGGCGTCTCGGAACCTCGCAGTGAGGCACATAGGCTGGCTTGACAAAACTGGGGACCAATCCCACGCTCCTAGCTTCGGTCTGGTGGCTGAGCACCTACATATATATATATATATATAAACAGTGAGCTAAAGCCCAGTGAATAACATAACGTGTAAAGAGGTTATGAATGAATGTCCTTACAGTAATGAAATCAATTCATTATACAGTATTTCAATCTTTCAAGATTTCCAATCAAGATTTCAATCAATCGGTCATATGTGGTACATCCATTAGCCTATAAAGGGTCCAAAAGGAAACAATAATGATGGCCATCAATCAAGATGGTTCCACAAGGAAACCGAGCTCAGAATACCAATAACAATGGGTGCTAAGGATGCCACAATACGAAATACAGACATACATTCGTTCAATAAGCAATATCAGTTCAATAAACGATTCGATTCAAGATTCAAAATATAACCATTTGAACATATCTTTACACAACTGTTACTCACAGAGATTGGGCTATCAAGAGCTAGAGCGTCCCGAGAGCCAACCCTAAACAGGTTAACAAATAGAACACACACTAAGTTCACATCGGAAGGATGATAATTAAATCCCTAAATTCCTCGGTGGTTCTATGTCTAAATCCTCATTAAGATGCTTTAAACTAGGCCTAAGAATGCCTAGGATGCGATGAGGATGCAAAAATACTTGGAAGGCACTTTTCAAAAGTTGTCGAACAGGGCCTCGCCGGCGAGCCTTTCTTCGCCGAGCGAGGTTGCAAAATCAGGCTTCGCCGGCGAACAATCCTTCGCCGAGCGGTGCGATGAAACAAGAAAATAATCGATGCTCAATTTTACGCGCGATGCTGCCGATGCTCGCCGGCGAGCTTAAAATCAAAGGGTTCGCCGAGCGAGCCTTCCTTCGCCGAGCGTCCGATGAAACAAGAAAAGTCTTGGATGTTCGATTTTACGCCGAGCCACCAATCTTTCGCCGGCGGCTCGAGGAAAACGTTGGTCGCTCGGCGAGGAATCCTTCGCTCGGCGAAGAAGCCAACTGAATTTCAGATTTGCCTTCCAAGCACAAACCAAGCATTCTCAACTCAATTCTCGACCTCTTGGGCTCAAATTCTGGAGAATACATCCCAAAACAATGTATAACAAGTTTCAAAAGCCAATTTATGAATTCAAGCCCCAAAGGTGAGTCAATTAAATCCATTTTCAAACCCATTTTCAAGAACAAGTTTAAAACATGCAATGCATGAGCTTCAAATCAAATTCAATCTTCAAATCTTGCTCTAGAGAGCTCAATAGTTGGAAAACATTCTGAAAACATGAGCTAATTTATAGACATGGACATGCATGTATAGTTCAAGCATGAATTCAACTCCAATTTCACTAATTCAACCATGCATGCAACAATTGATCTTCAATTCAACACATATGAGCAAAACCATGTCTTAGTTCTACAATGATGTATGAACATGCAAGATGGAACTCCAAGACAACAAGAAGATGATGGTATCCTTACCTAGAGTGCCAATTACAAGGTGAGGAGGTTAAATTATGCCAATTACACTTCAATTCCAAGCAATTCAAGCCAAAATCTACAATTTGAGTCCAACTCTCACTCTTCTCCTCACTCTCTTGTTTGGTCGGCTAGAGCAAATAGGAGTGGCTGAGCAAAAGTTTTGTTCACATGCATAAGGCTCAAGTAATATAAAACAATGGGCCACTAGCTATGGCAATTTCGTAATTAATTCAAACTCTTTAATTGACTTAATTTAATCTAATTTAATCATTCCTAATCAATTTTCAGATAAAAATATCATTAAATCACAAATATTCTCCTGATTACAAAACACTAAACGGTTCCTAAATCGGCCGCCGATAAGGCCTTCAATTAGCAGTTTAAACATAAACTACAAACAGGTAAAATCATACAATCAAACAGATAGAATATGCAATTCAATAGGTAGTCTCATTATTCCATTAGTTCATCCATTCACTTATCGGTCATTATCATTTCGGTTTAGCAAAGAATCAAGAATAATTGATGGTTAAATGGTAGTCAATACGAGGGTTGTTACAATCTCTGAATGAGCACAATATGCAACATCACCAAGCACTCAATCGGTGACGTCTGAGTCTTAAGGTCGGTCAAAAATGGGGTGTCTACACTTCACAATCAAACTTTCATATAGCCAACCATTTCCTGTCTCATAAGCTTTTACCACTCTTGTCATCTTCTCCTGTATGCCTCCATTTTAAACAACTTCTGCGTAAGATCTTCTTCCTACAACCATCACTCTTTGCGGTGCAGAGTTCTTCTGCCAGTACTACAACTTCTTCTCACCTCCTATGTTCCTCACTGTGGGTTGCTTATACTCTACTTTTTTGTATTATGCATTCTTCACCTTCAAAGCTTTATTATTGTATCATAAACCATCAACTTTTTGCACCGCTATGTCTGCTGCAACCTTGCAATCATACTAACAAATCCAAACCGTGAGCCTGTTACTTGTCTTCTTTTGGTTGGAATAAATACATCCTTGACTATTCCAAACTTGCTGAATAAAGAGAACAGACTTTTTGGATCCATTGAGTTTGGTATTTCATCTACAAAGATTGTGTACAACCCATCTTCCATAGATCGGGTGTTTTGATTGCCCAATCTTCTTACTCTTCTTCTTCTTAATACTGGGTTCCACCCTCCTCTCTCCATCTTTCTCTGTCAATGAAATAATATTATCACAGGTTTTATTTCAATGTCAAGTATTTTTTATTTTATTTTATTTTTTTGATTGGCAAAAAAAAAATTTCATTAAAAATATGAAATTAAAGATACAAGGAAAAAAGACGCATTGAGAGAGGTTTAGAGAGTGAAAACTTTTGTACTACTGCTAATAGTATTATCATTACAATCAGCCCCTCGGCCTCATGGTTTTTTTTTTTTTTTTTTTTTAAAGAAACAAATAAAAGCAAAAAAGTTAATTAGATCTTAACTAAAATTCAAAATACATTGAGCCCCAAACAGTCTGCCACCACAGCCCAAAGTTGCCTCCCATGCCAATAGAAAAATTATTTCTAAGTTGTCTCTAACAAGCAGTCTCCCACAACCGCTGAATAACACACCTAGGCATAATGTTAAGTTGATATCACATGCAGGGCTGACTCTAGATAATTTGTGGCCTAAAATAATAATTAAAAATGAGGCCTTTTATCTAGTAATTTATTTTAATAAAACTTTTATTTAAAATTTATTTTTCTAGAGATGCAAAAATATTAATTAAATCTTTATATTTAAGTTTTGCTAACAAATCTTTTTCAATTTTTAATATAGCTAATCCACTTAATTTTTCTTGTAACATATTTATTTTCCCTAAAAATAATTTTTTAAAAAAGAGCACAAATAATAAAAATACAATATATATATTGAAAGGGTAGAACAATAAAACCTGATTTTCCACCTTTAGTGATAAATAATAAGTATTGATGTGTAATTAAATTTCCTACAATTTTTTCAACATGAGAAAAATTTATATAAATTAGAAATATAATTAAAAGAAAATATAAATAAAAAAAAAACAATTTTAAGCAATTTACTTTAATAATATATCAGTTTATGAAGTTGATGATGAATCAAATATCTTTGACAAAATTGTAAAAGAATAAGTAAACAAAACTTGGAAGTATAGTGCAGAGAAAGAGAGGAAGAGAATTTTTTTGTTTTTTAATCTTTTTTTCTTTTGCTAGATAGAGAATGATGTTCAAAATGAAAAATATAAGGCCTGAGAGAGACAAATGGAGAGAGAGAGAGAGATCGATCTAGAATCAAGGAATATCTCTACAATTAAGGAAGTAATTATTTCATTTTGATTATAACTCAACTGTTTCCATCTTTAAAAAAATTTAAAAATTAAAAAATCGTAATGTTGCAAATATATATATTGGATAAGACAGAGTTTGGGCCCTTTTGTTTTGTTTTGGGCCTTTTCATTCAAAAAATAAATAATGAATCATTTGGACATTAAATCAAAAAATGAAGCGTTCCCAAATTTGAGGGCCTAAAGTCTGGACATGACTGGCCTTATGGTCCAGCCGGCCTGATCACTTTAATCTCTTTAAAAATGTGCATAAAGCAACTTTTTAATTGACTGAGACTGTGCAGTTGTTATATATTTTTACTAGCAGTAACACGTGTTATGCACGCGACTTTGTAAATAAAGTAAATCACTATAATTATCTTACAGTAATTTAATATTTTGTTATGTGCTATGTATGAAATTTATAAATTAACAATTATGTTTATAACTTTTAAAATTATTAATTTAAAAAAAAAATTAAAAAAATTATAAATCTATTTAGTGCAATTTTGATAATTTGTAAAAAAAAAATTAATTAATTAATAAATTAAACCTGGTTAAATGAGGTTAAATGTGCTATGACATACCTCTTTTTGTTATGAAAATATATAAATTTAAAAGTTATAATTAAGAAAAATATGCAATTTTATTATTAAATGTGAAGTGGAGTGATATTTAACAATAATTGATATGGTGTTTATATTATTAATCCAATAATTTAAGTTACATTGCTTTTTATTTCAATTTCATAACTAAAAACTCAATATGAATATAATACTCACACTGAGTTTGTGCCAACCTTCTAGTCTTTAAGAACAAGAAGATTTCAAAGTATCTCCAATCTTTCATCATTTTCTTTTAATTTTTTTTTTAATCTAACTTGATTTTAAATTTGAATAAACACTATAACAAAAAAGAGTTTTTACAGCACCAAACGCACGTCGTGGAAACGATTCTACGACGCGAAAGGTACAGTTGTGTTATAACCAATCATGGAAAGTTGTTCACTTCAACGGCATGCCGTAGTACACCATAACAAATATTTAACGGCAGATCTTGTGCGTCATGTTTGACTTTTCTACAACTACTTTTGCACACCATTAATTCAAGAGACAAACCATGACGCTCATTGCTAGTCATTAAATATTTAATACAACAACTTATTCTGCCCGTCCTAGAATATATATATATATATATTTTTTAATTCAACAAGTTCTATTTCACCTGTTCAGTACAATCTAAAAAAACATTACAAACAAGTTTCACAAATATATATATATATATATAATTATCAATCACCCACCAAAATATTATTTCAAACATCAAAAAAACTATTTATAAATTGCGAACATTCAAAAATTATCTGTACATTACAAATCATCCAAAAACTATGTTTCTAAACATCAAAAATTGTCCTCAACTTCAAAACCGTCCAAACAATTCTAAATCATCTCAAAAAAAAAATATATATATATATATCTTCAAGTTCTAAACGGTACAAAATTTACCTATATATCTTCTTGCGAGTGCACTATCATGGGTTGATTCAATTGTATCAACACTCGGCTTGCAAAGGAACAAATTATATTTATAGATACATACTCTTTGGGATGTAAAACCATTGCTTGCACATATTTCTTATGGTGTGTAAGGGTTGTCATCGTTTTACCTGTCAAACAAAAATCAATTGCTATCATTAAAAACTAAAAGGAGAAAAGAAACACACAAACAAAAGCACAAAAAATAAAAACCAAAATATTGATTACCAAATCTAAGATGCCATAACTTTATCATGAGAGCTAGTTACAACTTTATCGTTCCATTTATAGACATTGAAACAGGACCAATCCAATAAAGGGGTTTGAACTTCTAATTCAAGTTCTCCAGGAGTTATTTACAGTTTATAAGATTGTTCATGGTAAGTCCATAAAAGCATACTAGTGTTTTAACAAGATAGAAAAAAAATATATTTCTGCTCTCAATATATATACATCATGATATAACAACACCACCCCCAAAAAAATATAAATAAATAAATATGTGACAAAGAAGGGCTTTAATTGTGGGGCATAGTATGTATATGAATAAACTATCCCACAAATACTTGTATAGTTTTATTATTAATGCATAAAATGAATTTTATTTAAGTTTCTAAGGAGTTACTTGAATTGGCATATTTGGGTGACCAGTACTTTCAATATCTACTACTCATCTTAATTTTGAATATCTTAGCCAAATCTTACCAGGCCAAATCGAAAGCCAAGGCCCTATTTGCAGTTTCTTTATCAAATTCATTGTCTGTCAATGACTCGTAAATGAATGCACACGCTACAATTTCTATGAATCCACCGTGTTTTGGCTGCACCAACATTGATTTCATTAATCAAATTATCAAATACAACATGCAACTATAATTAAGAGTGCTTTCACTTTAATTAGCCCTTTGCTTGGAGGAAGTGTCAGCTGCCAGACTAAGATTTTGGAAAGCCAAGCTGATGTATGGTTGGCACAAAGGGTCTCATACAAGTAAACTTTTTTCTTACAAAATCAAATTTAAATTTAAAATCAAATCTGATAGAGTTAAATGATTGGAATAACTCAATGAAATATTAATTTGTAAAATAAAAACTAAATTTATTTGTATAGGTGCTTTGCTTGCCATCATGTTTGATTGGAAAAAAAAATGTCATATATTAAATAATTTTTTACTATAATTAGCTTGTTTCAAATATTAAAATTTATTAATTTATATGGCATTTTTTGCCCCCTCACATTCATGACTTGCTATTGCTAGTATAGTAGAGCAATGTTGCTTGTTGTTCACTTTTAGTATATAGTAAGTTAACATTGGTAACAGGGCATGGTCAAATGGCTTTGGTTGGGTCTTAACATGTAACGCCCTCAAAATATTATATAAATCATCTATTTATAAGATCTATAAACACGATAGAAATGTTATATTTTCATTCATTAGAGTTTATATTACAAAGGATATTACATGCATTACGCTTTCATAAATGTTCGTCTTGAAACTATAGCATGTAACTCTAACTGCTAACAACAAAATGAGTGCCCTACGGGCTAACATCTTTCTAAGTTATCACTTGGTTACAACAAAAGAAGAGTCCTAGCTCTTTACATATAAAGCCCTCGGCTTGGATTTACACTTATCACAAAGCAAAAATAGCAAAATGGAGCCTTCAACCCCTAAACCTCCCAAGCTATGTCTTTGGAAGTAGCATGTCACATGTACCTGAAAATGGTTTCCCAAGTAGGGTGAGCCAAAGCCCAATAGAGATATGCTAAATGAGAATTAACTAAGATATCAACATCAGATAAATATTCGATATTTGTAAACCAATTTACACACTTTTTATGACCAATCAATATCGACAGCCATGTTTTGGTCCATTTCTATTCATTTATCCAAATCAGTTTATTAACATAGTTCATTGTTATCTCAACAATTCAAAATGAGACTGCAACTTATTTATTAACACTTTAATAACAAACATCATTAAAACACTTATATTTTCTTGCCATTTTACGGAATCACATCCGAGGGAACCGGCACCCAAATACACACAAGATTTCGAGACTTTTACCCTGGACACTCTGGCCAACTTAATTATCAATGGATTCCATCCCCTATCTCCTCCCAAACAATGGAGTACATCTCCTATCTCCTCCCAAACATTGATACATATACAATGTATTTAAACACGTTGCCATATACAATGACCAATCAAATCACATATTCAATGTTTTACTCAAACCGTCATATTCAACGACATAATTCAATTGATTAGTCTTAATCTTCCTAATTCTCATGTAGTTTCTACAACAATCATAGCTATCCTACACCGATAGCCCAAAACAGATATTTCTAAATAGATAAATAAATCTATCAATAGATAATTTATCAAATTTTCATAGGTGAGTGATTTATTAAATCTAACTACACCATTCATTTATACATCCTCCCAATTTCATATTTTCCATACCAATTTCATTATTTATACAAAATAATTATTTAACATAAATTAGGGTAATTTTTCCCATTTTTTTTTTCCAAATGTCAACCACAAGTCTAAATTTCATTATTTTAACCCATATAATCCCATCTTCAATACCCAACATTTATTCTCATAACTCAAAATAGTAAACCCCTCTTTCAAACTTTAAGTTCAAACCCTAGTATCACCCAAATGCTTCCAAATTCCACCATTTATACAAAATGACAAATACCTAGGTTAAAACTCATAACAAAGAGTAGAATATCCCTACCTCAAGTGTAGAAGCTCAAAGGAGAAGAAGGAAGAAACTTTGAAGATTACCAAACTCAAAAAAGGAAGCCCATGCAAAACTCTATCTTTTTAACAAAGGAAATAGGGTAGAATGACCCTAGGCCATGGAGTATTTGTAGAGAGAGAGTTTTAGAGAGAGAAGGTACTAGGTTAGGGTTTTTAGGGAAAAAGAAGATCAAAAGTGGTGTAAAATATCTCTGTTGCGAACTGATATACGCGGTCTTCGCTCGAGCGAAGGAGTTGTCGCTCGAGCGACCAAACACAACAAGTAACCTCACTCAAGCGCAAGAAGCGTCGCTCGAGTGCAGAATGCAAAGCTTCAGGTCTGCCATAGATGCAGACGCATGCTCGAGCGCAAGAAGTTTTGCTCGAACGAAGAAACAATTCCACAAGGCTCGCTCGAGCAGAAGAAGCCTCGCTCGAGCGAAGAACTTACATCTTTCCAGAAAAGCTGCGTCTGGGAAAGAAACCTGAAGGCCCTCAATTCTCGCTCGAGCGCAAGAAACCTCGCTCGAGCGAAGAAGCAAATTACACGAGGCTCGCTCAAGCACAAAAAGCCTTGTTCGAGCGAAGAGACCAAAATTTGGGCAACAACCATTATACCAACTAACAACCAACCTGTTCCAAACTCACCCAACAAGTCCCAAAACCCAATTTCAAAGAATTAAAGGAAGGAAATAAGACATAGGCAACAACATACAATCATAAAGTCTGAGTCTGGAACACAGCAAAGGTCGAGGTGAAATCGAGATTGCTATATAACATGATTATTATGGGTATTTACTTCTAGATATGATACACTAATTCCAAGCTTTGCAAAGACAAAAAACACTTTACATAACTTGAATGTGAGTGAAAACATCCCAGTTGTTGAGACTCTTACCATCTTCAAGAATTGCTCCTTCAATCTGTGACAACAATATGGAAAAAGTCTAAGGAAGAGATAGACGACACAATTTAGAAGGCAAGAAGAAGAAGCGACATACTTGGTATAAAGAAGTGGTTGTTCCAAAGAACAAACCATCTAGGAATTGTTATCTTTTGATGTCTTCTGTTTCATTGAAGCTCTCAACAAAAGTATGAACAGAGGAAAAAATGAGAAGAAAGCAGAGGTATAAATGGGTATACTTTTGTCTTTCATTTTGGTTTGTTTCAATTTGTCAAAGATTTCAAGATCAGTGTAACTATGAAAAAGTTCTGGGTATTCTGGGCATATTGGCTCATCTATATATATATATATATATATTCTTCATGGGTTTGGTAAACGGTTGTTTCAATCTCACACTATGTCAAAGCACTGGACATAAATTTTACCCAGTTATTACTAACCTAGACCCTCACTATCAATTATCTCATAAAAGCCTAATAAACCATTTTTTCTTTTATTGCCAATATATATCACTACAAGAAATTTCACTTTTAGCAACTAAAATTTTAGTCGCCAAAAGCCTATTTTTTAGTCGCCAATCACTTTTGCCGACTAATATATTTGATCACCCGTTTGGTTGCCAATAGATCGTTGGGGAAACAATCGGCGACTAAAATTTTTTTGGTAGCCAAAAATGACCTATTGGCGACTAAAACTTTATTCACCATATATTTTTTAAAAAAAATAATTAAATATATATTTTTACTTTTGGTGACTAAATTATTTAGTAGCCAATTGAGCATGTATGTTTGGTGACTAAATTTTTGATAATCAAAAGTTTCACTTTTTGAGAATTGGCAACTGAACATTTAGTAGCCAAAAGTTTCCTTTTTACAATTGGCGACTAAAATTTTAGTAGCCAAAAGCCAACCTGTGATATTTGTTTAGTCGCCAAAAGGTCTCATTTAGTCTTTATAATTTGTTCTATAATATTTTTTGTGCCACTTGAAACCTGTGCATATACAAAATTATTCATCCATCCATTCATTCATTTAATTTTCAACCATTCAATAAAAATATTTCTCCACAACCTGTAGCATTCAATTTCCAACCATATACAAAATTTAGCTATTAAAAGCCATTCGAATGCCTTATTTCAACAAAATGGAATAAGTAGTGAAGAACAGAGACATAGACAATGTAATAACCCTCAATCATCCTTAGTCCTATGATCTCTTAGTTGCTCAAGCTCTTTAATCAACACCGTCAAGTTTCTATGAGATGATCCACCTTCTTTAACAGCTTTCAATGCCATCTCCCTTAGCACTTTAGCCTTCTCTATCATCATCACTGTCGTCCATCACCCTCCTCACAGCGGCCTCTATATTCTCTCTCCTCACCACGTTCTCTCCAACATCAATCAACAAGTTCCAATCCTTCTTAATTATTGAATTGGAACTGTCAAAAGAAACATTATAAACATTGCAGAACGAATTTATGAGACTATGATTCGTAAAAAAATTTATGAGAGGCCAACAATTTCAAAAAACATTCATAAAAATTCATAAAAATTTCAAACAAGCCCAACAATTTTTAACAAGTGAAAAACATTCATAAACATTCATTTATAAGCCAAACCTAAAATTAAACCTTAATTTGGTGATAAAAATAAATTATCCTACATCACAGAGCATGCGAATTACTATTGTTGTAGTTTTATTTACAACCCCGAACAAAGATATTCAGCCCTCAAAACCCTAGCCCATTGATATCCAAGAAAAATCTACCACATGGCCAACAATTGAACACCCAAGACCATTAAAATGATGGCTGTCCAGATATTCCAACATGTTGTAATTGTTCTGTGGTGAATTTTTTATTTAGGCGTTGCATCAAACAGTTGGTGAGCAGAAGTTGCAACAGGAAATAACTGAGCTATAAAAATAAAAGTGTTAGGAAATGTGCTCAACAAAAATATACCAAGCCATCCAACAAGAAGGCATGAAAGTGTTACTTAATTGTCTAAGTAGAAGTTTATCTTCCATACATGTGCTTATATGCGCATTGAACAAGAAAGAAAAAACATTCTAATAGCTTCAAGCGTAGCAACTGGTGCAAAAGTTTTATCAAAATCAATGCCCCCTTCTTGATTATAACCTTGAGTTACTAATCTAGTTTTGTTTCTAATAACAAACTTCGGATTCATCCATTTTATTTCATCAAAAAACCCATTTTGTACCAATAACAGGATGATCCTTAGGTCGAGGGGTCAAAAACCAAACTTCATTCCTTTCAAATTGATTTAATTCTTCTTACATTGCTAAAATTCAATTTTCATCATTTTCAACTTCTAAAAACGATTTTGGTTCAATTTGTGAACAACTACTAACTTACCACAAACATTTTTAACAGAGGAATAAGTTTTTATACCTTCTACTACATCACCTATGATAAGGTCTTTGGGGTGGCCATAAGCATACTTCCATTCCTTTGGTAGATTTGAGTCATTTTCTGGAAGAGCATATATTTCTTGAAGTTTCTCCATTGTCACTTCTTCTTCATGTTTGCGTAATGGATTTTCTTTATTTTCTTTTATGTAAATACTCTCCATACTTGGTTGATTTTCTGCAATATCATCACTTACAAGATTCTTGGAAATAATGTTGTTAGTATAGCGATTCTGGTTCTGACTAGACCCATTTGATAATTTAGAACTCAGGTTTTATGGTTCTCAAATGTGGTTCATCTCTTTTCCCCTTTACTCTTGCTTGAGTTTGGCTATTGAGTTGGTTAGAGCATGTTTGGAACAGGTTGGTTGCTTAGTTTTCAAACCTTTGTTGCCCAAATTTTTGCCGCGCTCGAGCGGGCTTTGCAAACTCTTAATACATTTGCAAGTCTGCAAAATTACTGGGAGAATGTATTCTACGGTCGAGCGGTTCTTTCTGCTCTCAAGCGACATTTCTTGTGCTCGAGTGATGGTCTGTTCTCTGCAAAACTACTGGAAGTGTGTATTCTGCGCTTGAGCGACACTTCTTGCTCTCGAGCGGAATATAGCGATCCTGGTTTTGACCCGACCTTTGTTATATTCCGGACTCGGGTTTTGTGGTTTAATATTGTCATCCATGTTTTGTTTTTCCTTAATTGTCTTTGGGTTTGAGTATTGGAATTTCTTGGGCATCTTCGAAGCAGGTTAGTTGCTAGTTGTTCAAGTTGTTGTTGTCTAGAAAATTTCTTTTTCGTTTAAGCGAGGCTTCTTGCGTTCAAGTGAGCCTTGTGAAATTTGCTTCTTCGCTCGAGTGAGGTTTCTTGCACTCAAGCGAGATTTGAGAGTTCTCAGTATTTTTTTCCCAGACGTAGAATTTCTAAGAATGTGAAGTTCTTCGTTCGAGCGTGGCTTTCTGTAAAACTTCTAAAGGTATGTATTCTGCGCTCGACCGAGGTCACTTGTTGTGTTTAGTCGCTCGGGCGACAACTCCTTAGCTCGAGTGAGCCCTGCTTCGCAGCAGCTCATTCTTAAACAGAAATTTTATACCTTTTCACCCTAAAACCCTAAATCGGTTCCTTCTCTCTCTAAAACTTGACTTCTCTCTACAAATACTCCAAGATCTAAGCATCTCTACCCTACTTCCTTTGAGAAAAAGGTGGAGTATCCTGTGGGCTTCCATTTGATCCGAGTAAAAATGAGTTTGGGCAATTTTTGAAGTTCTTCCTCTTCTTCTTTGGGCTTCCACTCTTGAGGTAGGGATATTCTACACTTTGTTATGATCTTTAACCTAGTTATTTATTGTTATGTATAAATGATGAGTTTTGGGTGTGATTTGGGTACAGTTAGGGTTTGGACTCAAATTAAAAAGGGAGTTTTTATGTTGGGTTCTATAAATGGATTTAGGGCTTTGAATATGAGGTTACCTTGGGTTAAAATGGTGAAATTTGACCTTGGGGTTGATATTTGAAAAAGGGAAATATTTGTCCTAATTTGTGTTGAATGATTATTTTGTATAAATAATGGAATTGTTATGGAATATGTGAAATTGAGAGGATGTATGAATGAATGGTGTAGTTGGATTTGTTAAATCACTCACCTGTAGAAATTTGATAAATTACCTGTTACATAGATTGTATATCTATTTAGAAATATATGTTTTGGGCTATCGGTGGAGTATATCTATGATTCTTGTAGAAATTGCATGAGAATTGGGTGAATTGAAACTAATCATTTGAACTATGTCATTGAATATGACGGTATGATTAAATCATTGAATATGTGTTGTTGATAGTCATTGTATATAACGATGTTTTGGATACATTGTATATGTATAATTGTTTGGGAGGAGATAGAGGATGGACTCCATTTAAAATTAAGTTGGTTGGAGTGTCCAGAGTGAAAGTCCCGAAAGTTGGGGAGCACCAGCCCTCTGACTTTGTATCAATTTCTGAAAGTTGAACGAGGTAACGGTTAAGAAGAAGTATCCGATGCCATGTATAGATGAGTTGTTTGATTAGTTGAAAGGGTCTCAGTGTTTCTCTAAGATAGATCTGAGATCGGGTTACCAGCAGTTGAGGATAAGGGAGGAGGATATCCTGAAGACGGCATTCCGTAAACGGTATGGCCACTATGAGTTCCTTGTGATGCCTTTTGGGCTAACCAATGTTCCAACTATATTTATGGACTTGATGAACCGAATCTTCCAAGAGTTTTTACACCGTTTTGTAGTCATCTTTGTGGATGATATCTTGATTTATTCACCCTCTGAGGAAAAGCACGATGAACACTTGCGAGTGGTGCTTGAGTTGCTTAGGGCCCATAAGTTGTATACTAAGTTTGGGAAGTGTGAGTTCTGGCTAAAAGAGGTTAAGTTTTTAGGCCATGTGGTATTTGGGGAAGTGGTGACTGTAGATTCATCCAAAATAGAGGCAGTGCAAGATTGGGCACAACCTAAGAATGCTTTCAAGATCCATAGTTTCTTGGGGTTGGCCAGATATTATCGTCGATTTGTAAAAGATTTCTCCAGATTAGCTTCGCCTCTGACTAGATTGACGATGAAAGGAATCAAATTTGTGTGGAGTGAGACTTGTGAAAAGTCGTTCCAAGAGCTTAAGGTTAGACTTACCATCACTCCAGTCTTGATTATTCTGGAGAGGGACTTGGGCTATTCAGTGTATTGTGATGCTTCACGGGAAGGTTTAGGTTATGTATTGATGCAAAAGGGAAAGGTAGTAGCCTATGGCTGATGGTAGTTGAAAACCCACGAAAGGAACTACCCTACTCATGACTTAGAGTTAGTAGCAGTGATTTTTGCCTTGAAGATTTGGAGGCACTATCTGTATAGTGAGAGATTTGAGGTGTTTTCTAATCATAAGAGTCTGAAGTATCTGTTTACATAAAAGGACTTGAATTTAAGGCAGAGAAGGTGGATGAAGTTCATAGAGGATTATGATTTTGAGCTACATTACCATCCGGGAAAGGCCAACGTTGTGGCTGATGCCTTGAGTAGGAAGTCTATTAGTAGTGTGGCTTGTATTGCTATCCGAGAATGGGAAATGTTGGGTACGCTTGGTGAGTTTGACATGCATCTGGACGAGTCTGTTGAGTCTGTAGCCTTATTTTCAGTAGTTGCACAACCAACACTTATGAACTGATTGTTAGAAGTGCAGAAGGGTGACATTGAGGTAGAATCGCTCCGAGAGAAGATCTCCAGTGGGAAGGTAGAGAAGGGCTTGACTGTGTATCCTAACCTGAGTGTGAGATACCATGATCGTTTGTTTGTGTCGGAGTCTTGCCGAGAGGATGTACTCCAAGAGTTTCACCATTCAAGCCTTGCGGTGCACCTGGAAGGCACAAAGGTGTATCATGATCTGAATAGCCAGTTTTGGTAGAGAGGTATGAAGAAGGATGTGGTCGTGTTTGTATCGAAGTGCCTTACTTGTCAGCAAGTGAAGGCCAAACATTAGAGACCAGCGGGTTTGTTGCAACCCTTGCCTATAGCTGAGTGGAAATGGGAGCATGTCACAATGGATTTTGTTATGGGCCTTCCGAGGACTCAACGGGGTAGTGATGCCATTTGGGTGGTAGTTGACCAGTTGACTGTATGTAAGTGATTCAGTAGACTACCTTACCGACTTGTATATCAGGGACATAGTGAGGTTGCACGGGGTCCCTGTGACGATTGTTTCGAATAGAGATCCGCGTTTCATAACTTGGTTGTGGCAGAGCTTACAGAGTGCTTTGGGCACTAGGTTGACTTTTAGTACTGCGTACCATCCTCAGATTGACAGGCAGTCCGAGCGTACTATTCAGATCCTTGAGGATATGCTTCGAGGCTGTGTTCTTGATTTTAAAGGGTCGTGGGAGAGACACTTACCCTTAGTGGAGTTTGCCTACAATAGCAGCTTCCAATCGAGTATTGGCATGGCACTGTTTAAGGCCTTATATGGTCGACCTTGTAGATCCCCAGTATGTTAGGCCGAGGTGGGTGATGCACCTTTGTTGGATCCAAAGTTAGTGTGGGAAACGACGGAAAAAGCATCACTTATCCATAAGAGGTTGGTTACAGCGTAGAGTCACCAGAAGAGTTATGCTGACCGTAGAAGGAGGCCCTTGTCTTTCAAGGTGGGTAATCATGTCTTTTTGAAAATATCACCTAGGCGGGGTCATATGAGATTTGGAAAGAGTGGGAAGTTATCCCCTCAGTTTATTGGCCCTTTTGAGATCCTTAAGCGGATCGGGGAGGTTGCCTATTGTTTGGCATTGCCGCCACAACCTTCCGGAGTGCATGACGTGCTTCACATTAGTATACTTCAGAAGTATGAGCCAGATCCATCGCATATATTGGATTGGACCGACTTAGAGGTAGATGAGGATGCCTTGTATGAGAGACCGGTGAGAGTCTTGGATAGACGGGACCAAGTCTTACGAGGCAAGACAATTCCCTTAGTCAAAGTGTTATGGAAACATCACGGGGTTGAGGAAGCAACTTGGGAGCGTGAATTGGAAGTCCGTGAGAAATATCTGGACTTATTTGTTGATGTTTGAGCATATGTTTAGATTCTAGTCTCGTTCATGAGATTTAAACACATTGCATATGTGTTAAAGTATGAAAACATTGTATATGTTGAATTTGTTTTGGAAACACAAGTCAATATGAACATTGTATATGTTGTGGATGTCTTGAGAACTTGGATTCAAGTAAGCATTGCATACGTCTTGAAATATGGAATATTATGTGTGTTATAACATTTTGGAAACATTGTATATGTTGTATAAATTTGGGGAAACTTGAGTAAATCATAAACATTGTAAGTGTTTTGGAGATATATGAATTATAATTCAATGTTGAAACTTGTGCATCGAGTTAATAAGAATGGATGATTGGGAAACGAGTCATGATGATTGGAATTGATAGACTATCATGGTTGGGAATAGTTTAATTGGTTTTGAAACATGATTTAAAATTTCATAGACGAAATTCTTTAAGGGGGGAAGGTTATAGCGATCCCGATTTTGACCCGACTTTTGTTATATTCCAGACCCAGGTTTTGTAGTTTAATATTGTTATCCATGTCTTGTTTTCTCTCATTTGTCTTTGGGTTTGAGTATTGGAATGTCTTGGGCATGTTCGGAGCAGGTTAGTTGCTAGTTGTTCAAGTTGTTGTTGTCCAGAAAATTGCTTCTTCGCTCAAGCGAGGCTTCTTGCGCTCAAGCAAGCCATATGAAATTGGCTTCTTCATTCGAGTGAGGTTTCTTGCACTCGAGTGAGATTTGAGAGTTCTCAGTATTTTTTTCCCAAACGCAAAATTTCTGGAAAGGTGAAGTTTTTCACTCGAGCGAGGCTTTTTGCGCTCGAGCGAGAGTGTGCGTCTGTAAAACTTCTAAAGGTATGTATTTTGCGCTCGAGCGAGGTCACTTGTTGTGTCTGGTCACTCAAGCGACAACTTCTTAGCTCGAGCGAGCCCCGCGTATACCAGTTCGCAGCAGCTCATTTTTAAACAGAAATTTTATATCTTCTCACCTCCAAAACCCTAAATCGGCTCCTTCTATCTCTAAAACTTGACTTTTCTCTACAAATACTCCAAGATCTAAGCATCTCTACCCTACTTCCCTTGAGAAAAAGGTGGAGTATCCCGTGGGCTTTCATTTGATCTGAGTAAAAATGAGTTTGGGCAATTTTTGAAGTTCTTCCTCTTCTTCTTTGGGCTTCCACTCTTAAGGTAGCGATAATCTACACTTTGTTATGATCTTTAACCTCGTTATTTGTTGTTATGTATAAATGATGAGTTTTGGGTGTGATTTGGGTACAATTAGGGTTTGGACTCAAATTGAAAGAGGGGTTTCTATGTTTGGTTCTATAAATGGATTTGGGGCTTTGAATATGAGGTTACCTTGGGTTAAAATAGTGAAATTTGGCCTTGAGATTGATATTTGAAAAAGGGAAAGATTTGCCCTAATTTATGTTGAATGATTATTTTGTGTAAATAATGGAATTGTTGTGGAATATGTGAAATTTGGAGGATGTATGAATGAATGGTGTAGTTGGATTTGTTAAATCACTCACCTATGGAAATTTGATAAATTATCTGTTATATAGATTGTATATCTGTTTAGAAATATATGTTTTGGGCTATCGGTGGAGAATAGCTATGATTCTTGTAGAAATTGCATGAACATTTGGTGAATTGAAACTAATCATTTGAATTATGTCATTGCATATGACAGTATGATTAAATCATTGAATATGTGTTGTGGCAGTCACTGTATATGACGATGTTTTGGATACATTGTATATGTATAATTGTTTGGGAGGAGAAAGAGGATGTACTCTATTGTTTGAAAGGAGATAGGGGATGGACTCCATTTAAAATTAAGTTGGGCAGAGTGTCCAGGGTGAAAGTCCCGAAATCTTGTATATATATATGGGTGTCGATTCCCTTGGATGAAAATTTCGTAAAATGGCATGTTGAAGTGTTTTGAATAATAGATGTTATTGAATTGTGAACCAATGAGTTGTAGTCTCATTTGGGTTGTTTATATAACAATGAACTAGACTCATGAATTGACTTGAAATAAATGAATGGAAATGGATTAAGATGTGAATATCAATATTAAAAGGTCATGGAAAGATGAAAGTTGGTTATGTATATTGAACATTTATCTAATACTTATATCTTAGTTAAACCTCATATATTGTGTTAGTCTATCTCTACTGGGCTTTGGCTCACCCTATTTGGGAAACTATTTTCAGGTACAGGTGATATGCTTCCTCCAAGAACGTAGCTTGGGAGGACTTAGGAGCTGGAGGCTCTATTTTTGTTATTTTTGTGTTTAACTGTTTATTCAAGCCGAGGGTTTTAAATGTATAGAGCTTATGACTCTCTTTTGTTGTAACCAAGCTATGTCTTGGAAAGATGTAAGCCCGTAGGGCATTTATTTTGTTGTTATTAATTAGTGTTACATGCTGTAGTTTCAGAATGAACATTTATGAAAGTATAATGCATGTAATTTCTTTTGTAATATAAACTCTGATATATGAAAGTATACTAATTCCGTTTATATTCTCATCACTTATGAGTTGAATTATTGGAATTATATTTTGGGGCATGACACGGAACAACTTATTGTGTCTGACACTCGAGCAGACTGTGCTTATATCAGTTCACAGCAACTCTTTTTTACATCACTTTTTCATCTCTTTCTCTCTCTAAAATATTTCAAAACCCTTGATCTTGACTATCTCTCTCTTTCAAACTCCCTTTCTCTCTACATTTTCACTTAGATCTAGTGATCTCTCTGCCCGTGTGCCTTTGTTAAAAAGATAGTGCGTCTCATGAGCTCTCTTTTGGTCCAATTAAAGCTTGGTTTCAACCCCTTTGAAGTTTCTCCACCTCTTCTTTTGGTCTTCTAAGCTTGAGGTAAGGACTTTCTAAACTATTTTATGAGTTTTAACTTAATTATATTTTGTTGTGTAAGAAATATTGAAACATGGAATGATGTTGAACAAACCTTGGGTTTGGGATGTAAAATCAAGTTAGGGATTTTGTAATGTAAATGTAAAAAAGATGCTTATGGGAATAGGGATGGGGTGTGTTATGAGAATTGTAGTGATTTGGTACTTGGAAGGAATCTTGGACGAAAATGGGGTTTTCCCCTAAAACTCCTTAAATAATTATTTTGCACAAATAATGAAATTGGTATTGGAAACATGAAATTGGATGAATGTTTATATGAATGGTGGAGTTAGAAATGTATTACCTCTACCTATGGAAATTTGGGTAATTTATCTGTCCTTGAGATTATATATTTGTTTAGAAATATTTGTTTTGGGCTATCGGTGGAGGATAGCTATGATTGTTGTAGAAATTGCATGTGGATTAGGCGAATTGAAACTAATCTCTTAGCCATTATCATTGAATATGATTATGATTTATATATATTGTATATGTATCATGTTTGGGTGGAGAAAAGAGATGTACTCCATATTTGGTAGAAGAAAGAGGATGGAGTCCATTAAACTAAGTTGGCTTGTGTGTCTAGGGAAAAAGTCCCAAAAACTGCACGTATACATGGGTGTTGATTCCAGCGGAAGAATTTTTTTTGTAAAATGGCAAGTGAATGTATTTTGTATGATAATCATGTTGGTTGGAGGCCTATGAGTGTATCCTTTGTTTGGTTGACTAAATGAAGTGGGTATAACTAATGGATTGAAATGTAAGTTTGACATAATGTGGTTGTGGAAAAAGTTGTAAAAGATTTTTCATTTGGGCATTGAACATGTGCATTGTACTTATATCTTTGTTAATATTCATATATTGTGTTAGATTGTTTCTACTAGGCTTTGGCTCACTGTACTTGGGAAACCATTTTCAAGTACTGCTGACATGCCTCCTCCAAGAACTTAGCTCGGGAAGACCCGGGAGCTGAAGGCTTTGTTTTTGTTGTTTTGCATTTAATATTTGTACAAACCTAAGGCTTTATATGTATGGAGCTTGAGACTCTCTCTTTTGTTGTAACCAAGCATAGTCTTGGAAAGATGTAAGCCTGTAGGGCATTTATTTTGTTAATCATTAACTGGTATTACATGCTATAGATTCAGGGTAGAGCTTATGAATGTATCTCGCATGTGTCATTCATGTAAATTAACTCTGATTAATGAAATTCTATTATTTTGTTTATGTCATTTGGTATTAGTTATTTATAGATGAATTATTGTAATTAGTTTGGGAGCGTGACAGTTAGATTTATCAAAAGTGACATGCACATATTCTTCAACAAGTATAGTTCTTTTATTGAATTCTCTATAAGCTTTATTGGAAATTGAATAACTAAGAAATATAGCTTCATCCAATTTAACATCAAATTTTCCTAAGTTATCTTTATTGTTATTCAATACAAAGCATTTATAACCAAATGCACACAAATGACTAATATTAGGTTTTCTACCTTTCCAAATTTCATAAGAGATTTTCTTAAGAATAGGTCGAATCATAGCATGATTTATAACATAGCATGCAATGCAAACGACTTCAACCCCAAAATATCTAGGTAAATTATTCTCACAAAGCGTAGTACGGGCCATTTCTTCAAGAGTTCTATTCTTTCTTTCAACCACACCATTTTTTGTTAAGGAGTTTTACGGACTGAGAAATTATGATCTATTCATAAGTCATCACAAAATATAATAAAATCATCATTTTCAAATTCTCTACCATGATCACTTCTAATACTACAAATATTAAGATTTTTTTCATTTTAAATTCTTTTACATAGTTTTGAGAAATTATAAAAAGCTTCATTTTTGTGTGCTAAAAATAATACCCATGTATATCTCGTATAATTATCAACACCAATAAGAGCATAAGATTTTCCTCCCAAACTTAAGGTTCTAGATGGTCTAAATAAATCAATATGCAAGAGTTCAAGAGGTCTAGTAGTTGAAACAATGTTTTTGGATTTGAAAGAAATTCTAGTTTCTTCTCCAAATTGACATGTATCACAAAATTTGTGTTTTTCAAAAACAACTTTTGGTAAACCAATGACTAACTCATTTTTTGAAAGTTTGGAAATTAAATCAAAATGAGCATGTCCTAATCTTCTATGACAAAGCCAACCGTTATCATTTATAGCAGATAAACATTTAATATTAAAATGAGAAGACAAATCGTGCAAATCAAACACATATACATTCTCATGTCTATAACCTACAAATAAGGTTTTGTTTTCTAGGGTGTTCTCAATAGTGCAATGAGTTTTCTCAAAAATTACTCTATAACCTTTATCACATAATTGACTAATGCTAAGCAAGTTATGTTTTAAACCATCAACAAGTAAAACATGTTCAATAATAGGAGAAGGATTTTTAGCAATACTACCTATACCAATGATTTTGCCATTGCTATTGTCATCGAAAGTCACATATTTGCCATCCTTTGGTTGGAGTGTGGCGAAAATAGTTTTATTTCCGTTCATGTGACTCAAACATGCACTGTCGAGATACCATCTATTGTTACTAGATTTTGTCTTGAAACATACCTACAAAAATTTGATTTTTCTATTAGTACCCATATTTTCTTGGGTCCATAAAAGTTAGAACTTGACATTCTTGAAATGTCCTTAGGGACACACATCTTTTTTTATTTTAGCAAAAGAATTTCTTTTAACAGGACATGAAGGTGAAATATGACCTTTTGTACCACTAAAATGACATGTGAGATGAGAGTGACTAAAAGATACATGCACAAAACCATTTTTGATAGTTTTTACTTTTGAAAAAGGTTTATATCCAATTCTGGCTCTACCAAAAGTACGATTTTGATTTTTAAGAATTTTATCTAAAGTCTCTCAACTTAGAGTGAATTTTGAAAGAATATTTTTTAAGTCTTTGATATTTTCTTTCAAACCAATTTGCTCCTTTTTTATAGACTCATTTTCTTCTTGCAATACAACTAATCTTTTCTCAGAAATTAAAGACTCTTTTCAAGTTAAAATCTCAATTTCCTTTTTTATTTTCATGGCTTCATTTTCTAAAGCATTTATCTTGGACGTTAAGGATTCATTTTCTTTTGATAAACTTGAAATCACTTTCTATTAATAGTTACTTTTCAAACTAAGTTTCTTAATTTCAGCATGTAATTTATCAAAAGTTGATTGTAATTCATCAAACATAAAAGATTCGTCATTTACGTTATCTTCGTTTCCAAGTGCCATTAAGCATAGGTTAGCAACCTCATTTTTGCAAACTTCGGTTTTTGAATCCCTTTTATCACTATCTTACAATCATGGCTTTCTTCTTGTCCATCTTGAATTGTTTCTTAAGTCTCAGACATTCTGATTTGTAGTGTCCAGGTTTGTTGCGTTCGTAGCAGGTAACTTCAGATTTTTTGTGATTTTCTCCCATTTGAAAATCCCTATTGTTGAAGTCTTTTCTAAAAAAATTTCGCACGCCTTGTTTCTTTTTCACAAACCTTTTGAACTTCCTAGTAATGAATGTCATTTCCCGATCATCATTCGAATCATCTTCCTCATACTATTGATGTTTTGAGGTGGATTTGAAGGCTGTTCATTTCTTCTTGTTGTTGTCCTCCTCTTTCTTTCCTTCTTGCATTATGCGCTCATGAGTTAAAGAAGATCTCATTAACTCATCTAGACTTAGGCTTGGTAAATCCTTGGCTTCGGTAATGGCAATGACTTTTGTCTCCCAACTTTTTGGGAATGACCTAAGAACTTTTCTTACAATTTCAGCATTAGTATATATTTTGTTAAGAGAAGTTAAACCATTAATAATATCAGTAAAGCGAGTAAACATTTAAGGAATAGTTTTATTAGGCTTCATTTTAAAGAGTTCATAATTATGGACTAGCAAACTAACTCTTGATTCTTTAACTTGTTCAGTTTCCTCATGAGTCACTATAAGCTTATCCTAAATTTCTTTTGCAGTTTTACATGTGGAAATTCTATTGAACTCGTTGGCATCTAAGGTGCAGTACAACATGTTTGTGACTTTGACATTAATTTGGGCATTCTAGTATGTGATTCATTCCACTCATCTTCAAGTTTTGGTACTTTAAAGCCATCTACGGTTTTGTTAGGAATTTTTTGACCATTGCAAATAATTTTACAACATTCATAATCATTAGATTGAACATGTATGGTCATCCTAGTTTTCCAATAGCTAAAATTTGTACCGCTAAATAGTGGTGGCCTATTGGATGCTTGTCCCTCAAGTAAGGAATAACTAGTGGTTGCCATGATCTACTCTAAAGCAGTTAAGTCACACAAACTAGAGTCTAGGCTCTTATACCAATTGTTATCCCAGGTAGGCAACCCGAGAGGGCAGGCGAATTGGGTTATCAAAAAAAAATTACAATATTAAAAATAACAAATACAATATTCAGAATAAAAAACAAAACAATAATTATCAATGTAAAAGTAATAGAGATAGGGAGAGAAAATCAAACACTGAGATTTATAGTAGCTCAGCACGCCGGGCCTACGTCCACTCTCCAAGGAACCTCCTTGACAAATTTTTCACTATCAAAATGAATCAATACACCACCAAGGCTTCACTAAGCTTGTGGATTTTACACAGGTCTTACTTTTATCTATTGAGCCTCATTCAACAATAAATGTCTTACCCTTATAAAATTTTCTCACAAAAAAAAATAAAAAATAAGGGGTTCTTTAACCCTCTTTTACAATAATTTCTCACAAAGAGTAGATATGAAAGTGTAAGAACAAAGACTACACTTAGATCTGAAAGTGAAAAAGCAGAATACAATACACTCAAAAATTTGGAGCACACAAATATTTTGCTCTTCAAGTTCTTTATTTTTTTTCTTCACACAAAACACTTCTATTTATAGACAAAATTATATCCGTTGGAAGAGATAGGCATTCTTTGAGACATCAGTTGAATCCGTATGGAAGAAAATCATGCGGAAAAAAATCTGTAATCTTGCAAATTTGAGCACCTTTAAGCTTTAGTCAAATTTGTACTAAAAAGCAAAAAGAAAATCTAATGGAAATAATGTCATGTATGACTTTCCACATGCCAATATGCATATATGTAATATGATAAAATCAATGTAGTGTAAAAAGTCTAATAGCTCACGTGATGTATCCTATTTATATTATATGCATTATATATAATATTCAAATCAAATATTTGCATACACAATAAAATCTTTTAAATAATATTTATAATAGATCTGGACATATAGACCCTTTTTTAATTTTTGTATATGTTCTAGACATTTTAAACTAAACATAACCTACCATTCCATGTGGGTATATCAATTTTGTCAAAAAAAGACAACTTATCAATATCAAATTTGTCAAAAGATGAATAGTGATCAGCCAACCAATCAATTAATTTCATCAAAATAATACAACTAATTAACTTTGAATTCGTCAAAAAGTGAATAGTGATCAGCTAACCAATCAATCAATTTTTATCAAAATAATACAACTAATTAACTTTAAATTTGTCAAAAACTAAATAGTATCCAGCTAACTAATCAATCAATTTTGTCAACTAATAAATTTGTCAAAAAGTGAATAGTAATGTTTTCAAAATATTTTCGTTTAAATAATATTTATCATAAATATATCATACAACCTATATTTTAAACAGATAATATTTTGTATCAAATAATATAGAATATGTATATTAAAAAATTCAAAATTTTCAAATAATATTTTAGACATCATCAAAATTAAACAACATGATTAACAATCTCCCCCTTTTTGATGATGGCAATATCTGTATGGATTTGACACAAAAAAGAAAAATCAACAAATTATTTGATAATTTTACAACATAAGATATTTGATAATTTAAAACACATGTATGGCAATTCAAATTCACATTTTACAATTAAAACTTAAAATTTTCTCCCCCTTTGACATCATCAAAATAAAATATGGAGATAGAACAGTTTTAGAGAGAAAAAATTTTCAGTGATCAAAACAAAAATCAGACAAACATATTACAAAAAATAATCTGAGATGCAAAATATATATATATATAATAATGGTTCTTATGTCTTGTCGTGATCATTGTGGGGATTTTGGAGTATCTCCTGAAAAAAAGGGTGCAGTGGTGCCCAAAATGTTAACAAACAAGAGATTTGAACAAATATGCATCGAGTATTGGATCGGAGGAGTGTATAAAAAGTGAGAAAGATGATAGGCAAAGATATGAAATCGTCAAGTGTTGTTAGAGAAAAATTTGTTTTACCTTCTTGTGAAATCATGTCATTTCTTACCTTAGCCATCAATGGTTTTGACATGCATGAGGTGCCTGTAATGCAGGCAAATGAGAGGTTACCAATGGTCCAGTCACACGTTATTCCGGTAACTGAGAGTCCTAGTATTTTGGTAGTCAGAATGATATCGATGATATTAATAACACTATGGCTCCTAGTATACAAGCGATGACTGCGGTTTCCAATATGGCTCAACGACTACAAACAAGAATACAAGAAAATCAACAATGGAGAGACGAGGTGTGCTTGTTAAAACAACAACTAGCTAACATTCGTCAAGAGAAGAGAGAGTTAGAGTGGAAAAATTTGCAGTTGGAAAATGCGGTGCAATATTATGCAACAGTTATAATGCCAAGACTCACAAAAGTCGAAAATAAAGAAAGGCATGTAAAGGAGGCTCATGAAAAGTTGCTGAGAGAAGTGAAACGCAAAAAATCTGTAAAGCATTCTCAACCCATACATGTAATCAATCAGAAGTTTCTCCTTCTGAAGTAAAATTCCAAGCACTTCTCTCTAAAAAAAAATTATATGTCTTTGCTATATATAAAAAAATTGCAAATAAGGGGGAAAAATAGTGGATAATGATATATACTCTCCCCTAAAATTATGCATAGAATATACAAATGCCTTCTTAAGATTATTTGTATTTTTATTTTTTATTTTATTGATTTAATTTCAAAAGATTACATAATACGAGTCTCCCCCTAAATTAATACACAAAAGGAAATTATACAAATTGTAAGAAATAGATTACCAATTTATAATATCAAGGGCCATTAAGATCCGGCCATAAACACTTACACTGAGTGCACTATCATAAAAAGAGAAAATACAAATAAATAAAATTTCTTCATACTTGCAAAAGCAATTGTTATTAAATACAAGAGAGTTTGGAGCACATATAACCATATAAAAAATATCACACAGTGCAAAAATAATTTTAACATGTTGATCGGCGAAAATGTTGATGATCGGAAAGATTTGTGTAGATCAGTGACGAACTTTTGTAGAATGGTGATGGATCTCGGTGGATCAGCAACAAATCTTGATGGATCGGAAATGATGTCAAAGATCGGTGATGAAGGTGTTGTGCAGAGCAATGATGAATCTTGGTAGATCGGTGAGGGATGTGGGTGGATGATGGTAGTAATAAAAGTGATGGATGATGGTGATGATGGAGTTGGAGTTGGATGATAAAGGGGAAGTGAGAGTAAAAAAGAGATAGGAGAATAGAGAGAGAAACTGAGAGTAAGAGTGAAAGAGAAAACTAAGAGTGAGGGAGAAAGCAAGTGAGAGATAGAGACAGAGTGGGTGAGAGAGAGAGAGAGAAAGAGAGAGAATATATATACATATATATAATTTTTTATTATAATTATTTTATTTAATTATTTTTTATTTAAAATTTATATTTAATATAAACATTATATTGGAGTATTCATCATACCAAGTTCAGTTCTAATATAACAAAATTGTTCTTCATTAAGAGACTTGGTAAATATGTTAGCTAATTGATGATTTGTAGGCACAAATTCGAGTTCAATGTCACCTTTGAGTACATGATCTCTTAGAAAATGTTTCCTTATTTCAATGTGTTTAGTGCGTGAGTGTTGAATAGGATTTTTTGAAAGGTTAATGGCACTAGTGTTGTTACATTTTATAGGAATATGATCATGGTGAAATCCAAAATCTTGAAGTTGTTGTTTCATCCCAAGCAATTGTGCACAACACCCAGCGGCGGCAATGAATCTGCTTCAGCAGTTCACAGGGCCACTGAGTTTTGTTTTTTGCAAAACCAAGAAGTGAGTGAGTATCCAAGAAAATGACAAGTGCCACTAGTGCTTTTACGATCAAGTCTACATCCTGCAAAGTTGGCATCCGAGTAACCAGAAAGTTCAAAAGTAGTTTCCTTAGGATACCATAATCCCAAATTTGGAGTGCCAACAAGATATCTGAAAATACGTTTGACTACGATAATGTGTGACTCTTTAGGTGCGGATTGAAAACGTGCACACATACAAACACTAAATATTATATCAGGTCTACTAGCAGTAAAATAAAGTAAAGAACCGATCATACCTCGATATTTCTTTCATCTACTGGTTTTCCTTGTTCAACTTTGTCGATTTTTATTGATGTGCTCATTGGAGTTGCTGCAGGCTTTGATGATTCCATTTCAAACCTTTTTAGTAGATCCTTGATATATTTTATTTGCTTTAAATGGATCCTATCCTTGGTTTGTTTAATTTGTAGACCGTGGAAGTAATTTAACTCCCCAATCATACTCATTTCGAATTCACCCTGCATATTTTTAACAAATTCTTTGCACAAATTTTCATTAGTAGTACCGAAAATGATATCATCAACATAAATTTGAACAATTCCCATATCCTCCTTCTTGGTTTTTATAAAAAGAGTTGTATCAATTTTTCCTCTAGAAAAACCTTTGTTAAGTAGAAAATTACTCAATCTTTCATACCATGCTCCAAGAGCTTGTTTTAAGCCATATAAGGCTTTTGAAAGTTTGAAAACATGATCAGGGTATTTATGATTTTCAAAACCGGGAGGTTTTTCAACATAAACTTCTTCCAAACTGCATCCCTTTAAAAAAGTACTTTTAACATCCATTTGATATAATTTAAAATTTTTAAAACATGCCAAAGCAAGTAACATTCTAATAGCTTCAAGTGTAGCAACTGGTGCAGAAGTTTCATCAAAATCAATGCCCTCTTCTTGATTATAACCTTAGCTTTGTTTCGAATAACAACTTCGGATTCATCCATTTTATTTCGAAAAATCCATTTTGTACCAATAACGGGATGATCCTTAGGTCGAGGGGTCCAAAACCAAACGCCATTCCTTTCAAATTGATTTAATTCTTCTTGCATTGTTAAAATCTAGTTTTCATCATTTTCAGCTTCTAAAAATGATTTTGGTTCAATTTGTGAAACAAACGCTAAGTTACCACAAACATTTTTAACAGAGGAACAAGTTTTTATACCTTCTGCTACATCACCTATGATAAGGTCTTTGGGGTGGCCATGAGCATATTTCCATTCCCTTGGTAAATTTGAGTCATTTTTTGGAAGATCATATATTTCTTGAAGTTTCTCCATTGTCACTTTTTCTTCATGTTTGCGTAATGGATTTTCTTTATTTTCTTTTATGTAAATGTTCTGCATGCTTGGTTGATTTTCTGCAATATCATCACTGACAAGATTCTTAGGAATAATGTTATTAGATTCATCAAAAGCAACATGCACAGATTCTTCAACAAGTAGAGTTTTTTTATTGAATTCTCTATAAGCTTTACTGGAAATTGAATAACCAAGAAATATAGTTTCATCCAATTTAGTATCAAATTTTCCTAAGTTATCTTTATTGTTATTTAATACGAAGCATTTACAACCAAATGCACGCAAGTGACTAATATTAAGTTTTCTACCTTTCCAAATTTCATAAGGGGTTTTTTTAAGAATAGGTCTAATCATAGCACGATTTATAGCATAGCATCCAGTGAAAACGGCTTCAACCCCAAAATATCTAGGTAAATAATTCTCACAAATCATAGTACGGGCCATTTTTTCAAGAGTTTTATTTTTTCTTTCAACCACACTATTTTGTTGCAGAGTTCTAGGAGCTGAGAAATTATAATTTATTCTTACGTCATCACAAAACATAATAAAATCATCATTTTCAAATTCTTTACCATGATCACTTCTAACACTACAAATATTAAGATTTTTTTTCATTTTGAATTCTTTTACGTAGTTTTGAGAAATTATAAAAAGCTTCATTTTTGTGTACTAAAAATAATACCCATATATATCTAGTATAATCATCAACACAAATAAGAGTATAAGGTTTTCCTCCCAAACTTAATGTTCAAGAGGTCTAGTAGTTGAAACAACGTTTTTGGATTTGAAAGAAATTCTAATTTGTTTTCCAAATTAACATGTATCCCAAAGTTTGTCTTTTTCAAAAATAATTTTTGGTAAACCAATGACTAACTCATTTTTTGAAAGTTTAGAAATTAAATCAAAATGAGCATGTCCTAATCTTCTATACCAAAGCCAGCCATTATCATTTATAGAAAATAAACATTTAATATTAAAATGAGAAGACAAATCATGCAAATCAAACACATATACATTCTCATATCTATAACCTACAAATAAGGTTTTGTTTTCTAGGATGTTCTCAATAGTGCAATAAGTTTTCGTTAGGGAAAATATATGATTTCCTATAATTAAATCAATCAATGGGAATAAAAAAAACTAATGCGGAAAAATTAAATCAACAACGACACAAGAATTTTACGTGGTTCCCTCAATGTGAGGTACGTCTACGGGATCGAAATTTGATTCCACTATCAGCCAAAGAGTTTCTAAACGATTACAAACGAGACAAAAATGGTCTCACAAACCATCCTTAGTGAATTCCAAATAATCACAAATAGCTAAGAGAAAAGAACTCACCAAATAAACGAATAAAAGTCTTCGAAACAAGATTGTAGAAAACCCAAAATTTGAACTCCACCGAATTGATTTTGATCCAAATGACACTCACACAGTAAACTATGCTTCAGTAACAAAACCCACCAAATTTGACTATCCCCAAACACTATCTCACCAGCAATCAAAATCACAATCACCGCTGTTGCACGCCTTTCGAAGAACAAAAACAATACCAATATATATTGTGAACTCTTGGGTTTTTTTTATCAAAACCCTAGTTGTTATCGAATTGCTTATAAAATACTCGTTGGGCCTCCAAAAGTTAGATATAATATATTATAACCAATATCAAACCAAATTAAATATTTTAATAAACCAATTGGGTCCCATACTCCAATAAAGAGGTATACCCGACAATTCTTCCCCCTACCGACTTAGGTGGAGACATCAACCATACTCGCCAAAGTTCGACACTTCAAATGTTTGTCCTTTGACAAAGTCTTAGTCAACATATCCGAAATATTATCATCCGTGTGAACCATTTTGAGTTGCAACAATTTCGAATCTAACACATCACGAATCCAATGGTATCTCACATCAATGTGTTTTGATCTCGAATGAAAAGTAAAATTTTTACTCAAATGAATAGCACCTTGACTATCACAATAAAGCACATACTTTTCTTACTTCAAACCCAACTCTTACAAAAATTTCTTCAACCATAACTCTCTTTTGCAAGCTTTCGTAATGGCAATAAATTCAGATTCGGTAGTTGAGAGAGCAACACATTTTTGTAATTTAGATTGCCATGCCACAGCTCTCCTTGCAAATGTCATCACATACACGGAAGTAGATTTTCTAGAATCAACATCATCGGCCATGTCAGAGTCTGTGAATCCATCAAGCATCAGTTTATCATCCCCAAAACACAAACACACCTTCGAAGTCCCTCGAAGATACCTTAGAATCCATTTTATCGCTGCCCAATGTTCTTATCCCGGATTAGAGAGAAACTAACTCACCACACAAACGGCATGAGTAATATTCGGCCTTGTACAAACCATGGCGTACATCAAAGAACCAACCGCTGAAGCATAAGAAGTTTTCAACATCTCTTCTTGTCTTTCTCACTTGTAGGACATTGATTCGAACTAAGCTTGAGTGACCCCCATGTGGACAACCAACGGACTTCACTTTATCCATGTTGAACCTATTAAGAACTTTTTCAATGTAACTTTCTTGAGACAACCAAATCAGTCCTTTTTTGCGATCACAAAAAATTTTCATACCAAGTATTTGCTTTGCCGGCACCAAATCTTTCATAACAAACGACTTGCCCAACTCTAATTTCAACCTGTTAATCATAGTGTAATCTTGACCCACAATTAACATGTCATCAATATAAAGCAAAAGAATAATAAATTTTCCATCTGAAATTTTTTTCACAAACATACAATGGTCCGAAGTGGTTTTAGAAAAACCATTATTCATCATGAAAGAGTCAAATTTTTTTGTACCATTGTCGCGGGGCTTGCTTGAGGCCATACAAACTTTTCTTCAATTTACAAACAAATTTTTCTTTCCCTTTCTCTACAAAACCTTCCGGTTACTCTATGTAAATTTCTTCTTCAAAGTCACCATGAAGAAATGCGGTCTACACATCAAGTTGCTTAACTTTAAAGGTCATACTTGCGGCCATGCCAAGTACAACCCGAATAGAAGGCATCTTCACAACTAGCAAGTCTCATCAAAGTCAATACTTTTCTTTTGCCCAAAGTCTTTCACAACAAGACGTGCTTTGTACCTCAAATTCTTGCTATCATTCTTTAATTTGAAAACCCATTTATTTTTCAGAATTTTCCTCCCCTAAGGTAACTTCACTAAATCATAAGTTTGATTTTCAAGCAAGGAATTCATCTCCTCTTCCATGGCCTTTTTCCAATCATCTTTTTTTGCATGCTCAATTGCTTCTTGGTAGCTCTCGGGCTCCCCTTGATCAGAAATCAACACAAATTCATTGGGAGGATATTTTCTCGAAAGTTACCGGTCCCTTGTAGATTTCCTCAACTCAAGTTGTGGTGGTGGTTTTTGAGTTGAATGATCTTCCTCAATTTCAGGCTCAACTTCATTTGGAGTGGTATCATCATCTACATCTTCAAGAAATGGCTACATATCTCCCCCATTTTTATAGCGACCCCGGTCTTTTCCCATTTGATTATCATATTCGGACTTATGTTCCGTAGATTCTGTTGTCTTATTATTGTTGTGGTTGTCCTTTAATTCTTTATTTTTGGGTTATAGGATGTTTTGGGCAGGTTGACTGCAGGTGGTTGAGTTTAGAAACCAAGGGTTGATGTTCAGTTTTTGGCTTGTCCGCTCGAGCGGGGAGTTTAACGCTCGAGCGGGGACCTGTTGTTCCTTGTACGCTCGAGCGGGGGTTTTGGCGCTCGAGCGGGAAAAACACCCATCCAGTATTTCTTGCGCAGGGTTGTACGCTCGAGCGGGAGTTGGGCCGCTCGAGCGGGAGTCTGTGAGTGTTCGCTCGAGCGGGGGTTTGTCCGCTCGAGCGGGGCGTCTGGGTATAAAATCGTGTTTTTGACGTTTTAAAGCAGTTTTTCATCCTCTTTTCAGATTCCAAACCCTAGATTACGAGTTCTCTCTCTCCCAACTCACCTTCTCTCTTAGGTTTGATCTACTTAGAGTGAGTTTCTAACCTAGATCCTTTATTAAAAAGGTAGAGGAGAGTGATGGCTACTTTTTTATCTGAAGAATTGTGGATTTGGAGAACTTGGATTTCGGGTCAATCTTCTCCATTTGGGTTCTCCTTTGAGGTAGGGATTCTCCTTGTTTCTTTTCAATACTCCATCTATAGATAGACATGTGGTAGTTTTTGTATTGCATAAAAACAGTATATCATGTTGGATTTATTAAAAATCATGAGGTTGAACCTTGGGTTGACTGTTGGAGTTGGGTTTATTATCATTAGTTATGGTTTAGGCTAATTGGGGTGTTAATTAGCATGTTGTTGTTGAAAGGAGAGAAAACCCTAATTTTATTTGATTTAATAAATTAATAGAGGGGTTCTGATCGTTGGGCAATACTTATGTATTTTGGGTCTTCAATGTGATCATTGTTGTTTGTTGTTAATAATTGAGCCTTTTAGGTCAATATTGAGAAAGAGGGAGGAAAACCCTAGTTTAATGATTATAACTTAATTTGCATAATTAAATTGGAGTGGCTTGGAAAAGAATGTAATGGGTTAAAATGAGTTATGGCCTTATTGTCCAGGGAATTGAATTTGTGAAGGCAAAAGGTATGAGAGTTGGATTATTGTAATGTGAGTGTTGAACACACATATGTGGTGGTTGTATCTTTAACTGCCATGTTAGTTTTGTTATAGGGTTTGTAGTTTCATGATAATTGAGTCTGTTAATAGATGTACAACATACCTGCATCTAGAGGTTTTGTCCTTGGTCATCGGTGGAGGATGACACGGTTGTGTTGAATTGTTGTGTATGCATTACACCATTGATTGTTTGTGTATATGACGTTGTGTTTATATGCATTACTTGTGTATGGGAGGAGATAGGGGATGTACTCCACGGTTTAGGGAAGATGGGGATGTACCTCTAAGGGTTAATGATTATGGGAAGATAGGGGATGAACCCAGGGTTGCTGCTTATATGCGTGCCTATTGCAGAGATACAGCTCATATGCTTATCTATTTGATATGATACATCACCAAAATGTGTATCAGTTGGGAAGTATGGAAGTGAATTTGATTGTGATTGATACAATACCAACTTGTGTATTTGTTATGTTATATGAGAGGTTTAACTTGATTTGTTATCCCTGTTGAATTGAAAAGATTGTTAATAAGAGATGAAACCCTTGTTGAAGTATTTGGCTAGGTTCTGAGCCATAAAAGGAAAGGTGAATTGTGCCATAGACTATGTGTCATAGGCAATGTAGACATTCGTGTCATGAAATTGTAAATGGATTATCTTGTGTTAATCATGTATCAGTTGCTACCCCTTGTCTTTTAGAAGTGTAAAGAGAATCAAATATTTTAGAAATATGTTCTAGAAAGGCACATCTGTTGTTTGTGTGAAAATTGGAGAATAGTAGTGGTCTTAGTGAATTTATTTCCTAAGTAATTGCTTATGTATAAAAGAATGGGAATGGGAACTAATGAAAGGAATAAGGAAAGATAAATAAACATGGCGTTGTTTGAAACGGTTGTTTTCAAGAAAAGTTCATACATATATATATTTTGTATAAAATGTCATAAAACTATTCTAGTACGAGAATGAGTGTGCATGATCATAGCTATTTGTAATGTTGTTATTGTTGAGGATCATGTTGAGATCCCTACTGGACTATATGTTCATCCCACGTTGTTGAATCTTTTTCAGGTATTAAGCAGGTTGAGCTGCAAGAGTTGAATTTACTTATTTGTTGGCCACGGGGCCACTTCGTTGTAGGCGGAATGCCATATGTGTAAAAGGGTTGCACCCTTCATTTGATTATTTAATGTTGTAAGCCTGAGGGCATCTTATTTAGAATGCTCATGTAATATTTACTTTGCATACGAATGAGAGTATTGTTAATCACTTCTACGGATTGAATGTATGAGTTTATTTCCGCATGTTATCTCTGAAATTGAATTAAGTTAATGGAATTGGTAATGACTTCGAGTAATAAAAAGTGGGGCGTGACAACTTGGTATCAGAGCTGCCAGGTTTGAATACCTTGAGCTCGTGGGAAGTGGTTTTTACCACAGTGGGTTTACTACGTGTAGTGAGGACGTTGCATATAGATACCATGAGAATTAGGACTTATGTGTTGCATTTATGTGAGCATGGGATTCAGTCTCTTGGATAGTATTCATAGCCGGTGAACTTGCTTTGAGGTCCTTTTGGAAACGCGCCTGATCAACGTGGTTTCTGATAGGAATTCCTTGAGAGTTCCGGGATGAGTGGCTATCTTTGTGGACTTGATTCGATTATGTGTTTACATGTTTAGATGTTTATATGCAATAGAGATGTAAATTTTGAGACTAAGTGTGTCTTGTGACCTTTTGGTGGTAGTGTATGCCTCGGAGAAGGCTATCGTGCTTTGCGCTAAGTGTAATTTATCTTGTGCTTTATAGGATGTCTACACGAGGGAGTAGAGGTCGGTTGAGTAGTAGGAACGCCGGGAGAGGCACAGCAGTTCCTTTAGTACCTGCCGTTGCAGCATCGGCTGTCGGCGAGGATGTCGCACGTGAGATTGTGAGAGCAGTGCAAGACGCCCTAGCTCGTACTGAGGGCGGCAGAGGGCATGCTCTCAAGCTTACTAAGGAGTTCTTTCGCTCCGGTCCACCTGAGTTTGTGGGGGAGGCTAGATCGTTGGAAGCAGAGAATTGGTTAGAGCAGATTACTAAGACTCTTGATATGCTCAGAGTCGAAGATGAGGAGTTGAGGGTTTCTTTGGTGACTTTTCAGTTGAAGAGTGATGCGAGTTATTGGTGGAAGAAGACTAAGAATAATGTGGGTGGCACGTGGGTTGCTTTTACCGAGGCCTTTTTGGCCAAGTATTTCCCTCCTTCTGCTCGGGAAAGGTTGAGAGATCAGTTTTTGGAGTTGCGTTAGGATGCTACCCCTGTGGCACAGTTTGAGATGCTATGTGATAGTTAGTCGAGGTTTGCTCCAGAGTTGGTGACAACAGAGGAGAGTCGTTGTTTTGAGTTCGAAAGGCGGTTGTGTTTCGATATTCGGGAGAAGGTAGCTGGATCCTTGTGGAAGGATTACTATACTTTAGTTGAGGCAGCGGCCCATGTGGAGGCCCTGATTGCTAGTGATGATGGGGTCTTGGGGAGGTTCAGGTTTCAGACCAGTCTCTGAGTAGAAGGTCTGGCGGTTGTTTTGTTTGTGGCTAGCTGGGCCATGGTAGACGTTCTTGTCCTTTGCGAGGGGCGACTAATTAGTTAGCCCTATAGTGTTACCTTGGAGAGGGACTTTTTGTGATGTTGGCCGGTGGTGTATCATGTATATTGATTTTGTTGTGGACTGGTGTACTGAGGGATGCTGAGGCACCATGCTTATGTATCGCATTTATATGCATAGTGTTGTTTGTTTAATCCTCATGTATTGGGGAGTATGTATGAGATTTCGAACTCTCTATTTATTTTGAGAAGTTGTTAATGGGATCAAGGATCCTAGCGTTGTTGCTTGCTTGGCACTGTATATTGCGTTAACTATGTGTTGGTTTGTGAATCTTGTTCATGTTAGAGTTTGATTGTTGAGAACGGGAACCCGTGGATGTATGTGTTAGATGTGATGGTTTCGAGAGTGTGTGGTGTTGGCAAGGTTGTGTGGGATTTGCATCTCGGGTTAGTGAAAATGGTACTTGTTTGTTGGTATGTGTTTTGAGCTTTGCTAGTTAGCTAGTTCGTGGTGACCCCATCGGTTGTATAGGGGTAGTGTTTGTGTGGTGATTGGTTATCAATTGTTGGGTATGGTTTGCGAGTGAATACTGGCAGCATCCTTTAGAGGAAGAACAGTTTGTGTTCTAAAATAACGAGAATGGCGTTGGCCAAAATTGTTCGTCGCGATTAAGATTGTTGTAATTGAAGTTGACCATGTCGGTTTTCGGTTGAGGAGTTGAGCAAGCTTTCTATCTAGCCTTGGAGGATGGTAATCCCTTAGAAATAATGTTGGTGTGATTTGATTTTAGGAGATCCGATGAGATTCCAAAATTTGGGGATTTGTGTGGAGAACTCCGTATTTGGGGTTAGTAATTTGAGTGGCACATCAGTGTGTGGATTACTGAGTGTGGAGTTTGTTGAGTTGATTTGTCAGTTTATTGGTATTGTGTTTTGAGTTGGCATTGATCACCTTGAGGATAGTTTTGATTGTTGTAGACCTTGCAAATGGCTTAGGTATAGCGAAAATAAGTCATTTATTTTGGATTGAATTAATACAGAACATTCATGTATTGATTATGTGTTGTATATGGCAAGTGTGTATTACATTGCATATGCATTTTGTTTTGGAGGAGATAGGGGATGGACCTCTAAATCGGATTTGTTGGGAGGAGATAGGGGATGGACTCCATTAGCATCACTTATGTGTGTGCTCATTGATAATAGAAATATTTCTATTTGTTGTTAATATGATATAGCTAATATGCTTATCTGTGGTGAAGTGAAAAATGCTTTATATGAGTTGTTATCTCATTTTATTGTTTGACCAGGTGTATGTTATTAAACTGGTTAAGTAAAGGGAGGCGGGATGAAATTGCAAAACCATGAATTTCTTATGCCTTATGTGTTGGTAGCACTGTATTTATTTCTATTAACTATCATTATAGAAATGTTATGCTTCGTGTTGGTTTTGGTATCACTGTATGAGTGATAGTTGTTGCTAATAGTATGTTGAAAAGAATGGGAAAACAAAATTTTGTCCTAGTGTTTGGGCCACCTAAGGGTGTTGTTGAGAAATTGATTTAAATCAAGGATTTTGAGGAATTCTAAATGAATCTTTTTAGTGAATAAACAGTGGATGATTTTGTGTTTTGGATAACACTGTATTTGTGAAAAATATTTACAAAACTTGAGCTTTCCATGGAAAATGGAAGATTTATTTTGAAATGTTGACATTGAAAATTTGACTATCTTTGAGAAATGTCTCTTGATCAAGAAAATGTTTTCTTATTATTTACTCATAAGATTTGCTTTAGTTAGCTTCTTGGGAATCTTGTTGTTGAATAGTGACTTGGCTTGAAGCACTAGTCGGTTGTTGTTTTGTTTCGGGGAAAGGTTTGGTTTGTTGAGATTTGCGTACCTTAAGTGTTGTCTTTTGGAACGTATCCCCTTAGTGAGTCTCTTCCTTGGTAAGAGTGGCTTGACGGTTTGTAGAAAGATTGGTTTCACTCCTAGTATTGGGGGAAAATGTTGGTATTGAGTAATTAGTTGGCCTTGTGTTTTGGTGTATCCTTAATTTCGGGGACGAAATTCTTTTAAGGGGGGGAGGTTATAGCGACCCCGGTCTTTTCCCATTTGATTATCATATTCGGACTTATGTTCCGTAGATTCTGTTGTCTTATTATTGTTGTGGTTGTCCTTTAATTCTTTATTTTTGGGTTATAGGATGTTTTGGGCAGGTTGACTGCAGGTGGTTGAGTTTAGAAACCAAGGGTTGATGTTCAGTTTTTGGCTTGTCCGCTCGAGCGGGGAGTTTAACGCTCGAGCGGGGACCTGTTGTTCCTTGTACGCTCGAGCGGGGGTTTTGGTGCTCGAGCGGGAAAAACACCCATCCAGTATTTCTTGCGCAGGGTTGTACGCTCGAGCGGGAGTTGGGCCGCTCGAGCGAGTTCAGGAGTGTCCGCCGGCGGGGGTTTGTCCGCCGGGAGCGGGGCGTCTGGGTATAAAATCGTGTTTTTGACGTTTTAAAGCAGTTTTTCATCCTCTTTTCAGATTCCAAACCCTAGATTACGAGTTCTCTCTCTCCCAACTCACCTTCTCTCTTAGGTTTCATCTAGCTTCCCGATAGAGATCAAATTGAAGCGAATATCGGGAACATGCCTCACATCTTTAGGCAACACCTTGTAGCCCAAATTTGTTTCCAAGCAAACATCACCCATGCCAATAATCTTTGACAAACCTTCATTACCCATTCGAACACAACCATAATTTCCTTTGGTGTAAGTAGTGAAGAAATTAACTCGAGAAGTCACATGAAAATAAGCACCGGAATCAATCACCCAATTGCTCTCTTGGCCTACAAAATTAATACAATCATCTTCACAAACGACCATGAGATCATCGGTAATAACCGCCATTGTGTCTTCTTGCTTCTTATCCACACTTTTATCACGCCTTTTCTCATTGGTCTTGAGCTTTCGGTATTCTCGCTTCATGTGCCCTTTTTTATGGAAATAATGGCACTCAATGTCTTTCTTTGAAAAAGAACCATATCTTGATTTATCACGGCTTTGATCACGACCATAAGGAGTCTTACTCCTCCCCTTTGTTTTACTTCAGCTTCTCACAACAAATACTTCTGAATGAGAGGAACCTATTGATTTTCTTCTAGTTTCTTCATTCAATAAGCTACTAGTGACTTGGCTCATTGTGACAACTCCATCAGGCGCCGAATTACTAACCGTCGCAACCAAAATCTTCCAACTTTTAGGCAAGGAACTAAGTAGCATCAAAGCCTGGAACTCATCATCAAAAACAATTTTCATAGAAGCAAGTTAGTTAATAATACTCTTTATTTCATTTAAATGTTCCAAAATGGGACTGTCATCTTTATATCTTAAATTAACCAACTTATGAAACAGAAAAGCTTTATTTGTGGCTGATTTCTTGTCTTAAAGGCCTTCTAATTATTTTCATAAATCATGTGCTGAAGTTTCAGTACCAACATAATGAAACACACTGTCATCAATCCATTGACGGATAACACCAATGGTTTTTCAATTAAGCCTCTTCCATTCATTATCTTTCATACCCTCGGGTTTGCCATTATCGCCCTCAATGGGTCCATACAAATCTTTACAAAATAATAAGTCCTCCATTTTAGTTTTCTAAGTTACTTAATTGCTTCCATTGAAGCTAGACATGGGACCCACATTCCTTTCCATTGATTTACACAAATAAATAAACCCAAATACACCGTAAGCTCTGATACCAGTTGTTAAGGAAAATATATGATTTCCCACAAGTAAATCAAACAATGAGAATAAAAACTAATGCGGAAAAATTAAATCAACAACGACATAAGAATTTTAAGTGGTTCCCTCAATGTGAGGTACATCCACGAGATTAAAATTCGATTCTACTATCAACCAAAAAATATTCAAACGATTACAAACGAGACACGAATGATCTCATAAACCACCCTTAGATGAATTCCAAATAATCACAAATAACTAAGAGGAAAGACCTCACCAAATAAACTAATAAAAGTCTTCAAAACAAGATTGTAGAAAACCCAAAATCTAAACTCCACCGAATTGATTTTGATCCAAACAGCACTCACACAGTAAACTATGCTTCTGGAACAAAACCTACCAAATTTGATTATCTCCCAAGCACTATCTCACCAACAATCAAAATCATAGCCACCGCTGCTGCACACCTTTAGAAAAACAAAAACAATACCAATATATATTGTGAACTCTTGGGTTTTTTTATCAAAACCCTAGCTATTATCAAATTGCTTATAAAATATCCATTGGGCCTCCAAAAATTACATATAATATATTAACAATATATTATAACCAATACCAAACCAAATTAAATATTTTAATAAACCAATTGAGTCCCATACTCCAATAAGCAGGTATACCCAATAGTTTTCTCAAAAATAACTCTATAACCTTTATCACATAATTGACTAATGCTAAACAAGTTATGTTTTAAACCTTCAACAAGTAAAACATTTTCAATAATAGTAGAAGGATTTTTACTAATACTATCTACACCAATGATTTTACCTTTGCTATTGTCTCCGAAAGTCACATATCCGCGGTCCTTTAGTTGGAGTGTGGCAAACATAGTTTTATTTCCGGTCATGTGCCTCGAACATGCACTGTCAAGATACCATCTATCGTTACTGGATTTTTTCTTGAAACATACCTACTAAAATTTGATTTCTCTATTGGTACCCATATTTTCTCAGGTCCATAAAAGTTAGAATTTGACATTCTTGAAATGTCCTTAGGGACCCACATCTTTTTTATTTTAGCAAAAGAATTTCTTTTAACAGGACACGAAGATGAAATATGACCTTTTGTACCACAAAAGTGACATGTAAGATGAGAGTGACTAGAAGATACATGCACAAAACTATTTTTAACAGTTTTTACTTTTGAAAAAGGTTTATATCCAATTTTGGCTCTACCAAAAATATGATTTTGATTTTTAAGAATTTTATCTAAAGTCTCTGTACCTTGAGTGAATTTTGAAAGAGTATTTTTTAAGTCTTCGATATTTTCTTTCAAACCAATTTGCTTCCTTTTTAAAGACTCATTTTCTTCTTGCAATACAATTAATCTTTTCTCAAAAATTGAAGACTCTTTTCAAGTTAAAATCTCATTTTCCTTTTTCATTTTCATGGCTTCATTTTCTATAGCATTTATCTTGGACATTAAGGATACGTTTTCTTTTGATAAACTTGCAATCATTTTCTTTTGACAATTACTTTTCAAACTAAGTTCTTAATTTCAGCATATAATTCATCAAAAGCTGATTGTAATTCATCAAACGTAAAAGATTCGGCATTTATCTCATCTTCATTTACAAGTGCCATTAAGCATAGGTCAGCAATCTCATTTTTGTAAACTTCGATTTCTGAATCCCTCTCATCACCATCTTCTCCCCATGCTGCAATCATGGCTTTCTTGTTATCCTTCTTGAATTGTTCCTTAAGTTCAGGACATTCTGATTTGTAGTGTCCAAGTTTGTTGTATTCATAGCTGGTAACTTCAGATTATTTGTGATTTTCTCCCCTTTCAAAATCCCTGTTGTTGAAGTCTTTTCTGAAAAAATTTTGCACGCCTTGTTTCTTTTTCACAAACCTTTTGAACTTCCTAGTGATGAATGTCATTTCCTCATTATCATCCGAATCATCTTCCTCATTCTCTTGATGTTTTGAGGTGGATTTGAAGCCTATTCCTTTCTTCTTATGGCAAACATAGTTTTATTTTTGGTCATGTGCCTCCAATATGCACTGTCGAGATACCATCTATTGTTACTAGATTTTGTCTTGAAACATACCTACAAAAATTTGATTTTTCTATTAGTACCCATATTTTCTTAGGTCCATAAAAGTTAGAACTTGACATTCTTGAAATGTCCTTAGGGACACACATCTATTTTTATTTTAGCAAAAGAATTTCTTTTAACAGGATATGAAGGTGAAATATGACCTTTTGTACCACTAAAATGACATGTGAGATGAGAGTGACTAGAAGATACATGCACAAAACCATTTTTGATAGTTTTTACTTTTGAAAAAGTTTATATCCAATTCTGGCTCTACCAAAGGTATGATTTGATTTTTAAGAATTTTATCTAAAGTCTCTCAACTTAGAGTGAATTTTGAAAGAGTATTTTTTAAGTCTTCGACATTTTCTTTCAAACCAATTTGCTCCTTTTTTATAGACTCATTTTCTTCTTGCAATACAACTAATCTTTTCTCAGAAATTAAAGACTCTTTTCAAGTTAAAATCTCATTTTCCTTTTTTATTTTCATGGCTTCATTTTCTAAAGCATTTATCTTGGACGTTAAGGATTCATTTTCTTTTGATAAACTTGAAATCACTTTCTATTAATAGTTACTTTTCAAACTAAGTTTCTTAATTTCAGCATGTAATTCATCAAAAGTTGATTGTAATTCATCAAACATAAAAGATTCATCATTCACCTCATCTTCGTTTCCAAGTGCCATTAAGCATAGGTTAGCAACCTCATTTTTGCAAACTTTGGTTTCTGAATCCCTTTCATCACTATCTTATAATCATGTCTTTCTTCTTGTCCATCTTGAATTGTTTCTTAAGTCTCGGACATTCTGATTTGTAGTGTCTAGGTTTGTTGCGTTCGTAGCAGGTAACTTTAGATTTTTTGTGATTTTCTTCCCTTTGAAAATCTCTATTGTTGAAGTCTTTTTTGAAAAATTTTCGCACGCCTTGTTTCTTTTTCACAAATCTTTTAAACTTCCTAGTGATGAATGTCATTTCCCGATCATCATTCAAATCATCTTCCTCATCCTCTTGATGTTTTGAGGTAGATTTGAAGGCTATTCTTTCTTCTTGTTGTTGTCCTTCTCTTCCTTTCCTTCTTGCATAATGAGCTCATGAGTTAAGAGAGATCCCGTTAACTCATCTACACTTAGCTTTGATAAATCCTTGGCTTCAGTAATGGCAATGACTTTTGTCGCCAAACTTTTAGGCAATGACCTAAGCACTTTTCTTACAATTTTAGCATTAGTATATATTTTGCCAAGAGAAGTTAAACCATTAACAATATTAGTAAAACGTGTAAACATTTGAGAAATAGTTTTATCAAGTTTCATTTTAAAGAGTTCATAATTATGGACTAGCAAACTAACTCTATATTCTTTAACTTGTTCGGTTCCCTTATGAGTAACTATAAGCTTATCCCAAATTTCTTTTGCAATTTTACATGTGGAAATTCTGTTGAACTCATTGGCATCTAAGGCGCAGTACAACATGTTTGTGGCTTTGATATTAATTTGGGCTATTTTAGTATCTGATTTATTCCACTCATCTTCAGGTTTAGATACCTTAAGGCCATTTACGGTTTTGTTAGGAATTTTTGGACCATTACAAAAATATATCTGTTGGAAGAGATTGGCGCTCCTTGAGACATTAGCTGAATCCATGTAGAAGAAAATCACGCAGAAAGAAAATCTGTAACCTTGTAAATTTCAGCACCTTTAAGCTTTAGTCAAATTTGTACTAAAAAGCAAAAAGAAAAGCTAATGGAAATGATGCCATGTATGACTTTCCACATACGAATATGCATATATGTAACATGATATAATCAATGTAGTGTAAAAAGTCTAATTGCTTATGTGATGTATTCTATTTATATTATATGCATTATATATAATATTCTAATCAAATATTTGCATGCATAGTAAAATCTTTTTAAGTAATATTTATAATAGATCTGAACATATATACCCTTTTAAAATTTGTGTATATGTTCTAGACATTTTAAACTAAACATAACCTACCACTCCATATGGGTATATCAATTTTGTCAAAAGAAGACAACTTATCAATATCAAATTTGTTAAAAGATGAATAGTGACCAGCCAACTAATCAATCAATTTTATCAAAATAATACAACTAATTAACTTTAAATTTGTCAAAAAGTGAATAGTGACCAACTAACCAATCAATCAATTTTATCAAAATAATACAACTAATTAACTTTAAATTTGTTAAAAACTAAATAGTAACCAGCTAACCAATCAATCAATTTTGTCAACTAATCAATTTTAAATTTGTCAAAATATGAATAGTAATATTTTCAAAATATTTCCATTTAAATAATATTTATAACAAATATATCATACAACCTATATTTTAAACAGATAATATTTTGTATCAAATAATATAGAATATGTATATTAAAAAATCCAAAATTTTCAAATAATATTTTAAACATCATCAAAATTAAACAACATGATTAACAATCTCTCCATTTTTTATGATGGCAATATCTGATTAGATTTGACACAAAAAAGAAAAATCAACAAATTATTTGATAATTTTGCAACATAAGATTTTGATAATTTAAAGCACATGTAATGCAATTCAAATAATTTTGCAACATAAGATATTTGATAATTTAAAGCACATGTATGGCAATTAAAATTCACATTTTACAATTAAAACTTATAATTTTCTCCCCTTTTGACATCATCAAAATAAAATATGGAGATAAAAAGGTTTTAGAGAGAAAAAATTTTCAGTGATCAAAACAAAAATCAGACAAACACATTTGAGAAAATAATTTGAGATGTAAAAAAAAAATTATAATAATGATTCTTATGTCTTGTCGTGATCATTGTGGGGATTTTGGAGCATCTCCTGAAAAAAAAGGTGCAGCAACGCCCAAAATGTTGACAAACAAGAGATTTTAGCATATATGTATCGATTATTAGATCGGATGAGTGTATAAAAAGTGAGAAAGATGATAAGCAGAGATACGAAATTGCAAGGGTTGTTAGAGAAAATTTTATTTTACCTTCTGGTATCATCATGTCATTTCTTACCTTAGCCATCAATGGTTCTAACATGCATGAGGTGCTTGTAATGCAGGCAAATGAGAGGTTACCAATGGTGCAGTCACACGTTATTTCGGTAACTGAGAGTCCTAGTGTTTTTGGTAATCGGAATGATATCGATGCTGCTAATAACACTATGGCTCTTAGTACACAAGTGACGACTGTGGTTTCCAATATGGCTCAACGACTACAAGCAAGAATACAAGAAAATCAACAATGAAGAGACAATGTGTGCTTTGTTAAAACAATAACTGGCTAATATTCGTTTGGAGAAGAGAGAGCTAGAAAGAAAAATTCGTAGTTAGAGAATGCGATGCAATATTATGCAACGGTTATAATGCCAAGACTCACAGAAGTCGAAAATAGAAAGAGGTATGTAAAAGAGGCCTATGAAAAGTTGTTGAGAGCAGTGAAACGTAAAAAATCTGTGAAGCCTTCTATAGCTCGGCTTTTCGTGCCCCCTTTCGGAAGACGAATAATCCCTACAATATCGAACTCCCGCGATTCTAAATCTAATCGCATAAGTGCAATGTGAAATAGAGAAACACTAAAGAGTCCCAATCCAGCAAATCTTTTGGAAAATCAATTTTGAATCAAATTGCCAAAAATGGACTGCTTTGCTAGATACAGAGTCGCCACCTAAATATTTTATTTTTGGGAAATTTGGGAAACCCATGATTCTTGCCAAAGGCCACGTGTCCGTCATCACCAAGATTGTCTCGACTCGGGAACTTAGGTACGAGAGGGGAAGGTCATGAATTGAGCACTCCCGCTCGCCCGATAAAAGATCGGCCTCTACTAATCATGATATGAATCTTATGTACATTATATGCTCTTGTTCCGGTTTATTAGGCTAGCATTACTATGTGATGCACACACATACACGTATAGACTAACTTGCAAGAATTAGAACACTTGATTCATGTTTGTTTGCAAAATTGTTTCGAAATGTGTACCACTTGAAAAAGTGATCGCATATGAACATTACTTAAGTTATTTCAATTTAAGCAATTAGCCTTAATCCACAGGCATTCAAGCAAGTATAACACTTAAGCAATTAGCCTCATGGCAAGCATGCTAGACATGGCAACAATCACATACATGCGATATGCTAAAGCGAGTAAAGGCTCACCTAGTACTCTAAGCCAAAAAAGATGAAAGAGTTGGAACAATGCACAATCCTAACTATGCGATATGACTAATGCAACACATGCGATATGCAACTACTAGGCTTGGCTACTAATATGGCATATGAAGCAATTTGATAACATGCGGTCTAAGCACATATTCAAAGAATATTAAACTAACAATGCAAGTTAGAATGATGAACCGAGCCTAATGTATGCAATACAAATGGATGCAAACATGGAGAATGCTAAACAAAACACGATGTCCTAATCTAACCATCATAAGTAAATAAATAAAATGGAGAAAGACGTAGGGTTAGAAGACATACACATTATTACAACATTACGCCCTCACAAAGGAGAGTCCGAATGAGCTAACTAGCTAACTAATTAAAGCTAAACTAATTAATTAACTATTACAAAAAAAAAAAATGAATAAATAGCTAAACTACTTAACTAATTATTACAAACCGAATTAATTAACTACTCTATATAACTAAAATAATTTCAACGTGAAGCGAATTAGCTATTCTAACTAATTAAGTACAAAGCCACTATTTAAGCACGACATCAATATATGCAACACGGATCCCGAGGATCGATGGCGAGCTCATACATGAATGCGGTTTTCAACCAAAAAGTCACTGTTTCTGCTGCTGAATGTCTCTGTTGCACAATAGAACACTTGCACCAATTTCCATCTTTAGACCAACTCTGTTCTGCCTCAAGAGAACACTACTTGAATTTGCACTGGTGGCTGGCAAAAAGCCTGCCGGCCACTGCTAACAGAACTCCCCTGCTATAACAGAGAGCAAATAGAGCAGAGAAACTGTATTCTCAAGAGCTTGTTTGCACAATTACCCCTCCTTATCATTTGAATAACTCAAAGGAGTTGTAAACTTGATTCACAAACCATCAATCTATGCAATTTCATTACATGATGGCTTATGAACCAAGGTGTGCAAGTTCAATAAATACAACAAAATCAGACTCTCAAAACCACCTCCCTATCATGAAGGATCAAGGGAAGGAATTGACAATGAATCTTGAACCGTTTTCATCACTAATGAGTACGAAACGACTAACACTCAAGAGTTCAATTAACGCCAATTGAACCCAAACCAAATTGTTATCTTACATCATTTTAATCACCAATTTTATTACTTCATTGTAGATTACCATCAATTCTTCAATCAATTGAGTCCAATGGGTGAATTTAAGTCCTCTAATGGAAAGAGGGCTCAAACCAAGAGTTTCTTTAGGCATGAAAGAGACATCATACCATTGGTAATGAACCCCCAAAGGGATTAAACCATTAAGCATGACATCTCAATCTCATGCTTAAACAAACAAGTTGTTTGAAACCACTTTCAAAGCAAAACAAAAACCAAGAAAGAAGGAAGGTTGCAGAGGTGATAAAGAGTGATCACAAGTATGGAAAACCATAAATAAACACTATCAACTCAAATAAGATGGTGTCTAAGGCCTAAACACCAAACTCATGAGGACAATTACACTATAAGCATGCAAAACAAAACTCAAATGCAAAAAAAAAAAAAAAACATTTAGAAATAGTCCTAAAATAGTCTAAAAATAATCCTAAAACATGCTGGAATTAAGACAAAAATGGCTAGATTAATAAGCTAAAAGATGTATCATGCTAGGCTAGTAAGCAAAACACAAGGAAGGGAGGCTAACCCCTCCAATTTTGGACTTCAAGACATGATTTTAGCCACTAAAATAACTCTGAAAAAAAGTATTTAAAAGCTCAAAAAAAGATAGTGCAAAGGTGGGAAACACAAGGGAAAAAGCCTTAAGAGGAAGGCGTAACGAAGGGTGAACCACTCCTCAACCTTTATTGACCTTAAAATCCAAGTTTTAGCCCAAAAATACAGATTTTTTACAGCCCAAAAATAGTTGGAAAATAGTAAGAAAAAGAGTGAATACATCAACTAAAGAGGCAAAGCCTTATACCTCTTGAAGAGAAGATCCAATTTCAAGCAATAAAGCAAAGCACACACATCCTCAAGAGCTCAAACAAGGCTCAAAGACACCTCAACTTAAAGATGGAGAGGTTTGGTTAAGAGTGTATAGGCAATGGTGAAGGATATGTAAGCAAGGGTTAAGAAATTTGCAAGAGAGAGAGAGAATTGTAAAGAGAGGGGAAAAATTTTGCTCCAAAATTTTCCTCATCTCTAAGCAAGAGGGGAGGCTCTCTATATATAAAAAAACATGAATTTCCCTCATAAACATCCAACCATATATGTGGAAGCAAATGCAAGCATCTGTGCAAATAGTTAGCACAGTTACTACAAAATATCTACAAAAGACATTGGTGGTCGGCCGGCCATCACTGGTGGCCGGTAAGCCACATCAATGGCCAACAACCAAGAGTGACGACCGGCAGCCCAAAGAGGTGGCCGGCAGGCCACCAAAGGTTGCAGGCTTGAAGATCTCTGGGTTTGGTCCAAAAATGAGGCAATAGGTGTGTAATGTTAAAAGGCTCAAAGCTATGGCATTCCGTTGAGGGCTTCAAGCACTTGATAAGCATATGCACTCATCATTGGATGTGCAAGCAATGATGTCCAAGTCGTAAGGGCGGTCAAAAATGGGGTGTCTACACCTTCTCAACCCCATACATGTAATCGATCAGCAGTTTCTCCTTCCGAAATAAAATTGCAGACATTTCTCTCTAAAAAAATTTATTTGTCTTTGCTATATATAAAAAAATTGTAAATAAGTGGAAAAAAAATAGTGGATAATGATATATACTCCCCCTAAAATTATGTATAGAATATACAAACACCCTCTTAAAATTATTCATATTTTTATTTTTTATTTTATTGATTTAATTTCAAAAGATTAATACGAGTCTCCCCCTAAATTAATACGCAAAAGGAAATTACACAAATTGTAAGAAATAGATTACCAATTTATAATACCAAGGGCCATTAAGATCCGGCCGTAAACAACTACACTGAGTGCACTAGCATAAAAACAGAAAATACAAATAAAAACAATTTCTTCATACCAGGTAGAAGCAATTGTTATTAAATACAAGAGATTTTGGAGCACATATAACCATATAAAAAATATCACACAATGCAAAACTAATTTTAACATGTTGATCAGCGATGATGTTGATAATCGAAAAGATATGTGTAGATTAGTGATGAACTTTTGTAGGTTGGTGATGGATCTTGGTGGATCAGTAATGGATCTTGATGGATCGAAAATGATGTCGAAGATCTGTGATAAAGGTGCTGTGTAGAGCAGTAATGGATCTTGGTAGATCAGTGAGGGATGTGGGCGGATGATGGTAGTAATGAAAGTGATAGATGATGGTGATAATGGATTATAATGCCCCAAAAGTAATACAATATATACAACCCAAACATATATTAAAAACAGCGTGAATAAGAGTAAATAGTCTTTTCATTACATGAAGTTAATAACACAAAAAGGTTTAACATAATTAAATGTCCTATTGGCTTACACCTTTCCAAGCCTTGACTTGGTTACACAAAAGGAGACTAGCTCATATACATTTAGCCTTAGGCTTTACAAAAATATACAATTCAAATTAAAGAAGCTTTTGCCTCCAAAATATCCTTCCAAGCTATTGCCTTGGTGGAGGTAAGTCACCAACACTTGAAAATGTTATTCCCAAATAGGGTGAGTCACAGCCCAGTAGAAATCATCTAGCACAATATATGAAACTTAGCAAAGGTATAAGTATATTATGCATATACAACGTCAGTGATAGAGACATCCACAATTATATAATCGTGAGGTACCAATTTCCATTCATTTCATTACATGAACCAGATTCATTATCTCTTTAACAAACCAAATGAGACTTCAACTCATTAGTTCCACCATCACATCAACAATGCATGAACACTTCAAACTTTTCTTTCACGGAAATTTCGTCCGTGGGCAGCCATCAAACGGGACCTATGTAAACGTAGGCTATACAAGCACTGCGATTGCCATTTTACGGATATTTCGTCCGCGGGCTAGGTACCCATGTATAATTTCGGGACTTTCACCCAGGACACTTCGGCCAACTTAATTATAATAGAGTCCAACCCCTTTCTCCTCCCAAACAATCATTCATACATATGCAATGTTTTTAAACACAACATCAAACAATGGAGCACATCCCCTTTCCACTCCCACATAATCATACATATACAATGTATGTAAACATAGTCATGTCCAATGTCAAACAACAAGAGATTTGTTTCAATTCACCTAATCCTCATGCAATTTCTACAACAATCATAGCTATCCTCCACCGATAGCTCAATACAGTTATTTCTAAATAGATATTCAATCACATGACAAATAATTTATTCAAATTTCCAAAGAATGAGTTAATACATAACTTATCCCATCATTCATATCAATATTCTCTCAATTTCACATTTTCAATGGCAATTTCAATTATCTCTATAAAATAATCATGATAGTCATTTTAGGGCAAAACTTCCCCTTTCCTAATTATCAACCCAAATATCATTTTCAACCATTGTAACCCAACACCATTTCATTTTCAAAATCCACATTCATGTATTTCATGTTTAACAACAAATCCCTCTTTCCATACATACCCAAACCCTAGGTTTGCTTACAACACCCTCAAATCACATCATTGTTACACAATAATACACATAACTAAGCTAAATATCATATGAAGGTGTAGAAAAGATCCCTACCTCAAAGGAAGAAGATGAGTCAAACAAGAGAGAAATTCCAAGAATGCCGAAACTCACTTCTATTCGGATCAAAATGTAGATCTTGACGAGCTCTACCTTTTTCTCAAAGGCACTAGGGCGAAAAGATCAATGGATCTAGATGAAATCTAAGAGAGAAGGTTAATTCTAGATAGAGAGGTTCAAGAACAAGCTTTTTGGAAAGTTTTAGAGAGAGGGAGATATGAAAAAGTGACTCAAAATATCATCTTCTCGGACTGTTATACAAGCAGTCCGCTCGAGCATCAGACACAAAGTTCCGCTCGAGCGTAAAAGTTGGCGCTCGAGCGTAGAATGCACATTTCCAAAAGTTTTGTAGACGAAGGTCCCCGCTCGAGCGTGAGACTAGACGCTCAAGCATCCAATGCACTTCCCTAGTATTTTAGAACTGCAAAGAAATGCTAAGAATTGACAAATCCTGCTCGAGCACAAGAATGACCGCTCGAGCGGAGGAGCAAAATTGGTGAAGCCCGCTCAAGCGCAAGAATGCCCACTCGAGCGGAAGAGCCAAAATCTGGGCAATAAAATTTTGGAAAAACAAGCAACCAACCTGTCTCAAACGCACAACTATAACCCAATAACCAAAATAAAGGGAAAGACAAGGGAAAGAGATATGAATAACTATTCAAAACCACACCAACCTGAGTTCGGAATACAATAAGTAACGGGTTAAAACTAGAACTGATATAATGGAGTCGGAGTTGGATGATGAAGGGAAAGCGAGAACGACAAAGAGATAAGAGAATAGAGAGAGAAACTGAGAGCGAGAGTGAAAGAGAAAACAGAGAGTGAGGGAGAGAGCGGGTGAGAGATAGAGACAGACAGAGAGAGAGAGAGAGAGAACATATTCATATATATAATTTATTATTATTATTATTTTATTTATATTTATTATTTATTTAAAATTTATATTTAATATAAATGCTATATTGGAATATTCATCATACCAAGTTCAGTTCTAATATAACAAAATTGTTCTTCATTAAGAGGCTTGGTAAATATGTCAGCTAATTGATGATTTGTAGGCACAAATTCAAATTCAATGTCACCTTTGAGTACATGATCTCTTAGAAATTTATTTACGTATAAATCCTCTTTATTTTTTACTTGTCAGTATACCTAAAATACCTTCCCTTCACTACCTTTAACACCTCAACCATAAAACCATTGTCTTGACGTCCGTCGTCAGTAATTACCTTTGGCTATTGGTGACCAACTCCAACCTTCAATAACATTTCTCCCGCCATTTTTTTAGCAAAAATAATATCCATTTCCACTGCATCACTAAAACCACCACCTCTTTAGACCTTAGTGGCGACAATAGAAAAGGAGAAGAAAAAAAAAAAAGAAGATAAAATGGAAGGGATGAGGAGGAAAAAGAAAGTGTTGTTCTTAGTCTTTACCATCGCAGATCAACACAAAAATCATGCCTATAGTTTAATAGAGAAAGAGAGAGATCACTCAATCTCACACTCAGTCACATTTAAATACACACAAACACATTCCTCACTCACTGCTATTCACTAATTTACATATAGGTAAATTACACCTAGTACCAATGTACTTTTACCAAAATTCCACTATACTCTCTTTACTTTACTCCCTCAACTTTCAATTTTCATTAGCTTTACTAACGGTAGGTAGACGAAAGGGTTGGCTGTTATAATTGAAAATAAATGGACCAAAATAGTATTTTTGGTACAAGTGCAGGGATATTAAGTGTAGTTTACCATTTACTTATTCACAAACACACACACACACACACACACACACACACACAGAGGAAGCAAATAGAGTCTGGACTAATAAATTTATGAAATGCATATTTAGTAATAAATTTGTTATTGATAAATTTGAAAGGAAAAAAAAAATTATAGATTGTAAATCTAGTTCAATTACTCTTACTTATAACCCCCCACCCCTCCCACATACACATAAAAAACAAGATAGTGGTAAATTTATCACTGATAAATAAATTAGACCTTGGTTCGCAACAAATTTGGTTTTTGGTAGAAAGAGAAAAGGAGATTCAAAATTTAGTGAAAAAAATTTCTAAGGTAAGAAACCACAAAAATCTACTTAGGCCTTTGGATAATATTAAAAAAAAAAAAAAAATTGCACCACCTTTCCAAATTATCCCAGAAAACTGCAATTGCAAAACCTCTTTAAAAAAATAAAAAAAAACCTAAACAAAAAAATTGAAAATTGAAAATGAAAATATACTCAAAACTCAATTCATGTAAATGGAAATGCATGAAAAAAAATCATATAGAGAGTCCACTAATTTTGTGACACCTCAAAAATTTTAATTATCCTTTAACTCCACATCAGTTCTAATTAATTGCAATTAGGAAAGACTAAATTTTTTAGAATAATTTGGTAGATAATTTTATAAGAAAGAGCTAAAATGTTAATTAAGTAGTTAATTGGGACCAAAGCTCAAAATCTATTAAATGGTGCCACCTAATTGAATTAAAAGACATCTAAAATGAATTCCACCACTTTGGCTCTCGGATGCTTATTGTTTTATAGATGAGTTGTAGTGTTGTGGAATTGAAAAAAGATATAGAAATGGATAAAGTGTGAGAGGGAGAGTCGGGCAGACAACACCAATATGAAGTCGAGGCAGACAACCGGCCGAATCTAGATCTATTTTCTAAAAAGAGGTGACCACGATTACTTGTCAATTGCAATGCCTAACTTTTTGATCATGATAAATTCAACTTTACATACCACCAGATGCTTCTAGATTTGGAGTTTCAACGTCCATCGAAGCCTTGGTTTGACATCATTAATCATGCAATGAAAGGATGAGGACGGTGGTTGCGGATTAGAGACAGTGGAGGTGGTTGGTTGATGAACTGTGACGGTAGATTGGTGATGGAGGAGTGTATATTGGGGACAGTGGAGGTGGTGGGTGAACAGTGGTGTTGATCCACACTCTACTATACCATCTTCAATCTATACTCCACTATTGTTGATCCATAGCCACCGTTCACCAATCACTTCTATCTTCATCACAGCCGATCCACTACCACTATCCGCATCCTCTCATTTGTATGAGTAATGATGTCAAATCTAGCTTTGCCATTTGTTCCACATAAAAATACATCCACAATGAGAAAGCCAAGCCAAGCCAAGTCGCTTGAAAACGTTTCACGGGTTGCTTAATGACCTCGTGGGTATTAGAGTTTTCATCTAGAGCTTCTTTGCTTCTTTCCTTTGATATCTGTGAGAGTTTAATCATGAATTGAGTAGATTATATCAAAAGGTTTGTTTAGTTTGTTTTATTCACAAAAGAGAGATTTGTTCTTTGGTGGATTCCGTAGAATTTAGGCCTAAAGCTTTGGTGGATTCTAGAGTGTCTCATCGTCGTGGATTCGACATCGGCGTTGTGTATTCAACGTTGGGCAAAACAATTCTGAGGTGAAGACCATGGTGGAGGAGGCATGTAGGGGTCAATTCAATTCGGGCATGGATTTGCTAAGTAATTGAGAGTACATTTGTATAATTTCTTTTGTCTTCTTAGTGGATTGTTTTGTGGCTTTTGCCCATGGTTTTTTTTAATCACAATTGAAGGCGCTCCAATTGTGATTTTTCCACGTTAAATCATTGTGTTGATTTGTCTTTGATTATTTGATTGGGATTATTGATACATAATCACAAACAAATATCTCGGGAATTTTAAAATTTTCACATAATAAGATGCTTCTTACCATACTGGATTGAATTATAAATAATTGAACATAACATGTTCATATTGCAACATAATAGTAGAGCATGACGCAAAGAGACAAGGCCCAAAGGTATCCAGCCCTCAAACATAGTAATGAGTTCACTCCCAATCAAAATGAAGTTTTTAAACTAAGCTTATCAAATTGTAAACAACCAATTGCTTACCAACAAAGTCTCTAAAGTGCAAATGCCACACACCAAAAAAAAGAACTCACTATTATTGAAAGTTGCTCCTGGCTAACACTAGAGCACTGGGAGTTGAAATTCATTTCTTTGCCCCACAACTTGTAAGGCTTGTATGTGAATACCACGTTTCAATTTTATATATAACATCAGTTCAAAGTGTTGTAGTTATTTGGCATGTTGAATTTCGTAGACATTGGTGTCTTGTATCAGAAAAATAATGAGTGGGTTAAGAAGGTTTTCTTACTTAGTAATAGGATTGAAATGGGTTGATGAAATGGTAAGAAAAAAATTATATCTTCCTTAATCTTTTACTCTTCTTCTCCCTATTAATCCTAACTTGCTCACAGAATTCCCTTCAATCAGTATGATGAATAAATGTGCACTGTATGTATGCATATAAATGAACTCCTCACCCGACTCTCTCTCTCTCTCTCTCTCTCTCTCTCTCTCTCTCTCTCTTCTAATCATTCTGTTGATTCGAATTGAATTTTCTAATTCCAAGAGATGTAATGAGGGCCTATATCCAATATTACCATGCATGAACCAAGTGGCAATACTGCCACCAAAAAATTTGATCTTTTTTTTTTTTTTTTTGGTATTTGTGTGGGTTTCTTAAAATTAATTTACTAAGGTTTTTAACTAAGGTATTTAGTAAGGATAATTATCTTGTTGAATCCTTGTTAAAATAATTTATAAATAATAAATATTGAATACCCACAAAATCATTATTCTTAATAATGTCTTTGTTAGTGATTGAATTGGATTAATTTAAAATTAACTTGTACACTAATATTAGATAGACTCTGGACAAAATTAATTTATTCATTTATTAATTTATTTTCTTCTAAGGATAATTAAATGTAGGTTCTCACAATCTACCTCCCTAAAAAAAACAGTTGTGCTACATAGCTCGAATCCCCTCTTCCCCCGAATCCCCCAAATTCAAAACGACGTCGTTTCGTCGTTTTGATTTCCCCCCCCCCCAATAACGCAGAAGAAAGAGAAGGAGAAGAAGAATAAGAAGAAGAAGAAGGAGGAGGAGGAGGAGGAGGAGGAGGAAGAGGAGAGTAGCACACAGAGAGAGAGAGAGAGAGAGAGAGAGAGAGAGAGAGACAACCATTCAACATTATCATCATCTTCTTCAGATCTTCATCAACATCATCATCAACAACCATTCAACCAACATCACCATCAATAACACAGAGCCAAAAAAAAAAAGAGAGAGAGAAATATCTGGGCTCATCTTCATCAACATCACCATCATCAACATAGCCAGAAAAAAAAAAGAAAAGAAAAGAGAGAGAGAGAGAGAGAGAGAGAGAGAGAGAAATATTAAGATCGGTGCTCCATCAGGCGGTGCTCCATCAGATCTGGTCACCGTCGCACCCTCCATCAGATCGGTGCTCCATCATCGGCGATCGACCCTCTCCATTCCCTCTTCCCCTCTCTTCTCTTTCTCTCATTCTCTTCCTCTTCCTCTCTCTTCTTCTCTCTTCTCTCCTTCTTTCTCTATCTCTCCCTCTTCTGTTTGAGACTGCATAAGAAGGAAAATAAAAAATAAAAAATAAACTGCCCAAAACGACGTCGTTTTGGGCAGTCGGGGGATTCAGGGAAGGGTGAATTCGGGGAAAAAATCATTTCTCTAAAAAAAAAATTTTGTCCTCGAAATTAATTCATACCTTTAGATTTGAAAAGTTGAGGGTAATTGGCATGTATCATATTTTCTCGTTCCCACGTTGACTCCTCCATTCCACGATATCTCCAGAGAACTTGAACCAATGGTATAGTTTTACCTCATAATTTCTTCTCACGACGATCTAATATTTTGACAGGTTTTTCTTCAAATGTCATATCTTCATCAAGATTAATTTCATCCCAGTTGATGATGTGGGAAGGGTGCGGCTTGTATTTCTGTAGCATAGAGACGTGGAAAACATTATGTACCCCGGCGAGTTGAGGTGGTAGAGCCAAATGGTATGCCACCTCTCCTACTTTGTCCAAAATTTTGAAAGGCCCAATGAAACAAGGTGATAGTTTTCCCTTCTTTCCAAAATGAACAACTCCTCAACGAGGTTGTATTTTTAGAAACACATGATCTCTAACTTGAAATGCTAAAGGTCTTCTCCTTTGATCTACATAACTTTTCTACCTATTTTGAACAGTCTCAAGTCTTTGTCTAATTAATTTCACCTTCTCGGTAGTTTCTTGAACTAACTCTGGCTCTAAAAGAGGTGCTTCCCCGACTTTCGTCCAACATATTGGTGATCAACAAGGCCATCCGTACAGAGCCTTATACGGTGTCATACCAATACTTGCTTGAAAACTGTTATTGTAAGAGAATTCGACTAGTGATAAGTGTCTCTTCCAACTACCCTTGAAATCCATCACATAAGCTCGAAGCATGTCTTCTAAAGTCTGAATTGTTCTTTTTGATTAACCGTTAGTTTGAGGGTGAAAAACTGTACTAAAACACATACCCATAGCTTTTTGCAAACTTTGCCAAAATTATGACGTAAAACGAGGATAATGATCTGACACTATTGAGGCTGGTACTCCGTGCAACCTAATGATTCCTTCAATAAATAATCGACTTGATGATTCGAGTGTATCAGTTGGTCCTATTGGTAGGAAATGTGTCGTCTTAGTTAACCGATGAACCACAACCCAAATGGCATCATGGCCTTGCGATCCATTGTTATGTGTTCCCATTTCTATTCAGGTAAAGGTTGGAGTTTCTCTGTTGGCTTCTGATGTTCTGTCCTCACTTGCTGATATGTTAAGCTCTTAGACACAAATTGAGCAATGTCCTTCTTCATTCCACTCCACCAATACTGTTGCTTGAGATCCTGGTACATCTTGTTTCCTCTTGGATAAACCACGAAAACTGAATGGTGAAACTCTTTAAGTACTTATTCCCTCAATTTTTCGATATTTGGCACAAGAACTTTACCTAAATATCTTAAACTACCATCTTGGAAAAGCGTCTAATCCGGTGAAGACTCTCCTGACACTAATCGTGCCTTAATGAAGTTGGTCTCTTAATCAAATCTTTGAGCTTCTAGAACTTTGGCAAGAAGTTGAGGTGTTGTAACTATTGCAAACAACCTAACCTTTCCATTTTGAGTCTCTGGTTGTAATTTAAACTCATGCACGATACTCACTATTTCCCATTCTTTAATTGATATGCTGGCTATGATCTCTCTTGTCTTTCGACTTAGTGCATCTGCTACAACATTAGCCTTTCCAGGATGATAAGACAAAGTAAATTGGCAATCTTCGAGGTACTCCATCCAGCGTCTTTGCCTCATGTTCAAATCTCTTTGTGTAAACAAGTATTTCAAGCTTTTGTGGTCAGTAAATATCTCGAACTTTTTGCCATAAAGGTAATGTTGCCAAGTCTTAAGCGCATAGACTACAACCATCAATTCCAGATTGTGGGTAGGGTAATTTTTCTCATGATTCTTCAGTTGTCTTGATCCACAAGCCACTTCCTTCCCATTTTGCATTAACATGCCACCTAACCCTTCTTTAGAGGCATCACAATAAACTGTGTACCCGATGTCACGTTCAGGTATGATTAGTATAGGAGCACTTGTTAGTCTATTCTTGAGTTCTTGAAATGATTGCTCACAAGTTTCATTCCATTCAAACTTTACCCCTTTTGTGTTAGGCGTGTCATCGGCTTGGCTAATTTGGAGAAATCTTAAATGAATCTCCTATAATAACCGGCTAGTCCCAAGAAACTACGAACCTCAAATGTATTCTTAGGTTGTTTTCATTTCATTACTGCTTCTACTTTAGTAGGATCCACTGACATTCCTAATTCAGACACAACATGACCTAAGAATTTTACTTCCTTCAACTGAAATTCACATTTGCTAGCTTTAGCATACAATTGGTTCTACCTTAGAATTTGCAAAGCGGCTCTCAAATGTTGCTCATGATCTTCCTCCGATCATGAGTAAATCAAAATATCATCAATGAATACTACCACAATTTGGTCCAAATAAGGTGTAAAATTTTTGTTCATTAAACTCATGAATACCCCTGGCGCATTTGTCAAACCAAACAGCATTACCATAAACTCATAATGGCCATAACAGGTTTGAAATGCAGTTTTGTGTATATCTTCTTCGTTGACACGAAGTTGGTGATATCTAGACCTAAGTTCAATTTCGGAAAAAACATTTTGAACCTCTTAATTGATCGAACAAGTCATCAATTATTGGTAACGGATATCGATTTTTAATAGTGACTCGATTTAGTTGTCGATGATCGATGCATAATCTTAAGGTTCCATCCTTTTTCTTCGTGACTAATGCTGGCACTCCCCATGGAGACATACTTGGTCTGATGAACTTTTATCCATCAATTCTTGCAATTGCTCCTTCAGTTCTTGAAGTTCAGTTGGCGCCATACGATGTGGTGCCATAGAAATTGGTGAAGTCCCGGGTTGGAGCTCAATCGTAAAATCTACATCCTGTTTTGGGGGTAGTCCCGGTAATTCGTCAGGGAAAATATCAGCGTACTCGCACACCACATAAGGCAATCTTGGATCTTTTTTATTTTCGTCTTCCAAAATTAAGCTTGCCAACCATCCAGTTAATTGATCATGCCACCATGACTTGCGACACGTTGGAGTTAAAGAATCTTGTCTATCTCCTTTAAATTGAACTTTCGTGCCATTAAGGGAGGATGTTGTCACCGTCTTATGATAACAATCAATAATGGCTCGATGAACTGACAACCAATCTATTCCTAGGATGACATCAAAATCAGACATCTCCATAACTCTTAGATCACAGATCAAATATGAACCGGAGATTTCTAGTTCATAAAATTTACATACTAGATTTACTTGGGTTTGACCACCTAAGGGTGATGCAACACTCATAGATATCTCTAACGTTTCTAGCTTCAAACCCAAACTTGATACACATGCAGTGGATATAAAAGAATGCGAAGCTCCAGAATCAAACAATACTTTAACCCAAGAATTCATAAGGATTAACATACCTTGAATTACTGATGGGTTACCAACATCTTCTTCCTCCTGGAGAGCATACATTCTTTCTACTGTCTGTTGGTTAGTCCCTCCTGGTTTCTTTCCATCTCCAGCTCCTTATGGTTGTGTTCTTGGTATACCCGTATTCTTAAAGGCTTGTGGCTGCCCCTTGTCGGTCTGAGTATTTTGAGTGGGTTTAAAACCTTATCCTGGCTGGCATTTGTTGTATTGCTGTGCTCCTTGTTGATCCATAAAATATTTCTCACCTTGAGGGCATTCACTTCAACGATGCCCCTATTGACCATATCTGAAACGCTTTCATTTTCACTCATTTACAAAGTTTCCTTCTTGCTGGTTTCCTCGATTCTGCCTTTGTTGCTGTTGTAACCGTCCGACATAAGGTGCTGGTGGAGGATGGGTTTTGGTGTTTCAAACTGGACCTCCTCTTCGTGATTGGTTATTGTTCCTTGATTGTTAATTTCGAATACGTTCAGAATCTACTAACTCTCATTCCACAATTAAAGCTCGATCCACCATTTGAGCATAGATGGAAAGTTGCATTGCGATCAATCTTCCTCTAATATCTATGTCCAAACCCCATTCAAATCGTCTAACCTTATCCTCTTTATCTGCTACTATTGTCGAAGCATACCTTGAGAGAGTCTTAAAACAGTTTGCATATTGAGTAACTGGCATTTTTCCTTGTTTCAGTTAGAGAAACTCTTGAACCATTTCGTTTCGTAGCGAGTTAGGAAAATATTTTTCCATGAATAAGTCTTCAAATTGCCTCCAAGTCAATGTCTCTACTTGTCGAGTATTTTTGATCATTTCCCACCAATGATTTGTTTCCCCTTCTATTTAAAACACTACCATGGTCACTCTATCTTGCTCATTTCAGATGTCAAAAGTATCTAGTAACTCCTTAATTTGTCTTAGCCAAGCTTTAGCTTCATAGGGGTTAGATCCACCAAGGACTTTGTAGGGATGTAGCTTTTCAAACTTTGCTATCATTTCAGATTTGCTTTGATTTTGATTTCACGGTGGTATATTGCTTACCCTGTCGGCAATTGCGTATATAATCTGAGCGACATCGCCATAAGACACTCCATCACCATTACTGTTGTTATTATTTCTTGTTCGCCCAGCCATTCTGCACGATAGGATTTTTCGTAATTTGTGATTTATTCATTTATTTATTTGTTTATTTTATTATTATTATTATTATTATTATTATTATATGCAAAGACAGTAATTAAAGAAAAAGGAAACTTCATTCATTAGATGGGACAAGTTACAAACAACAAAATACAAATAAAACAAAATAAAATACTACGGGCTATTATAAGACAAAAGATAGCCCCTACTAATCAAAGTTAATACGGATACTGGTTAGAGTTACTTATACCAACATCTTTAAACTAGGCAATTTTACATTGTAAGCTTACAAAACAATTAGTTAGCCTAGCTTGTAATTCCCTCAAGACCTCTAAAATAGCCAAGGATAGTCCGTCCTCACAAGGACTTCCTGCTCCCACGTGGCTTGGAAAAGTCCCATGAATCGCCACAGCACCCTCACAAAAACAATAGTTTCATGCACAAAATGCCCTAATAGCTGCACCGATTCCGCCTGATAAATCCTCGAATCTTTGAAGTCTACTGATCCATCTGTCCTCACAATGCGGCTCAGGTCGGGCATGACATACTGAAGGCTCCAAATATCAAAAAAGTTGCCCATTCTATCGATAAAACCATCCGAGAAATGGCCTAAGTGATACAACTAGGGATTCTCTTGCCTCAAAATCTGGATAAGTCCAATGTAAGCACCTACCCAACTTTCGGACTTTCAAGCACAACTTCCTAGGGGATAAATTCTAACATACACAAATGAGCCAATTTGTAGCCCATTTTGAACATTCCAATTCTCAAATACAACCCCTATATCTCCAGTACTTTCGTCAGTATTACCTTCTACAGATTCCTCCTTGATGTCAGACTCAATCACAATCACCTCCAGTGGGTTGTACATAGATGCAATTTCTTCGGGTTCAAACTTAGGCTCATAGTCTTCAATTAGTAACTCCACTTCTTCACTTTGGTTAGACTCTATTTCATAATTTCCCACCGAGTCTTCCTCATTAGAGTTAACATCCGACGATCCTGGCATTCTATAATTAAAAAGGTTCTAATTTAGTTATGTCACAAAAAATTACAAGGCAACGTAAGGTTTTTGAAAAGAAAAATTAATTACTACCCATGGCCCAAAGGTTCGAACCTAAGCTCTGATACCAAATTGTGAGACACCAAATTTTTGAAATATCATAAAATTTAAATAACAAAATAACTCGCTAAATAAATTTTAAAAAAATCAAAATCTAATTAGGAAAATTTAGGTTGCGTTTGGTAGAGTTTTAGAATTATAATTTGAGAATCGAGTTGTATTTTGAGTTTGTGAGTTTTGAAATTATGATTTCAGTGTGAAAAATTTGTTTGGTTATGAGTTTTGAAATGAGTTTGGAATAATTGATGTGACATATGATATTTGATTCAAAAACTTACAACTTATAACCAAACACACAACCCAAAATTCAATTCAAGGCTTATAAAATATTTTTAAAAATTCAGAAAATATTTTTTATTTAATATATAAAAAAATAACATGTGCCAAAAATGCCCCAAAAAAAAAAAATTTGCACTGTTCCGATCAATCGGCCAGACGATCGACTAGATGTCCGGGAGGACAACGAGGTAGGCCAAATTTCAAAATTCAAATCCTTCCTGAAATGAGTTTTCAAAAGTGGTGTGGAATTAATTTTTGAAAGTTGTACACCAAACACCATACTCAAATATGTGTGTGAAGTAGTGATTAGAACTCCACACCAAACACAGCCTTAAGTTCTCATATAGTCAAAAGTTTAACAACACACAAAAATAAATAAATAAATAATTAACAGTCCACATACAACATTAAACAACATTATAACATCCTTAATTACTAATACATAATATAATAAAATTTTATTTTGCTAAAATCTGGACTTCAAGTTAACCAAGGTTCTATATTAGTAGCAGTTCCAATTTCAGATTCCGTCCCTTCCTCGTCATAATCTGGTATAAAACGCTAGGGCAACAAAAATATATGCCATGAGTTTTGCAATACAATAAGAAAATATAACCAAACCTAACCTTCTTTTTAAAAGAAAATAATCAGATGAATAATCATGACAATTAAAATAATAATAATATTAATAGCATGATAATATAACAACCATTATAATAATTTCAACAATTTTTAATAGTTTAGGTGACACTTAAAATCTCACCAAAGAGATTTTCTTATCAACCACTAAGCTATGGCCACGGTTAATTTGAAACCCCCCTTTAGTCAAATATTTAAGAACTACCAAAGATGTCCACACCCAAAGTTATATACCCAAGCCGTAATCTGCCCCAAGGGAGCGGTCTACTAGGGGTGTATAACCTCCCTACGTGCCACCCGCATATCTAGCCTTATCCCGAAACCAAATACCGATAAGGGTTCAAATAAGTCCCAAGCCATCTTAGGGTTTTGAGACACAATTACATAAAAATTATTAAAAACCAGGGCTTACCCTGAACTACTGGTATTAACCCTCAATTGATAACTTTGTACATGTCGTTAATCATTTCAGTTAGTTTTTATATTAATCACAAATAATTCACATTTCAATCACCAATAATGTTATACCAATTCATTAAAATTCTCAACATAAAATATCACACATGTCACACAATAATTAATCAATATACAAAATTTAAATAAATAGTTAAATTAAACCATGGTATGAAATGATAATTTGGATACAAAAAAAAAAAAAGCCCATAATCACACACATGCATGGATTTTTAATTTACAAGATTTAATTAATTAGAATAGCACAACATTAAATTTTAGTCCAAATAAATAATTAAAGTAATAATTTTGGTTCCTTCTCAGTCTGCTCAGAAATTTTTAGAATATATATTTCGTTATTGAAATTATAAATAAATTACTTATACAATTCTAAAATTCATAAAAATCTATAGAATATTCAATAAACATGTTATGGTCATTTTTCAGAAAATATTTTCCAAAAATAAATTATAAATAATTCTTAAATTAATTCCATATTTAAATTTATAAATCAATTCGATAATCTAAAAATTTAGTATGAAACTAAGCTTCTCAAATTTCATTTTTTATTTAGAAATTACCATATTTTCTTTAATATAGGATTTTTTTAATGATTTTTCAAACATATAATAAAATCTGTCTACAGCTCCAGAATTAATTAAAATTGTGTATAAATTCATACAGAACTTAAAAAATTGTTCCAAAATGTCCTAGATAAACTAGACATTATTTTTAACAACTTTGTAGAAGAAATCATCTCAAAATTTTGAATATTAAGTTGTCTAAAAATTCGTACAACTTTTTGACAGATTTAAGAACCAAATAAAATCTTCAATCATCTCTTTAGTGGCATAAACTATATATGCAAGTCTAATTCCAGAATAATATCATGATTTTAAGACTACCAATATTTTCAAATATTTGATATACAAATCACAAAATTTATATACAACTATAAATAAAATTCTATCTATAATTTTTGCTTATGGAACACAATCTAAACTTTTAACAATTAAAAAGAATGAATGGGTTGAGATGGTTTTCTTACTTAGTAATAGGATTGAAATGGGTTGATGAAATGGTAGGAAAAAATTATATCTTCCTTAATCTTCTACTCTTCTTCTTCCTATTAATCTTAACTTGGTCATGGAATTCCCTCCGATCAGTATGAGGAGGAAATGTGCACTGTATGTGTGCATATAAGTGAACTCCTCACCTGAGGCTCTCTCTCTCTCTCTCTCTCTCTCTCCTCTCTTTCTTCTAATCATTCTGTTGAGTCAAATCGAATTTTCTAATTCCAAGAGATGTAATGAGGGCCTATATCCTATATTACCATGCATGAAATCAAGTGGCAATATTGCCACTAAAAAATTTGATTTTTTTTTTTTTATGTTTGTATTTGTGTGGGTTTCTTAAAATTAATTAACTAAGATTTTTAACTAAGGTATTTAGTAAGGATAATTATCATGTTGAATCCTTATTAAAGTAATATATAAACAATAAATATTGAATACCCACAAAATCATTATTCTTAATAATGTCTTTGTTAGTGATTAAATTGGATTAATTTAAAACTAACTTATACACTAATGTTAAATAGACTCTGGATAAAATTTATTTATTTATTATTTATTATTTATTTTTTTTCTAAGGATAATTAAATGCGAGTTCACATTTGGAGCATCATTAGCTGCTTTCACAAGTAATCCTTGTCAAAAATCTTTTACTTGAAACATGCAGTTGCAGCAAGTAGTTAGTACTCAAAATTGTCTCAGCAAAAGAATAATTCCTATCAGAAGAGAAGCCCTCAATTTTAAAATTTTTAGGCATAACAAACGCACGGGCATATGCATCTTGAAGTTGAACAATGTTAGATATTTCATGTTTCAATGTCCACAATGCATCAATTCATTACATATAGCGATCCCGGTTTCTAACTCGACCTTTATGGTGTTTCAGGGTCGGGTCTTGTGGTTTAATGTTGTTGTTTATGTCTTTTCCTCTTCTTACCCTTTGAATTTGAGTTTTGAAATGTCTTGGGCATGTTCAGAATAGGGTGGTTGGTTGTTGGTTTAGAACCTTGTTGCCCAGAATTTTGGTCTTCCCCTTGAGCGGGTCTTCTTGCGCTCGAGCGGGGTTTGCAATCATTCAGTACTTTGTGCGTCTCCAAAAATGCTGCGGAAGTGTTTTTCACGCTCGAACGATGTCTCTTACGCTCGAGCGGCCCCTCTAGCGCTCGAGCGACTGTCTAAAGTCTGTAAAATACTGGACGAGTGTATTCTACGCTCGAGCGGGTCTCATTACGCTCGAGCGAGTAGTGCCTTGCTGTTGTGTCTTGGCATTCGAGCGGCCTTTATTGCGCTCAAGCAGGTCGAATTTATGTGTCTGACGCTCAAGCGTCAAACTCTCCGCTCGAGCGGACTATACGTGTATCAAATCGCGAAAGTGACTTTTTAAATCATTTTTTCTGTCTTTTCTCTCTCTAAAACTTTCCAAAACCCTAAGTTGAGAGCCTCTCTCTCTACATTTTGACCTAGATCTAGTGATCTCCTCACCCTCCTTCCTTTGATAAAAAGATTGAGCTCTTCAAGATCTCCATTTTTATCCCAGTAGAAGTTGGTTTCGTCATCTTTGGAGTTTATCTCATGCTTGGCTCTTCTCCCCTGGGCTTCTACACTTGAGGTAAGGATATTCTACTCTCCTATATGGGTTTTAACATAAATATTGGTCATTTTACATAAATGGTTGGTTTGGGTGAAGTTAGGGTTTTGAGTTTGAAATAGTAAAATAGGGGTTTTCTATTTTGGGTTCTATATGTGTGTGAGATCTTGAAAATGGGGTTGTTTGTGTATAATGGGGAAAAATTTGGCCTTTGGAGCAACATTTGAGAAAAGGGGAGAATGCCCTAATTTGCATTATATAAATTATTTGTTTAAGTAGTGAAATCATTGTGGAAATATGAAATTGGTTTGGGAATTATGAAATTGGGAGAAATTGTGATTAAATAGTGTAGTTGGATTGATAAATCACTCACCTATGGAAAAGTTAATAATTTATATGTTTGATAGATTTATTTATCTGTTTAGAAATAATTGTTTTGGACTATCGGTGGAGGATAGCCATGATTGTTGTAGAAACTGCATGATGATTAGGTAAATTGAAACTAATAAATTGGATTATGTCATTGAATATGACGGTTGGATTAACACATTGAATATATGATTTAATTGGTCATTGTATATGACAACGTGTTTAAATACATTGCATATGTATCTTTGTTTGGGAGGAGAAATGGGATGTACTCCATTGTTTGGAAGGAGATAGGGGATGGACTCAATTGATAATTAAGTTGGCCGAAGTGTCTAGGGTGAAAGTCTCGAAATCTTACATACATTTGAATGATATTGATGATTGAAGTGTTGAAGATATGAGTTGTAGTCTCATTTTAAATTGTTTGGATAAAAAGGAACCATGTTAATGAATTGATTGGGATAAATAAATGGAAGTGGATTGAAATATGGATGTTAATGTTAATTGGTTATGGAAAGGGTGTAAGTTGGTTTTCAAGTGTTAAACATTTATCGGATGCTAATGTTTTAGTTGATTCTCATATGTTGTTTAGCATATTTCTACTAGGCTTTGGCTCACCCTACTTAGGACATCATTTTTCAGGTACAGGTGATATGCCGCCTCCAAGGGCTTAGCTTGGAGGGTTTAGGAGTTGAAGGCTCCGTTTTGTTGTTTTTATTTTGTGTTAAATGTAAATCCAAACTGAGAGCTTTATATGTATAGGAATTAGAACTCTTCTTTTGTTGTAACCAAATGGTGACATGGAAAACTGTAAGTCCGTAGGGCATTTATTTTGTTGCTAACTTGTAATATCTTTTGTAAAGAAGACTTTGATAAATGAAAATATCACTTTTTTTATTATGATTAATGATCTTATGAATGATTGTTTCATGTTATATTTTGAGGGCATTACATTACATGTATATAAATATAGGTTAATTCCCAGCCCTGTTCCACATCCTCTTTCCTCCTAGTCCGAGATGAGATAAACAACAATAAATTTAGAAAATGATGAAACATTCTATAAGAATAGTTTTGATAGTAATTCATTTTTTAAATCACTACCTGTCCTCGGCCAACAACACATATCTCTTGGGTGGTGCAAATGGAGCCGGAGCCCATCTTAACTCTCAATCCATCAACTCCAGCCTAAATCAAATTCTATGACAGATTTTGTTAGTTTTTTTAGATGGAAGTTAGTCTAGGAGTAAAGTAGGAAGGATTGCAAACATGAAGGGTTAAAGTGAAAAAAATCAAACTTAAAGGGCCACAGTGGGACATGGGTGAAACTTTAGGGAGGGCAAAGTGTAATTTACCCTAAAATTTTTCATCAAATTTTAATTTGATAAAAATTTGGTATCAAATGAAAAGAGCCTTACTTTTTTCGTCAAATCAAATGAACGTTTAACTTTTCATCAAATCTCGTAAATGACCATTGGTAAATGATCAATTGGACAATTGGGTGGACGACTGAATTGGAAAAAAAATTGAAAAAAAATGTACACTAGGTCGGACGACCACCTGGACATCCTTCTGGTAAATCGGTTGTTTGATGAAAATTAAAAATTTAGCATTGAAAAGCTTGGTATCGAATGAAACTTTATACAATACACAATATATATGGCATAAAATTGAGTCATTAGCTAATCATAGAATGCCCCTAGTTATATATGAAAAGAGTAATGATAAACTGAAAATTAATACAAATTTTTAATATTAATTTTTTATTTTAAAATAAAATACCAATAAAATAATTTTTGTTTATAAAATTAACATTACCATATAATTTGTCTTAAAATTTATGTTTGTATATAAATTTTTTGTATTATTATATGATATTCATTGATTAACAATAGAATGTGGCTAAGTAAATATTAGGGGTGGGTGTTTATTGCAAACTGGAATAGGCTTGCACTATGTAGTAAGAAAATACGTATCATTCTAAACCTAATTCAACTTGACATCGGACTTGATCTAACAATTCTGAGTCATATTAGGAAAAAAAAATAATTGTAAATTTTAAACCCTTCCACTTAAATCAATATATATGAAGTATATTCGTATTTGGTCTTGGAAAAAATATTAAATTAATTATGCCTTTCAATAATTATTTAAATTTAGGCCAATAACAAAATCTAATATTAAATTTATTTAGATCTTTTCATAAATGTATAAAATTGACATTTTAAAAAAAAAAAAATTTTTTGAGTTATCATAGACAACACTGTTGGTTTAGAGTTAAAAATAGTTTTCTAAATTTTCAATTTGTTTTTTTATATTTTTAGTAATGTTAAAAAAATATTTTAATCAAATTTTTTTTTTTTACTTTCTATATCTACTTAATATTGATATACTTAAAAGGTATAAAATTTGTACAAAAATCTTTAAAAAATGTATTGAATGCAACAACATGCATATTGAATTTTCATATTTTATTTTTTCTATTTTTCTATTTGGTGAATTTTTTAAAAACAATTTCACAATTATTATACTTTTAAGAAAAAAAGGTTAATTACACTTTTACTCCCTAAATTATATGCATTTTGTCTATTTGGTCCTTTAACTATTGATTGTGTTTCTGTAGTGCCTAAACTTTAAGAAAATATGTCTGTCAAGTCTAATTTGTATTTGTCGTCCAAATCATTAACGGAATAGCATTGCATGTGCATTGCACGTGATACAAAAGGCTGCTACGAAGGTCAAAATGCACATTTTATCCTCAACCGCATGTGCCATACACGTGAAGCGAATTGGGTTAACAAAAATGGGGGGAATTGGGTGTTACCCATTAGAGAGGTTAGGGTTTGGGATGTATGTTCTTTAGAAGCGTATGAAATTGAGTCTTCAAATCTTCGATTGAGGCTAGGGTTTGTGGTTTTCTTGAAGAATCGAAGGGTTTTGCACCATTATTGGTGTTCATTGAGGCCGGATGGCCATGGCAAATTATATACGACGTGAAGAGAGTTATATACCAAAATGTAAGTATAATTTTTTTAGTTTTTGGTTAATATTTTTGCATGTTTATATTTTTTGAGCATTTTAGCTCAGTTTTGTATCTTTTTGGTTACTTTTTTTGGTTGTTGAATCTTGTTTATTGTGTTATTTTGAAGAAAGTGAATTTTTAAGTGTATGTATTGTTCCAAAAAGTGAAGTATTTTTTTATGTGTTTGTTTGATTGTCCCCTGTCTTAGTGTGTGTTTTTTTCGAGTGTGTTTTCATGTTTTGTTTGTGAATGATACTGTGGTCCCATGCATTTGCATATGTTCCTCAATTTTTTTTTTTTAATGTTATAGTGGTCCCATGCTATTGTATATATTTCTAAAAATTTTGTATGCTACTATGGTCCAATGCCCATACAGACATCAATGCTGATCACTTTACCATTAAAGTGAATCATGGTGGTCAATTTAGGACAGAAAATGGAAAGAGGTCTTATGTTGGAAGACAAGTACATTACATTAACTACAATGATAGAGAGAGGATGCCATTGCTTGCATTAGTTGAATGTGCCCAAATGGTAAGATATAGTGATTTTGTTGGATTTCATTACAGAGTCAGTAAGAATCAAAGCTTGGATGGAGGATATTAGTTCTGATGAAGACATGTATGAAATGATGAAATTTATAGTGGCAGGTGTATTGGATCTTTATATTGAGGAACTTGTCGTTGTTCCACTGAGTTTTGATGAGTATTTCTAGGATGTCAATGTAAAGGAATGGGACTAGGAATGCAACACAACAGAAGGGAGTATTTATGAACCCAATGTTGATGGGGATGAGCATAGTTCAAATTCTAATTCAGAGGCTAAATATGAAGTATTTGTTGATAGTGATTACAGATTGAATGAGGAGCCAATGGCATGAGTGGACCAACATGCAAGTAAGCCACCAGAAAATAGTCATGTTCAAGATTTTTCTGAACCAGAAAGTGAGGAATGAGATTCCTCAGATGGGTTTGCTAGTCTTGAAGAATCAAAATGTAATGACTCGGATTCTAATTCACTTTGGATTGATGTAAAGTGGTGCCCGTCACCTCAAAACTTGTATGGTTGTCGAACTCTTGGTAGTGATGGGTTGGCAAGTGAACTTTAAATATTATGATTGAGGACCCTTGGGTGATGTTTGGAACCTTGATTGAAGCCTTAACAAAGTATTTAGGTAAGATTGGATCAAAAGCCCTAAGTTTGAGTTTGAGTTTTTGACCAACCTTCACTCTTTTTGCCCTTTTCTCATTCTATACTTTGAATTTGATTGTGAGGCTAGAACCATTGGAAAGCTTGTTTCTAGGGCTTCAATTTGGACACAAGAACGACCTAAAACGGAGTCTGAACGAGAGAGTTACACTTGTTTGAATTTTGAGTTTCTATGCTGGAAGCATGCTCGCTCGAGCAAGATTTTCTTTGCTCGAGTGAAGAGTGTGTTTCTCAGAGAATTTGAGAGCTTGTTTTCTATGCTCGAGCCAAGCTTCCTTCGCTCGAGCGACCAGGTCGCTAACAGACATTATAAAGTGACTTTTTGGCCCTAAAATTGTATTTTTCTCCCTCTCTTCTCCTCCCATCTTCCAAACCCAAAAACCTAACCTTCCAAACTCTTGATTTCTCTACTTTTTACCAAAGATTCACCCCAAATCTTTCAAGAAGGTTGAAGAACAAGCATGGATCAAGACTTTTGCCAATTATTTTGTGATTCCATTGAAGTTTGAAGATGGGTCTTCACCCATAGCTTCCAATCTTGAGGTAGGGGTCCTAGTTCTTCTTCAATACTTGCATTAATAGATAGATTTATGGTATTTTGATTATATAAATATAAAATCTACATTTTTGAGCATATAGTGTTACATTATGAGATTTGGGGGTTTAGGGTTTGAAGTATTGGGGTTCAATTGTTGGGTTAAGATTGTGAATTATGAACCTTAGGTGTAAAATCAATGGGAAAATTGGAAGAAAAAGTAGTGGTGTGAGAAGTTATAATTTTTCTTGAAAATCCTAAGTTGATTCATGATGATAATTAATGATTTTGCCTAAATTGAAAATAGAATCATGAAATTGAGAGGTTGAATTATATATATGTATATATACAAGTTTAATTGAATTTTGGAAGTGTTTGAAAATTATGTTAAAAATTAGCGAATGAACCCTTATTTTGGATATTGTAAATCATGCTATAATATGAAATGAAATTTGGGGGAAAAGATTTGTTAATGATATGGATGACATGAGCCTTGAGATGAAATGATGAAATGGAAATTTAGGAGTTCACCTTGAATTTTGTTGAATTATGTTTAGTGGTGTTAAATTGAATCATGTTGAATGGTGTTGATTATGTTGAATCGTGATGATTACGTTGAATTGTGTTGATTATGTTGAAATATGTTGAATTGTGTTGAATCATGTTGAGTTTGGGTTGAGTTGTGTTGGGCTGTGTTGAGTTTGGGTTGAGTTGTGTTGGGTGGTGTTGTGTTGGTACCCGCGCGGGGAGTTGAAAAATGATTTTTTGGTGCCCACAACCATCCGTATAATAGCTGGTAAATGTGGGGGATGGTTTAAAAAATTGAAGAAAAAGGTTTTTAGGGGGCCACATCCCGCCGTATAGTAGTTGGCAAATGTGGGGATGATTTTGGATTAAAGGTTCCCAATTTCCCTATCTAGGCTTATCGCTGGACGAATATGGGAAAATATTTTTGGGTATCCACACAGTCCCGCTGTATAGTAGCCGGCGAAAGTGGAAAAATGATTTTTGGGTGTTCACACAGTCCTACCGTATTGTAGCCGGCAAAAGTGAAAAAACGGATGGTTTTCGAAAATGTTTTGGGTGCCTACATCCCGCCATATAGTAGCCAGCAAACGTGGGGGATGGTTCTAAAAAGTTGAAAAATGGTTTTTGGAGAAGTTTGGTTTTTGGAAGAAAATGGTTTTTAAGAGTTCACTTCCTGCCGTGTAGTAGCCGACGAAAGGGGGAAAGTATTATGAATTGTATGTCCATTATCTCGCCATAGTAAGTCGGCAAAAGGTGGATTGTGTTGAAATATGTGTTGACAAGTGTATTGAGTTGATGATGTTATTTGTGACTTGTGATGAATCTGTGAAATTGCAAATTAATGTGTAATTTGGTATAAAGAGGAAACGTACATAGACATTATTTGTAAAGAATGAAACCCCAAAATAGGTAAGGGGATTATGGATTGGTGATGGTGAACTTAATGAATTAGTTATGACAATAAAAGTAAATTGTGAGTGTTGTTCTGTAAATAAATGAGAGATTGAATTGAAAGGGGTTTATTAATCTTGTGTTATCTTGAAATGAAAATTTGAGAGTGTAAATAACAAAGTGAATTGGGTATAGGAGAATTGTCAGTGAATTAAAAAGGGAACTTGAACTTGCAGTTATGGGGTTCTAAATAAAAATAATGAGTAGAAAAGAAGAATGAAAGAAAAAGATGAATATTAAAAATGGAAATTGAATGAGAAATATTTTGGGAATTGGTTAATAATTTTTAAATGATGTTGTTTCTTAAATATGTTGGTTTCACAAGGATCTATGGTTTTCTAAGGTTAACAGATAAATTTTAATGGCTGAAAATTTTTCTTAAAAGCATTTGAATGGTTTTTTGAGAAGAAGGTATCTTACTTATGATACTTTCAAATTATAAAATGTCACCCTACTATATGGTATCACCTTGCATGCATGATCATTTCTATCTGTGTGTTAGCTATTGTTGCAGAACTATGAGATTTCTACTAAGCATTAGTGTTCGGCCCTTGTTGTTTTATCTTTTTATAGGAAGAAAGTTTGGATTCTTTGATTGAAGAGTTAAGAAGTCCATGTGTCTTTTATATGTAGTTTCATTGTAGATGTGAAAGAAATAAATATTGTACATGGATGTTTGTAATTATTTATTTGTAGCACAGTAATGGAAACTCGGCAATTATTATTGTTATTATTATATTCATTGAGAGAGAGAGAGAGAACATGTATCATTCTATTTTTATTACTCAAGGGTAATAGATGTTTAAGAAAAAAGAAATGAACAAAAATTACAGACTTTGGTAATGCTTCTGAGTAATTAAAAAGTTGGGACATGACACAAAAGATGGGAATGATGGGTTTCCAAGGACCAAGTACAAAGAGTTCAAATCTGTTTCTAGAAAAGAGAACCCTATTTTTGAGTTAGGAATGATTTTTAAAAGCAGGGTTCAGTTTGCTGGAGCTATCAGGCATCATGCCATCCTCAATGGTAAAGACATTAGGTTTAAAAAGAATAAGGGGTGTAGAGTTAGAGCAAATTGTAGAGAAAGATGTCCTTGGACTATTTTTGCATCTCTGAGAAGTGGACACAAGAAAACACTTCAAGTAAAGGCCTACAACCCTAAGCACACTTGTGGTAGGGTTTGGGTAAATAGGCTAGTCAATTCTAGTTGGTTGGCAATGGTATATTTGGATGAATTTAGAATAAATCCAACATACTCTATTTCTGAACTCATGGAAAGGGTAAGGAAAGATTTTAACATTAAGGTTTTCCCTAGTCAGCTTTACAGAGCAAGGAGAAAGGCTCTAACAAAGCTAAGAGGAAGTGTTACTGAACAATTTGCAAAGTTGTGGGACTATTGCAAAGAGATTAATATGACCAACCTAGGAAGTAGTGTGTACTTGCACTTTAATGAGAATGGAAACCCAACAAATGTATTTCAGAGGTTCTATGTTTGTTAGTATGCACTAAAGAAGGGGTTTATTGAGGGTTGCAAGCCTATTGTTGGTGTTGATGGTTGTCATTTAAAAGGTGTTATTGGTAGTCAATTGTTCACTGCAGTTGGACTGGATGGAAATAACCAAACATATCCTGTGGCTTATGCAATGGTGGAGATTGAAAACAACAGCAGCTAGACCTGGTTTCTACAATTTTTGATAGTTGATCTTGGAATTTAGCTAGAGCAATTTATGTGGACAGGTTCAATGCTGAAATGCAAGATTTCAAGATGGAGAACAAATTGGCATACGAATGGTTAGCTGCTGAGGATCTAGTCCATTGGACCAGGTACCACTTTGGTACCAGTGCAAAATGTGACATTCTGTTAAACAGCCTATGTGAGTCTTTTAATGCTTCCATTCTATTTGCTAGGGACAAGCCAATTTTGACTTGTTTTAAGAGAATTAAAATGTATTTGATGGAAAAGTTAGTTAAAAGAAGAGAGTATGTACAAAAGTGGCAAGATAACATAAGCCCTAAGATACACAAGGTATTGAAGAAAAATAAGACAAATGTAGCTGCATACATTCCAGCATTGGCAGGAGGGGAAAAAAAAATTTGAAGTAAGAGGAATACATGGTGATCAGTTTATAGTGGACCTTAAGGAGGAGACATGTTCTTGCAGAAGATGGGAGTTGACAAGAATCCCTTGTGCACATGCAATATATGTCATTTGGACATCAATGGAACAACTTGAGGACTATGTCCAGTATTGGTACAAAAAAGATACATTTCTGAAGGCTTATACAGACATGATGTGCTAAATGAATGGTGCTGAGATATGGGAGCAATCAAGGAAAGAACCAGTGCTTTCCCCAGATTACCTTAAGCAACTTGGAAGGCCAAGGAAGGCAAGAAGGAGGGAACCAGATAAGGAACCTAAAGGTAAAAAGCCTACCAAGCTAAGGAGATTTAAAAAGAATTTGAGTTGCAGAAGATATGGATAGAAGGGCCACAACACCAGGACTTGGAAATCACAGCTTCAACCCTCTGTAAGTAAAGCCCACAACATTTGTTTGTTTTTCATTTAATTGGTGATCACTAACTATGATACATCTTGGACTTTGCAACAGGATAATACAATAGTAAGAGAAAGTGATGTCAAGCCTCCAATGGGCTCTGTCATTAGGTCTCTCACCTGTTGTTGCTGCAACCTTTGCAAGTCAAGGGCCAATGCCAAGAAGGCCACCATCTGTTACTGCAACTTTTGGAAGTCAAGGGCCAATGCTAAGGAGGCCACTACTTGCTGCTGTAACTTTTGCAAGTCAAGCTCCAATGCCTATAAGACCAACACCACCTACTGCTGCAACCTCTATCACTCAAGCCTCAAGATTGAAGAGGGAAACACCAGCCAAGGGAGGCACATCCAAGAAGAGAGCGTGAACACAGTGGTAATTTGGGATTTTTTTTGGAGTTTGCAATGAACCTCATGTCAACTATTTAGTTATGTATAATTATTTTTTTGTGTTTGTAATGAAAATGAACTTAAAACTTTTTATGAATGGAAATGATAATGATGTTTTTCTTTAAGTGGGGGGAAGGGGGCTGATTTGTTATTATTTTTTTGGTAAACACAATGAACCATTATAGAAGATTTGGGCACACAATTTTTCCATACAAAACTTTCCCTTCATTACATATCCAACAACTTACATAACATATATATTACATAGGAAATAATCAACCATTTTCATTCCACTCCCACAACCCTCATTGTACCATACACAACCTGTCAGCCATCAACATATTCTTCAACAACAACCATACCAAGGTGATAAGCCAAGACATAACCAAACAAACCCAGAGTATCTCCTCCTTCCTTTTCATTTCTAATATTTTCTCCTCTATCGTAGTAATCCTTCGTAGGAGTCCTAGTATAACTTGCTTTGACCAGTCACACATAGGTACATTAAACCACTGGAAAAAATCCACATCCTCTCCCATTGAGCCCATATATTTCGCAACATAAGAATTGTCTTCCCAGGTTCAAGTTTGTCCAAGATGTCTTTATCATAGCAGTTCTGCCACATGAGCAATGCGTTGCATCTATCCGATACATTGTTCTGCCTCTTTCTCCTCTCCTTCCTCTTTCTCTTCTTTGTGTTCTTTATGCTCTATTTTTTTTTTTTCCATAGACATGGCTATTCTTGTATATATATGTGGGTATATATCAAAAGACTAGCGGGAACATTCCCTCCAATTTTATTTGTCTGTAAAATGTCCCTTTTGCCCTCCACTAACACTATTCCATTAATGATTTGGACGACAGACACTAACTCGACCTGACAAACATACTTTTTTAAAGTTTAGGAACTACATAAACACAATCAATAACTAAGGAGTGAAATAGACAAAACGCATATAATTTAGGGGGTAAAAGTATAATTAATCCTAAAAAAAATTAGCTAAAAATTTTAAAAATTTACTGAGAATAAAAAAGCAAAAAAAACTTAATTTTCAAAAAAATCAATCAAAATCAAACAATCTGTGCTGCTTCCGCTTCTTCTGCACATGAATGACATGGATCAGGCCCATTTTATGACAGCTTCAATCTCCTGGTGTGCTGCTGCCGCTTCTTCTGGTCATCAAGTAAGTATTCGCCCCCCAAAAACCCTACCATTACCATTACCATTACCATTACCATATGAAATCAATCATCAATTGATAAATTCTCTTTCACCTTCCCCTGAAATTGTTCTCCCATCCATCCCATTATTAATTAACCAGGACAACGACCACAATATGATTCGTCTTCGTCTTTTGGGTAGTCTTCTGTGCCCTAGAAATCTCAAACCTACTACTAGGTATCTTTTCAACTCTGCCCAAAAAAGTATTAGTTTTGATTCAACTTTCCCTATAATAATATTTAGGCAATCTAATTTTGTCAGAAGCTACTGTTGTTCTCGGAATGACACCACCGTTGATTCTTCCACTGGGTCTGGGGGGTGGACTGACGATATAATAGAGTACTTAGATGAATCCGGTGGCGTTATTTTTTCCGGTAAGGGGGGCATAAGATCGGTTGAGCATGGTCTTGATGACCATGTCATGGTCGGTGCCTTCAAGAAGCCATTTTTGAATGCTTCCGCCGTCGCCAAAATTGTCGAAATTGTCAAGCGCTGGAAATGGGGTCCCGAAATGGACACCCAATTGGACAGACTTCAATTTGTCCCAAACAAGACTCATATTTCTCAGGCCTTGAAGCTTATCTCTGACACCAATGCTTCCTTAAGTTTGTTTCGTTGGGCTACGAGGCAATCCTGGTACTCTTGTCACGACAAGCTGTTATGTTACACTCTTTGACAGTTGAACCGGACCAGGATTTCGATGGGATTCGATCATTTGTTTGATAAGATGATTCGCGATTCTGGTAACACTGGACTGTCTTCATTCTCTGCATTTAATCGGGTCATTCAATACTTAGCAAAAGCTAAGAAATTGGAGGTATCTTTCTGTTGTTTCAAGAAGGTTCAAGAATCAGGTTCCAACATAGATACCCAGACCTAATATTCACTTATAACCTTGTTTTTGACCAAAGGTTTGCCTTACAAGGCATTTGAGATATACGAAAACATGGAAGAGGCTGGGTGCTCGTTGGACGGATCAACATATGAGTTGATGATACCGAGTTTGGTGAAATCAGGCCGCCTTGATGCTGCTCTCAAGCTTTTCCAAAAGATGAAAGAAAACAACTTCCGGCCGAGTTTCCTGATATTTTCCTCGCTTGTTGATTCAATGGGCAAAGCTGGGAGGTTGGACACCTCCATGAAGGTATACATGGAAATGCAAGGTTTGGGGCTAAGGCCATCTGTGACCATGTTTGTTTCCTTAATTGAGTCATTTATTAAGGCTGGGAAGTTGGAAACGGCTCTTAGGATTTGGGATGAGACGAAGAAGGCAGGGTTAAGACCTAACTATGGGCTGTATACAATGCTTGTTGAGTCTCATGCAAAATCTGGAAAACTTGAGATTGCTATGTCTATCTTTTCAGATATGGTGAAGGCTGGATTTCTACCCACTCCATCTACCTATTCATGTCTCTTGGAGATGCATGCTGCTTCAGGTCAAGTAGATGCTGCCATGAAGCTGTATAACTCAATGACCAATGCAGGTCTGAGACCAGGACTAAGTACTTATACTGCCCTTGTGACACTTCTGGCAAATAAGAAGCTTGTGGATGTTGCTGCTAAAATTTTACTCAAAATGAAGGCTATGGGTTATTCTGTGGATGTGAGTGCTAGTGATGTTCTAATGGTTTATATCAAGGATGGTTCTGTCAATCTTGCTTTGAGGTGGCTACGCTTCATGGGGGCATCCTCTATCAGAACGAATAATTTCATAATCAGGCAGCTTTTTGAGTCATGCATGAAGAGTGGTTTGTATGAGTCAGCCAAACCTCTCCTAGAAACTTATGTCAACTCTGCCGCAAAAGTTGACCTTATACGTTACGCATCAATTCTAGCTCATCTTGTGAGATGCCAGGAAGAGCAGAATGAGAGGCATTTGCTGTCAATCCTTGGTGCTACAAAGCATAAGGCACACAGCTTCATGTGAGGACTCTTTATGGGCCCGAGCAGAGGAAACAACCTCAGATTATCCTTTGTAAGGGATTTTTTCCAGGCATTGATTATGAGTTAGAAGAGGGCATTGTCAGTACTTTGTCAATGTTCTCCTAAATTACCTTATACTTACGAGCGGATAAACCGAGCTTGTTGTGTGTGGAAAGTTGCATATGAGAATAAGCTTTTCCCAAAGGTCATAGTGTTTGATCAAAGATATAGCTTGGTCACTTGATGTCGAAACTTGTCTCTGGAGCAGCTCTCATAGTCAGAGTTCACACCCTCCATAGGTTTAGGAAGCAGATGTTGTACTATGGGGTTGTCCCAAGAAGGATCAAATTGGTCACTGGACCTACTCTAAAGATCATGGTTGCACAGATGTTGAACTCAGTAGAATCACCTTTTGAGGTTAGTAAGGTTGTTTTGAGGGCCCCGGGGAATTCTGTTTTGGAGTGGTTTAAAAAACCTATTGTTCAGCAATTTCTTTTGATTGAGATTCCATCAAGGGCTGACATCCTTATGCACAAGCTTACCACACTTTTTCCTAGTTTGGCACCTGAAATTAGATCTCTGTCTCCTCCCAAACCACTCATTACAGGGAATGCAATCTAAACATCTACAATATTTGGGAATAACTACAGGTTATTTGTTTGTGAAAATGAGGCTGTAAGTCATTCTGTTTTGAGTGATTCTGATATTTTTTATGCTTTTGCATTGGTTATTAATTTACATGGCATGTAATTTGGATGCTGATGCATTTGTAAAATTGTGATATCTTTCAAGTCTTGAGATGTTCATGCCCATTCAAAGAGTAGTGTTATTTGAAGTCTATATTTCTTTATTTTTTATTTTTTCTTGGTGAGATAATGCTCAGAAATGAATAGCTTTTTGAATTCTGAGGCATTCTCACCGATTTTGGGGATTGCCTTATGATAATGTTGGCTATATATTTTGTATAGACTTATCGCAGCCTGACACGTGGATTATAAGGGATAAATTGGGGAATCAGTGAAGATCTCCAACTATCAATAGACGCGTGGCAACCTACAGTAATGACAATAGATCCGCGAGACATGGGAATAGTCAAGATATTCAAGGTGACGTGGCCAAACGGTTGTCTACAGTTTAAATTCAAATTCAGGAGGAAAGCATAACCATGAAGAATGGAAGAATAGTGGGAAACAAACCGATCAAAACTGCAAGCCACACTCAGTGATCATGGAGATCATTTCGACAGTTATCGCCTACTTTGACGGATTATCAACCACTTCGACGGTTATTTTCAGAGCCTACAAATAGAGGAGAGTGCTGATAATGCAGGGGACGCAGAACCAGATCCAGAAAGCCAGTTTATTTACTTTATATTTTCCAGTCCTTTAAATTCCAGTCTTTACATTCCTGTAATGCACTTTAAATTCCTTGGAGTAATTCTAAGTTAGTCTGTTGCTGTAATCCCCTTCGAAACTATGAAAGCGTAAAGGTACAATTGTAAACTTTTGTTTACTAATGAAAGATTGATTTCTAACACTGTTGTTCCCTCTTTCTTTTATCTTACTTAGTCTTCTACATTTTCTCCTAAAAAAACTAAGCCACTAGTAAAGTCCTCTTTATTGAGGCTAAAAGAACTTTGAAACAATCGTCTGACTAATTGGTTGGCATTTATCAATCTTTGTAAGGACTTATTGATCCTTACTGGCACGCTCGAATTACATTTCTAACCTTCGAAAGCCAAAAAAGCCAACATATATTTTTTGGCACACCCTGTGGGACTTAATAATTGCTTGACGTAGGAGATAAGGAGAAAAGGAATGCTTCGAAGAGGGTGTAGAAGGAGATGTAGAACCGCATAACCCATGGGATGATGAAATATCACACCCATTGGATGTGCCTGTCTTAATACATCCTCCACAAATGGTTGAAGAGACTAGTACGTCAGGGCATACAATGTATGTTCAAAATATTGGATAGGGCCATGAAACTGGACCATCAACTGTCCCCTCTACCCAACCAATGAATCCATAGGGAGGGTTAGTAGGTGCTATGGGACAACAATTAGTGTATACAATGGAAAGATGGGGGGACAAATTCAGGCATTATTCTCTGGGAAGAGATACAAGAAAGGAATTTACAGAACCAGTAAAGAAGAGAAGAAAAGAGCTCACGATCGGTCACAGGACCTTTCTTTTGATTTTCAGAAGTTATGAAGTCATTATAAGAAGAATTGCAAGAGGGGATAGAGAAAGAGACCTTAAGGTCTGGATAGTGAGGGCCAAAAGTGACACAAGCAGGGGAAAGCCTGCAAAAATTGCACATGTCAAGAATGGTAGGAGCTATCATACCACACCGAAACTGAAAGAAATTGAAGGCAGGATTCCAAAAGCAAAGAGTTGCAATAAGGAAAGGCTCCTCAGGAATGACAAACCTCGAGAGCCGAAGGGCATCAAGAATGCAGAGGTCTTCCAAGTCTTGCTCCCGAGCTCCAACTACTTTGTCATACCACTCTTTCCATTCGGTCTTCAAGGTGGGCCAACAGCGATGAGGTCGATTAACCCTCCAATTTCCCCAGTTGAAACTTCCTTCGTGGAGAAGATAATGTTCTTCCAAGCGTGGGTATAGTGGAGGAAGTGTAGCACGAGCTTCCTTGAAGATGGGACCGAGAACGTATTCCCCTCGAGCGTGATGGCGAGGGACGAAGATCCGTCCATCAATCGTGCTCTGACCCTTTGGTGCTTGATACTTGGCTATCTCATCATTAACACATCTCCTTAAAGCCACTGAGGGATGTTAGTACTCAACAACTAGTACTTTTGTGGAGGAAGAAGCCATTAGTGAGAGATTAAAAGGAGGGTGAGGAGAGTGAGTTTGAGAAGGGTAAGGAGGTGAAGTTGACAGCAATAGGAGTGAAAGAAGAGATTGAACAAACAAATAGGTAAGAGCGTGAAAAATTGGGGATTTTAACCTTTCTGTTCAAAAATTACCCATTCAGCCTAACGGGTCAAATAGACCCGAGTTAATTGTTTGGTTATTTTGACCCATGTGGAATAAAGGCCTTTATTTTAAAACAAAAAGAGGGTCCTGAAAACACAACAAAGAGAGCTTCCTTCAAAGCAACATTTTGTTACTTTATAAGAGAGGGAAATACATTTCAAATGCTCAGCTTGGCTTCGAAATAGGTGGTTAGCTTCAAAGCTAGTGTTTTCCCAGAATCTTTAAAGGTTATGCCTTAAACTCAAGCAGAGTTAGGACTTGCTTACTTTGAAAGTTTTGAAAGTACGCTCCTAGGCTTTCTATCAAGGAAAATTGCCTTCGAAGGAATGTTTTAGTATTCTTTGATTAAAGGAAGTACAGTTTTTGCTTGGGTTTGGTTTCAAAGTAAGTGGGCATTGGTATGAAAATTTTAAAGACCCAGGGACTTAGCCATATATGAAAGTACTTTTTGAACTTTCTACTAAGGCAAAGCCTTTCGAAGGAAGATCTTGACACTTTGTGAGGGAAACTCTATGCTTCGAAACGCTTAACCCAGGCTCCAAAATAAGATTGGTTACTTCAAAGCTGTTATTTATAAATTATATGAACAAATCGAAGGATAAAGTCATATTAACCATGCAATTGGAATATGTGAATCCAATTTTATTAATATAAATATTTACATTGGGAGGGCCTATTTGGCTACATTCTCAATTTCATAGAAGTAAGGAAGAACAAAGTTACAAGGTCATGAAATTTTGTCCAGCAAAATTCAATAAACACATGTTCTTTTCCTAACCTCTCCTCTATCCTATCTAAATTTGGTTTATCTAATTGGTGAGCCCTTATTTGGTAGAAGAGTTGTTAGGCCCTCATCTCAAATTCTGTTTTCTTAAAAGCTTTCTCCACTTTATCGATCCCACACATATTATCCATATCAACATCTTCCTTATATTTTGAGTTAGGCCTCTTGAAGTCTTCATATTCTTCAAGAAGATTTTCTATTTCATATTGGGTTTGGATGTGAACAGCAAAGGCCTCCTCCAATGACTCCCTAGTGGCCAAAGCACTCTTGTACTAGTTGGACAACAAAAGGAGTTGGTCCAGGAAAGTGTGGAGTTCTGTTTGAGCCACAAGGTTGAGGTTGTGACTTTGAGAGATAATATCACAAGCCCACAAAAAGTACTTGTGAGGAATGTCATCTTGAAAGGCTTCGAAGGATAAATGAGAAAAAGCAGCAAGTGGGGTTTGGGCTTTATACTGCTGATAAGTAGTTGGAGCTGTTAGCATATAATATATTAGCCTAAAGTGTTGCATTTTCTATTCACCGAAAGTTGCATTACATCTTGTCTTTGTATTATTCTATGTCCTCAGGGACCATCTTGTCTCTCTTGTAAACCCTAATTTTATCTATAAATAAGGGATGATTTTATATCATACCCTAAGCTGGTTAATCAAAGCTTCATGGTATCAGAGCTTCTGCTCTAGGGTTTTGGCACACCCTTCCTCTAGGGTTCGAAACTTACCTCGGTGGATCCTCTCATTGGGTCGATCTTGATCACCGTCCTCAATTAAATCGACCTTGATTCAGTCCTCCTCATCGATCTTCGATCGTCAAATTTGATCGTTCTCACCGTCGCTCGAGTCTTCCTCGGCTTCGTCTCTGTCTATGGTATGACCTAACCCACCGTACTCATATAAGTAAATATACCGTACTCCTATAAGCAAATACTAGTCAATATATATGTAAATATATGTGTATCAGTAAATATATATATATAAATCAGTAAATATATATATCTATATATTAAAAAAAAAAATGATTTCTTAATTTTGTTATGCTCTTATAGTGGTCATGCTCTTATAGTGGTCATTGTGCCTGTTCTTTCACCACCACCTTCTGGGATTGTGATTGCCATTAGTTTTGTTGCGGGTTTGGTAGTATTGTATCCATGACAGATTCCTCTAGTGTGTCTCCTTCTTCTCCAACACCGAGGAGTGAGAATCCCATTATACCTACTACCATGACTGAGAACCCCAACCCTAGTATGAAAATCACCACATCTCTATTTAATGGTCAGAACTACCTAGCATGGTCTCAAAGTTTGACTATGTTTTTGAAGAGCAGAGGGAAGATGGGGTATGTTGATGGCAGGGTACAGGCACCTAGTACCACTGACTCCGGTTATGACCAATGGGAGATTACCAACTCTTTGATTATGAGTTGGCTTATCCATTCGATGGTTCCAGAACTTGGTGAGGGCTACTTATCTATGGAAACTGCCAAGGACGTTTGGGACGCTGTGGCTGTCACCTATTCCCCCAAAGGGAATTTCTCATAGGCTTTTGAGCTGCGCCACTCTATTGAGAGCTCACTTCAGGGGAAGCAGACTGTTCTACAGTACTTCACTTTCCTCTCCAACGGCTAGAAACGCCTTGACCACCTGGAAGACTATAAGCTCGTTTGCCCTGCTGATTCTGTTGGGTACAAGAAATTCATCACACGGGAACGGGTCTTTAAATTTCTGGCAGGCCTAAATGTGGAGTATGATCCAGTTAGGGGTTGAGTTCTGGGTATGGACACTCTTCCTTCACTTCAGAAGGCATTTGCCTATGTACAGAATGAGAAGAGTCGCCGGTCTGCTATGATGTCCCCTGTCTCTATTGACCGCTCAGCATTACTGTCTACCCCTCGAGATGGCCTCAGCCTGACTCCCATTCCTCCATCTGCTGCTAAGGAGTCTGTAGTCTGTGATTATTGCAAGAAGCCGTGACATACGCGTAAGACGTGTTGGAAGCTTCATGGGACTCCATCCGAGGGTCGAGGTGATCAGTCTGGTTCTCGAGGCAGTCGGTAAGGCCAATCTAAAGGACATGGCTCCTATTCCCGGGCTCATCAGTCTAGTGCCGTTGATACACTTGATTCTACTTCTGCTTCTGTTGGCCAAGCTTCTGATACTGAGCTGGAGGATGCTTTGCGCCAATTGTTGGACCGCCGGTCTTCATCGCTCTCGATCTGACTTCCTCGTCCTTTGCCTTTCAGTAACTTAGCCTCGTCTCCTTGTGCTTTCCTGTGTCATAAGTCTTTGCCTTGGATCATTGATTCTGGTGCCTCAGATCATATGTCTGGCTCCTCTGATCTTTTCTTTGTCTATAAGCCCTCTTCAGGTCAGGACAAAGTTAGGATTGCCGATGGTACTGTTTCTTCCATTTCTGGAAAAGGTTTAGTCCACGTCACTCCAACCATACATCTGTCTTCTGTTCTCCATGTTCCCAATTTTTCTGTTAATCTGTTATCCTTGAGTCGTCTCACCCAAGATTTGAATTGTAGTATGACATTTTTTCCTGATCATTGCCTTTTTCAGGACCTTGTCACGAGGAGGACGATTGGCAGTGGTAGTGCAGAAAATGGTCTCTACTTCCTAGATCAACCGGACAAACTTGCTTATTCTTCCACTACGTCTTCTACTACCCCCGCTGATTTATGGCTGTGGCATCGGCGTTTTGGGCATCCTTCATTTCATTTACTTAAGCATTTATTTCCTTCTGGTTTCACAAATCATCATGTGTCTGACTTTCTTTGTGAGTCTTGTCAACTTGGAAAACAGCACAGAGCTTCTTTTGCTCCCAGTTTGAATAAAAGTTTAGTTCCTTTTTTTTTAATACATTCTGATGTTTGGGGTTCCTCTCGTGTTATGTCTGTGAAAGGTCATCGATGGTTTGTTACATTTATTGATGATTTTTCTCGTGCTACTTGGGTGTATCTCATGAAAGATAAGAGTGAGGTTTTCTCTGTGTTTCGCACTTTTCATAAGATGATTTGTACTCAGTTTGGGGCCACTGTCAAACTATTTCGTTCTGATAATGGCGGGGAATACATAGATTCTGGGTTAGGACAATATTTTTCTACTCATGGCATTATCCATCAGACCTCTTGCACCAATACCCCTCAACAAAATGGGGTGGCGGAACGCAAGAATCGGCATCTTCTTGACATGGCTCGGTGCATGTGTTTTTCTATGAATGTGCCTCGACCCTATTGGGGCGACGCTGTTCTCACCGCTGCCTATCTTATTAATCGTCTTCCTTCCCAAGTCTTGCAAAAACAGGCTCCTCTTCACATCCTCCTCGGTTCTCAGTCTTTGTTTTCTATTCCTCCAAAAATATTTGGTTGTGTCTGTTTTGTTCATAATCACTGTCCCTTTCGTGGTAAGTTGGACCCTCACTCCCTCAAGTGTGTTTTCCTTGGTTACTCTCCTACTCAAAAGGGATATAAATGTTACCACCCTCCTACTCGTAAGTGGTTTGTGTCCATGGATGTTACTTTCTTTGAGTCCCAGTCCTATTTCTTGTCCTCTCCGGTGTCACCGTCCTCATTTCAGGGGGAGCCTTGGTGTGAAGTGAGTCCTGTGCTTCCTATGGTGGGCCCAATTGCTCTTGCACCACCCTCTTCTACTGAGTTTCCTATGGTGGACCCAGCTGTTCTTGCACCACCCTCTTCTACAGGGACTATAGAACCCACTGTCACCAAGGATAAGGTCGGGCATGTTTATGTCCGGGACATAGACAGACAACACTGGATACAAGGGACCACTTCTGCTACTCTACTGCCATCTCTTGCTTCTGATGAGAGTCTAGGTAACTTTGAATCTCTTGAATCCATTGATCTTGATGTTCTTATTGCCAAGAGGAAGGGTGTGAGATCTTGTACTCAACATCCTATCTCACAATTTGTGTCATACTCTCATTTGTCATCCTCATATAGAGCGTTTGTGTCCAATATTTCCTCTGTTAGCATTCCTAACCATTTTTAGGATGCTCTTGCTACCTCTGAGTGGAAACTAGCCATGATTAAGGAAATGAAAGCACTTAGGAAGAATGGCACTTGGGAATTGACTGAGTTACCTATGGGCAAACGACCTGTGGGATGTAAATGGGTATATACTATGAAACACAAAGCAGATGGGTCTATTGAGCGTTACAAGGCAAGACTTGTGGCAAAAGGGTTTACTCAGACATATGGCATTGATTATCAGGAGACCTTCGCACCCGTGGCTAAGATGAATTCAGTCAGAGTACTTCTCTCTCTAGCAGCTAATCTTGACTGGCCGCTTTATCAGTTTGATGTCAAGAATGCCTTTCTCTATGGTGACCTCGAAGAAGAGGTATATATGGACATTCCTCCTAGTTTTGAGGATCATCAAACAGAAGGCAAAGTATGCAAGCTTCAGAAGTCATTATATGGTCTCAAACAGTCTCCAAGGGCTTGGTTTGAGAGATTCACTCAGGGTATATTTAAATATGGCTTCAAACAAAGTCAGGCAGATCACACATTGTTTATGAAACATTCCTCACATGGTAAGACTACAGCACTTATTGTTTATGTAGATGACATAGTTCTTACAGGTAATGATAGTGAGAAAATACCTCTGTTAAAGAAATATTTAGCTAATGAGTTTGAAATCAAAGACTTGGGAAGCTTGAAGTATTTTCTGGGAATTGAAGTTGCTCGCTCTAAGGATGGGATATTCATCTCACAAAGAAAATATGTGCTTGACCTGTTGAAGGAAACTGGGATGCTTGGCTGCAAGGCATGTGCCACTCCACTGGAACCCAATCAGAAATTGGGGGATGATGAAAGAGGAGAAGTTGATAGGGGGAGCTATCAGTGATTAGTGGGTAAGCTCATTTACCTATCTCACTCCCGTCCTGATATTGCTGTTGCTGTCAGTGTGGTTAGTCAGTTTATGCATGCTCCTCATCAGATTCACCTTGAGGCTGTCATGAGAATCTTCAGGTATTTGAAGTCTGCTCTTGGTAAAGGTCTTTATTTTTCAAAGTATGATCATCTTCGTGTGGAAGCCTATACAGATGCTGATTGGGCTGGATCAGTAACTGATAGGAGATCGACTTTAGGGTATTGCACATTTGTTGGAGGCAACCTAGTTACTTGGAGGAGTAAAAAACAGAATGTGGTTGCCAGGTCAAGCGCAGAAGCTGAGTTTAGAGCTATGGCACAAGGTGTGTGTGAACTTTTATGGATCAAGTTATTGTTGAGTGATCTAGGTATTGATCAGAAGGACTCCATGAGGTTATATTGTGATAATAAGGCCGCCATCAACATCGCTCACAATCCAGTTCAACATGACAGGACAAAACATGTTGAGATTGATCGCTACTTCATTAAGGAGAAACTCACTAGTGGTACCATTTGTACTCCTTTTGTCCAGTCTGGTGAACAACTTGCTCACATCCTCACCAAGGGGGTTGGGAATAAACCATTTCATGACATATTAGGCAAGCTGGGCATGAGAGATATCTTCGTACCAGCATGAGGGGGAGTGTTAGCATATAATATATTTCGCCCGCGCACCGCAATCAAGGCTCAAGCTCTTGCGGACTTCGTGGCAGAATTTGCCCCTGGCACGCATCCAGTTTGTCCGGTTGATTTGGCTAGTGTGGACTTAGCACAGCCAATTGTTCAAGCGATGGAAACAAGTATTGGCTCGCAAGTGGAAGAAGGGCAAAGAGCGGCCGAACTAGTGAAGCCGGACAACTCAATAGGAGACGGACTTAACCAGGACCAGGAAAGAGACCAGACTTAGCCGATCAGAGACTCGGAGTTGAGGAGCTCCCAAAACCCTTCTGAGTGCTGGAGGCTGTTCATTGGCGAGATGTGGAAGCTCTTCGTCGATGGGGCATCGAACAGGCACGCGGCCGGACTGGGTATCGTACTGACTTCACCAGACGAGATGATCATTGAACAAGCAATTACGCTCGGCTTCCCAGCGTCCAACAACGAGACGGAATATGAAGCCCTCCTTGCCGGGCTAAGAAGCGCACTGAGAATGAAAGTGTCGGCCCTGATGGTGTTCAGCGATTCCAAGCTAGTGGTCAATCAAGTCTCAGGGAAGTATGAGGCCAGGGATGAAAGAATGGCCAAGTATCAGGCGCTGGTGCGTGCAGAGATCAAGAAGTTCGATGCCATAAGAGTAGAGCAGATCAACCGCAAAGGAAACAACACGGCTAATGAGTTGGCCGGGCTTGCTTCTACTCAGACAGCTTTTCCCAACCCCTTCATGATAGAATTTTTACCGCGGCCAAGTATAGAAGAACCGGAAGTGACCGAGGTACTCTGCATCGACTTGGATCCTTCTTGGATGGATCCCATCATCGCCTTCCTGAAAGATAGAATTCTACCGGAAGAAAAGAAGGCGGTGCACAAGATCCAGGCAAAGTCAAAGTGGTTTTGGCTCTCCCCGTCTGGGGCCTTGTACAAGAGATCTTTCATCGGGCCGTATTTGAAATGTGTCCACCTCGCCAAGGTGGAGGCTTTCCTCTATGAGATACACGAGGGCATCTGTGGAAGCCATACTGGGGGCAGGTCTTTGGCGTACCGAGCAATTTTCCAAGGTTACTGGTGGCCGTGCATACAGGCGGATGCCCATAAATACGTTTGCCGGTGTGAAAAGTGTCAGAAATTCGCTCACCAAATCCACTAGCCAGCTAGAGATTTGCTCCCTCTTTCAAGTCCTTGGTCGTTCGCGCTTTAGGGGTTGGATATTGTTGGACCACTCCCAGCAGCACCGGGCAATCGCAAGTTCTCCATCGCTGTCACCGACTACTTCACCAAGTGGGTCAAGGCCGAGCCACTAGCGACCATAAAAGAAAAGGATGTGAAGAAGTTTGTTTGGCAAAACGTCGTCACTCGCTTCGGTATACCCAAGGCCCTCGTCTCGGATAATGGCACTCAATTCGACGAGAAACTCCTTCGCGGATTTTGCGAAGAGTTGAAGATTGAGTTCTACAATTCAACGCCGGCCTATCCTCAGTCAAATGGTCAAGCAGAGGCCTCGAACAAGACCATCCTGGACGGGTTGAAGAAGCGGCTTGAGAAAGCCAAGGGGAAGTGGGCTGAAGAACTCCCTAATGTGCTCTGGGCATACCGCACTATGCCAAGGCGATCGACCAGAGAGACTCCATTTGCCCTAGCCTACGGCATGGAGGCCCTCATCCCATTGGAGATTGGCATGCCAACCATCCGGTCTGAAAGTTTCCAGCCAGATCTGAACAATGAAGCTGTGGTGTTGGAGCTGGATCTTGCTGAGGAAAGGAGAGAGCGCGCACTGATCCACATAGCGGCTTATCAGCAAGAACTTTCCAAGAAATACAACAAGGCTGTACACCCCAGGCTGTTTAAGATCGAAGACTGGGTCTTAAGAAAGGTGCTCGGCAACACGGTGGTCCCTGGCAAAGGAAAGCTCGGTGCCAATTGGAAAGGACCATACAAGGTGACTGGCCTTACTGGAAAAGAGGCATACCATCTGGAAGATTTAGATGGCAAAGCTGTCCCCCGATTGTGGAATGCAGCCAACCTTAAGATTTTCTACTTTTAAGATGTAATTCGCTTTTGCTGCTTAGCTTTCTAGACCTTTAGCCTTGTGGCATTTGATGTAAGAAATAGCACATTTTCTTGTAATGAAAAATAGCCCCTTTTCTTTGTTTTGTATTACATCTTTTTGTGCAAATGACACTGCAAGGATTCTGGGCCATTATGGATGATAGGGGCAAGGAGACCGACCTGAATGGGGCCGGATTGATTTTCTCTCACCGGTATAGACATGGACCGCACGAACAGTTGGTACCAATGAACTAATTGGTGTATTGACGAATTCGCATAAGGGCCGAGCTAACTCTTGCTTGCCCAATTGATGTGTTGGCGTCATGACCAACTTAAATGGAACATTGGCGTTTTGCCCAATGTAGAGGCCGAGCGGATTTTGCTTGGCCAAAAAGCAATGTTGGTGTTTTGTCCAACTAATAGCAGCCGAGCTGATTTTGCTCGGCCAAGAGGTGGGTTGGCGAATTGCCCAACTAACATGGTCCAAGCTGGCTTAGCTTAGACGAAGGCAATGTTGGCGTTCTGTCCAACCCAAAGGCCAAGCTGATTTTGCTTGACCACGTTGGAATATTAGTGATTTGTCCAATATATGCCGAGTTGATTTTGCTCGGCTAAAGTGAAATGGTGACTTCCCCAACTTCCTATTGGGGCCGAGCTGATGGCTAATTTTGGTCGGCTCGCGAGAAGGTCGGCTCGTTCGAAAGACCGAAGAGCCGAGCTACTAGCTGCAATTCGCGAATGTTTAAGTGGAAGCAATTCTAACTTCAACTCGGCATATTGCGCGGTGAAGCCAACCTACCAGTTGTGATTTATTAAAGTTTGAATCAAGAAATTCATGCACATGCCAACCGAACAGAAATAGGCAATAAACGAGCAAAAAGCACAAGTTTCATTGATTACTAAAGTTGCATTACAAGATGGGTGGCCTAGCCGGTTACAACCAAAACAAAGATAAGAAAAGAAACAAAAACAAAGTATAAAAGGTAAGGGGGCACATCAGTCCAATTCTACATCAACTGTCTGCTCGGTAACCTCGACGGTCTGCTCGGGCAAGTTGTCCTCGGCCTCATCGTCAGCGCCTTCCACCTCGGCAACGTCTTGATCGGCCACTTCATCTTCCACATCTTGAGATGCTTCGGTAGTGGATTGCTCGGCTTGTTGTGTGGCGGCGGCCTCTTCTTCGGCCTCTTTCCTTGCCTCCGCGATGAGCCGGTTTTGAGCAGCATTGGCGTACGCCTACATATAAACCGGGATATAGGCTGCAGGGGGATTCAAGAACATGTCAGCATCCTGACCAAGGCCAACTTTTTCCACGGCCGCTTTCCAACCGCATTGGAAAAAGATGTCCTTGGTCGCCTGGACTTGACGCTCATAGGTCCTCTCCCCCTGCGCGTATCCCCGGTCCTCTGCGTCTTCAACAGCTTTCTCCCTCTCCGCTTGGTGGGCGTCGCGCAGCTTTCGGAGCTCGGCGAGGTACCGAGCCTTGGTTGACTTCACAACCCGTTGTTTGTCAGATTCAGCTCGGTCGACTTTCTGGCTCAATTCATCCCGCTCCGCCACCAATGCCTCCTGCGTGGCCTTGAGTTTTGCTATCTTGGCCGCTTGGGCCTTATTCTCTGCGATAGCATCTCGAAGACTCTGCCGCATGGCGATCATACGCTCGTGGGCGAGGTAGTTCTTTTGCGCGGCCTGCAAGCAAATGTGAGATCATCAGTATCAAAACAACCGAGCAAAAACCGAGCAATAACTTGAACAGAGAATGGAAAACTTACTAACACTATCGACTTCGCTGTCGAGCGAAGTACTTTCAGATCGGACAGCTCGTCGTGCTTCTTCATGTCAGCTGGAAGGATTAGCCCCTTGGTCATGTTGAAGCCAAGGGAATAATCCTTGTCAGCATACACCGAGTCAGCAGACGAGACTGCCCGGCCCTTGTACTTTATCTCGGGCGCCCAGACCGGGGGGGAACTTGAGGATTTGGAAGGCTCGCCCAATGGTTGTTCGGTCTGGTCGCCCAGCTCAGTGGAGGCGAGCTCAGTGGAGTCTTCATCAACAAGGCCTTGTCTGGTTGTATCCTTCCTCGGTCTTTTCTTTGACCGGCCAGTCGGTTGTTCGCTGGCGAAGGCCAACACCGCACTCTCATTTTGCCCGACAGGTGCGGATGATGTTCCCCCGGTTGCCTCTAGTGGTTGGGACTCACCTTCCTCACCAGTAATCATGGACTTGATTGCCTTGATTTTCGCCATTTCTTGCTCGGTGGTAAGAGGAACAAGTCTGATCGGCGGTAGATTTGGATCGGGTTCTGGGGAAGGAGCGCGGAGGAAATCGGTCACTTTGCTTTTGCGCGGGGCGGTGTAATGGTAGGTCGGTTCAAAGCCGAGCAGTTTAGATGACTCTCTCTCTTCGGCCGAGTGACACAGTAAGACCCTTATGGCTTCTTGGTTAGCCCGGTGGTAGTCTGCTGCTTGATACTTATTTGCAAAAAGAAAACAAGTGTTAGACCGGCAAAAAGAGAAACTAATGCAGAGATTACATAGTGCAGTTAGCCGAGCCACTCACCAGCACTGCCGAAGTCCTTCCTAATGTACCAACCCGGTATGGGCGCCTCGATGTCCTCATAATTATCGGACACCCAGAGGAAGTCATCGTCGTTGGTTTCTTTGTCTGGGTTGCCTTCGATGAGTTTTGCTCGGTCCTTCTTTACCTTAAGGTACCAGCAAAACCCACCCTTATTTTTGCTAAGGCTATACTGGTGGAAAATTTCAACAAGGCCGAGATTGAGACTGAGCCTCCGATTCAGCTCGGTGACTCCGTTTATTATTTTGTACGTGTTGTTGGAGACTTGGGTCGGGCAAAGCCTTGTCTGCCTCAAAAATTCGCAAATCAAGGGTTGGACGGGGAAATGAAGCCCTCCTTTAACAATAGACACGACTGTGAAGGGGCACCGGTCTAGGTCTCCCCAAGGGGTGTCTCCCTTTTTGGCGAGTTCTAAGACGACGTCATCTGGGATGTTGTACTCCCTTCGAAACTTGGCCATCGCACCGGGCGAGCTCACCATGAATCGGTACTTCCCCATCTACCTCGGTTTTATTGGGTAATTAAATTTGTGTCTCGGTCAAAAATGTTGGTGTGTTTGCTCAGTCTTTGAGCTCCACCAGTGATAGTGCTGGTCTGGCCTGGTCGGTCCTAGTTTGTTCTGCATTGTTAAAAAAATAATTCCAAGGGTTAGCACGGCATAAATTGCACGGCTCCTATTGGAACTGGCTCAGTGAAAGGATTATTAGTGTTTGACCGGTCCGACCCCTATCTCGGCTAGACTACTTGGTCGATTTCGTAGTTCGGTTCTAACTCTCCACTTCCGGCTCGGTCAAGGTCCAAGAAGGGGATGGTAACAAAGCTGTAGCTCGGTTCAGTCCTATTTGAAGATCTAATTGAGCCTTTAGCACGGTCAAGGCCCCAAGTATTGAACTCAGACCAGTTTTAGTTCGGTTCGATTCTATTTACGGATGTAATTGAGCTTTCAGCTCGGTCATAGCCCCAAGTAAAGATCTCAGGCGTTTAGCCCGGTTCAGTCCTATTTACCGATCTAATTGAGTACTCAGTTCGGTTGCAGCCTCAGTGAGAAGCCACAAACCAATTTTTGCTCGGCTGAGGCCCTACCTATGGATCTAAATGAGCATTTAGCTCGGTTCTATCCAGATTCAAACTATTCATATGAAATGTAGAGGTGTTGTTTTGAAGCTTGGGGAATCAAGGGGCACGAGGACCCCAGATGCTCCCCCAGTTACAGTTTGCCCTAGGATGTGCCAATACTACCCCATGGAGGAGGTATTGGGAGATGCCTATCGTCCCTAAGAGAAGAACATCAAGAACACGAAGATAAAAAATGAAGAACACGTATGGAGATCTGGGTAATGGAGGCATAAAATGCGATGGGGAAGAGAAAACTTACCACAGTTAGAGGACAAGGTTGGTTCAACTCCACAAGCTTGATGACAGCTCCAGCGGGGACGGAAATGGTGGGTGCAACGAGAGGAGACGCAGCAGCAGAGAGGGCAAAATCTCAGAGAGTATGGAAGCTAGGGTTTTGGGTTGAGGAAGGAAATGAAAAGTGAAAGGTTTAGACCCCTCGTTGGAGCCAAAATAGGGGGGAAACCAAACGACCGCGCCGTTTGAATCTTGCGCGTACAAGACAGTTGGTTGCACGACCCAATGGCGTGAAGCCACGTGGCACTAAGAAAAGGGGGTTGTCAGTACGGCTGCACGACCATTGACAAGACTTCTGAGGCAATGATCGACCAAATGAAGATAGCTCGGCCATGGCTTCGATCCCCATCACACTCGGCTTAGAAGTGATGCAGCTCACTGACCGTTGGCTCGGTCGCAATGGTAACCCCAATCACGATTAGCTCAGATGGGATTAAGGGGCAATTGAGAGGGGAGATCTGCACCTTTAGTATGGCCAAGCTACGATAGCGCGCAATGTGACAGACCTCTCAGCGCCGTACCGTTCCCTCTATGTAGCACGGTCCATGAGTCTGTTTTGCACGGTCGAGGAGATTGGCCGACCAGGCACGATCCAATGCCTGACTGAGCTGTGACGCGGCAGAGTACGTAGCGGTGTTTGGTAATCGAGCTAAGAGTAGCCCGGACTGGACTTGAGACGCGGTTAGGGCCGGTATGCCTCTAACCGATCAGCCGAGATGGACAGGCTTCGTGTAATTGAGGATGAAGGTAGAACGGCGCGAGGTAACCGGGTGCCATGATGGACGGTCAATTCTGTTCGCCGTGAGAGTCAAGATGTTGTCCTTTGCCAAGGGACAGGTCGGCGTGGCATAGCTCGGGCGTACTGCTTGTGGTGGCAATTCTCCGTGGGCTAGGCCGGCCGTGGTACTCCGATTAAGTGTGCCACCTGGGCCAATGGCGTGAGGGAGAGGACATCTGCTCCATGCACGCATCAATACCGTTGGGCAGTTCTGCATGTACTGGTTGGAGGACAAAACCTTTACACGCGTAAGGTGGTGAGAGGCGAGCACTGCCACCTGTCCAGGGAAGGACAACAGAGGTAGTGCGCGTACAATCTTAAGGCTGCATGGCCAGCCTAGAAATGGGAGGAAGATAAACGTTAGAGGTATGCAACTTGAAACCATTCTCGCCATCTGAAATACTCTCTCTCTAACAGTCTCCTTCTTCTTCCTCAAGTGGTCTGACTTGATCGTCAAAGGGTCTATCCGGCACACCACCACCGGGCAGCTCACCGTTTCTGTGTTGTTAGGTTAGACGCCGTCAAGTGAAGCTTGCAGTACAAGGAGTACGGAAACCAGAGGATATTTCGCCCCCGTACATCAAGAATACACCAAATTAAAGATTCTAGGTAAGAAATTGAAGCTTGAATCTTGTAGATAAGTCTCCTAAAAGCTGAAATTAAGAAGTAATTAGGTTTAATTTCGTGAAACTAAAAAGGAATTGGCAAAAGGATGAAAAAATTGATTTAGGTTCCTGGTTATGGAAATAAATTTGGAAATTAATTTTTTTGGATTTGATTTTCAATGTCTTGCATGAATTTGAGTTTCGTTTTTACAAGTATGAACAATTTCTACAAGTTTAAATACTCTAATTGTACATACATCACAAATTTCTAAGAATTGATTTCATGCTTTGAAGAAACAAGAACAATGTTTTGAAAATCATGAGCTCATAAAGTTTGATTCTAATTTTGACAAATTAAAGAAATTTTGATGTAAACGGTTTGAAATTGGGTTTGATATGAAGAAAATTAATTAAATCTAAATTTGGACAAGTTAAGGAGTAAATTATGGTTTGAGATTGACAATCAAAAATTGGTTTGATTTTCACAAATATTTTGACATGCAAATGTTTTTCTAAGAGTTTTATGGCTTTAATTTCAGATTGTAAAGAAAAAGAGAAAAAGACAACAACTACGATCTGGGCAAAAAGCGCCGCTCGAGCAGAGGAGCAAAAATCTTGACAACAAACGTTTGAAAAACAAGTAACCAACCTGTTTCTAACACAACAACTACGATCTAATAACCAAATTTAAGGAAGAATAAGGGGGAAAATACATGAACAACATTCAGAAAACTGTGGGTGTTGATTTCCAACTACACAACCAAACGGGAAACTCAACTCGAAAGTATCGGCAGAATAGATTAAGCCCGAACAACCTGTCACAGAAAGATAAGAATCCGGTAGTGGTTCGCCCACCCTGGGGCACTCTGACGCTCAAGTCAGTAATCAAATATCTCTTATAGATAGCAAATTGTGCTTAATCTCACAAGAGAGGACTTACCTCAGACCCACAAGGGTGCCCTGCTTTTATAGCCAACACTAACCTAGTCCCTACAGAAGCCTCACCTAAGTGGACTCAGGCTTAATGTTTATCCTGGATTCTCAGCTAGATAAGGATAAACTCCCTAAGAGATTTATCTTTATCTAGACTGAGATCCTCCCCTGTTCTAGGACTCTTGTCCCTTATCCACCTATCTCAGATTCTGATATCTCCGCAAGAAACCTCGGCCTAGCCGCGATCACCTCGGTACCAAGACCAGTCCACGTGGCACCTCGGCTGACACTTCAGCATCACCTTTGGCCATGTGTTGTCATTCAAAAAATATGTCCCCACAACTGCTCCCTAGGTTCTATTACCTCGACAATCTGAGGTGATGAAACCTACATCGTTTGTCCATATAACATGTCAACTAACAATCCATTCATGTCTACGACCGAGATCATGACTCATCGGTTTCAATTTCTCCAGACTCAACTAACCATCTTTATCAATGTCCAAGAACCAAGAACCAAGAGCCAAGTTCTTCAAGTTCTTTAACCGAGATCGTTCCTACAGCCGAGGTTTTTGATTCATTAAATCAAGAACTCCAAGAGTTTTATCTGCGCATGAGCTGTCACATACGGTTTTTTCAACCGTTTCCACCATGCGTTCTTCTCCCAATGGGTCATACCTGACACGTGCCATCAAGTCGCGTCGCTTCTGCACACACCGCCTGACAGATACGTCAGCTGCGACATATTCATTTCCTTTTGTTGCCTTTTCAGTTTTTAACAAAAACCCTCTTTCTCTCTCTTCATCTTCTCACTTCATAACTTTGATTTCCCTCTCTGTCTCAAGCTCTCTCTTTCTATGAAAAACTTCCATTTTCATACCTTCAAAGCTTTCTACAACCGTGCTGCGTTCCGTACTTTCGACGAAACCCTCATGTCCGTCTGACTCCAACGAGCCTTACTTCAGCGTCTTTGTTTTCGGCCTGATTCGATAAGTCCTAAATTTCTATCCTTTAATAACTTTTTTCTTTTTATATGCTTCACATCACATCTGTTGTTGTGAGACTTGTATCTGTATAACTGTACTCTATTGTTTCATCACTCAAAATGCCGAACATGTTTGTTTGTGGTTTGTGCTATTCAATCTATCTCTTTGTCACTGCTCATATATTTGATGCTTTAACAATTTGTCACTGCTCTCGACTTTCGCACATTTGTACACACCTACTTAGTGCTCTAGAATCTCTGTTGCTTTCTTGATTATGAATCACGTTCTTTTCTTGCTTTTCTTGCTTTGTTTTCAGCTTATTGCCTTTGATTCTTGTTTCCGTATAGACTTAGGTTTGGGATTTGATTTAGAACCCTATTCTTTAGGAAAACTAAAACAAGATCCCTTTAGATCTTCAAAATCCTTGCTTTGATGCCACTTTAGGGTTTAGCCGAGGTTTTCAAACCCATACCAAATATTCTTTTCTGAAATTTTGCACCAATCCTCCTTAAGCCGACATCATGGGAATGTTTAGGTGGAGAGTTAACACCCCTGCCAAGCTGGAGTACTTTAGGCAAGAGATTTCTATTCCAGCCGACGTTCAGATCAAGTTCGCTGTAGAGGAAGACTCTATTATGCTAGTTGGGGACTCCATGCCCTTTCTTGTGGTAGCATTTATCGAGTGTGGACTTCGGCTTCCCTTAGACATCCTGTTTAGGGAAATTTTCCACTACTACAAACTCAACCCTATGCAGCTGGCCATTAACTCCTATAAGGTCATTAATGGTATAATTGCTCTAGTTTGCCGAGAAAACGCTAGGATAACACTAGCCGACATCCAATTTTGTTATACCATGTGTGGCCTAAAGTCTGAAAAAAGCTACATTTACTACCTCAAACTGAGATCCACAACCTACAAAATATACCCAACCTCCCAAACTCCAACAAAGGTGCCGGAGATAATTACTTGATTGTCTCGGGTAACTGGGAATTTCCTTCAGATGATGATCTTCATCTCTTCCCTTTGCGCTGATCGGTGTTTAAAGATGATGAGGGTAAGAACTAAGTGTTAATTTCTCTATTTAAGACTTTATCACTTTATTCCATTTATCTGTTCCAATGTCTATTTTCTACCTTTTGCAACTCTTCCCCAACCATTGAAGGACTTCCACCAATCCTTTTTTCCCAATAAAGACTAGGATATTGGGCCTGCCTATTGACCTCCACAAAGCTCCCCTGCTACTCAACTATATCCCCACATACAAGTTGGCCTTGCCAGACGTTCCCAAGCACAGCAAGACTCTTATATCTTCTTCAACTCCTCCAACAGCTTCATCTCCAAGGTCAGATCAAGCCTCTACTTCTAACCCAATTGAGCAGCCATCAACTTCTGCCCCTTAACTAATTCCTCCATCCCAGTGCCAATGCTGATGTCGAGCTCAAATTTCCGCTCCTGTTGCCAAAACTCGTAGCCGCAAACACCGAGATTCTAAGATATCGGCTCACGATCCAGCCAATCCACCAATCGCCCTTCCAGCAATACACTTCGACACTAGAGTAACAGTCGCTTCCACTGCCGACAAAATGGATTGCGCAAAAATCATCCCGGATGATCTGCTTGCCGACATTCCTGGCGTGGTGTCGGTCCATTCCTTCTCTCCTTTCCAATCGCAGCCAAAACCCAAGGCAAAGAGGGTTAAAAAGGCCAAGCCCACGCCTAGCGCCACTAAGGTGGAGTCAGAAGACGCGGTGCCAATTTCAAAATTGGCTGAAGTAAAGAAGTATGCAGAGAAGAGACTTGCCGAGGCCGAGGCATCTGAAAAACCGCAATCAAAAAAGTCGAGGTTCGACAGATCTTCTGAGCCGTTTGGATTTCGTGTCGACGCTCCCTGGACTCCATCTGTCCACGTCAGAGACCGACCTCTTCTAGCTGGAGACAATGCTCTCGACAATCTAGAAGTCGGTGCCACCATTTCCATCGCCATTCTACTTCCAGTTGACATCAATCGGATGGCCAAGCTTTCGGAGTATGAAAATTATGCGATGATAATGCAACATTGTGTCTTGGTAAGTCTCAACACTTGTAATTTTTAGTTTAATTTCAACTCTGGTTTTCATACTCAACGAATTTTCTTTGCATTCTTGCAGGCTATCCAGCAAGGTCACTCCCTTGCAATCAGACCGATGAGTTCAAGAAAGAACTAACCCAAAAAACAAAGGAGGCAACCAAACTCATTACTTCATTAAACAAAGCCGAGGCTCATATCCGAGGTCTCCTGGATCAGGCCAAGGTTACTGAGTCAGCCCTGAAGAAAGCCGAAGACCACACCGAGGCTATGGAAAATGTTGCCGAGGTTGCTCAGGCCGAGCCAAAAAAGGCCAAAGATAAGGAGTCTCAAGCCTAGACCGAGTTGCAAGCGGCGCTTGCTACCAAAGCGGCCTAGATAAAGGAGGAGGATTAGAAGGCCTATGCCGAAGGGGCAGCTGACGTCCGTGAAGAATACAAAAAGCAAGTCAAACGGGCATGTAACAGGGGTTACACCCTTGGTTGGATGGCTACTTTGAAGGAGTTGGTTGTCCCTGACAACTCGCCCCTTTAGGACAAGAGCCGACTTGTCATGCCATTCCCTCCCACTTCAAGCCAATCTAAGGATGAGGCTGAGGGGGATAAAGAAGTTAAGGCCGACAAGGCTGAGAAGACTAAAGTTACTGGGGCCAAGTCCCTAACTCTGAATAAGCAAGCCGTGGACTTGACTCAGGACGATGAGGACGAGGTCCCCAAGAACACGCTTGAAGCCGAGGTTGAAAGCGCCAAGAAGAGCCTTGACAAGACTCTTCTAGAGATAGAGGCCAAGAAGCTTTCCCAACTGTCTGCTAAGGCCAAAACACAGCCAACTGCCGATGCAAAACAGTCTGTTTAGAATCTCTTCTTTGTACTTTTTCCTTTGTTTTGAACAGAGTTTGTTTTTGTTGGGCCAATGTGCCTACTTATGTACTTGAACAAGTTGTCTCTTTCTTAATGCAAGTCTTCTGTTTTCTTCTAAATGTATACTTTATCTGTCTTTACAACTTAATATGTTCCCATACTTAGAATAATTTACCACTTCTTCAAAGTACACCTTAATTGTGTATTCACCTCGGGGTAAAATACCTCGGATATAAACCTTGACTGTTTTTCTCGACCAACCATCAGCATACCTCGGCTAACACTTTAAAAATATCAAAATATTTTTACAAATGTTATTCAATATTGCTTTTTTACCTCTATATGTTATCTTCTATTAAGACTTCATCCTTTCCAAGTTTTGACAACCTGGTTGGTCACCTCGGGTAATATGTATCTCGGACACTTTATTCATAATTACCTCGACTAACTCCAACTCGTAAATTTCTCCGAAATTTCAACAAGTGTTAGGCCCATTTTAACTTGTAAATTTTTCTAAAAATTTCAACAAGTCCAAAGCTCTTAAGTTTATTTATCATTCTTGCTCCCTGCCCCCTAATGTGAACCTAAGTTCCACTTAAGTTCACATTAAGCATGTGTCTATGGTTTAGCTAAGGTGTTCAACGTTGGCTTCTTTGTTAATCCAACTAAAGCACACTTAGTTCCATTCTGAGTTTAACTTTGCCGATATGGCAAGTCCATGTTAATTCAATTTAGTTCAATTCTATTATATGCAAGTATAATTCAACTCTGCCATATAATGAGTCTAAAGTTATTCGTCATGTTTCATTCAGAAACATCGCCAACTTAGTTCAACTCTATTATATGCAAGTATAATTCAACTCTGACATATAATAAGTCTAAATTATTCATCATGTTTCATTCAGAAACATCGCCAACTTAGTTCATCTCTATTACATGCAAGTATAATTCAACTCTGCCATATAATAAGTCTAAGTTATTCGTCATGTTTCATTCAGAAACATCGCCATAGGACTGGTCAGTCTTGTCACACAAATTTCAAATTCATAAAAATCAAACTAAAATTTTATTATTATTTCGGCTAATAAAATTATGACCTAAACTTTTGAAATAAAACTTCAACTTCAACTTCAAGTTGCAAGTGTTCCAGGGTCTTGGAAACTCTTTTCCATCACTGTCCTCAAGCCAATATGCCCCATTGCAGGCAACCGAAATAATTCTATAAGGCCCCTTCCAATTTGGGCCTAGCTTGCCCTCCCTAGGATTCTTCTTGTTGCCGACTACTTTCCTCAGCACAAGGTCCCTAATTTTGAACTCTCTTGGGTTGACCTTCTTGTTGTAAGCCCTAGCAAGTTGTTGCTGCTATGCCCCCAGCCGAATTGCTGCTCTCTATCTTTTCTCCTCTAGTAGGTCTAGATCTCGAGCTAAAAATGCCTCATTAGTACCATTTTCCACTCCTTGGGTTTTGATTCTTGGAATGCTGATTTCTAGTGGGATAACTGCTTTAGTGCCATAAGCCATGGCAAATGGAGACTCCCCAGTTGATCTCCTCGGCGTAGTCCAATATGCCCAAAGTACATTGGACAACTCCTTTACCCATTTTCCCTTTGCTGTTTTCAACCTCTTTTTGATCCCATCCAAGATAGTCTTATTGGATACTTCTGCCTAACCATTACTCTGTGGGAAACTTGGAGTAGAGTAGTAGTTCTTGATTTTGTACTTTGCACAGAAGCTTTTGATTAGCTTACTGTCAAACTATGTACCATTGTCTGCTATTATTGCCCTTCGGGTCCCAAACTTGGTGATGATGTTTTTCAATATGAAGTTCTTCACATCAATATCTCAGATTTTCGCAAAGGGTTCAGCTTCTACCCACTTCGTGAAGTAATTAGTTATTACTAGTAGGAACTTCCTTTACCTGATTGCTTGGAGTAGTTGTCTAACAAGATCCATGCCCCATTGGACAAATGGCCAAGGGCTGGATACTGGGTTTAAATCAGCTACTGGTTGATGTATCAAAGGTGCAAACCTCTGACACTTCTCACACTTTCTAACGTAGGCTTCAGCATCCTTCTGTATGTAGGGCCACCAGTATCCCAGAGTAATAGCCTTATGAGCAAGTGATCTACCCCCAACATGGCTTCCACATACCCCTTCGTGTATTTCATACAAGAAGTCTTCAACTTGGGAGGGATGCACACACCTCAAAAGGGGACTAGTAAAAAACCTTCTGTATAGATGTCTTTCGCTATTAGGCTAAACCTTGCCGACTTCAATTTGGTCATATGCGCTTCTTTGCGATCATCCGGGAGCTTGCCATCCCTAAGTAACATCACTATTATATCCATCCAACTTGGACCCATCTCTATACACATCGCTTCATACTATGTGATTAGTGGTTCCACACTTGGTCTTGACAAATAGTCAACCATTATTATCCTTGCCTCCCCTGATTTCATTACACTAGCCAGGTTAGCCAAGGCATCGGCATGACTGTTATCATCTTGGCTAACCTGTTGAAGTCGGCAATCTTGAAACAAGGCTAGCAGCCTAACTACTTCTTTGACATAGGCTATCATTCTTTCATCTCGGGCTGCATACTTACCTATTGCCTGGTTCACAATAAGTTGGGAGTCGCAGAAGACTACCACTTCGTTGGCTTCCATTGCTGCTGCTAACTTCAACCCTGCAATCAGTGCCTCATATTCTACTTCATTGTTTGAGGTTTTGAACCCCAAACGAATAGACTGTTCTAACATTCACCCATCTGGCGATACTAACACTACTTCTACCCCCGCTCCTTGACGGTTTGAACTTTCATCAACAAACAAGCGGAAGGAGTCGCCAATGTAGGAGTCGCCGATGTAGATGTTGCAGGGCTTTGGTTTTTCTACCTTCTTCTGCTCTACTGTTGTGGGGTTTTTCATTCCCAGTTGCGTTTCTTCCTATTCCCCTAGACACCTTAAACTGCGGCTCATCGGAGCCCGACGTGGGACGGTACCAGGTGTGAACTCGGCCACAAAGTCGGCCAGAACTTGGCCTTTAATTGCCATTATAGGCCTAAACTCTAAGTCATATTGGCCCAGCACTACTGCCTATCTAGCTACCCTTCCTGTCAAATCTCATTGCTATAATAGGGACTTCAAAGGATGCTCCGTCAGTATCACAATCTTTTGGCCTTGGAAGTAGTGATTTAGTTTCTTCAAAGCCATTACCAAGGCTAATGTCAATTTTTCCAGGGGTAAGTACCTGGTCTCTATGCGTGCTAGGGTTTTACTCACATAGTATACTGCCCTTGGTTCTCCTTTCTCTTCTCTGATTATCACTGCACTCATTGTGTGCTCTAAAACAGCCAAGTATAAAAGTAGTTCCTCTCCAGGTACTAGATTTGATAGAACTAGGGCTGTTGTCAGGTACTTTTTCAAGTCGGCCAAGCAAACTTCACATTCCTCTGTCCACAAGAAATTTGTGGCCTTTTTCAACAAACTGAAAAATGGTTTACATTTATCTAAACTTTTGTTTATAAATCTGTTCAGGGCTGCGGCCCTTCCAGTTAACATATGCACTTGTTTTACCAATGTCGGGCTTTTCAAGTCCAGGATAGCCTTGATTTAATCTGGGCTTACCTCAATGCCCCTTCTGGTAACCAAGTATCCCAGGAACTTACCAGACCCAACTCCAAATGTGCATTTCGAAGCATTAAGTCAGAGTCGATATGTTCTAAAGATATTAAAAACTATTTTTAAGCCGGCCAGGTGATTCTCAGGTTCTTTGGTCTTCACAACTATGTCATCAATGTACACTTCCATTATTTTGCCAATCAGATGTCTGAACATCCTAATCACCAACCTCTGGTAGGTTGCTCCTGCATTTTTCAACCCGAAAGGCATCACTATGTAGGAATACAGCCCCTTCGGCATGATAAATGTAGTCTTCTCCTCATTAGGGGGATACATATCTATATGGTGGTATCCTCTGTAAGCATCCAGGAAGTTCATCCTTCCATGCCCTGAAGTAGCATCTACTAATTGATCAATCTTAGGCAGTGGAAAGCTGTCTTTGGGACGAGCCTTATTCAAGCTGGTGAAGTCCACGCAGACCCTCCACTTTCCATTCTTCTTTTTCATAACAACTGTGTTTGACAACCAAGTTGGGTAGTTTACCTCCTGAATGGCTCTAGCCTTCAACAATTTGTCCACTTCCTCCTTTGCTGCCTCCACATGAACCAACGTAGGCCTCATTGCTCGCTGAATGATAGGTTTAGCAAACCTTTCTATATTTAGTCTATGGCAAGTGATCTTGGGATCAATGCCAGGCATCTCGTATGGTGTCCAGACAAACACCTCTATGTTTGCTCGCAAGAATGATTCTAACTCCTTCTCCTCCTCGGCCAAACCTAAGCCGAAAAGGAAAAAACGTTCTTTATCCCCTTGTTGGACTAGAATTTTCTTCAAGGCTTCCTCGCTTTTGTCGGCCGACTCTTTGCCGACGTCATCTAGGACCTCCATGTCCTCATCCTCAATTTCTACTATTTCTGCCTCTCGCACGTTACAGGTGGATTTCATTGCTGCCATGGAGCAATTCTTTTCCTGTACCTGATCCCCTTTAATCTCCTCAATTCCATGCTCCGTTGGAAACTGCAACAGCTGGTGCAACGTTGAGGGAACAGCTTTCATTGCATGCAACCATGGCCTCTCCAAGATAACATTGTAAAGCAAGGAGGTGTCAATTACTGTGAACTCTATACTTACCTTCTTGGTGCCTACCTGTTCCTCCAAATTCATTACTCCCAGGGGCCATGTCGGCGTTCCATTAAACCCGACCATTGGGCTGTTGGACGGCTCCAAATCATCTTGGTGAAGGCCGAGCTCCTTGTAACATCTAACATACATGATGCCACAAGAGCTGCCTTGGTCAATCAAAATGCACCTTACCTGGAATTCTCCAATTTTAAGGGTTACTATCAGAGCATTGTTGTGTAAATGCTGCACCATGTCTAGGTCTGCTTCAATAAAGAACACCATTGGTCCTTGGTACTCGTCTGTCATTGGCCTCTTTTGCTGCACCTAATACACATGCTGTAAGTGCTTCACCTTTTGAGTCTCCCCACGTACCTCGTTCTCATTGACCCTTGAGTGAATCACATTGATCACTCGAGGTTCGTCTCCTTACTATTGTGGTACTGGTGGAGGTGGTGCTGCCGGTGCCTAGGGCAACCTTTCATGCTCTTTCCTTGTTCTGGCCTCATCTACTAGGTCCCTTAAGTGACCTTGTCTAACCAGATCTTCCAAATGTGCCTTTAGGGCTCTACAATCCTGCGTTAAGTGTCCATTTTTATTGTGGTAGGCACAGTGCTTCCCTAGACTTCTCCCCATAAATTCACCAAGGATCCTCTCCAGTGCTCTATAATACGGCTGATTCTTGATCCTTTCTAGAACTTTATAAACTGGAATCCGGAACATAGTGGTGACTGCTTGTGCAACCCTTAGTCCTGTTTCTTGTCTATTAAATCCAGTATTACCTCGACCTCGCTTCGATGAGCTGTTTCTCTTTTCCTGCTTCAGTGCCTTCGCTCCTAGTGTATCCTCTTCTGCTCTGACATATTTCTCGATCCTTGCCATGAGCTCCTCCATACTCTTTGGCAGAGTCTTTGCTAGTGTCTTTCGAAGCATGCAGTCATCCTCCAGGCTGTTCTAAAAGACATGACCTCCAACTGCTAGTTATATCCTGGTATTCGGTTGAACACCTTATAATACCTTTTGGCATAAGTCCTGAGGCTTTCACCTTCGCCAATTTTTAGAGCCATCAGGGAGTCTACCCTCAACAGCTGCAATTTGTTTGTAACAAACCTGGCCACAAACATCTCGGCCAAGCCTTCCCAACTCGTCACAGTTTCTTTCGGAAACTTATGAAACCAATCTGATGCGATTTCCCTTAAGGATGAGGGGAACACCTTGCAGAGTAACGGTTCATTCCCGGTATACAGTGCTATTAAATTCAGGTATAAGCCGATGTGAAAGTTTGGATCTGACTTACGGTCATATATCTGGAATCTCAGCATATGGAACATTTTGGGGGCTTCAAACTTATCCAGCTCTACTGAGAACGATGTTCTTGGCTTGACGGGTGATGTGACCTCGGCATTCTGCCTCTTCCTCTGGAGGTAGTCCTGCAAATCCTCCTTAGTCCGACCAGGGGCTTGGCTATCAACGGATTTCAGTCTCTTTGGCGCACTACTCCCAGTGTCGTTATGTGTCCTTTTGGACTTCTCTTCATTCACTGTACCAAAGCAAAGTTCTTTCCCCTGAACGTGCCAATGTTCTTTGACATAAGTTCCCTTGGAATGAGGTGTCCTCTGAGACTCTCCTCCCATTGATTCTGCTCACCCGATGTCCCGTGAAGGCCGATGTGAGCTTTCCTTCACTTTGTCATTCTGAGGGACTGCTGGGATTGCTTTCTGCCCCCTTTTCTAGTCGTCATTTTTGGCCATTGGAATCGGCGTGTCCTTCAATGGAAACGGTGGCTGCATGACGTTGTTCTACATCATGAAGTTGACAACCGATTGCAGGTCTGCCAACTTGTTTGCCATTCCCTTCATCTCGTCATCCCTCCTTAGGCATCTATTTTTCCATACCTGGAGGTCGCTTTCCTTGTAATACTCGTCTTGCCCTGCTTTCTTCGGTGCATCTCCCTCTTGGCCGACGTCTTTCTCCCTGGGATTCTGATCAATCGCATATGTAGGGAGTGGGCCGCACGTGCGAAGGAGGAGGCCACAGGTGCGGTAAAAGGCGTGCCTCACGTGCAGGAAAAGACAAGCAATACGGAAGGTGCTGAGTTCGAGATTTTCTCTTCTTTTCTTCACTTTGGGATGAGTGTATCTCACTTTTTATATATCTCTCTCTAAAACCTATTTCTCTTCTTTTTCTCTACATTTACCTACACCAAATTAGATCAAACCTTTGATTCTTTCAAATCCATTAGAGTTTTAACCCTAGCTCCTTCATCAAAGTTGAAGAACTATTCAAGGGCTACATTTTGTGCGGTGGATATCAAATTTCAACACCGTTGATTTTGGAGGGTTTTAAAGATCACACTTTGATAAATGAAAATATCTCACTTTTATTAGAAGTGTGATAAAAAAATTAGAGAGATATTTTAATCACACTTAATTTGATTGAGTGTGATAGCATTAATTTTTTATATCACTTTTCAATTAAGTGTGATTATATATATATATATATTTTTTAATCTCACCTTCTAAACAAGTGTGATTATATATAATTTTTTTAATCACAACTTCTATATAAGTGTGATCAATGTGATCAAAAAAATTTGGGAGGAATATTTACTGCCTAATTTTATTTTATGTTTAATTTTATTATTTTTATTTATTTATTATTTCTCTGTATGTATCGAATGATACATACACCAAAGGAAATACCAATCAACACTGTTTTCTCCTCTTTTCCACTCTCTCATTGTCTAGAACCCTTACCCGTCAAACAGAGAGCGGCGAAGGTTGAGCGAAATCAGAGGGCAAGGACAATGGCGAAAAGAGGTTGACGGCAAACTGGCAAAGGCTACAACGACGAGAGGAGGCAGCTGTGAAATGTCGGTGCCTGCGACGAGGTTTGATAAATTAGCCTTTGACCTTCTCTTTTCCTCTCTCTCCCTTCCTCATATATCCTTTGGATCCCATGTTTCTAAACCTGCGCTCCTCTTCGCGAACACCTTCTGCTTCATTCTCTGGATTTCTGAGGTACTTTCACATCTGGGTTTCTCTTAATTTTGTTTGCTTTACTTTTAATCTCTTAAATTGAAGGTGATGATTGCTGGTCCTAGAGCAATCCACTTATTGGTTATACAAGATGGTAGTTAGCTAGCAAAGGTCTTGATGGTTCACCTTTATTGATTAATATGAATGAGGGTTTTGAATTAAAGGTTGCTGGGTTGAAGCTGTTTGTGAATTTGTCTAGCATTTGATGTTAGAATTAGATATTAGCTGAATGTAGAAGCTTGAACATATTCAATTAGGAAATAAAAAGGGCTGATGATCGTGAAACCTACCACACTCTAAAGCTTTTTTTTTTCTTTTTTTTCTAAGTCAAAATGATCTTGCTGCAACTGTAACTGTAGTTTGCTAAGTTTTAAAATTAATTTAATTATTGTCTGAGTTTCAAAAACTAAAATTGTGAAAGAAAGAGGGTTTGCTTCTCTTCAATCTCTCTTTCTTTTTACTCAAAAAAAATCATATTTGAAATTTGAAAAAAAAAATAGACAAAATAATACAAAACTAACTCAAGAATCATGCTATTAGTTAAAAATAGAAACCCTAGCATGCTTCTAATGAAGATGTGAGAAGGCCCGTACCTTTACTTGAAGCTTTGAATCACAAGGAGGAGGGAAAAGATAGAGTTGATAGTTGGAATGGTGCAAGTAAACCCTAAGCCTCAAGAACAAGCCAAACCTTCATAGTGTTCTTCAATATTCTTTCAAAACTCAATCAAAACCCTCTATTTAACCTCACAAGTGATACCATGTCCTGGGTAGTGGTGAGTCTACTGCAGTTTTGGGTTGGGACTCGTATGAAAAAACTAGAAAAAAGAATTTGGAATGCCACCCCAATTGCAATTTTGTGGTCTATTTGGAAATTGATAAAAGATGTTGTGTTTCATGGGGGTGCGGCCAAATCTGGAGGAAGTCTGTGAGCTTATAAAAGTAAGAATTGCAACGTGCGTAAATGATTCATCTCTTGCTATGGTGTTTTCTGTCAATGATTTGGTGTTTAATCTTCATCAAGTCAGATTTTGCATTAAATCCTTATTTAGTATTATTTCCTTATTTATATCGTTTCCTTATTTATATTGTTTCCTAAATTATATTGTTTACATAAACTCCAATCTTACTTTTAATCGCATATTAATCAATAAACAAAATGTAATTGGACTATCTTTAATTTATATATCGATTCATGCCTTCTGTTTGTTTGGAATGCCAAATTAGGACAACTATTGAAGACTTACTCGTATGCCTAACTGTATTTTCAATTGCTCATTATGATGATAATGCGGTGGCTTTTAGTGGCTGTAACGTTGTTCATGTTTGGGATGGATGGTGAGCTGTAAGTCATTATTCTCCTTCTTGTCGTTATTTGTACTTCTAGTTCCTATTGATTTTATTACATTGTTGGTTGGGATGTTTGTTTGTCTTTATCCTTCACAGTTTATGTTATTAAAATGAACATAGTTTATATAAATTAGAAGTACAATTAAACTAAAATTCATTTTTTTTAAAAAAATAAAATAAAAAACAGTGCAGATTATCCATTGAGTTATGAAGCCGTTGATATTATCGTGTAGACTATTCACTCATCTGGCTTATTCTCTTGTAACTCGTTCTTTGATATGTTTATTTATAGTCCTAATCTTCCAGGTTTTGCCCCTGCAAGATAATTTGGAATGCAAGTGTGCCTCCTGAAAGTTATAGTTTTTGCATGGTTATGGCATTTTAAAGTTTAATTAATACTAATGGCATGTTTTAAAGTAGGATGCCTAATTGTTATTTACTTCCCAAGTAGAGGATTATGTGGCCATGACATTTCGGTTAAATTGTTTCCTCTAGCTTTATGCATTTAGATGGTTTTTATTTTATTGACTATGGGGGTTTTATAGTTCCATCATGAGAGCTTATGTTCTGTGGGTTTGTACTAATTGTGTTGTGATTTGGGTTATTTTGTTGGAGAGAAATGTAAGAATATTTGAGAATAATTTTGAAGATGGAATTATGGGATAGGATCTATTGTTTTATGTTTTTTTGAGCCTATTAAGGGTATTAATTTGCTTTTGATTTCTAGAAATTAGAGAGCTACATGTGATTTTGCTTTGTTTAGGGGAAATTACAAAAAAAACATGGGGTTTGACTCTTGTAACAAATTAAACCCTTTTTTTCTTCCAATTTAAACCCTAATATTTAATCAAGGTTGTTAAAATCGGAACAGTACATTGGATTGTTGGGGTTGGTTACAACATCGGATTGTAGAATCAGATTGTGGATTGTAAGATCTTGCAAAAAAAGAAAAATTGCATAACAATTTAATTTCCAAATTTCCTTAAAAACTACACATAAAATAAGCCTAAATTATAACAAAAATAAGTGAAAATATTGTGAAAAATGTAATGCTTCATGTGAAATTTAAATATAATATTATACAATATAAAACATTAGTAGTAAAAGTTTTTCGTTTTACAAAAGATATGGTATAACACTTTGCACTCTACAAAAGTGCATAAAAAAATATTAAAGTAGTTAACAAATTTGGATTTGACAATATATTACAGTTGTGAAGTCTTCTAGGAAGGTGCTTGTTATGTTGGAAAGCGTTTTGGACATCGGACACGACATGGCATGACACGACACTAACCTGGTGTCAAACATTGGCATGATGCTCATTAGACACTTCTTGACATGTGCGTTGTTTAGACATGCATGAAACGTACCACAAGTTTTAAATAAAAAAATAAAAAACTTGAAATTCAATGATAAACAAAAAAACATTGTATATTAATACCCATTCTCCCATTCTTCTCTTTATCGACTGTGGATTTTACACCCTGACTATATGTTTATGATTGTGAAGTGCATTTGTTTATTTATCTTTGATTCCTTCTTGTCACGCCTTGTTTTTTTTTTTTTTGGTGGTGATTGTTTTTGTTCTTAAAATTTCACCATTCTTTACCAGTCTTCCATTACTTATCTGAAACAGGGATGCTGCTCTAATTATATCTAAACACGAAAACGTTAAACAAGGAGTTACTCTAGATAGTTATGATGAAAAGGTTCAAGAAGAAGATGGTTCAAGGGTAATGTTTACTTGCCGAGTGCAGAAGACCACCTGTGCGTAAGTGAAAACTCACTGCCATTTATCTTTTCCCTGTTTATGTCTTACAGGAGATGACTGTTAATGAATGTAAGAAACAACATCTGGGAAAGAGGAAAGTTAGGGGAACATTGAAGGCCAGAGGAAGATACTCATGTGGTAGAAAGGTAAAACTTCATCATCTCCCAGATGTTTTATGGGCAATATCAGATTGATGTCATCTATTATAGAAACACACCGACACATTTATGTCATGTATTCACAATCATGATTCCCTTTTAATGCCCTACCAAAATCATTTCTAGAAATGTATTCTTGTATATAATTGGTCTTATTTGATTCGATGAATATGAAAATTTGTCAATTTAGATTGATCTGTTTCCTTTTTTTCTCGTATTTGTTTGAACTTTGATGATAGCGATATGGAACAATTGCTACTATGTATGTGTGTACAAGATTTGGTTGACTAAAATTTGAATGAATACATCCAGTGACGGAGCCACATGGTGCTTAGGGGGCTCACATGCCCCTCATGGATTTTTCTTTTATTTTTTTTTATACATATGTATGTATACAAAATTTTAAACAAAAATAATATTTAGAATAAAATGTCAAGGGCTTTTTTAAATTTATGAAAACAATAGTGATTGTTTTATTGAAAATGGAGTGATTACAACAAATTATATTTTTATGTATGAAAATTTTTTGAAAAAATCTCAATATAAAAGTAATATCTATTATTATTGATATGCAAATATAATTCATCTCACTATATATATGTAAAAATTATTAGAGTGTTAGTTATATTTGCATGTGGAGTTCACCCTTCATATGTTAATTTACTATTGGTTGATGATATCATACGTCAATAATGACGTGATATCACTATTATATGAAATTTTTATTCAAATTTTGTAAAAATTTGAATTACCTTACCATTATATAATTTATTTTAAAACGTAAATATATGACTTTTTTACATTATCCATGATACACTAGTTACACGCAATACTTTCTTTTCAATTTTATTCGAAGTTAATTGTAAAATTTTATGTGAAATATTTTGTAATAATTTACTTAAGTTTTTATACTTAATATTAATTCAAAAATTATTATTATCTTCTTACTGTTGGTTATGGGAAAAAAAAATTAAGTTGTAATCAATAAGTGCACCTTCTGATTTAATTTTCTGACTCCGCCACTGGTTATGTCTGATTTGTTTATTTATAGAACTGTCATTGTGTATATGATTAATATACTGTGTACTGTGTGTATTTAACAGAAGTTGTTTCGGTTGGAGTTTTTGTTTCTGTAAAACATTTATATTACTCTGTTATGGGAAACTGTTTAAGATAGAAATTATTTATGTTTTCTGGAAAATCTTATTTGTTCAATTTCTGTCTGAATAAATTCATTTCATTTCCTATTATTTGTCTATCGTGTTGAATCTCAAACTGTCTTGATCTTGTACTGAAACTTGAACAGTTTTTTTATTGTTCTCATGCATGTGTTATTTTCTACAACCACAATTATATGAAAGTCACACTATGCATACTTTTTTGTAAGTATTTATCCCATAGTTTTAATTGGAAGAACCATCTTTAATATATATGTGGTGAACCTTAAGGATTGATTTGAATCTGTGTATCAGAATATGGGTTTACAAATTTCAGTTTTTTATGGTTAAATTTATAGGAACAAAAATTTCGTATTTACAAAGTTCAGATTTGTTCATGGGTTTAACATAAAGTTTTTTTTTTTTTTTTTTTAATCTATTGTATAAATCATGCATGTTATCATCTAGTATTGGTTAGTTTTTCCATGATTAGTTTGATACGACTTGTAGATATATGAAATTATGTCTTTTGGGAACAAAATAAAAAACTAGCTTTTAGCTTTTTACCCATTTTAAGTCACATCACCTCTCACATTTTCTACACACAAAAAGACAAAATAGGCTAAAAAAGCAAAAAAAATCAATTTTTTACCAACTTCTCAAAACACCAAGGTAGACATTGTTTTAAGTGATGGAACTTTCATAAGAATAGATGCAACTCTTTTGTTCGTGACTTTTAAAAATACCGAATTTGGACTTTTTCATGTTATTGGGAATGAGAATGATAAATTGATATATTAACTCTATAAATGACCATATTAATTTGAGTTTTTTTTTTAAAATTAATTTGGAATGAGTTTTATGGAGTCATGTCACCATGAAATCTTTTATGAAAAAAAAAAAAAAGTGTGATATGCGTTAGTTTTTGGCTGATTTATTTTCAGTGCTATGTTTGGGATTTAAATAAAATTTTGTTTAAAAGTTTGTGAATTGTTTAATTAATTTCTAATTGTGATGATGACATACCAATGGATCTCTTTTGGAATATTATATGTGTAATTTGATAATCCGCCAACCTAACCGTTCCGCTCTACTATAATTAATACACATATATTTTTTAACTTCCAATGAAATATCAATGTAAAAATAAGTGTGAGAGAGATGTAAGATATGAAATTTATTACAAATTAGTGGTTATATATATGAAACATATTATGTAAAATTACTTTGTGTTATATATCTAACAAATATTATACAAATTAGTGTTATATATTATGCAAATGTATGATAATTAGTTAGAATATTCTTCAATTTGCCAATCTGTCAAAAACTGACCAAAGTGCAATTCGTCAATCTGCTAATCCACTAACCCGCCATTCGGTTTATAATTTTACTCTCAAACTGCGCGAACTGCACTGCACACACCCGTAGTGGTAGTAATATCCTTGTAATATCAAAGCAATCATTAACACTGGACAATTTCAACATGATGATTTGAATAGTGGTGTCGTTCCATTTAATTGGAAATAGATTGAGATTTTTTTTTTTTTTGTTGATTATTATTTCATTAATAATCAATTGAAAGTTATTTTAAAGTATTTTGAGTTTTGTGACATAAATTGTCATTAATCATTATTTTACTTGTGTAGTAGAATTTGTTTTAAGATTGTAGGGGAAAAAACTCTTTATGTGTACTGTGTGAAACATGTAATCATTGCATCAAATATATTACCAAATTATATATAAAATATATATATATATAAGTTGAAAATAACGTAAATTATTTGGGTAAAACCAAACCAAACCATATATAGAGAACTATAAATACTTACAAACAGATTATATAAATCTGGAATCGATAACAATTTGATCGAGACTTGTGTTGGACACAATTTCTTTAACGATAAACCATAATATTAAACAATTAGAAGAGATAATTCAATTTTCTTTTGTCACAAATATTTTTGTGACAGTGACACTTGTTCGTAAATGAGTCATATTGTTTGTGCTAATTTACGTATTATCACAAGAGTAATGCTAGAGACCCCAAATATTCTACCAAAAGTTTTACCAAATGTCTCACATGGGTGTGGGACCCACACAATGTAGGTCCCATGTAGGTCCCACACCCATGTGAGACATTTGGTAAAACTTTTGGTAGAATTTTTGAAGCCTCTAGCATTTTTGTTATCACAAATGTGAGGGAGAGAAGTAGAATTGTCTACTAATCATAATTCATGACAAGTTACCCACAGAAGCTTGAACAAAAAAAAAACTCAAAATTAAGAATTTGAATCTTAATTTGGAGGTACAAGTATTTCTCTTTGTTTGCATTGTAAGAATTTATACAATCAAATAAGGTTTTTGAATTGTTTGGTTCTTAGGCAAAATCTTTATTAAAATATGATTTTATCTAAGCATTAATTCTGACTTGTGTAGTCATAATTATTCCGGGTTTTCTATTTCATAAATTTTATTTAGAAATTTGTTATTCAAGCACACCATAATCAATAAGTGATGAATGTTATATTCTGATATATATCAGAGTTATGGGGGTATGTTGATAATATCGAGGTGCTTGAAGGATTTTACTAAAGTAAAGGTTCCGATGATAGATCTACAAAGAATCTCAATTCTTTCTATAGGACAAAATTGGAATAGAAGCAAAAGTGATTTCTTAACTCCTAAGAAACACCTCTATATTTATTATTTGATTTGAAAAATGAGAGTAACATAGAGTAACGGTAAGTTTCGACATATTTAACAACTTAATACCATAAGACATTTGCTCTCAGATGTGAGTATTGTTTGAGAACAATATAGTGAATCAACTAACTACTCAATGATATATAACTAAAAAGGTTGAACGAAAAATAGCGGCCGCTAAACAAGGTTTTGACCAGAGTGCAAATGAGGAAAAATTCATCGAGGAGAATGCGATTAAAGTCTATTAATTTCGAGTCGCCATAATGGCAACTCAACATAGCTGACTAGAGATCCCAAGATTTAGGTTCAAAGGGACAACCGAATTATGGATGACTCACCAGAAATCACTAAGGGAGTCTATCTCCTATCCATTCCCATGATGAGAGTAATATCTGCAACATGTGTTGTATGTAGGGTACTTAGGGTAAGTTATGTTTTTAATGATCACTTACATCTTGAAAAACCTAGAGAGGTATCATTCAAGAGGAGCATTTAAGAGACTCAAAATAAAGATCATCTACATGAGTGTGAAGGGGTTGCTTCTATGAGAATTGATAAGGCTAAATTCTCTAAAGTACTCATGAAACACCAAGACATGCCCAAGGCCAAAACGGGCACAACCATGAGAACTAAGCTATGTTTGGAGGTATTCTGTGTGAATTTTATTGTCTTGGCTTACACAAATGGCTGATCAGTTCAAGGCATCACGTCCACTGATTAGATAGTAAATTCGATAGTCTTTCACTAAGGAAGGTTCAAAGCCAAAAACTACCTATCCCCATACAGGATATTCCTAATTGAATTCTCTTTGAATCTGCATTGCGTCTTGCATACTCTTCCATCATTTCATTCATGTGGGTAGGGGGGGTTATTGGAAAAATGGTTTGGAAACCATTAATAGTTCAATTAGAAATTGACTCCAAAATGCACAATTTGAGAATTAAGACAATACTTATTTAATGTAAACTTTGATTTTATTTAAATAAATTCGTTAATTTTTTGAGTCAAAATTGAACATAATTCAATTCAGAATTCGAATTCTTTTGAAAGAACAATCATGTCTTTTCGGGTTGCACATTTTTATGAAAAATAGGTGACTCTTTTGAAAAGTCACCATGACCATTCGAAGAGCCACCAATTTATCTATATAAACAGGCTCCCATTGCATTCATTTTGAATTGAATTCATTTTGTGTTTCTTTTCTTCTGCACTCTGTCTTTTCTATAAGAGAATTCTGCACAGTAAGATTTGCCAGACTTACTGTGGTAGTACTGCTTCTGCAAGGTTCGATCATTGTATCTTAGGAGACAAACGGCTAATAAAAACTTGTAAGCACCATTGCGGGGGATAAATTTGTCTTAAGAAAATTGTGTCCAACACAAGCCTCAATCAAATTGTTATCGATTCTAGATTTACATAATTTGTTCGTAAGCATTTATAGTTCTCTATATATGGTTTGGTTTGGTTTTACCCAAACAATTTACGTTGTTTTCAACTTATATTTTTTTGTATAATTTGGTAATATATTTGGTGCAATGATTACATGTTTCACACAGTACACATAAGGAGTTTTTTCCTACACAAATTACCTGCATGTCCTTTTTAAAAGAGATGTACTCTATTTAGTCCCACAACTTATTGTGTAAACCCAAAGGTCTTGCATGCCTTCCTTCTTCTCTTTCTCTCTCTCTCTCTTTCTAATATCCTACAATCAATGACCACGTTTTTCTTTTTTCTCTCTCTTTTTGATATACAGTCATCGGTGACCACCATCTATTGAGGTTCACCGATAACCATCAACTATCGACTTCTTACTTCGCCTTCGCCGATGACGAAGAATATGAGTTTCCGACGATATTCTTGACATAGATCTACTCAAATCTGGCTAAGATCACAAGACAACTAACCAAAATGTTTAGATTTAGAGTAGATTTGAGCAGTGGTGGAACCAGAAATTCAATGTAGAGGGGGCACGCATTAATCACAGCATTAAATTTTTTTCCCCCATAACAAGTAACAACGAGATATTATTAAACTTATACATTTTTGTCTTTATTTTTATTACTATTACTATTATCCTGAGATTTACATTAATGTGACTTAGAAGTCCACAATCAATAACTAAATTCTATTAATCAAATAATCAATAAGTTCAATTCTATCAACTTAGAAAAAGTGCCCACATTGAGGAGAAATATGCAACTAAACAAATCTCATAATAAGAAATGAATTATCAATTGATTCAATTCTTGCCTTAACCTATCAATTAAAAGTGTACAATAATAATCAAAATAATAAAATAAAGAATTTTAAAAATTTTAAAAATACAAGAAGTTTTATATAATTTAAGGAGGGTCACTATTATAATTTTATAAAAAATAATACATAATTTTTATCTATATGGGTAACAGTATAAATATTGAAAGTTTAGGAGGGCACGTGACCCCCCTAGGCCTTAGGTGGCTTTGCCCCTAGATTTGAATAGATCTACATCATATCTGGCCAAATCTAAACCAAAAATGATTTTCGAAGTATAATATTTTCTCAATGTCTGTCTCTCTCTTTTGATCTCTTAGTGTTCTCTCTCTCTCTCTCTCTCTCTCTCTCTCTCTACCACACACCTCTTTTCTTGTTTTAATGGAGGGAAAAAAATTCAACTTCTAAAAAAATATTTTTTCAGTTTTAGTTACAAGCAGTCAAAACGGAAAAATTTTATAGTTTTGAAGATACGTTTATGCTTTTCTCTATGAATAGCATTTTTTTTTCTCATTAAAAAAAAAAAAAAAAAGGGGAGAGAAGAGAAGAAGTTAGCAAATATTGACAAACTAGAAAGCTCGAACCCTTGGAAACTACTAATCTAAGATCTCCGCCATCGTCGCGATGTGAAATTGTGTTTACAAACGAGCAAACTAATCATTTTTGCAAATTTATGCAGTTTGATGAGTAATAAATTCAAACTCTAAATTTTTGTAATTTTGTAAACTGAAACTTATGTGCTCTATATGATAAAGAGGTTTTTTTTTTTTTTTTTTCATGTTTTGTGGTGTTGAAGAGGGGGTGGTTAAATTTTGCTATGTTTTCTCCCTTTTTCTTTTCTTTTTTTTTTTCCTAGTGATGTTGTGGACATTTCAATAAATCTCCGGCGATATTCTTGACATCCAACGACGCTTTGAATATTCTAGCGACTTTCAATGATGTTCAGAACACCCCGATGAATTTCCAGCAATACTCCAACGACTTTTCGGCACTGTTGAACATTCCAGCGAGTTGGTGACTATCAAATGAAAGTCCAGAGATAGTCCAGCAATGGTGTGATGTGATAGCGTCTTTAAAAAAAAAAATTAAATGAGATTTTTTTGGTAACAAATAAAAATATGTAAGGTGAATTAGGACAAGTAATTTATTTTGAAATTTGTTGGGTTTTCAACTGTTGAAATAAGAAGACCTCCAGGTCAGTGCCTCATAGTATTTAGGGGCACTTACCAGCCGGTCCCTTCCAAATAACTTAATACACACCAAGTCCTGCCCTATTTCAGTTTCCAATTTTACCCCTGAATGTCACACCACACGCGTGAATGAAAGAGCATATCAGGAGGTCTACGCTGTGCGCGTGAAACACACGCTCCTTCTCAATTGTTCTGATTTGGAAACCATTCTGAGGCGATTTCCAAACCACTGGCGATTTGCGATTTGAAAATCGGAACAAACAAAGAGTTTTCCCTTAATCTCCCATCGTTTCCAGAAAAAATAGCTGCATTTGATCAGTATTACGATTCGAGCAGATACGACAAATCCTGCACCGTTTCGACCTACATTCCCTGCTTCATTCATCTTCAACAAACATGCGAAACAAACGTAAGTGATATTCATCTTCCGTTCTTCTTTTACAACTATATTTTGCCAATTCAGTAAGAAAATTTGCTATAACCATGATAGATTTGCTTAATTTACTTAATTGAGTCATAAAATTTGTTGTAATGATAGATTTGCTTCCTTTCATCTTTCATAAGCGTAATTGAGTTATAAAATTCGAATTCAAGCTATTTTGAATGTGTATCATATAGTATTAATTTATCATTGATATTCAACTTCATAATAATCACAACTTCATGTCCATTTGTTAAACAATGATGGATTTGCTTAATTTTGCTAATTCAGTGATAAAATTTGATATACAATATGATTTGCTTACTTTACCCAATTCAACGATAGGATTGCTTAATTTTCCTAATTGAGTGATGAAATTTGTTATAATGATGGATTTGTTTCTCTTCTTATTTTATAACTATGCATTTGCTTTCCTTCTTCTTTCATAACTATAATTGAATAATAAAATTCAACTTCAAACTACTTTGAATGTGTATCTTACATAATTAAGTTATGAGTGATACAATTTGGCTTGAAGCTATTTTCAATCTGTACCATACAGTATTAATTTATGATCATGCTCAACGTCATAATAATCATACCTTTATGTTTATTTGCTATACAATGATGCATTTGCTTACTTTTGCTAATTCAGTGATAAAGTTTGCTATACAATTGTTTTCATCTTCATCTTCAACATCATACTTCATGTTCTTTTGCAATTTGGAATCTAAACTTTGCTATCTGAGTTATATATTTGCTTAATATACATAACGAGAGATAAATTCTTCTTAGTTTCCCTAGTTCAATGATAAAATTCTTCTTAATTTTCAATGTTTATGTTCAATGTTTTTATAAGATGTTGCTCATTCTAAAAGATTACGTAAATGCGACAAACAAGTTTCTCAAAGAAGAAAAAGATTGAAAAAGTCGACTTTGTTATAGAGCCAACAACACATGACAGTGAAAATCAAATACAAGTTAAACCTGAATCTAACATTGACAATGAGAACCCCAAACAGGAACAACTCAAACCAGCTACAAAGCTCCACAAAGCAAGAGGGAAGAAAAAAATTGATGGAAGAAAAACTAAGACTGAACAGATACATGATAATGAAGCAAAATATGTCTACCGTTCTAACATTCAATCTCTTATCAAATTTTTCAAGACAACAAAACTCAGAGAGGAGCATTTGATATTATTGAGAAAGACACCTTTTTCACTTTTGGTTGATGCATTGAGTAAAAACAAGGTTAAAAGAAGAGATTCAATTAAATATGATGATGTGGTTGCAAAAATTTTGCAAACTTACCAAATGGATGGAACCACATTTGAAATTGCTGGGAAGAAGCTGAAATTGAAAAGAAATGACTTCAAGTTAATTTTTGGGATTGCATGTGGACACAAGAAGATGAATCTTGCATATGGAAGAAAAAATGACGTAGCTATGGTGCAAAGAAGAAAAATCACCGAAAGCAGAATGACAAGTGCTTCAATCCAAAACTTGATATGAAACTTTTGACAAGCACCAACAATGAAGATATAGAAGATGTCGTTAGGCTTGTGTGCCTTACGGTTTGTTTGCTTTTGTTGTTTCGCAGTCTTGGGACAACAATCGGTTGGGGGTTCATGAAATACCGGAAAATATTGATGAAATGAAATCTTATGATTGGTGTGGTGACAAAACATCATCTTACAACATCAATAGCATGCAACATCAACCAAATTGATAAAGTGTGCGGATGTGTGATCATCTTGTTGGTAAGTAAATACCTCACTTACAACTTATAACCTACAATAACTAAATTTACTAAATACTAATCTACAACATTTTTTTGGTCCTCAACAGTATTGGATATGTGAGCATGCAAAGATCATCAAACCAAATGAGAATAATCCAATACCAAGATTTGCAAAATGGAACATTACTCATCTTGGAGAACAATTGGCAAAGTCATCCTTGCATGATCTGAAACATATTGAGGTATGCATTCATATCCTTTGTTTTGTTTAAACAAATATTAAACTTTGTTATGCAGTGATAAATTTTAGCAATACTAATAAATTTTCTTAATCTTAATGCTGTCGCATTAGTGGTACAAAAATTATTTAGGCATTTCATCTGTGCTAGGAAATTATTCAATAAACAATTTTTATCAATGTTTAACCTCTATTTCTTTAATTGAGTGATGAATTTTGCTATGCAGTAATAAATAATCATATGCAGTGATAACTTTTTGCTCACAGTTATAAATTCTCTTAGTTAGCTTCATTGACTTATAAATTTTGCTAAGTATTGCTAATTCACTAATAAAACTTGTTATCATGAACCAAATTACCATTCTTATTATAAATTTGAATCATCGAATGATAAATTATTACTTAACTCTGCCTCATAACATTTTTTTTAATAATTTTCATTCATGTAGGAGAGTAATTTGAAAGACACAATTGAAGAACAGAACATATACAAACAATTGCAACCACAAACAGATGATGAGCATGATGATGAAAAATGTAACTTTGAGGAACAACAGGAGACCGAATTATCTGAAAAGGAAGAAGAACCAATTAGCAGAAATATATTAGGTCTCGATCACGGAAGAAAATCACGAATCCCAAGAATCAAGCAGTGCTCCAAAAAGAGAAAATCAACAACACTGCAATCAAAAAAGAATGCACGAAGGAAAGCCAACTTTCAGCATGAAACTCAAGAAGGTCCACTTCATGTGCAAACAAATGACCTGTCTTTTGACAACCTAGAAAATGATGAAGAACAAACAATGATCAAACAGAAAGCTGGTCCAGCAACTTCCCCGGGATTGAAGTATGAAACACCGGCTGAAAAGAGGAAAGCAAAAAGGAAACTTGCCTATGAAAGAAATATCTACCATGTCAAAATCAATGAACATACTTTTCAGAAACTAGAAGAGAATGTCCTGATAATCCAAAGGCTAGAACTCGAGAAGGCAATAATCCAAGCAGAAAATGACAAGCTTAAGGACCAGCTCATGAAGCTCAGTAAACAAATGGAAGAACAAAGCAAGAAAGCAAAGACGCAAATGGAAGTCAAAGATGTGGAAATAGTGCTACTTAATGAGAGAATCGCAATGTTGGTTGAATCAAATCTCTACCTGGACACTGAAGAAGAACAAATCCAAGTTGAAGTTGAAGCCACCACTCCCAAAACATCGCCTCTTGTCAGCTCAATGATAAAAAGGGTCAAAAATAGAGAAACAAGAAAAGAGCACAAAGATCCAGATTTTTGCTACATAATGAAAAGACAACCAAACCAGAACAAGACAGTTGATCAAGTAGAACCAATGCTTGAAGAAAATCCAAAGACCAGAAAAGAAGAGCACACCCAACATCAACATCTAACAAAACAAATTAACACTTCCTATCCAGTGTTTCACAAATTGCCAAAGAAATCAAGGATGAAACTCACTAGTCTTTGGGCAACAAAAACCAGCAGGTATACAGTATATAGTCATGCATTTAACAACGTATAACTTTCATTTATTTCACTCATTGATAAATTTTGATATCTGATGATAAAATTTGCTACATAATGATAAATTTTACTTAATTTGTTTGGTATAGTGATATATTTAGCTAATCTTCTGTTGTCTCATATATGGTGTCAAATTATTTAGCCATTTGGGTTTATGATCTGTACTTCATTTCATGCTTCATATTTGATACATGAAGTAAAATTTCATGCTCAATTTGTTCCCCTAACCTTTGATTTGTTAATTGACCAATAAATTTTGGTATCTGATGATAAATTTTGTTTTCACATTTCGATTATCCAATCTTACAAGGAAAGGAAGTAGGCGACTATTTGTACTTGGATGACATTGACAAAATAGTCAAATGCGAAGAACTTTCTGGAAATGTAAAATCAAATCCCTATTTGTGCATAAATCAATTGTAATACCAAACTATAATTCTCTCATTAACCTTCTTTGCTTTTGTTTTTAAAACAGGCAATAAATGCATACAAGGAAATCTTAATGACAGAAGAGCAACTGAAACCAAACTTCAGCCTCAGCTCACAAGCAGGAACAACATATATATTTACTACATCATGCCATGTAAGTAAATTACATATATATATATATATATTTCATTACAATATCATCCATTCCCCTTGTCTAAATCAAGTGCATAAGTTCTCATTCATCCAGTCTTATACTGATAATTAATGAATTCCATTGTAATCAAAACTAATATATTTTGCAAAACACAGTATTTGTTCACCACAAAGGATGAGACAGAAACAAATAAATTGTTGAACAAAATGATGTTAGAAGCTGTCAAGGAAAGATATCTTCTCTTCCCAATTTTCAATGAAAAGCATTGGACGTTGTTGGTACTCGACACTGAAAATGGCTCATGGAAGTTTTACAATTCAATGACACCAAGCACAAAAACAGATAACCACTTAAATGAGGCAAACAAACTGGTAAAACACCAATTAATTGTGATATCATCCATTCCCCTTGTCTATATGAAATTTTCTTATGCATTTATTTGAAAAACACCAATTAATTATTAATATATTTTGCAGAGAAAGGTTATTGAAAAATACCTTCAACATCACAATCCCAAAGTCATTGAGTGTAACAAGTTTCATGAAGAAACAGAAATTGCAATGAATTGTCCCCAACAACTTGATCATTCGTAAGTTTCTGCAAACCAATACACATTATATAGATAAAATTATCGTTGATGACTACTAACTTTGTTTTTCCAATCTCATTGTAGCCTTGATTGTGGCGTGATAGTTTTTTACCTCATGGGAGAATGTATCTGTAACAAACACATCTTCCCCAACTTAACAAAGGAGGAGTGCCACCAAATCGAGCAGAATATCATAGATGCTTTGTTGACTAACCAACAGACAGACACCCAGCAAATCGTTGATGAGGCAATAGAAGCGGTGCTTGAAGACAAGGAGTTTTGGGACACAATACACAATGACAACCATGCTTGAATAATTTTCCACAAACATTATAAACATTTTGGTTCTTGCTTTGCTTCAATGAATATTACAATGCTTGGTTGTTACAATGTCAAATTTGCTTCAATGAAACATTCAGTCTTTTTTAACCACATTGTTACAAGATATAACTTTTTGATATAGGTCTTCTTTTATGCAAATTTCATTCAAAAAATTAATTATGATCTGATTATTTGTGTCAAATTTAAAGCTTAATAACAGGTTTCGAGTCACTATACTAAAAAAAATTTTTTTTTTATAGTGTTTTGTTTTCACTCATAAATTTATCCATGTTTAAACAAATTTATCACTGTAAACACTGATAAATTTTTCACTGTTTAAACAAAAAAACCAGCACCACTGTTTCTTATTCGTTTTTCCAAACTCAATTAAACACAGAACTATCAATAAATAAAAAAACTTATCTAAATTGAAAATTCAAACACAGACCCTATTACATTGTTTTGATTATTTTGGTTCTTCATTTGCTCCAATGAAACATTTAGTCTTTTTTATCCATATTGTTAACATATCTGGCTGTGGATATCAGTCAAATTTCATTCAAAAAATTGATTATAATCTGATTATTTGTGTCAAATTTAAAGGTTAAAAACAGGTTTGGAATCACTATACTGATAAAATTATTTTTTTATAGTATTTTGTTTACAATGATAAATTTATCACTGTTCCAACAAATTTATCACTGTCAACACTGACAAATTTATTACTATTCAAACAAAAAAACCACTACCACTCTCTCTCTCTGTCTCATTCTTTTTTACAAACTGAATTAAACAAGGCACGATAAACAAATTAAAATTGAAACACATACACTATTACATTGTTTTGATCATTGTAAAATTTTTAAAATAAGATATAAGTACAGTTAGAATAAATTTGTAAAAAAAAAAAACCCTTATTTGTAGTTACTTACACATGAGCTCAAAAATATTGAAAAGTCATATTATAATTTTACAATAAAAATACTAATATTTAAGAATTATGTTATTAAAATGCTCAAGAGTGTTCTCATGTTTATAAAATGCTCAAGAATGTTCTCATGCATTATATTTCATCTAAACATGAGAACACTAAAGCATTCCTAGATGAAATTTTGAACAATTTAAACTGAAAATAAATTTTAAAACTCAAAATATCATGCTTCTGTAGCAACATATTTCCACTGATAAAAACAAGGGTAAACTACCAATAGGTCCTACTTTGAAGACTTATTACACAATAGGTCCTACTTTGGAGACTTATTACCCATTAAGTCCTATTGATAAATTTATTAAGTGATAAAAATAAATTTATCAGTCTTTTATTTTTATGAATAAATTTATAGTGATAAATTTATCAGTCTCTTTATTTTTATGAATAAATTTTTAGTAATAAATTTATATATAAAAAAAAAACACTATATATAAAAAAAAAATTACATAAAATAAAACATAAATAGTATTACATTGTTTAGATAATTTTCCTTCTTAATTTGCTGCAATGAAACATTAATGTTTTCTACATCATTACATTCAATGTTTAGAATACATTCATCAAAAAAAAAAAATTAAAACAAATTATTTCTACTTAATTACACATGAGCTCAAGAATGTTAAAAGATCATACTATAATTTTTAATTTTAAGAATGTAACTTATTAATTTTAAATTGACAGGTAATTTAATTTTTTTAATTTTTTTTCATAAGTATTACAAGTATTTTATTTCAACCCCAAATATAATATGTTTATATTTCATCTGAATTTGAATATGAATTTGAGAAAACTGAACAGTTTTCTAAACTGGAATGTTGAAGAATTTAAAATGAAAATCAGTATGTGAAACCTGAAGCATTTTCTAAACTCAAAATATCTTGCTATTGTACAAAGATATTTCCCATTTTCTAAGCATCTTCTAAGCATTTTCTAAATTTATCACCGATAAAAAAAAAAGGTACTTACTAAACACAATATATTTGCCAGACAGGGGAAACAAAAGCGTGAGTCACGCGATTGAAGTGCTGTTTTCTCAGTCTACACCATTGGCGAATCACTTCCCCTCTCACGCAAAACGACCATCCCAACTCAGGCGATTCGAAGCATTACTTGGAGGAAACATGCCTGTAAAGCGTAAGCAACTGAAACCCTTATTTCTCTCCCTATTCAACCACATTTTCAAAAACCCTAGATCACGTTCAACTACAACTTGCAAAATTTCAACAATATTAGGGCATTTTCGAAAAATAAAACTTGTAAATATGTAAAATGTTAGGTGATCAACTGATAAAGGTGTTGGTTTTGAAGTTCAAAATTACGTTCATTTTGATTTTTTTTTTTTTAAATTTTTGATACAAAAAAAATCAGTTAACAGGGAGTCGGTTCAAGAAACTAAAATAGACAGTGGGTTCAAGATATCAAAAAAACTTGTTCACATATATAATACTAATTAGAACGTTGCACACACTACATGTGTGTAATTTTTTTATAGATTAAATTTTGTGTCACTTTTGTTTCATATTTGATCCATAATAACTTGTATCCTCCTTTTGATATATATATATATATATTTTTTGGTTATTTCACTATGCCCAATTTCTCAAAAATTGTAATTTTTTTACACCTTCTGGATTAATTTTTTGTCTCATTTTTCTTTAATATTTCATCGATTATAAATTACACCTCTCTTTTGGTAACTCAATGATCTTTACCAAATTTAAATATACAAATCATGCTCTTGATGTAACCTACAAAAAGAGCCTTGCAATACTTTTACCTTATAATAATATAAGTGCATCAAATCAAGTCATAAGTTTGCTACACATACCAAACCAAGTGACAAGTTTATCACTTACACATCCATCCCCATTTCTATAGAGGGATACATTTACATAAATTTAATGTAGGTAAAGATGAATGACACAGTAGTCAATAGACTCACCAACTTAAACAAATTTCATCTGTTTTGGGAAAGAATTTGACTCACACTATTTTTCTTCTAACCAACAAAATGAAAACATAGGAATTATGAATATATTCAAGTTTTATCAGTGTTTCTTTGCTTAATTAAATGATAATTTTGTCATATATCCATAAATTTTACATGCTTTGCCTAATACATTGATAAACCTCTTTGACATAGATGTTGCAAGTTCTCGTAAGAGATTATCTCGGCCTGCAACAAGATCTTATACTGCAAAAAGACAAAAGCGAGAAAAGCAAGACAACAAAGAGGAAACCACAACAACAACAACAACCAAAAAGCAAAAACAAGAACCTGTAGATGAAGCCATTGAAGGTAAAAAACAATAGCAACTTATATAGATGTCACACGTGAATTGCTACACTGAATTCCTTCACAACTATTGCCACATGCATCTGACCCAACCCAATTGACTGCTCTGTTTTGCTATCATTATTACAACTCTTCCTTTGTATAAGCTTTGTTTGCTTAATTACATAATAAATTTTGTCATAATTCTTCTTATTCTTATTTGATTGTTTGAATTATTTTGTTTGCTAGCTAACAAAATCGATACAGATGACTTATAAATATATTCAAGTTTTATCAGTGTTTCTTTGCTTACTTAAATGATAAATTTGGTTTTATATCAATAAATTTTGCATGGTTTGCCTCCTTCATTGATATCCTTCTTTCATATAGATGTTGTGAGCTCTCTCATGACATTATCTATGCCAGAAAGAAGATCTTTAGCAGCAAATACCCAAAAGCAAGAAGAGAAACAAAACAAAAAGAAAAAAAACCAACAAGGCAACAAAAAGAAAACTGCAAGAACATCAACAACAACCAAAGAACAAGAAAGGGAGAAAAGACAAAGACATCAAAAACAACAACCTGCAGATGAACCTCAAAAACCAGTACAAGCAAAAGAAAAAATAAGCAAACAGCAACAATCCATTGAAGGTAAAAAACAATACCAACTTATTTATATGTCACACATGAATTCCTTTCCAACTATTGCCAAATGCATGTGACCCAACTCAATTGAGTGGTCTATTTTCTTGATCATTATTAGAACTCTTCCTTTGTATAAACTTTGTTTGCTTCATTACGTAATAAATTTTGTCATAATTCTTCTTATTCTTCTTTCATTGTTTGAATTATTTTGTTTGCTAGCTGACAAAATCAATACAAATGATTTATGAATATATCCAAGTTTTATCAGTGGTTCTTTGCTAAATTAAATAATAAATTTGGTTGTATATCCATAAATTTTGTGTGCTTGGCCTACTTCATTGATATCCTCCTTTTATATAGATGTTGTGAGCTCTCTCATGACATTATCTATGCGAAAGAAGATCTTTCACGACAAAAACTCAAAAGCAAGAAGAGAAGCACGACAAAGAGGCAAAAAAGCAACAAGACCAAAAAGAGGAAACAACAACAAGAGAAACAAGCAACCAACAAGAAAGGAAGAAAAGACGAGAGACGGAAGGATGAACCTCCAAATCAAGCAGGTTTGGAATCACTATACTCATAAAATTATTTTCTTATAGTGTTTTGTTTACACTAATAAATTTATCCTTGTTTCTAGAAATTTATCACTTTGTGAACAACGACAAATTTCTTCTTGTTCAAACAAAAAACCACACCTCTCTCTCTCATCATTCTTTTTTCCAAATTCAATTAAATAAAACACTATAAAAAAATTACAAATTTACCTAAATTGAAAATAAAAACACATACACTGTTACATTATTTTGATCATTGAAAATTTTTTAAAACTAACATATAAGTACAGTTAGAATAAAATTTTAAAACAGAAATATTATATTTGTATTATGTTTCATCTAAACATGAGAACACTGATGCATTTCCTAGACTGAAATTTTGAACAATTTAAACTGAAAATAAATTGCAAAACTCAAAATATCTTGCTACTGTAGCAACATATTTGCCACTGATAAAAACAAGTACCATTGTAACATTTTCAAAACAAGTCGTTCTTTGCTTAATTAAATGATAAATTTAGTTCTATATCTATAAATTTTGCGTGCTTGGCCTACTTCATTGATATCCTCCTTTTATATAGATGTTGTGGCCTCTATCATGACATTATCTATGCCAAAAAGAAGATCTTTCACAGCAAAAATCCAAAAGCAAGAAGAGAAGGACAAGAAAGACACAAAAAAACAACAAGACAAAAAAAAGGAGACAACAACAAGAGAAACAAGAACCAACCAACAAGAAAGCAAGAAAGCACAGAGGCTGAGAAGGATGAACCTCCAAATCAAGCTCAAAAACAAGGAGACCAAAAAGAAAGAAAAGCCAAACACCAACAACCAAAAACAACAACCAAACCCCAACAAAACAAACAAGAAACAAAAGCGGCACCAACCAAAAGGCAAGAAAAAAGCGGAGGAAGAAAAACAAGAAGTGATCAAATTCATGCCCATGAAGCAAAAATATGTCTACCGCTCAAACATGCTATCCTCATCGATTCTTCAATGCCACCAAACTTCAAAATGAGCATTTCCAAATATTGAAAAAGACTCCCTTCTACCTTCTAGCTGACATTTTGTCAAAGAATACCATCCAAAAAGCAGATTCAATAAAATATGATGATGTGGTTGCAAAAATCTTGCAAACATACCAAATGGATGGAACCACATTTCAAATTGGAGGGAAGAAGCTGAAGTTGACAAGAAATGATTTCAAGTTAATTTTTGGGATTGCATGTGGACAAAAGAAGATGCATCTTGGATATGGAAGAAAAGATGAAACAGATTTGGCAAAAAGAAGGAAAATAAGAGAGAATAGGATGACAAGTGCTTCAATCCAAAAGTTGATAACTAAACTTTTGAAAAGCAAGAAGAAGGAGGACAGAGAAGATGTTGTGAGGCTTGTGTGCCTCTTGATTTGCTTCTTTGTTGTTATATCACACTTTGGAACTACAATTGGTTGGGGTTCATGAAAAATATTGAGGATATTCACAAAATGAAGTCTTATGATTGGTGTGACGCATGACAAAGGAACACCTCACAAAATCAATAAAAGAAACATCAACCAAATTGATAAAGTGTCAGGATGTGTGATGGTTCTATTGGTAAGTAAATATCTCACTTATAACGTATGAACTATAATATTTATGTTTACTAAATACTTGTTCATAACAATTTTTTTCTCTTCAACAGTATTGGATATGCGAACACACAAGCACCATCAAACCTAATGCCGAAAATGCAATCCCAAGATTTGCTAAATGGAACATCACATGTTTGGGAGAGCAATTGGCAACTTCATCCTTGCAAGACCTAAAAGATATTGTGGTATGCAATGCTAACCTTTGTTCTGTTTAAACAAATGATATATTTTCTTATGCAGTGATAAATTTTTGTTCACACTGATAAATTTATTTACTTTACCTAATTGAGTCACAAATTTCCATTAGTATACCTAATTGAGTAATCAATTCTTTTACACAATGAATGTTTTTCTATTTGTCTACTGTGCATGAGTTTTGTTTCATAATTACTTCACTTGTGTTACTTTATATTCGACTATAATTGATTAGATTTCTGTATTGATAAATTTATCCGCACAAATAAATTGAATTAGACATTTTCTCTTACATTTACTTTATTAGATTACCTTTGCTAATTCAGTGATAAATTATGATATGCAATGACAGATTTGATTACTATGCCTAGTTCAATGATAAAATTTGCTATCACAATCATAGATTTGTTTAATTTTCCTAATTGACTAATAAAATTTGCTATGAGAAATTTATCTCTGAACTTTGTATCATATCATTCATATTTTAATTTTCATCTATCTGTGAGAACAATTTGAAGCACACAGATGAAGAGAGAAAAATGTACCAAATGCTGTTTGGAAAAATGCTGAATAAAGATGAAGATGATGACAAAGATGAAGATGAAAATGAAGATGCTACTTTTCAGGGAAAAAATCAGACTGAAACTTCTGAAAAAGAACAACAAACATTGACTGAAGACAAATCCAAACATGAAACATGGGAACCAATTCCACACATAATAAGCCCTGAAAAGAAAAAGAAAAGATGCAGTTGAATCGAGAAAGCGTGAAGGAAACAAAGTTCACAAAGAGCCTGAAGTGGATCCTAATCTGGTAGAAGTACTTGTTTTTGAGAGGATAGAAGATGACATGCTCAAAACACAAAAGTTACAAATGGAAAGGGACATCCTTCAAGCGCAAATGAAAACTGCGTGACAACTCAACAAGCTGAAAAAAGAAATGCAAGATCAGCACAAAAAACAAATGCAAAGAAAAGATGAAGAAATCAAAATTCTGCATGAGAGAATTGCAACATTGGCTGAGGCAAACAAGCACTCAGAAGAACAACACACAGAGCAGCAGCGTGCAATGAAGAAATTCAAAACTTCAAACGAAATTTTCAACATCCTACCAGAAAAATCAAGGCAAAATCTCATTGCACATTGGACAAATACAAAAAAAAAAAAAAGTAACAATCTTCTCTATTGACTCTTGTACTTCACTTTTGCCATCTGTTTATCATTAACTCATATTGAATTTATAAGTATCAAATATTCCAAAAATATTAATAAATTTATTATTCAAACACTGATAACCTTTTTTTCAAGGATCAGCCGGTGTGGCAAGGATCTCATCACGGAACCTATGTCTACCTAAACGACATTGACAAAATATTAAAGGCTCAAGATTTGGCAGGCATCGTAAGTTGACTTTGTAACTCATTAAAACAACACTATACTGTTTCATTTATATTAATTCCTTCTTTTGTTTTTTGTTTTCAACACAGGTAATAGATGCATATGCCGAACATTTGCTTGCACAGAAAAAAGGGACAACATCATTCCCATTCATTTCAAGTTGCCATGTAAGTAACTAGTTTGCTAAACTGAAGAACAACACTTGTTTTATTCTTTATCAGTGTATAACCTCTGTTTCCTTAACTGACTAACTAGTTTAAAACATAGGGTTTTTTACTGGCCGAGCTTGACATGTGAAAACAAAGAGTCAAGCAAACCAAACCAGAATTTCTGACTCAGATTTTGTAATTACTGTTATATATTTTGACCTTGTTATTGTGGTGTGACAGCATGAGTAAATCCCATACTTTGATTAAAAATTCTGGGCACTTTTTGGGTTTTGGAAACTACTGCATATGACATTGACAACTTCAACAAATATTGAGATGTCTTGAAATTGAAATAACTTGATTATATGCTATGATGTTCCAGGACATAGTTTACTTTCATTTTGTTACTGGTCAAACCTCATATAGTTCTTCTTTGTTCTAATTTATTAGCTAATGGACAACTTTCATTACAACTATGGAATGGACAGAATCATCATATATCTATAGATATATTAATAGATGTGCACACTCACATGAGTGTACTTCAAATAAGCAGTATGAATATATAGCCTGTTACAGATCATCTACGAATATTTACATAATCAAACAGAAGCATAGTATAGATATATTAGGGGATATAAAGATCCATTTCACATGCAGGAGAAAAAAAGACATCAAGACACCAATAGATGTGTTCCCTTTATATGTAGTATACATGAATTTTGCAATGCACTGATAAATTTTGATATGCATTGATAACATTTTGATCATGATGACAAAAAGTTTCATACTCACCACCTATTTAATTTGAAAAAGTTTAAAGTTAAATTAACATTATTTTTCTTTATTTTTATTTGTTAGCACTTGTTCACTACAAAAGATGAGGAAGCAAGAAAAAGAATGTTGAACAAAATGATGCCTGAAGCAATGAAAGCAAGATACCTTCTCTTCCCAATTCACCAAAATTTTCATTGGACAATCATTGTCCTTGACATTCAAGAAGGTTCATGGAAATTTTACAATTCAATGAGACCAAGGGGAGCAATACCTAAAGATCCACACTACATTCTTTGCAAATGAAGTGGTAAAAATCTTTTCACTATTAATCTTACCATTAATCCAATACATAAATCCTGATCCATGCTTAATTATACATTGAAAACTTATACAGTAATGTATTTATCATTCTTTAAATCCATGGATTCTCATTAATTGTTTCAACTGACTTTCTAATACAACAATTATACAAATGTATATGTTGCAGAGACATGTTATTGAAAAATACATAAAGGATGAGAACCCAACTCTCATTCACCACGATAAATTTCAACGGCAGAGAGTCGTCATCAACAGCCCACAACAAGAAGAAGCATCGTAAGTTTATCAACAACAAAACACTGTTATTAAAAAAAAGCAACGAAACCAAATTATAATATTTTGTTTTCAATATATTTTTGCAGGCTTGATTGTGGAATCCTTGTTTGCTATATCATGAGGCAATATGTTTCCAATAACAACATAATGCCTACCTTTTCCAAGGAAGAATGCAATCAATTGAGAGCTGATATGATAACTATCTTCTTGACGGACCAACAAGTTGCTCAACAACAAATGCCTGATGAAAACATTGATGACTTGCACCTGAAATAATCAACAGATCTGCAATACAAGAAAAAAAAAAGGAAACACTGAATCATCTGGTTGTTAGAATGTCAATATTCATACATTTTGCTTGTATGCTTGTTACAATGTCAAACTTATGGACAGTTCTTGGTTCTTACAATGTCAAAACTATGGACAATGCTTGTTTGTTACAATCTCAAATTTGCTTCAATGAAACATTCAGTCTTTTTTAATATCAGTCTTGTTATCCAAATTTCATTCAAAAAATTACTTCTAATATGAGTATTTGTGTTGAATTGCAAGGTTAACAGCAGGTTTGGAGCCACTATACTAATAAATTTAATTTTTATGCTGTTTTGCTTACCCTGATAAATTTATCACTGTTTTAATAAATTTATCCTTTGTCCGATAAATTTACCAATGTTCAAACAAAAAACCAGCAACTCTCTCTCTCTATTTCTCTCTCCCTCTCCTTCTTTCTTCCCGCTTCAACTAAACAAAACACTATAAAAATAAAAAATTTACTTAATTGAAAATTTAAACACAAGCACTATTACATTCTCCAGATTGAAAATTAAAATACTGTTACAATTTCTAGAAATTCCCAACTTTGAGAATGAATGTAAGAACTTGCCATCCTTCGTGATTTCTGAATAAACAAAACCATTTGATACTTCAGTTAAACAACTCAAACATCCAAAGCTACCTTCTGAGTGACGACAAAAGAGTACGCAGACTGAGAACTTGTTGCTAAACCAGATAAACATGGTAGTTCATCCAGATTTTTTTGATTTTTAAAGCACTTAACACAGAGATATACAATTATGTATTCTAGAAATTTGATTTACACCTTTGTATTGTGGAAATTTTTCTGGAAAACTACATTACTCGAGACAATGAAAAAATTTTTCGATTAGAAAATAAAATTAACCGATATCACGGTGATAAATTTATTAACCAGCGACATAAATGTAATAACCCATCAACTCTTGAACACAATAAATCATAAATTTATCATTCTTCCAAATAACAAAATTCAAGAACCACATCAATGGTAAATCTATCATTCTTACAAAAAAATAATCCATCAACTTGTCCCAACCAACCCGTTGATAAATTTATCCTTTGTACAAAAGCAACAAAAAAGACAACTACATTTAACCCAAATCAAATAATATAAATCTGTGAAACTTAATCTGTAAAAATATCGACAAAAAAATTTAATTTCTGTTCAACACATTCCTCAATCAATCAATCCCAGTACCAAAATGATACATCTTTCCAAAAATACTCAATCATTCAATGCAAGTAACACCTCTCAACTCTCAAACAAAGTAATTCAATTAAAATCAATACAACTAAAGCAAAGCTTCTTTACATGTCTTAGATTATGAGTTCCCATCTTTCCACCTACTGCATCTAATTCTTTTAATTTCGCCCTTAGAAGGTATTCTCTCCGTTCTTGGGCGTCAATTTGGTCTCTTACAAAGAGGCAAAACAACATCATCAACACCAACTACATTTGGCTTCCACATACTAGGAGCTGGATAGATAGAGTGTGAATAAGAATCACAATAACTACAAACACGGTAGTAATCATCAAGAAAGCAATTCAGATCCTTCCACTCCTCTTTATAGCACAAAAACCATGTTTGCAAGGAAAGAATCAATTTCCCACAATCGACAAGAACAACAACGCTTCCCAATATCAACCATAACTGATTGATCCAATTGGATTTCATAAATGTCATCGCTACATTTCTTAACTATCCATGCTTTTGTATCATTAAAAGCCTCTTCCAACTTTTCCTCTGCAAAAGGACAAACAATACGATTCCACTTATTACCAACTTCTCTCCTTCTTGAAAATTGCTCCATTAGTTTCACCCGTATAGCATCAACAAGACTAGTTGAAAACAAATGGCGTTCATCCCTAATCCATGAATTAAAAGATTCATGACATTTGTGCACATTTCACCATATCTCTTGCCTTGAAAATAAGCGTTACACCAACACTCATTAGGCAAATCCTCAAGAAACTTCTCAACACTACGACCACAACGACCCTTAAACTCTTCAAATAGCTCATTAAACAACTCTATAGTAGGAGCATATGCACATCTACTAAAAAGAGTAAGCAAATACTCTTTAGATTCACGACTCTTCGCTGACAAATAAGTCTTCAAGTTTGTCTTCAAATGCATTAGACAAAAAGAATGAGAAGAAAACGGAAACACCTCAGCTAAAGCTTTCAACAAACCTCCATGTCGATCAGTAACAAACGCAATATCCCTGTCAGGAGCCAAAACAGCAGATAATTTTGACAAGAACCAATGCCAACTGTCATAACTTTCACTATCAACTATACCAAAACATAATGGATATAAACCTACAAACAAAACATATATACCGTTAACAATAACAAATAAAAAATTACAAAAACAAAATCAAAACACAAACTATATAACATATAGCACCGACCATAGATAAATTTATCCTTTGTATAAATATAAAAATTTAACAAAAGTATCTGACATAAATTTATCACTAATAGATTCACCATACTCAATAATGAGCACTCTCAATTAACATAAATGATAGAATTATCACTGTTTCAATAATAATAACAAAATAGACATAAAATATACCTTGGTTACCATCTTTTGCTGTAGCAGCCAATAAACAACCTTTGTGTCTTCCTTTCAAGAAAGTTCCATCAAGCATCAACACAGGCCTACAATACTTGAAACCATGAATACATGCCTCAAAAGCAAAAAACAAACATTTGAAATGTCTTCCTTTACTATCAAAATCAAATTCCATATCAAAAACACTCCCCGGATTGCAAGCATTAGCAGCATCAACATACCAACGAAGATCGTCAAATGATGATGAATAGTCACCAAAAACAAGACCCCTTGCTTTTTCAACACCCATCCAAGCTCGCCGATAAGAAACTTCTGTTCCATAATAGTCCTTGAAATCACAAACCACCTCACTAACCGACGTCAAAGCCTTCTTACGAATATCACTTGAAATTAACCCACCAATCATACTTGAAGTCATCCTAGCATGTTTAATTGTACGAAAAGAAGATCCACAAGTATGAACATCATCAAATTGTTTAATAACAAAAGCTTTACTATAATTTTCCACTCTAGCATGCACACTCCATAAACATCCCAAATCAGCCCTTCTCTTACAATGAACAGTGACACGATCCTTATCATTCTTAACAAAATCAAAATCAAAACCGGAATGAATAGAATACTTTGACAACGCATCTCGAAATTCAACAACTCCTTGAGCAAACCTTTGTCCCACTCCTTTCAAACAATTAACCCACCCATCGGAGAGTAAAGGTTTCCGTTGATTTGAATAAAATGAAGGCAAAAACTCAGTTTCACAAACAACACTACTACTACTGCTACTACTAGCTTCATCATCACAAAGCATATAACCTTCACCCAAAGAACAATACTTTACAAAAACATCAATACAATGAATATCACAAGAAAGTGCCAGTCCAACCATAATCTCCAAATCCTCTTCACTTTCTAGACCACAGGAAGAATGTCCAGGCATTGAATACGATATATTCAAAGTACTACCAACTAAATCACTCCACTTTGCACACAATTTATATACTAAATCCTTGAAATTAAATCCATCATTATACTTGATAACCAATGTCACACCTCTAAACTTGCACATAAGAAACAAACAATTCTCCATCACTATAAATCCTGCAACAAACAACAATTACATATCAGCAAACAACTCAAACACCCTAAAAACAAAATCAAATACAGTGATAAAATTGTCAACCAACTCAAACACATCCAAAAACCAACACTCATAACTGATATCTATGAACAAAACTGATATCTATGTAATTTTGCACACAAAGACACTGGAGCTCCTCAGTTGTCAGCTGTGTACATTATCATAACTCTTAAGCTTATTCATGAGTTTATTTGTTGCTATCTACCAAAGTTCTAAACAATTTTGCAGCGGAAAAAAAAAAAACTACTATGTTGAGCAACAAGATGAAAACTTCGATGCACGTTCACAAGTCTTTACTATTTCTTGTTCAATATAAAGGAAAATGCTAGATCCATTTCTCCCAATGTCATAATATTCTATAATATAGGTTGGCTTTACGGCCCCATTATGGCATGACTCATTGAGCACCATTAATACATTTTTCTTTTCTCATGATTTCTTATCGATTGGGTGAACACGGCCTTTATAAGCTGGTTAAAAATAACGGTATGTTTCAGTTCAATGATTATCTCTGCCGCCATTGACATTTAACGAGAAAATTAACTATGAATCAAATTCACTATTCTTTGTTTTATTCCAATGTTGCTTGTTAACTGTCTAATTCGACTTACTACGGTGATATTGTGCATGGTAGACCCGGTGAATAAGGCTTACACTTATTACACAAAATTAACAGTTAACACCACCAAATACCAAGAACAGTGAATAAGCCTTACACTTATTAGACATGGTAACTCGATTTGAATCTTACCATTACATTATGCAACCTTTTCATATCCTATTCCCATACTCATAAATCTATCCTTTGTTAAAAAGTTAATCCAACATCACCCCCAAAATACTGACCATAAAATTATCCTTTGTATAAAATAACAAACCAACACCTCTGTTCAATCAACACAATTTCTTAACCAAAAAAATATAAATCTAAAATTCAATAAACAAATACATATCTCAAAACTTTCAATATCATGATGAAAACACAAATTCAATCCCATGAAACAACAAAGTAACAACAATTTCACCACAAAACCGAAATCACAAAATCAAATTAAAAGAAACAAAACATTGAAATTGAAATCAAAATCAAACAAACCCGATTCGACCTAAACACCAAACGCGAAATCGCAAATAAGAAGAATCACCAAACGCAATCGCAAATCACAACTTCATAAAAACACACCAAACACGAAATCGCAAATCGCAAAGACACACCAACCGCGAAATCAGAAATCACGAAGCTCCACAATAATACATTACCAAATCGGGAAGTTCCACAGAAATCCAAACCACAAACAGAATATTTTGATGAAAAATCCAGACAGAAACGCGCCAGAACACGAGATGGGTAAAACGGTCCAAAAAAAAAGTCTCAGGACCTGTTGGTGCACAAGATAAAACCTCAGGACTAAGAGGGTAATAAGTGCAAAACTTAGGACCGGCCAGTAAAAAACCCTAGTATTTAAATACCAACCAATGTGATAGAATCAGGTAACGAGCGGTCCATGGACTGGACTAAACTAAAATAGGTTGGGCTCCAAAGACGCCGATATGGGCTCCCTACTATAAGGCCTGCAAGCAAACCATTAGGAACTCACTAATGGTGTCTTTAAGGACCCTTTGATGATCTAATTAGAGATGTGCTTAAAGAAGATAACCGAAGAGTTATACTAGAGAACAAATGATTAGGCAAGTTCAGCCTATATGACACGTTTTCCACAAACTAGTGACAATTGTAACACATTCCAATTAAGCCTCATTGTTTGAAAAAGTGATTTGGTGCTCATGCTACAAAACAATGACCCTGTTTTTGGACTCATTTTTAAGTTAAAAATTGATAATCAAAAAATAAAAGTTAAAAGCACCTCTATTCTAATTTTTAAATAATTAGTTTTTTTCAGTTTATTTAAGTTATTTTTACCTAATAAGTTATAAACAGAAATTGTACCAAATAGTCTGGTATAAACTCCTAAATCAAAATAAACTATATAATCACCCCTCAAAAACTGTAACAAACAATCTCCATACCTCAAGAGCTACACAATTACTGAAGCGCTCTACAAATGCCATCAAATGCTATATGATCACCCAAGCGCTCTACAAAATGCCACCAAGAGCTACATAATCACCCAAGCATTTTCCAAAATTGTGCTTTCTCATTTCCTATAATTAAGGAATTAGACACCTGGGAGCTTTCTCTATAGTTCCATTGATTTCACCTGGTAGTTTTTTCTTATTTAGTGGTAAAGAATTGAATTTGAGGTACACCTACAAGTGTTGGGAACTCCATTTAGTTAAATGCCCATCCTTGGTGTTAGGTTTTTATAATTGACAATCTCATTTGATAAAAAAAATTTCAGTTATAATTTTATTCGCTCTTTTAGTTTAATAAGGTTATGAGTGTTTAGATGCGAATCCAATCCGAATTATACTTGTATTTGTCACGTCGATGACTATGTACATAGAGCAAAAAAAAACAGTCACATTGTTTGACCGCTTGAGCGGTAATTTGTGTACTCGAGTAGTGAATAGGAGCATCTAATATCTGTATCTACAAACTGAACTTTCTAGGAAGCAAGTTTTGCCGCTCGAGCGGTGAATGTTGTGCTCGAGCGATTGGCCTATATGTTTTGCACCTCCTTTACTCACACCGCTCAAGCAGTAAATTGTGCGCTCGAGCGGTCTTTGAAAATCTGTTTTCTATAAAGTGCATCATTTGTTGTTTTTAGGATTTAACCCGTCCAGATTATCAGAGAGTGAAATACAAAGTATTCTATATTGAAGGATTGTTTATATGAGTTTCATTGATATATAGAAGGTGATCAATTGATCAATAAACTACATAATGATAAATATCAAGGGTTGTTTTCATTCTTTTATTTACATAAAGAGAGAAGTGTTCATCGGTAGTCTAAAGTTTTGGTAGAATTCAGAGTGGCTCATTCGACATTAACGTTGTAGATTCAATGTTAAGCAAAGCAATTCTGTGATAAAGACGATGTTAAAAGAGACACATTGAATCTAGTTCAATTCGAACATAAATTCACTAAATAATTTCTTTTTATCTTCTTAATAAATTATTTTGTATTTTTAACTTGTGAATTTTATCACAATTAGATGTGCTCTAATTAAAATCTTTTTCACGTTAAATCGTTGTACCGATTTATCTTGATTGTTTGATTAGAATTGTTATTTACTATTTTAAATTAAAACATAATCACAAATCAATATCTCGAGAGTTTTCAAATTTTCACTTGGTCTCCATGCAATATATGCATTGAGCTCGGACAAAGGAAGGGATTGAAGGGGAGGGAGAGAAGTAAATCATTGGTTACAAAAGATTTTATCCACATTACTTTTCTAATGCATATAACCAAGTTACTACACATCAATAACCATAGGTGCAGCTGGTACATATGAGCTCTTTTACGTCTAGATTCTGTACAAATTATGTACTATCATCTGCTTCCAAGCACAAATATCTTTCCCGCTTTACATTTTCATCTCTTCCTTACTCTGTATCTACTATGTCACTGAACTTGCTCACGATAAACACATGATCACAGGCTCCTCTTCAGTCATATATTAGTTTATCCAAACACCATGTAAGTAACCAAAAGCTGCTCCACTAAGCCTTGACAGTAGAACCAGCTTGCGGGATGAAAAGAAATGGTAGGCCTCTGATTCGAGAGCCACTGCCCCAGAAAGATGCAAGACAAAGGCCCATGATAGCCATGGCAACTACCGAGCATGCTGAGGGAACCGCTTGACTGCTCCCAAGGAATTGGGTGGCAAGAAGCCCTGCCAATGTCGAACTCTGCATTCCCGTGCACAATGAAATTGTTCTGCAAACTTCTTCTTCTTGCCTGCCACAATTTTCAAAACATTATAAGAGACATTTTGAATGTGAAATGTGAGCAACAATATGCAACGTGATATGTGAAGTGCATTAGCATTTCAAATCTCATTTCAGAACTCAATTCTCATGAAGCCTCATGGAGTCTTAACCAAATTTGGTACTTTTAGGGTGTTTTGGTTCATGAAATAAATCAAATGTAGGAAAAACAATATAGGTCCTTGCACATTGGTAATTGAGAGCGGTTAAATTCATCTCCCAACTATCTCCATCTTTCCAAAGTTTCCAACACGTGACAGTGAAGGAAAGCATTCAATTGTAGATGCCAAACTCAGCTTCTCCCAACAAAATTTTACCATTATTCAGTCCCAAAAGAAGAAATTAGGAGTTAAAAAACAAGCAACAACCAATTTGAAGTCAAATGCTTTAAAAAGCATGCATGTTTTAAGCACTAGTTGACATCAGGATACAAGAGAAAAAGGGGGAAAAAATATGAAGTGTAAATCATGATCAATAGCAGTAGAAATATAAAAAGAAAATAAGAGGCAAACCTATATAATACACGAACAAAAAAGGGAAAAAAATGAAATGAAAAGAAAAGCATGGCACAATAAGAAAGGGCAATATGTCATAAATTCAATCCATGCAGAAACATACATATAACATATATTATAAATGACTCCAAAATGTCCCACCACCCATGTTTCAAAAACTTGATCAGGAGAATCAGGACACGGGCAACATGGAGTCACATGGGTTGTGCCTACAAGATGGGATCATGGCATGTGGCTCAGATAAATCACTATTGAGTTATAAATTTATGCAATGAATGGATATCTTTAGATTGAAATTTATCATTCTGCAAGCATTATACACCCTCCATTTTCAATAAGAAAGATTTAGAAACTGGGACATAGTACTGTACAGGGCTTGGATTCTCTACAATATATAATACATATTCCTTGTGTAAGAATCCTCATAATCTGGTATACTAGTTAATGATTACCAGTCCAAGATCACAACAATTCTTGGAAACACTTAAGAAGTAGCCAGTATTTTAAATAAAGGAAAATACAAGGAATGTTTCTTATTGGCATCAATTCAGTCCTACAAAGTGAACAAGATGTAGTAGAAGAAATTTACCTCAAAAGTGGAATTTTGGAGATTAAGTATCCCAAGGTGAATGCCACTGCATGAAATGTTAACACTGGAACAACCAATTGCAGGCCCTCAGTAGAAAGAATTTGACTCCGATTAATTGCAAGAGGGCTGCCAATACACATTGAAGTACAAATCATTGCAACAAACGGCATCACAGGCTGAAGAATGTTTACAACAGATTTTGCATAAGTATTGAGCAAAAGCCCAAGAGTGACAGGAACAAGAACAACCTGGCAAATGCAACAGATCTACAATCAATACCAATTCAAGAACAACAATTTCTGATCCAATTTAATGTGCACATTTCATAGTGTCCAAAACCTGTAAAATTGATTTAGACATGGCAACTGCATCGATCGGAACAACAGACCCAACAAGAAGGCCTGTTAAAAGCGGAGTAACAAGAACTGATGCAATGGTGGTTGAACTTGTCAAGATAATGCTCAAGGCCACATCCCCCTTGCTCAAGAAACTAGCATAGTTGGATAGCTGAGCCCCTGCAACACAAGACATGAGGACAAAACCAGCATAGAACATTGGAGACATATGGAATGCCCTTGCCACCAACACCCCAAGGGCTGGTTTCAGCATATACTGGGCAATAAACCCAACAGATAGAGGTAGAGGTCTGCAATAGATAAAATTTAAAGAAATTTAAAAGCAAATTCAAACTATCATCAAATATCTTAATTATTCAACTGCAATAAGATTAAATTTTCAGAGCAAAGAAGAGAAGTGACCTTCTAACTGCAAGATAAAAATCGTCAATGGATAGCCTTAATCCGATCGACAACATGATACCTCCAAGAGCAGGGGCATACAATTCCTTTGATACCCTGCACTTTCCTCTATTATTTAGATATCCCAAAATAATTATTTTCTCAAGGATAACAATGATAAGATAGAAAACAATAAATATCATCCCTAATAATTACATTTCCGCATCAAGCAATTTATTTAACTGAAAATAAACAATAAGTTAAATAATTAGGAACATAGAATCACTTATAAACCTTTAATAACTGACACTAAAACTAAACTGGGAAGTATTAGGAAGCATGGTTCGGATTGGTGAGGAAACCGAGGACCAAATGGTTTCATTAAATTTGGAATCAAACTAAACCATGAAAATCTTTAAACTAAACCAGACTGAACCAGTAAAACACAGTTTTAGAAACCTAGTCACCCTTCACAAGGTTATCCCAAAATATTATTCACAGTTTAAGAAATTGTTTAGATATTTGAGTGTTTACCGAAGGTAACAAACTATATATAACTATACATTTAAACGATCCTGTTCAATTCCAAACCGAATACATAACTATAAATATATAAAATTATAGACCTAACCATGAGGTACAGTTCAGACCAAACCATGAAGTACTTGTACCAAACCAAACCATGCAGTTTGGACTGGAATCGATTGATTTGCCTTTCTCTTCTTCTTCTTCTTCTTCTTCTTCTTCTTCTTCTTCCTCTTTTATTTATTTATTTTTATTTCAATCCTAGGAAGTACTAAAAAAAAAATTCTAAAAAGCTAAAATTTAATTTATTCAGTTATCAACGATAAGAAGAAAAATATAAGCAATAGAATGAGAAACTTAAGAAAAAGAAGTAACTACTAAAAACAATCAAAGAGAAGAATACATAAAAATATAATATTATTGTGATACTCTATATTAAATTATCAATAGAAAAGAATTAAAAATACAAAAAAAACTAAATGCAAATAAAGATTAACATGAAGTGAAAAAAGTTAAATAATTCAGGCAATGGGAACCTTTATTGATTGAAATGAAATAGCATTTAAAATAAAAATTAATATATATATATATATATTCTCACCAAGTGAATGTTGAAGGCTGAGTGAGAGCAGCAATTGCAGTGAGCGCAACTACAAAAGGAAGCATTGCAGACAAAATTTGCGAAGAATCGGTCTTGAGTCCTACTTTTGACAAATGGCTAGGGTTTGTACCAAAGGACAGCAACGAGAAATTACCCTCTCTTCTCTGCCATCCAACTCTGCCGATGAACGGTGAAGACGTGGAACACGCGAATGCCGACAGAGAGCCTCCATTGGATTTGGAGAGCTTGGTCACAAAACAGGACTGTCGTTTGACGATCACAGAGAGAGAATTCGATTTCAAAAAGGAGTTTTGAGAGAGCTTTGTCATGAAAAGAGACTCTCGTGAATTCGAGTTCAGAGTGAACATGGTTGGTTTGGAGTGGTTTGAGTGTACGAGTGGAATCGAAGCCATCTTCAGAGAGAGAAAGCTATTTTGATTGAGGGTTTGGATTAGAGAATCTAGGGTTCCGGCAATTCGAGATTCCTCGCCGGCGGAGGATTGGTTTTCCGTGGGATGGGAGGGAAAGAAGCAGAGACCAGAGTGAGGAAGAGATCCAAACCCCTATTAATATGCATAGACCAGAAATTACTTGCACAGAATAGGCGTGTGGTGTGGGTACTGGATTATTACTTCTACCTCGCTTCGTAGTTTTGCAATTGCACCCTTTCTTTATTGTATATTTGCATTGAGATCATCTACCTCAACCTCCTTGCTTGGTTGCTTCTGCTCTAACAAATTTCCTTATACTGTGTTTGGTTGGAAGATTTTGGGGGAATTTGAAAAGGGAAATAGAAAAGGTAGGTAAAATATAAATAAAATATGTCTATATTTCACCTAGTTTCACACACCTTTTTTCTTTCTCTTTTCAAATCCCTTTCCAAATCTCCTAACCAAACACAATATTAATGCTTACTAGGTCCATAATTACGTAATGGCAAATGTAAAATAATACGAAAATTCAGTATATTTTTGTGTATTTATTAATTTTTTAAAATATTTTTTTATAAATATTTTACTTTTTAAATACATTTAAGTTAGGTGTATCGAAAAAAGTAAAAAAAAAATACTTAAAAATTTAAAAATATTTGCTAACAACCACGAAAAATAAAAAAACTCAATTTTTAAAAAATTAAATTTAAAAAACTAAAATTAAACACACTTGTTTTTTGGAAAATTTATCCATAAATTTCATATGAGAAAATGTTAATTCACTTACTCTTAAGAATTTTCTTATGAACTAATTAGTGTTTTTTATTTTGGAAAGTTATATTTATTTGATTTGGTACCTTTTTAGTTTAAGTCAGTGCCTTTTTGTGATTTATTTTTTCAACTTTTTGATTCATTTTTTGGGATGAGAATGAAAATGTGAGGTATGAAATATTCTTTTGGGGAGGATTGGTGACTGAAATATTGGTTGTCAAGCGTAAAAATGTACATTTCTATTAGTATAGTTTTTTAGTGTTACATTGGATTGTTACATTAGAATGCTACATTTGAAAAAAATTAATTAAGAAGTTTTTATGTGTTACATTGATTGAAATGTTACGTCTGGAAATATATATATATATATATATTAAGGAATTTTTTTAGCATATTACGTTATTACGTTTGAAAAAGTACACTAAGAAATTTTTTAACGTATTATATTAGAGTATTACGTTTGGAAAAATTACACTAGGGAGTTTTTATGTGTTACATTGATTGGAGTATTACGTTTGAAAAAAATATATTAATAATTTTTGTAGAATGTTACGTTGTTACGTTTAAGAAAAGTACACTAAAGAACTTTTTATTATGTTATAATAGGATGCTATGTTTTTATAGTGTTACATTTGAGTGTTACATTTAAAAAAAATATACCAATGAGTTGTTTTTAAGTGTTACATTAATAATTTCAATATTATGAGAAAATTCACATCTATCCCTCAATACATAACATGGGCATTTATGCTTAGTTTTTCATGTAATTCACACTAGAATGAGACCTTTAGGTCTTTAAAAATAAAAATAAAAAAGAACCAAATAATTTGTAATGTCACTATTTGGAATTTATTGATAATTTACTCCTCTTTTTTTTTTTTTTGGTGAATTGTTGATTCAAAAAAAAAAAAAAATTTAAGTTGATGAATCTTCACCACATAATGTACTTTTTGTACATTTTATGTATTTGAATTTTGTGCAACTAATCAGCTTGTTTGATTTTAATTTTCTGAATTTATTTTTCAAAAAATTGAAATTTTTTTATTTTTTCATATTTTTTTTGTTTTTACTGAATCTTTTTAATATTGTGAGCTATTTTTTTTAATTTTTAGATACATTTAATATAAATACACTTAAAAAGTATAATATTTATAAAAAAAATCTTTAGAAAATTCATTAAATACCAAAAATATAAAATAAAAAAAATAAATAAATAAAACGAGAATTTACTATATTTTTTGTATTCTTGTATATTTATTGATTTTTTAAAAATATTATTTTACAAGTATTTTATATTTTAGATACATCTAAGGTGTATATAAAAAAATAAAATAATTGTTTAAATTTTAAAAATATTCACTAAAAATAAAAAATATATGAAAAGTAAAAATTTAATTTCTGAATAATTGAATTCAGAAAATTAAAATTAAACACACTGATTATTTCTTTTTTTGAATACATGTAATTAATGTTCTATTTTATATCAAATATTTGGTCTCGGATATATATATATAGCTGACTCTTGGTTCCAATTTTTTTTCTTCTTCCATATCTCAATTTGTTAGTTAGGTCATGCTACATAGCCTATACTATAGGCAACTTATGGTCTAAATTAAGTGTTGCTTATGCTTATAAACTATCATGGTGTTTGGTTATGGGGGTAATGTGGTGGTGAGACTAACAAATTGTTAAGGCGAAATTGAATATATTCACATTATGATATTTGATTTATGTCTCAAAATAATAACTATTACGACTTATTGTGATAATTTTGATTACGATTAAAATGACCTTAGCTGTGGCACAAATTGGTATTATTATGACCCAACATTGCTATGTTAAATGTGAAAAAAGTACTTAAATGTTATTATTTTTATTTTGCATTTTTTATTTTTTGTACAATGTATAAAAAGTACTTTATAATCTCATTTTTATACCATTTTTTTGTAAATGTCTATTGAAAATTTAATAATAATATTCCATTTTTTTACTTATAAAAATAAATATTTAGCACAACTTACGAGCATGACTTTGGTAAGAATGTAATAAAATAAGCTAGTATATTATCCATGCTACGCATGGGATTTTATGATTTAAAATGAGTCATTGTTAAAAAATTTGTAAGTGATTATTCTTATCAAATAATTCTACATACGACTATCTTATACGTTGATTTATAGACTTGTTAACTATCCATTTCTAAGAAAAGCATAATACTAATTCTCTCTATAACTCTTATCCAGTCTCCACCATTCACCAACCATCATCTCTCCAAGTTTCATCTTCATTCTTTTAACCACATCGACTATTATTTAAAGTGTCTCTATTATGCGATCACAACTACTTTTAACTTTTCTTCCTTAGCTTTTCCCCAAATCGACTTCTATTCCCACCCGCAACCTCTCTTCTCTAATCTAACATTATCTCCACTCTTTGTCCTATTGTTTGACCATTAAAATTCTGATTAACCATTAATTGATAATAGATTTGTTGAGTTGGCGTAAATTCTCAAATAAATTCGAATTCGACTCATATAAAATAATAAATAATTTTATATGTGTTGTATATATAAATACTACTGAATAAAAAATGAACAAAAAATTACCTCTTAATTTTAGAAATTTTTGTAGTGCTTTTTTATGATTATTGTTCGTTTTTTATCTATAAAATCATAATAATAAAATTAGTCACTGATCTTATTTATTTTAGAATGAATTAAAATTATTTTCACCAATCATCATCTCTCCAATTTTCATCCCCGCTCTTTTGACTGCATAGACTTTTGTTTAAAGTACGTATGCTATGCAACCACCACTACTTTTAACTTTTCTTCCTTACCTTTCTCCTAAGTCGACTTCTACTCCCACCAAAGCAACATCTCTTCACTAATCTAACGTTGTTTCCACCCTTTATCCCATTGTTTGGCTATTAAAATTCTGATTAACCATTAATTGATAATAGATTGATTGAGTTGGCATAGATTCTCAAATAAATTCAAACTCGACTTGTAACACTCCAAAAAAATTACATAATAAAAGTACACCAACTACCACTCCTTACGGTAAACATAAGTAAATTTTCAATAACCACGTCAACCCCAAATCACCAACATTTACATACATAATCATAAGAGATTTACAAAAAAGTTCCACATGTGAATATACATTCAACAACCTTAGTACATGAATCTATAGCATATGAAGCAACCAATCAAAAGTAAATAAATGCCCTAAAGGGCTACAAAGTCCAATGTTTAAGTCTGGTTACACAAAATGGTTGCTTAAATGCACACATATATAGCCCTTGGCTTGCAAAAATAATCACAAAATGGTTCCTCGAACCCACTTTACTGTTAGCTAACCAGAAGGCACGTGGTACCTCCTTCGGTCTTTCACCTAGGATACTCAGGCCAACTCAATTAATTCCATCTACACCCCCTATCCGAACTTACCAACGTATTTACCCAAAAACAATTCAATGAGATCTTGTTTCACAAACATTTCCTTTTTCAATGCAAAAGTTTTCAAATCTCAATTCAAAACTCGTAACAACCAAATGAATTGAAATGCCAATGCAACATATATCAATATATTATAATATTCTTTCATTGTCAATTTCCTCCACACAATCTTCCATTGTGATCACAATTTCTATTTCTCTTTCCAATGTAATTTCACAACATAAACATATACTTATTTATATCTATCGAGAGGTAACAACATTCCCACATTTCATGCAATTCTCATCAACTTAGTCATTTCATGACTATATCAACATTTTTTGAACAACAAACTTCAACAAAACAACTATTACTCATATTCCATGGAATTTCTCATTTATACACAACAATGAGAAATTTCCAATCATTCATTCACTTTAACATTTTATTGAGCAATACTCATAAATTTTCAATATCTCTCTAAAAATCTCCAAATTTCTAGGCTTTCACCAAAAACTAGACATTTTCCCATTTTAAAAAAATCTCTCCAACACATCCTTCCTTAATAATGTAGTTCAAATTCTCAAGAACTTTTTGAAAACAAAGTGTGAACCTACTTTTAAAATCATCAACACTCTTGAGTCAAAATCAAATTTCAATGCCACACGAGAGAGTTCCATAATCAACATAGCCTTGCAAATATATATATATATATATATATATGACTCTAAGAAATCCCCACCACAAGTTCTTGAAGGAAAAAAAGAAGAAAGCCCCAAAATCAACAATGCTGAAACTCAATCTCCACCGCACACAACGTAACCCTTGAAGAGTTTTCCAACTTTGATAAAGGAACTAGGGTTAAAACTTTAATGGATTTGGAGAAATCAAGGATTTAGTGAAGTTTGGTGTGAAGAAAGTAGAGAGAATGAGGATAAATGTGTTTTTAGAGAGAGAGAGAAAGATCAAGAAAAAGTGATATACACTCAACTCAAGAAAAAGAAGAATTTTCAGACTCAGCGTTTTCCCGCACATGCGCGCCTTGCCCCACACCTGCGGCACGCCCTTCACTGCACGTGCGGTCTCCTTCTCCGGACGTGTAATTTCACATGCAATTATTTCAGTGTTACACCTCGACAACCCCTACTGTTGGCTTTTTGGCTTTCGAAGGGTATTTTTGTAAAAGCGAACGTGCCAGCAAAAATCAATCAGTCCTTACAGAAATTATAATTGCCAACCAATTATCAGACGATTGTGTTTTAGTTCTTTCAGCCTCAATGAAGAGGACTTTTACTGGTGGCTTGACTTAGGAGAAATTAAGCAAAATAACAGTTAAATGACGAACAATTGAAGTATTTCATTAAGATAAAAACTTACAATGATCCAAACTCAGCCTCGTAGAGGTTTATAGCAACAATCTACTTGAAACTACTCCTATGAACGAAGTGCAGTGCAGGAATGTAAAGAACAAGTATTTAAGGTGCAGGAAATGTAAAGACTGGAAATGTAAAACTGGAAAAGAAAATATGAAGTAAATGACTGGTTTTTTGGATCTGAGTCTGGGGGTTTTTTTCTGGGGCTTCCCTGCTATTTATACTCTTCAAAGATGACCATCGAACTGCACTTCAAACCGTCGAACTGCTCCTCCATGATTGCTTGATCATGCTGCCTTAGAAGTAGTTCCACTACGCCATTCCTTGCAGTTGGGCTTCCCTCCTATATTTGAATTTGAATGTGAGTAACCGTTGAAGCCACGTCACCTTGTATCTCTTCGCTAATTCAATGCTACTCAGACCACGCAAGAACCAATAGTAACCGCCACGTGTACGATCATGATCGAAGATTAAACATTCTTCTTGTATTGCCCTTACTTTGCCACGTGTCGAATTGTGATTGGCTTTACAAAATATAAAACCAACATTACCCCCCGCACTAATATATCCAATACTTGGTGATATTAGTGGATCAAAGCTTTTCCGGTGCTTTTGGAACGTGCATGGAGTCTATATTCTGAAAACACAACCGTCATCCATTGATGATTAGTCGCATTAATTTCGTTTCCGACCTTCAGAACATCTCCACTACTTTAGTAATTGAACGGACTAATATCTCTTTCATGACTGAACCAAACTTCCTCTCTATTGAGATCAAGTACATGAAGAGTCATCTGATGATATTGTTTTCTCTCGAAAGAACTTCCATGCATTCATTAGCCACCTTTACCTGCCTTTCTATATTCAGGTCATGGATGCCTTTGCAAATTACCAACCTTTGGATTACGAACATATTGTCCTTAATCCTTCGATTCAGAAAGTTGCAAACATGGACATGGGAAATTCTTCTTTTGATTCACCCTTGGATTGTGAACAAACTGCCCTTAGTCCTTTGATTTAGAAGGTTGCAAATATGGACATAGGAGGCCCCTCTCAACAATCCCCTGCATTGGATAAGGCTGTGGCTTCAAATTCCCCCAGGGCTTCAGGCTGGTCAAGCTAGTCAGAACCTGAGGTCTGGGAATTAAGGGAGCGAATTAACCATCACTTTGTCGAATTCACCGACCCGTTGGACTTTCTTTCTTATGCGCGAAGCTCGGTGGTTTATCCTTACATGCCTATTGACCGTCGATGTAGTTTAGAGGACAATCTACTCGTGGCATGGTACACATCATCCATGCCTACAAAAATGGTACGATCTGTTCCTCGTCCAAAAGAGGCACAGGGGTATAACCCTTTATTTTTAGCCAAGAAGGCGAAGCTTCATCCTTCTGACTGGCTTGATTTTGTCAATGCTCCTCAATTTCCTCTTCCTTTCGAAATGGGGGCCCTTATACCTCCTTCTCTGCAAAAAATTTCCTGGATAGAGAAGTTGAGGCTTACCCTTTCTGCAGAGAAAGTTTTCCCTCCTTACGAGCCTCCACCTTCTCCTACTCCAGCTCAACAAAAACAAGCCCAACTCTTGCTTGCAGCCTTTTCTCACTTACCCTTCAATGTTCTTGAGCAAGATATTCCTCTTAAGAACTTTCGATGGGCTTGTAATATTCTGACTCGGGGCCACATTCTCAACCCCATTGCTCAAGCAGAACTTCACACGTTTTTGGACCAACTTCCATCACTTCTCCATTGGCACCGCACTTCTTTGGCCACCACTCAATCCTTGGATCAACTTTCATCTCTCCAAGTTCATTCTCAATATGAAGCAGAGAACCTCGTCGAAAAATACAACGACTTTCAAAATAAGGATTCTGCGTACTGGGATGATTTGGAAATGGATGAGTTGGAACAAGGGCTAAGAGAAACGGCGTTCGAAATAAAGGCTGATGAGCTTTTTTATGAAGTGAGAACACACCAACTCATGCAGCCAATGTTAGAAGAAATAGAGGATAGAATGAAGAAAGAACATAAATTCATTAATCATAGTTGGACTAAATTTCATGATCTTGTTATTTATTACATCCCCTATTTTTATGAGCTTGAGTTTGTACCCAAATAGGGTTATTCGATGTAATCACTTTTGCTTAAATATGATTAAGACTTTTCCTCTGTTCGGCATTGTCTCTGTTTGCCTTTAAAAGCACATTCAAGACTTTGAACTGAACAATCTCATCCTTAGAACCTGGACTCAATTGTCTTAAATGAGACACTGTAAAAGAACCAATTATGAACTTTTCCAATTTATGGAATAAAGTTAACAGTTTTTTGGCTGATTTTCAATCAGAATCAGTGTTTCGAATCTAGTAATCTTATACTTAAAGCTTGTTTCAACCATAGTCAACATCTAACCATGGTTTAGTATGATCAATTTAGTCTTAAATTGACCATCTTTTGTTTCGAACAACAGTTCATGCTGCTTTAGTTCCACATACAACTTTTCTGTGAACCAACCATTGGTTTTGATGTTTCGAACACCAAATCCTATCCTTAAAGAGTCTCAAGTTTTGCCTCGAAGGACATTACCTTCATTAAGAAACCTAAAACAGGTCTTTTAATCTTTCAGAGTAAAACAAACACTTGAGTATTCTTATATCTCCTTTTTTTTAGTATGAAATGTGCTTCGAAGCTGGCTTCTCCATTTTGAAGCCGTAGTTTTTGGTTTTGGTGCCAAAATTTGGCTTTGAAGCCAAATTTTTACTTCGAAGCCAACCTCCGTATCTGGGCTGTGTCTTTTTCCTCCAAAAGTATCGATATTGAAGGAAACTCTTCGTATTCATACTTCTAGTACTTAACGACTTATGCAATATATTTTTCAGACACAAAAGCTTTTAAACACCCTTTTGTTTCATGCTCTGAAATCACTTGCTCTTTTAACACACAAACCCTACCGATCTTCTGTTAACTCTCTCTTCCTTGCTACTTGCTATCAATGGATCCTTCCTCACTGAAAGTGCTCGCTGGCGACCGTATCAGCCCTACTATGGCTTTGAAGAAATGCATTGATGAAGAAATCGCCAAGCTAACAATTGGTGGGTCAAGCGCCATAGATGGACGTCTCTTTGTTCCTCGCCACAGCAACCAACAAGAGTACGTCCTAGGTCCCATCTTTCGGGAGGCCCCTGACGAACTCCCAGCTTTATACTCTCGTTTGGAGGATCACTTTCTTCTCTACGAAGGAGGGTTTGACTGGAGCAATTGGAGAATGACCCGGCCTCATCGCTGCTGGCCGACATTGAGAACCGATTGGGAGGAATGGTATGATAGGGTGGTGCCTGCGAGAGAAGATGACCTACAGGAGCTCTGCATCCTCGACGCTCTTCGTCTTTCCAGGTTCATCATTCTTGAGGACCCCTTTTTAATTCCTGCTGCTCTATGTTTTTGGAATATGATTTTTAATTTCTTCCAATTTCGGTGCGGCATGATGGCCCCCACCGTTCTTGATATTTGCCATCTTTTAGGGTTTTCACCCCATGTCTCTCCCTTTACTCCCAACTACTCGGACCTCCCTGTCAAATTTTCCCTTCCAGCCTTAAACTCTTCTTACAGTGACTTCGTAAAGGCTGAAAATAAAAGGGAAGGCCCCCGTGAGAGACAGAGAACTATTTTCCTTCATTTTATACTGGTTATGCAAATTCCTCTTTTGCACCTCATCTCAGAGGATTATGCCTGAGTTCGCTCCACTTGCGAAGGCACTTGTCTTGAAAAAACACATAGCTCTTGCCCCTTATCTTTTAGGTCATGTCTACAAAGCTTGTTCCCAATTTTGTGAAAAACCTCTTGATATTAACCAAGGAGGTCCCCTTTGGGTGCTCCAACTCTGGCTCTTTGCCTATTTCACTGATTTGCATAAAAAATGCCTAAAATTCCTTGTTCAAGATCCCAGCACCTATGGGGAAAAGTATGCTAGGATTGTTCTTTACCCTGCTTCTTTTGCTTATTACTTTGCCTTTTTTTATCAACTCCCTATTTCTCCTCCTACTTTCCTTTTTTTTCCTTTTGATGCCAATAAAGGACCTGCTTGGCTGCAAACTTTTCTGGCTGATAAAGAGTGCTCCACCTCACCACACAAAGATATGTGGGCTTCAATTTTGCTACTTAGGGAGCTGTTCATTGGCACTTTAAACCCTCGAGGTTATAAATGCATATCTGAGGTGTACTGCCCTTCTCAGTTTGCTAGACAATTTGGGCTCACTCAAGGGATACCTGTTCCACTTTGCAGTCTCTCGAATATCCACCTTACGGCTAGAGACCTGAGAATATCTAAATCAAAGCTAGAGGCGGCAATATTCAAACTGCTGAAGGAATTGAATGAATTTCAATTTATTCCCTTCCTCCCATCTGGCTTAGTTTTGAAAAGATTCCAGAACTTGTGGACAGCCAATATGGAAGTGCGCCTATTTGCACACCCTCATGACTTGCTAATAAGGTTAGGAGTGCCTTTGAAGGCCAAGTCAGCGACAGTTAAGAACATTCCTCCCTCTTCTGCAGCTACCACAACTTTCCCTGCAGCCTCACCTCCCTCAGCTAGAGTTACCAGAGCTGCTTCGAAGAAAGGTAAGCATTTCTAAGTTCCTCTTTCCTTCAACTCTTTTGTTTGTCTCCTCTATATTCACATATTTTGGTGCAGGGTCTCCACAAGAAAAATCTCCTAAAAGAGCTGAAACTCTAGCTGCTCTTAAGGCCAGACAACAGCAGAAGAAGAAAAGAAAACTGGTACTCACTCCTGAAGCATCTGAATCTCAAGATGAAGAGAGAGAGATTGAGCAAGAGCAAGAAACACCATTACAAAGAAAAAAGAGAACAAGGGTGGCTGCCCCTTCTTCTGATTTGGTCGAAGATCCTAATTCCGAGACAGTTGACAAAGCAATGGAATAGGAGCTTACTTCTGAAGAACTTGATCTCCAAATTAAAGAGAAAGAGGTTGAAAAGGAGCCAGTAGTATCATTGCCAAGAAGGAAAAGAAAGAAAGTGACTGTTCCTGCTACTGACTTGATTGAAGATCCTATCCATGAAGCTACTGCCAAAGTAGTAGAACGGGAACATTCCAAAGCAATGATCGTCTTTGAGAGGGCTGAGAAGAGACGGCAGCAAGAATTTCTAAGAGATGACGTTGCTGCTGCTGATGCACTACAAAGGGAAACTACAAAAAGGCAACAAACTGCCGAGCATTACTCCCTTCGTAGCACTTCCATTACTGCCAACATCTCTGAAACAGGTAATTTCTTTCATGCTTCTACTGTTTTGCCTTATCAGATTTCGACACTAGAACTTGACCTTATGTTTCTTTCTTTTGGTAGCAACAACTACTGAGGCTATACTTCCAATGAAGACTCCTCAATTTCAGTTGAAGTTGATCAGATGCAGAATGTGAAAACCATTCAAATAATACTTCCACTTCCTAGGCTCACATTTCATGTACCCCCTTTGAGTCCTAGCATTCCTTTAACTCTTTCTTTTGGCTTGACTCCATATCTTCCTCACTTGACCCTTGACACTTCTCTTTCAAGCCTTGTTCCTCCTTCTTCTTCCAAGGAAATCCCAACTGCTACTCCATCTACGATGGCAGTTGATTCCCCTATTGAGGGTGCTGGTAACTCTCCAACTCGTGGTTTATCACCTTTAACTAGCTCCAGCCCTTCTTCACTTGATTCAATAGTGGCTAGGACTATGAAGACTGCTAAAGACGCTCCATCTACGTCTCCTATCCCTATGCAGTCCTTTATGCCTTCCACCACAACTCTCTCTGCACTCCTCATGTCTACGGATGAGGTAGACGTCTTCGAAGCCAGACTGGCTAGTCTCTTCGACGTACCCTCTGCCTCTCCAACATTGAATGTTGAAGCTGAGCCATTAGTTTTGGCTGACTCCTTGCTAGAAATCTTTGAGAGCTCTTCTTCTTCCAGCAACAAGCCTTCTGCACCTTTGATAGACCTAGACACATGCCTAGAACTGTTGATTTCTTTTTTGAGGATCCCTTTCGAGGCTCTACAAAGGCCTATAATCATAAATGGGTTCCTCCAATCTTTAAAAGTTCTTTGACGATCGGCATGAATGTTTCAAGTCACCTATCTCGGCGTGACCCTTTGTCGATTTTACATTAGCATTTGTCATTTGCCAAGGCCGAGGATGAAATTAGCTAGAGATCAGAGTTTTGTTTCCCACGCATATACTGAAGTGTCAAAGCTTAAGGAACAATACTCCTCTGCCTCCCACTTTCGAGTCTAGTTGCTGGAGAGGAAAGCTCAACCTGAAGATGAGCTATCTGCAGTGAATCAGGCCTTAGTCCGAACTGACACTAAACTGCAAATTACCAACCAAGGACTGGCTGATCGAAAGGAAGAAATGGCTGCAGCTATTCAACTGTTTTCAGCATTTACCAATAGGAAATCTGTTGTACAAAAACAATTAAGACACTGTAATGATTTTTGGGCCAATTTGTGGCAAAATGTACTTAATTCTTTATGAAAAAGCAAATTTTTGTCTATCATTTAAGCAATCTTATGTTCTTGTACTTGGTGTTTATTTTATTCCTTGTGTTTCCCAAATAGTTGGAAAATAAGGCTTCAAATATCTGCCATTAATCTTTTTGGGATGTATATATCCATTCAAATTTCTCAAATGGTATGCCCCAAAAGGCAAGACTCTATGAATTTGATATGGTCCTTCCCAGTTAGGTGACCATTTATCAAACTTATGGCTTTTAATCCCTATTGGGAGTATTGTTTTCCATACCAAATCACCTTCATCAAAGCCAATTTATTTGACCTTCTTATTGTAATTTTTGGCCGCTTTCTTCTTTTGCAAGAGAATGTTGTTTAATGCCAGAATTCTGGTTTCATCTATGCTTTCTAGTTCCAAGCACATACTCTGATGGTATTGCTCAGGATTTAACTGATCTTGGCATCTTACCTTCAAAGATTTAATATTAATCTCCACAGGTAACACTGCATCATGCCCATATACTAAGGCATAAGGAGTGACTCTTGTGCTTGACCTTGGGGAAGTTCTGTAAGCCCACAAAACATCCAACAACAGGTTATGACAATCCCTAGGATTATCTTCCACAATGTTTTGTATTCCCTTTTTCAAGGACTTATTGGATGATTCAGCTTGACCATTGGCTTGTGCATAATAGGGTGTGGAATTAACAAGGCTAATTTCAAATTCTGCCATAAAGGACTTCACCATCTTCCCATCGAACACAGTCCCATTATCCACAGTTATAGTTTGTGGGATGCCAAATCTATGGATCAAATCTTTAATGAACCCAATGACCTCTGTCTGGTCCACAGCCTTGTATGGCTTGGCTTCAACCCACTTAGTAAAGTAATCAATGGCCACTAGAATGAAACAATGGTGCTTCAAAGAAGGTGGGTGTATTTTTCCCATCATATCCATGGCCCATCCTCTAAATGGCCAAGGCTTCACTACTGCATGTAGATCAGTTATGGGCACATGCCTTATTGTACTATGCTTTTGGCATGCCTGGCAACCCTTTGCATACTCTATGCAATCTTTAAGGATAGTTGGCCAATAGTAGGAATGCCTTCGAAGTAACCACCTCATCTTCACACCAGGCTGATGAGCACCACAGATGCCTTCATGTACCTCAGCCATAACTATTAATGCTTCTTTTGGGCCTAAACATTCCAGCAATAAGCCATCTCCCCCCATTTTGTAGAGAGCATTGCTATATATCATATATTGCATAGACTGTAATTTGATTTTCCTGCTAGCCTTCGAAGATGGACCAGCCAAGTACTGCATTATTGGATGTCTCCAATCTTGTTCTTGTAAGTTATTATGGTTGACTTCCAAGACCACATTCCTTTTATTCAAGGGTGGTATCAATTTCTAATATGTTGTTTGGCTTATGTCTCTTTGGGCATTATCCTTTCTCTTGAAGTTCGAAACTTTCTGAGCTACATCATTAGCTCTATTATTCAAGAATCTTGGAACATGAGTTACATTTGCTATTTGAAATTGGGAAAGCAGATGTAATGCAACAACATAGTATGGTAAAATGCTTATGCTTTGACACTTGAAAATCCCCTTCACTTGGTTAACCACCAATTGAGAATCTTCGAAAATGTCAACTGCATGAACTTGTAATCCAATAAGAATTTCTAGTCCCACTATTAAGGTTTCGTATTCAGCTTGGTTATTAGAACAGGTAGCTTCATCCACTCTAAAACCATGTGTAGTTTCTACCCCTTGTGGAGACCTAATCACAATACCAATTCCAGTTACGCCATTGGCTTTTGACCTATCGAACCACATCTGCCATGGCTCAACACTAGCCATACCAAGTTCCATTATCTCTTGGCTCTTTGTTTGAGATGGATGGTCTGCCAGAAAATTGGCTAAAACTTGCCCTTTTACTGCCCTTTGAGGGACATATTCTAAATGAAATTCTGATAAGGCTGGTATCCACTTGCCAATTCTTCCCCTCAACATAGGTCTAAATAACATGTACTTAACCAAATCTGTGGTTGCAATTACCAAGACAGTTGTAGGTAAAAGATAGTATCTTAATTTCATTGCAGCAAAATACAAAACAAGACCTGACTTTTCAGCGGTGAATATTTACATTCACAAGAATTTAAAAACCTACTAAGGTAATAAACAGCTTGCTCCTTGCCTTCTTCATTATCTTGGGCCAAGAAAGCTTCCAATGAATCTTCTGCTGCAGCTATGTATAACTTCAAGGGCTTATCACCCTTTGGTGGCATCAGCACTGGAGGGTTGGCCAAGTAGGCTTTGATACCTTCAAAAGCAACTTGATGCTCTGCTGTCCACACAAATTCCTCTTCATCTTTCAGCCTTAACAAGGAAGAAAAAACTTTAGTTTTCCCTACAATGTTAGAAATGAACCTTCGAAGAAAGTTAACCTGTCCAAGGAACCTTTGTAACTCTTTCTTACTTGATGGAGGTCTAGCTTCAATGATGGCTTTGGCTTCATTCTGGTCAATCTGTATTCCTTTCTTGTGTACCACATAGCCCAAGAAGTTTCCAGATGATACGCCAAAAGCACACTTAAGAGGATTAAGCTTCAATTTGAACTTTTTCATTCTTTCAAAGGCTGCTTCTAAATGAAACAGATGCTCCTCCATAGATTGGGATTTAACCACAATGTCATCAATATAACACTCTAAATACTCTCCAATGAGGTCATGAAAGATAGTGTTCATAGCCCTTTGATATGTGGCTCCAGCATTCTTCAGGCCAAATGGCATTTTAACCCATTCGAAGGTGCCAATATTTCCAGAACATCTGAATGTTGTCTTGTGGACATCCTCCTCTGCAATGCAGATCTGGTTATAACCAGAATGCCCATCCATCATTGATAAAACTTGATGCCCTGCTGAACTGTCTACCAACAGATCCACTATAGGCATAAGGTACTCATCTTTTGGAGTTGCTAGATTTAAGTTTCTGAAATCAATGCATATCCTCATTTTACCATTCTTCTTGACTACAGGCACAATATTAGATAGCCATTCAAAATACCTGGCTGTTCTAATAAAGCCTGCCTTGAGTAGTCTAAGAATCTCTTCCTTGACTTTTGAATTATACGGACTCATTCTTTTTGGTTTCTGCTTGTATGGCTTGAAATTAGGCTTCATAGGGAGCCTATGTTCCACTAATGACCTATCCAATTCTTGTAGTTCATTACAAGACCATGCAAAGCAATCTTTATATTTCTTTAGAACAACCAATAACTGGTCCCTATCCAGATCATTCAAACAAGCACTTCTATAGGTGAGCTGTTGTATAGAACCTTCCCCTAAATTTACTTCTTCTAAGGGGTCTTGTGTTTGAGAACTTAATGAAGCTTCTTCCTTGGTTTCTTCTACCTTCGAAGCAACCTTCTCGTTTTGTTCTGCTTCCAGGTTCTTTAGTTCAACATCTTTGCCCTCCTCCTCATAGACAAAATCTGTCCATAAGGCATCCTCTTCTTGTATCTCCTGAACTTTTGTTTCAATGTCCAATGCAGATGTTGCCAAGGGTCAAAATTCGACTGTTCTTTGCTCTGTTTGACAAATTATTGTGGCTTTTCTCTCTTGCTCATGTGCTTGCTGGACTATTGATTTTACATCCAATGTTGAGAATTTAATTAGAGCCAAAGACTTAGCTTCTTGTTCTTCATCTCTTTGCCTACAACCAGGCATCATTGTCATCCTTAATGACAATCTCTTCATCAACACTTTCTTGGACTAAGTGCTTCAGGTGTGTCACTTCCTCATCAGCCGTCACTTCGGCTGAGCCATCAGCTTTCCTCAGTATACTGAGTGGTATCACTCCCTCAGTATACAACTTGGCCTCTGCAAAGTCTGCACAGGCTATGAAAGGTTGAGGATCTGCATCAATTTCCTCCGTCTCTCCATTGCCTAAGGCCATCATAATTTTTTGATGCAAAAAGGAAGGCACACATTTGTTAGTGTAGATCCAATCTCTTCCAAGTAAATCATTGTATTTAGCATTACTGTCGATTACGAAGAATGCTGTCATGCAATCTTTGGTTCCTACACTCAAGTTAATAGGTAGAATCCCCTGAGCCATCTGTTTGTCTCTAGCATAGCCAGCGATGGTTGTGCTGGTTGGAATCAACCTGGGATTCTTTTTCCCTAGTTTCTTCAAAGAAGATTTCGGTAGTAAGTTCACTGCTGCCCCATTGTCTATCAGGACTCGGTTCAGTTGGATCCCATCGAAGAAAGCCTTGATGTACAGAGGCTAGACATGTTGTGTCATAGAATTCGAGGGATACTCAAAAGGATACGAGAGGTTAATGCTCACCTCTTCTTCACTCTCATATTCAGTTTCCATTGGGGTAGCCATCCCAGTATCATCTTGTACCATACTTACTTGTGAGTCTTCACTAGAGACAGGAATAGGATCCATGTCTTGGTCATCTTGGTCCTCATCTCTAGCTTGGAACTCATGAGACAGTATGTGTACCATATTAACTGATACTGGAGGAAATGAGCCAAATTGGATGACTGGCTGTACTTGTTTCCTCTCTTGGCCACCTAGTTCAGTTACTTCAGTAGCATCCTTCATGCTGCACTCCGGCACTTTGTTGTTAACCGATTCCTTCGAAGGATCTTTCTCAACTGGTTTTTCAACCGAAAATGTTTGCTCAGCCATGAAGGTTTCGAACATTTCTTCCTCCACCATTTCTTTCTTTTGGCTTATGCCAATTTCTTCTTCTGTCTCGCTATCACTCTCCATCAGAGCTTTCTCCAATCCTGCTATGCTAGACTTCTCTCTGGCTTTTAGTTCAGAATGAACCTTGGCCAACTGTTCTCTGCTGTAACCCACTTTGCTTTGTAGAGTTGGCTTTGGAGTATAGTCTGACTTTGGAGTCTTCTTTCCTTCTGTCTGGACCAATGAAGAGCTCTCTCCATTTTCTTTCATATCGTTCTGGTACTGAGTGTACCTGCGCTGAATCTTTCTCCTTTGTGATCTCGAAATGACTGAGACCATATCTGGTTCCTTTGTCTTTGGGTGTTTAAGTAATACCCAATTATTCGGAGCCACCAAAGGAGGCTTGACCATCCTGCCTTGGTTTCCAACATCTCTCTGGGCAGGCACTCCCCTAGGTTTGTTTTGCATTACAAACTAGTCTGGAACTCTAGGTACCCACGAACTTACTGACTCAGATGTTGAACCGCTTTTTCCTACCTTCGAAGCCATCTTTGACGCTGGCTGTGAAGGTAAGTGCTTGGCCCTGACCTCATGTTTTGAGCCTGATTCAGACCTTCGATGAAGGTAGCCACTTTCTGTCCTGTGTGAGGCTGGTCTAGGGGGCCAATCTCTGGCTTTGATCCCATGAACTGAGCCTTTCTCCAGTCTTCTTTCCGAATGACTGCTTTCCATTCTGTAATAGTTAGGTGGCCTGGATTCATATAAGGGCCTCTTGCCTTTAGCATACATTCTGTCCATTGCAGGCTCAACCACTGGTGGTCGCTGCCTATCACTAGCCGGATACGGCCTTTTGTTGTAAGCATTGGTTGATTTAGGATGTCTCTGTACATCCCTGTAATATTGCTTCCCATCAACTGGAAGCCCTTTCAACCACTTATAACTCAGTCTGCACCTGGGACACATCCTTTGTATCACTGCTGCCTCTAAGGAATCATCATCCAGTGATTCTTCATCAGAGTGTTCCCTTTGGTATGAGAAACCTTGTCCAATAGCTGGTGGGTTTCTAGTGTCCTTCTTGATGATTGTCTGGCTAGCAACATGCATCTGCACATTGACTTCTTCCAATTCTATCAAGGACAAGTTCTGGAAGTCTGACGTAATGACGTTGGCTGCCGCCTCTCCAACTTCTGGAAATGGATTACTGTCGATCCCCATGGCCTTTTCTATTTTGGCTGGGAACTTCAAACTTCCTTTCCGAATTTGTTCTTGGATCCTGTCTCGAAAAACAATGCAGTTTTTAGTCGAGTGAGACCAAGAGTTATGCTATTTACAATATACTTTTCCTTTAAGTTCATCTGAAGATGGCAATTTTACTCCTTTAGGTAACTTAAGGAAGTTGGCCGCGAGCAAATGATCAAAAATGTCATCTGCTTTTGTTAAATCGAAAGAATACTTTCTGTGAAAGTCTTTCTTTTTAAACTGCTGGTCAATTGTTGTATCCTTATGAATTAATGCTTCACAGATTACAGGTTCTTTGCCCACAATCTCTGCTGCATCGATCTCATAATTAGGATCTCTATAATATGTCTTGTACGAGGCATTATTTCGATCTTGTTCCTCCTCTAGTAATGCTTCGTATCTAGACACCTTATAGGTCAGTTTTACCAAATCTCTGAATTCAGTTGAGTCAAACTTCTTTCGAAGCCTGAACTCTAGGCCATTTTGAGCCAATCTTACGAATTCTGGCTCTGGCAGGATGACTCTACATTTATTTTGAGCCCTTTTAAATCTGGCAATAAACTGAGTAGCCTTTTCTTCAGGCCTTTGACTCAATCTTGCCAAGTCTGCCATGGATACCTCTGGCTCCAATTGGAAGAATTGGACATGAAATGCCTCTTCCATTTGTTGCCAATTTTGAATGGAGCCAGGTGTAAGGTTGATGTACCATACAAATGCTCCCCCAGTTAGAGAATTTGGGAATAATCTTAGTTTCATATAGTCATGATTAGTAAATTCACCGCATTGAGCAGCGAACCTAGCAATATGCTCTATTGTTGATTGGTTTTCACTCCCATAGAAAAGGGTAAAATCTGGTATCCTGAACCCCCTTGGGTATTCATGTACCCTATCTACCCATTCTGGGTATGGTTTTCTGTATACAGGAGTCTAGACCCCTCAAGCCATCGATCCACACATCTCCCTAATAATATCAGCAATTTGGTCCCTAGGGACCATATTTTGTACCTGCTGAACCACTACTGGAGGGACAAACACAGGATTTGGTGGACAAACTTGTGCTTACGGTCCTCTTGGTCCATAAAGTGGTACATTTGGAACTGGTTGTCCCTGTGGTGCAGGTTGCTGTTGGGGGTGTGGGTAACCCCTTTGAGCCTGTCCTGCGAAAGAACCTGCGAAAAGTGCGGGAACAGGTGTTGTGTCCCTTCCATTTGCAGGCCAACCTTCCAACCTCCTGGGTATAAATTCAAATAAGGGATTATTATACCCCCTAGTGCCAGGTATGGCTTCGAACATGGGATTTTTAACCATTCTTACGCCAGTTTCTTGTACTTGACCAGATCCACCAACTTGTGTGGCTTCATTGTTGAGTACTGAGGCATTTTGGCCTGCTATAGGCCTCGAAATGGGTTCATACCAAGACTGAGGTGATGGTCTTTCATAGTTCTGATTACTAGTTTGACCATTAGAATGTCCATTAACTTGCATAGGCTGTTTATCTCTAGCCAATCTTTGCTGAGAGACATTTAACACTTCCTCTGGGTGTCTTGTGTTTGTTGGTTGGTGGTTATTCATCCGATCCAAAAAGGATGTTGCCCACCTTTCCATGGTGTTCATTAATTGTTGTTCCATAGCATCTACTAGGCCATCCCATGGGTTTGTTGGCTGAGCAGATGAAACCGTGGATGGTCCAATTCCTTGGTTTCGTCCAATATTATGAACATATGGTTCTTATCCCGAAGTACTGGTCTGTTCGACCATAGGTTCTGATAACATGGGAGTTTCCACAGGATGTGTTATCACATTATCCTCTGAATTAGGTATTTCTACCTCTCCTTCTACGCCTTCTTCTAATCGTTCATTTTCTCCTTGTCGTCTTCGTCTAGCCATTTTAACAAGTCCCACTGGGCGTACCAAAAATATATGTTGGCTTTTTGGCTTTCGAAGGGTATTTTTGTAAATGCGAGCGTGCCAGCAAAGATCAATCAATCCTTACAGAAATTATAATTGCCAATCAATTATCAGACGATTGTGTTTTAGTTCTTTCAGCCTCAATGAAGAGGACTTTTACTGGTGGCTTGACTTAGGAGAAATTAAGCAAAACAACAGTTAAATGACGAACAATTGAAGTATTTCATTAAGATGAAAACTTACAATGATCCAAACTCAGCCTCGTAGAGGTTTACAGCAACAATCTACTTGAAACTACTCTTATGAACGAAGTGCAGTGCAGGAATGTAAAGAACAAGTATTTAAAGTGCAGGAAATGTAAAGACTGGAAATGTAAAACTGGAAAAGAAAATATGAAGTAAATGACTGGTTTTTTGGATCTGGGTCTGGGGGTTTTTTTCTGGGGCTTCCCTGCTATTTATACTCTTCAAAGATGACCATCGAACTGCACTTCAAACCGTCGAACTGCTCCTCCATGATTGCTTGATCATGCTGTCTTAGAAGTAGTTCCACTACGCCATTCCTTGCAGTTGGGCTTCCCTCCTATATTTGAATTTGAATGTGAGTAACCGTTGAAGCCACGTCACCTTGTATCTCTTCGCTGATCCAATGTTACTCAGACCACGCAAGAACCAATATTAACCGCCACGTGTACGATCATGATCGAAGATTAAACATTATTCCTGCATTGCCCTTACTTTGCCACGTGTCGAATTGTGATTGGCTTTTACAAAATATATAGCCAACACCTACTCACCGCACGTGTGGCCCAAGCCCCCGTACATGCGGTTCTGCCTTCCAGCCATAATTTCAATTAGACGGACTGAGACATCTGCCTCCCAAAACATGCGAAACTCAACACCGAAATAAAAATAAGGACGAGAATTTTGAGAAAGGTTTTCAAAAACGATAAACCCAAACGGTTGACAAGGCCTTAAGTTAATCCCCGACACTCTAATATGAGTAATCCCAACGCACACAAAAAAAAAAAAAGAACGAGACAGGTTATGTACCCGGTCATCACACGGCTGGTATAAAATAATGAATAATTTTGTATATGTTGTATATATAAATACTAAGAAATAAAAAATGAACAAAAAATGCCTCTTACTTTTAGGAATTTTTGTAGTGCTTTTTATGATTATTGTTCTTCCTTTTTTTTTTCATCTATAAAATCATAATAATGAAATTAGTTAATTGATCTTATTTATTTTAGAATGAATTAAATTTTCACTACTCTCACGACTTATATAAAAAAAAAAAATTATTGCTATGTCATTAAATGTATTTTAAGTTCTTAATAAGAAATATATGTCATAATTTAATTGGTAACAAAAATAAATTAAATTAAAAAACTATATTTACGATTAAATATAAATATATTTTATAGAATAATGCCTTGTAGCTCGAATGCTACGAGGCTCGAAATGGCTCGAATGGAGAAAGAGGGAGAGAAGAGAGGAAACAGAGGAGGAAAGGAGGAAGAAGAGAGGAGGAAGGGAGGAAGGAAGTCCTCGTCATGACCCAGCTACCGTGGGTCGTCACGGCGTCCTCGTCAGACCGTCGATCGTCGCAGGGAGGGCTCGTCGTGGGAGGGAGACAGCCTCCGATCGTCTCGCCGTCCGTCGGTCGTCGGCCCAGCAGAGCTCGTCGCAGCCTCCGTCGCCTCCGCCGAGCTCATCGCAGCCCCACCGAGATCACCGAGCTCGTCGCAGCCCCTCCGTCTTCTTCTTCCTCCGTCTTCTTCCTCCATTTTTTAGGCCCCCTCCAGTCCCCCTCACCCTCCCCCCCTCTCCCTCCCCCTCCTCCTCCCTTCTCTTCTTCTCCCTTCTTCTTCTTCTTCTTCGTTCTGCAAAACGAAGCCAAAACCAAGAAAGAAAAGAAAAGAAAAAAAAAAAAAAGAAAATTGGAGACCCAAAACGATGTCGTTTTGGGTCTCGAGCCAGATTTCGAGCCAGTGATTCGAGCTACCAATTCGAGCCAGTTTTGTAATTTTAGTTTATCTTATGTCAGAGTTGATATAGCAAATCATATTTGTCAGTGTATTAATTACTCCTTGTTTATTTTGTAAAACTTCAAATTTGTTTACTAAAGCATAAAAATTATACCTTATCTTAGGTTATAATTCTCAAATAAAAACATATAAGAATTAGCTTTTGAAACTAAAATTGGACTTGATATTAAAAGTGAGATAGATCTTTACACCCACTTGACCCTAACCTAATAATTAAAAAATTGTCATTAGTCTATATTCAACCCATGGACCAATTGACCCATTTATTATATTAGTAAATACATAGCTCTTATTTTTTTATAATAAAATAAGAAATATGTACATGTTTGTATATATTGATTAAAATTTATAAATTTATATATTTATGGTTAAAACTATTACATGAATAGTTTGATATATTTATGTATAAAACAACTATCTAATAAGATCGAGTTAGCCTAAACTGCAAGCCATATTCTAATCCAAGCCTTACACCAAATCTAAAATATTGAACGGTTAATTAGTTGAAATATTTGGTAATAATAAATTTAAAATTTATATTTAAATTATATCATCATTTCTCAAGTTGTGATGGACATAAGCTAGAGAGGAAGTGCAAAAACATTAGATTAAACACTAAAAGTTACTTAAAAATCGAATTTGAGTCAACTTTTATGCCAATAATCCCTGGCTCAAGTTCAATTCTTAGACTGAGTTTGTTTAGGATGAAAGTGTTAAAAAGTGATGGAAAGATAAAATATATATATATATAAAATATTTTATGAGTTTATTTAGCATGAAAGTGATAAATATAGTTAAAAGATAGTGTTAAAATCAAATCTAATTTTAAGCACGATACATGTGTATTTAGACGTTGCATAAAAATATGCACAACACATTTTTTTAAAAAAAATTCTAACATGTGTATGTGAAATTTTTTTTTTAATTAATAAACTAGCTGCAAATATTTAGTTGCGTAAATTTTTGAAAATTTTTCACATGATTCATGTAATTTTTAGTTTTAAAAAATAAAATAAATAAAAACTTTGATTTATATTTTGAAATTTTATAAGACTAAATTACATTTAAACAATTCTCTTAAAATTTTTAACTTTTAAATTAAATATGAGTTATATATGGATATATATATTTTTTGACTTTTTATATAAAGATTTTTAGATTCGAAAATTATAGATATGGTTAGATGTGCCAATACTTTTATGTTAGAATATTTCTTAACTTTCAAAATTAAAAAAAAAAAAAAAGAAATTCAGATTAATACTTTAAAGTTTATAGAGCCTTATGCTATTATAATATATAGATATAGATATGAATTATGTACTAAATTTTTAGGATGATTTATTAATTGACCTCAGTTTTGACATAATTATTGAGATTTTGCATGGTCTGATTATTAATATTGATGTATAATATGTAAGTTATGCCATATAGTTTGTATCGCTAACAAGGATATCAAATAAATTATTAAAATTGACATAAATCAACATATACATAAATAATATATATTAGGTTAGAACTCATAGATTGGAGATAAGATATAATGTGAATATTTTCAATTTAAAAGTCATAAATCATGCATTTTGAAATCCATAAATAGAGGTATGTGAGTAATTTTTTGATCACACTGCCAACTCAGTGATCAGCTGGAGAGAACTGGCAGAATAGATAACAGCTGGCTAACCTGCAACAGAAAGAAGAGATTCCGACGGTGGTTCCTCCACTCGGGAGTACTCCGATGATCAAGTCAGTATCTCTCAAAGATAATCAAGTGCTAAATTCACTGCTCAAAGCATAAATTGCGTACCTTAGACCCATGGGGGTGGCTCTCTTTTATAGTTTTACTCAATCCTAGTCTTACTAGAAGCCTGACTTCTATGGACTCCCATTCAGTGCTTACTTTGGACTCTACAAGAGATAAGGATAGACTCCCTAGGAATACTATCCTTATCCATCTTGAAGTCTTTCTTCATTCTAGGACTCTTGTCTTTTATCTGATCATCTCGGATTCCGATATCCTCGGAGGTAACCTCGGCCTTATCGAGATAACCTCGGCGTCAAGAACGGGTCACGTGGCACCTCGGCTAACACGTCGGTGTCACCTTGCCACGTGTCAGTACTCAAAAAATATTTCCCCACAACTGCCCGCTAGGTTCTATTACCTCGGCATTCTGAGGTGATAGAACCTACATCGGTACTTCCTTCCAGTACCTCGGCTTAAAGTATTTTAGCCGAGATAATCATCATAGGCCGACATGTCTTCTAAAAGATCAAGAACTCCAAGAGCTCCCTTATGAACTTCTTCGTGCGTGTGAGCTGTCAAGCACCGCTTTTCAACCATTTTCACCTACGCGTTTGATCCTCATTGGATCGTGCTACTGACGCGCCTGAAAAACCGTCTTCTCTGCGTGTGCCGTCTGACGTATGCGTTGCTCCAGGCATATTAATTGCTTCGTTTTGCCGCCATTTCAAATTTCTGACAAAACCTTTCCCCCTTTTTCATTTTTTCACTTTTGCATTCGATTTCTCTGTCTTTTCTCTGTTTAGACTCTTTCTCTTGAATCCGCCATTTGCCCAAGCTCCAAGCTTTGCAACTGCCCCTATTCCTCATTTCTGGTGAAACTTTCGTCATTCCGTCGTGTCTACAACTGTCATCCGATTTCGGCGATCTTCATACCGGCTTCATTTTCTCTGGTAAGCCATCGTTCCTTTCATTTTCAATTCTCTTATGTTCTTTGCTTACTTGCCGCCATTACTGCTTTGTTCAAACTTTCGATTTTTTGAACTATTCATCTGGATGCGTCTATCCCATGATTTTGCTCTTGCCCATGTTTTAAACACTTGCATTGCTTCACCACTTTCTTGCGTTTTTGTCACTGTTCTTGACCTTGTACCCCTTGTACATACATTATTCTTGATAGTTCATCTCTGTTCTTGATTCTAAGCACATCCTTGCTTTTCTGTTTTTCCAGATCCGTGCCTCCAACCCTTGCTTCCATAGATCTAGGTTTGGGACTTGTTGTGTAGGACCCATAATTTAGGAAAAACTGAAACCAGTACTTACCTAGGTTTTTGTCGAGGTCTCATTAACCCTCTTCAAACATCTTCTTTCTGAAATCCAACCCCGACCATTCAGGCCGATATCATGGGTATGTGGAGACATAGGGTAGATACCCCGACCAAACTTGAGTACTTTAGGCAAGAGTTCTCCATTCCTGCCGATGTCCATCTAAGGTTGGCTGGAGATGACGACTCCATCATGCCTACAGATGATTCGATGCCCTTTCCCATTGTAGCTTTCCGAGTGTGGACTCGGCCCACTCAACATCCTCTTTCGAGATTCTTCACTATTACAAGTTGAACCCCATGCAATGCCATAAATTCTTATCGAGTGATCAATGGCATTATAGCCTTAGCAAAACAGAAAATGCTAGGATCACCTTAGCGATATCAAGATCTTGCTACACCATGTGTACCCTTAATTTGAAAGAAAAAGGCTACATTTATTACCTTAAGCCGAGGTTAACAGAATTCAAAATCATAGCCGACCTCCCAGACTCCAACAAGGGCGCTGGAGATGACTACCTCATTACCTCGGGAAATTGGGAGTTTGCTCCAGACGAGGACCCTCATCTCTACCCTCTTCCTCGATCAGTTTTAGAGGGCAAGGGTAAGAGCCCATTGTTTAATACTTTAGTTGTTTCTTCTTCAAGTCTTCAATACTTTGTCTATTTATGATGTCCATTTTTCTTGCAACTGTTCGTAAGCTGTCGAAAAGCTTTCGTCAATCCTACGTTCCTAGCAAGGATTTGAAGAAACTTCTGGACTTGCCAGTCCATAAAAGGAAAGTGCCTCTGCTTCTTAATTTTATTCCAACATACAAGTCGACTTTGCCCGACGTTCCTAAAAGGAAGAAGAAAAGTTTGTCTCCACCTTCTGCCACTACTTCACAAACTGCGTCCATATCCCAAACAGATCAAGGATCAACATCTAATCTAGCTAATCAACCATCAACCTCGGCTCTATACTTGATCCCAATACTAGAACAAAAACGTCGGCGACGCCTTGTTCTTACTACCGAGATGGGTAGTCCAAAACCAGTTGTCCAGGATCTTCTGGCCGACCTCCCCTCTGACGTCAATGCTCAGCCAACACAAACCATGCCCCTACCAAAGCCGAAACGAACAAAAAAGGCTCAGCCAAAGGTTAAAGCCACTCAGGTTGAATCCAAGGATACTTTACCCATCTCCAAGTTGGCTGAGAGTAACAAACCTCAACCCTCCGCTGGGAAGAGGCGCTCTGAAACCCAGCCATCAGAATCACCAAAGTCAAAGAAGCCGAGGTCGTCCTTAGCAACTACCTCGGGGTCTAAAAAACACGACGCCCCCCGGGCCCCAAAGATCACTTTGGAAGACAGGCCGATTATGACTAGTGAAAGGGCCGACGATATCAATGTCGGCGTTGCCCTCAGCACCGCTCTGCTTCTTCCAGGCAATCTGAAACGGAACGCCGAGTATAGTGAGTACGAGAATTATGCTCTAATGCTTCAACACTCCGTTCAGGTAAGTGTTTTTGTTTGGTACTTTTTTTTTTCTTTCTGTTTCACTCTTAAACTATTTTCTTATACCTCCGCTTTCTTTCAGGCCATCCAGCATGACCATTCTTTTTCAATGCAGTCTTTTAAGAATCGGGAGAGGCTTTCCGAGATGAAGAAGGAGGTCTCCAGCCTTCAAAAGACCAACAAAGGTCTACAAGCAAAAATGAAGAAGCTGGAAGACCAGGCTGAGGCCGCGATGAAGGAAAAAACTAATGCCGAGGAAATGGCTGAATCTGTCGAGGCTATTAGGAAGGTTGCTGATTCACAAAGAAAGGAGGCCGAGGAGAAAACGGCCTAGGCCCAAAAGGAGCTCCAGGAGGCCCTGGCCACCAAGGAGGCTGAAATCAAGAATGCCGATGAAAAGGCTTATGCTCAGGGCATGGCCGATGTCACTCATGCTTATAAAATACAAGTGAAGCAGGTATGCAACAAGGGTTTCTTCCTTGGTTGGATGACTCTTCTAAAAAAGCTCAATGTTTCTGATGATTCACCCCTGAGAAACCCCGACGCCATTCCTCTCCCATACCCTCCACCTCCATCTTCAACTCAACCTGGCAATGGATCTGAGTCTGAGGATGAGGATGAAGATGAGGATGAAGCCTTGGTGAGGAAATCAAAAGATGCTGATGAGGCCAAGTCCTCTCCATAAAATGAGCAAGTCCTGGACTTAACTCAAGATGAGGAGGGTGATGAGGTTGCAAAGCAAGCTACCCCTGAGCGGGCTTCATCCGATGTTCCTATAGCCGGTCAAAGCATTGATGAAACTCTTGCCCAGATTGACGCTGAGATCGCTGCGGATAAATCAGTCGAGGTTACTTCTCAACAAATTCTCGAGGTCCAAACCCAAACTGCTACCGATGCAGAAGAATCTTAGTTTTATGTCTTTGTTTTTGTTTCTTTTATATTTTGTACTATAGTTTTGTGAGACAATGTAAGTTTCTTCATACGGCCGCTGATGTGCCCATGTTTCGACTGAATGCTTAATATAACTTTCCTTTGGTGAATGCTTGTACCTTTGTCTTCTCTTTATTATTTCTGCATGATTCTATACTTAGAATATTTTGCAAGTCTTTTCTTCTTTGTGCAATCATCTCAGGGTGACATACACTGGGTATAAAAGCTGATGATTTAACTCGGTTTATCTTCAACTTGTAAATTGTAATAAATTTCAACAAGTGTTAAGTATTACTTCGGTTTAACTTCAACTTGTAAATTGCTACAAATTTCAACAAGTGGAGATAAACAATTATCTTGACTTAACTTCAACTTGTAAATTGCCACAAATTTCAACAAGTGAAGATAAGCAATTATCTCGTCTTAACTTCAACTTTGTAGATTGCTACAAATTTCAAGCAGTTTAGCTTCAACTTGTAAATTGCTACAAATTTCAACAAGTGAAGATAAACAATTATCTCGGCTTAACTTCAACTTTGTAGATTGCTATAAATTTCAAGCAGTTTAGTTTCAACTTGTAAATTGCTACAAATTTCAACAAGTGAAGATAAACAATTATCTCGGCTTAATTTCAACTTGTAAATTGCTACAAATTTCAACAAGTGTTAAGCATTACTTCAGTTTAGTTTCAACTTGTAAATTGCTACAAATTTCAACAAGTGAAGATAAACAATTATCTCGGCTTAACTTCAACTTGTAAATTGCTACAAATTTCAACAAGTGTTAAGCATTACTTCAATTTAGCTTCAACTTGTAAATTGCTACAAATTTCAACAAGTGAAGATAAACAATTATCTCGGCTTAACTTCAACTTGTAAATTGCTACAAATTTCAACAAGTGTTAAGTATTACTTCAGTTTAACTTCAAGTTGTAAATTGCTACAAATTTCAACAAGTGAAGATAAACAATTATCTCGGCTTAACTTCAACTTGTAAATTGCTACAAATTTCAACAAGTGTTAAGTATTTTTGTCCTCTCTCTGCCCCCAATGTGAACCTGAGTTCTACTTGGGTTCTCATTATTCAAAAACATTATTATGCATAGTTTTACAAGTTGTGCAGAATTCTTTTAAGATTTTATTGATGACATTGGCAAAAAAATAAGCAACATCTTAATGATAAAAAAATTTTAAATTACAAGTGTTCCAAGGTCTTGGCAATGCTTTGCCCTCATTATCTTCAAGCCGATATGCCCCATTGCCCAATACCGAAGTGATTCTGTAGGGTCCTTCCCAGTTTGGGCCAAGCTTGCCTTCCCTAGGATCCTTCTTGTTGCCGACAACTTTTCTCAGGACTAGGTCGCCGACTTGAAATTCTCTTGGATTAACTTTCTTGTTATAAGCTCTAGCAAGCTGTTGCTAGCATGCTGCAAGCTGTATTGCAGCTTTCTCTCTTCTCTCTTCTAGAAGATCCAAATCTTGGGCTAAGAGTACATCATTAGTCCTGTTCTTAACTCCTTGAGTTCTGATCCTTGGAATGCCGACCTCCAATGGAATCACTGCTTCTGTGCCATAAGCCATGGCAAAGGGAGATTCCCCTGTTGATCTTCTCGGCGTAGTCCGATATGCCCAGAGTACATTGGGCAATTCATCTACCCACTTCCCTTTTGCTGCCTGCAGCCTCTTCTTTATCCCATCCAGAATTACTTTGTTGGATGCTTCTGCTTGTCCATTGCTTTGTGGAAAACTTGGGGTTGAAAAGTAGTTCTTGATCTTAAACTTTGCACAGAAGTTTTTGATCAGTTTACTGTCAAATTGTGTCCCATTGTCTACAACAATTGCTCTTGGAATCCCAAATCTGGTGATGATGTTTCTCCATATAAATTTCTTGACATCCACATCTCGGATCTTGGCCAGAGGTTCTACTTCTATTCACTTTGTGAAGTAATCTGTTGCTACCAGCAGGTACTTCCATTGCCCAGTTGCTTGGGGCAATTGCCCAACGAGATCCATTCCCCATTGGGCAAATGGCCAAGAAATTTGAATCTGAGGTTTAGGTCGAAATGGTCGGTGTATCAAAGGTGCAAACCTTTGGCATTGTTCACACTTCTTCATGTAGGCTTCTGCATCTTTTTGCATGTAGGGCCACCAATACCCCTGGGTAATGGCCCTGTGAGCTAGTGATCTGCCCCCAGTGTGGCTTCCACAAATTCCTTTATGAATTTCGTATAAAAAATCTTCAACCTGCAGAGGGTATACGCACCTTAAAAGGGGTCTAGTGAAGGACTTTCTGTAGAGATGTCCTTCTGCTGTCAGACTGAATCTTGCCGACTTCAATTTGATTTTGTGTACCTCCTTGTGGTCATCTGGCAGCTTTCCTTCTTTCAGGAACGCAACAATTGCGTCCATCCAGCTTGGTCCCATGTCTATGCACATTACTTTACGTTCTGCGACTACTGGTTCAATGCTCGGGCCCGACAAATATTCAATCATTATTATCCTTGCTTTTCCTAGTTGTATTGCACTGGTTAAGTTGGCCAATGCATCAGCATGGTTGTTATCATCTCGGCTGACTTGAAGCAGTCTGCAGTTCTGGAATAAGGCTACCAGCCTGATGACCTCCTTTGCGTAGGCCGACATTTTTTCATCTCGGGTTGCATACTCGCCCGTTGTTTGGTTTACTATCAATTGTGAATCACAAAAAACTATTACCTTATCAGCTTGTACTGTTGCTGCTAGCTTCAGTCCTGTAATCAATGCTTCATATTCTGCCTCGTTGTTTGAGGCCTTGAACCCCAATCGAATGGACTGTTCTAATATTTCTCCATCTGGAGATATCAGTACCACTCCTGCCCCTACTCCTTGTCGGTTTGAACTCCCATCAACAAACAGTTAAAAGGAATCGCCGATGTAAATGCTGTAGGGTCTGGGTTTCTCTTCTTTCCTTTGTTCTTTAGCCTTTGGCTGGGCTTCCGCTTGCTTGTCTGGATTTTGTCTATCTTCGTTCAACGGAGCCCGATGTTGGATGGATTATGGCGTGAACTCGGCCACGAAGTCGGCCAAAACCTGGCCTTTGATTGCAGTTCTGGGCCTGTACTCCAGATCATACTGGCCTAGGGCGACTGCCCATCTGGCTATTCTTCCTGTCAAGTCTCCCTATTGCAATAGGGGCTTCAATGGATGCTCTGTTAGTACCACAACTTTATGGGCCTGGAAGTAATGGTTCAACTTCTTTGAAGCCATTACTAGAGCCTGTGCCAATTTCTCTAAGGGGAGATACCTTGTTTCTGCGTCGGCTAGGGTTTTGCTTACGTAGTAAACAGCTTTTTGCTCCCCTTTTTCTTCTCGGATTAGTACTGCACTAATCGCATGTTCTGAAACTGCTAAGTATAGGAACAGCTCCTCCCCAGGTTTTGGATTTGAAAGTACTGGTGGTGTGGTCAGGTACTTTTTCAAATCGACTAATGCTTCTTCACACTCCTCTGTCCAGAGAAAGTCTGTGGCTTTCTTCACTAATTTGAAGAAAGGTTTGCACTTGTCTCGAAGCCGCTTATAAACTGCTCGTGGCCTTCCAGTTAGCATCTGCACCTATTTTGCCGACGTCGGGCTCTTCAGCTCTAGGATGGCCTTGATCTGATCTCCCGGTATCCTAGAAACTGACCAGATCCAACTCCAAATACACACTTCGATGCATTGAGTCGGAGCCGATATGTTCTAAGGATTTCAAAGACTGCTTTTAGATCGGCGAGATGACCCTCAGGCTCCTTAGACTTAACGACCATGTCGTCAATGTAGACTTCTACTGTTCGGCCAATCAGGTGCTTGAACATCTTGGTTACCAATCTTTGGTAGGTGGCTCCTGCGTTTTTCAATCCAAAGGGCATCACTCTGTAGCAGTATAGCCCTTTAAGAGTGATAAATACAGTCTTCTCTTCATCAGCTAGGTCCATAGCTATCTGGTGATACTCCCTGTAGGCATTCAGGAAGCTCATCCTTCCATGCCCCGAAGTGGCTTCCATTAGCTGGTCAATCTTGGGTAAAGGGAAGCTGTCTTTGGGACAGGCCTTATTTAGACTGGTGAAGTCTACACAGACCCTCCATTTACCGTTCTTCTTCTTTACCACCACTGTATTGGACAACCATGTCAGGTAGTGAACTTCTCTGATAGCCCTAGCCTCCAGAAGTCTGTCTACCTCTTCTTCTATCGCTTCGACATGCGTCAATGTCGGTCTTTTAGCTCGTTGAATTACAGGTTTGGCCGACCTGTCAACATTCAGTTTGTGGCAAGTGACCTTGGGGTCAATGCCTGGTATTTCGTAAGGTGTCCAAGCAAACGCCTCAATATTTGCTCGCAGAAAAGCCTCCAACTCTTTTTCCTCTACTTCGGCTAAGCCCGAGCCGAGAAGAAAGAAGCGTTCTTCATTGCCATCCTGGACGAGGATTTTCTTCAGTGCCTCTTCGCTCTTCTCAGCTGGCTCCTTGCCGATATCTTCTAGGACTTCCACATCCTTATCTTCAATTTCTACCTTTTTCGGCTCTCGTATGCTGTAGGTTGATTTCATTGCTGCCATGGAGCAATTTTTCGCCTGCAGCTGATCACCCCTAACTTCCTCTATCCCATGTTCTGTTGGGAATCGCAATAGTTGATGCAATGTTGAGGGGACTGCCCCCATTGCATGCAACCATGGCCTTCCCAAGATGATGTTGTAAGGGGATGGTGCGTCAATGACGGTGAATTCTATCTTGATCTTCCTGGTGCCAGCCTGCACCTCCAAGTTTACTGCTCCTAGTGGCCATGTCGGCATTCCATTGAACCCAACCATTGGGCCATTGGATTGTTCTATGTCGTCTGGGTGAAGGCCGAGCTCCTTGTAACATTGGATGTAAATGATGTCACAAGAGCTACCTTGGTCAATCAGGATGCGTTTCACTTGGCACTCCCCAACCTGGAGGGATACTACCAAGGCATCATTATGTGGATGCTGGACCATCTTTAGGTCGGCTTCAGTAAAGGTTATCATTGGTTCCTGGCATCCTTCTGCCCGATATCTTTTCTCCCCAACTTGATAGACATGTTGTAGGTGTTTTACCTTCTGGGTCTCCCCTCTGATTTCGTTCTCGTTGATCTTTGAGTAAATCACATTGACTACCCGAAGTCCTCCTGCCTGAGGTTGCTGTGCTGGGGGAGGCGGAGCTGCTGGTGCTTGAGGCAATCTTGCCTACTCTTCTCTTGTTCTGGCCTCATCGACCAGATCTCTCAGATGGTCTTGCCTTACCAAGTCTTCTAAGTGTGCTTTCAAGGCTCTGCAACCTTGGGTTGTGTGCCCCTCTTCATTGTGGTGGGCACAGCGCCTGCCGACGTTCCTCCCCATGAATTCCCCTGGTGCCCTTGCTAGTGCCCTTAAATAAGGTTGGTTCCGAATTTGTTCCAGGACTTTGTGAATTGGGGCCCGGAACACAGTCGTCACCGCCTGTGCTGCCCTCAGTTCTGTTTCATGTTTGTTTGATCCGTTGTTACCTCGGCCTCGCTTTGGCGAGCCTTTCCTTTCTCTTGCTTTACCTCTTTATTTTCCGATGTATCTTCCTCGGCTCTGGCATATTTCTCGATTCTCACCATGAGCTCTTCCATGCTTTTTGGCAAAGTTTTTGCCAAAGACTTCCATAGTGGACAGTTATCTTTCAGGCCGTTCTTGAATGACACGACCGCCACTTCTTGATTACATTCTGGTATTCGGTTGAATACCTCGTAGTACCTTTTTGCATAGGCTCTAAGGCCTTCATCCTTACTGATCTTCAAAGCCATCAGTGCATCCACCCTCAATGGTTGCAGCTTGTTTGTTACGAACCTGGCCACGAACATCTTGACCAGGCCTTTCCATGTCTTCACGCTCCCCTTCGGTAGTTTGTGGAACCAGTCTGATGCAATCTCCCCGAAGGATGAGGGGAACACTTTGCAGAGCAATGGCTCGTTCCCACTATACAGTGCCATTGAGTTCAAATATAATCCGACATGGAAGTTGGGGTCTGACTTCCCGTCGTATATCTGAAACCTCAGTATACTGAATCTCTTCGGTGCTTCAAACCTGTCCAATTCCACCGAGAATGGTGTCCTCGGCTTATCTGGGGAATTTACCTCGGCTTCGGCATTCTGTTGCTTCCTTTTGAGATAATCTCTTAAGTCCTCTTTTGTCCTCCTAGAAGCTCGGCTATCACCTGCTTTCAGTCCTTTTGGTGCACTACTTTCAGCCTCATGGTGAGTCCTCTTTGACCCCTCTCCATAAGTTGTGTCGAAGCACAGCACCTGTCCCTGAACATGCCGATGTCCCTTGGGGTCTGTTTCCTTTGTGTGATGCGTTCTTCGTGATTCTTCTCGTCTTGGCTCCCTTTATCCGACCTCCCTAGAAGGTCGGTGTGAGTGTCTTTTACTCCCGTTGTTCTGAGGGGCTATGGGGATTGTTCTTTGCCCTCCCTCCGGGCATTGGGCATTGAATCGGCGTGTCTGCAATGAAACGGCAATGCATGACGTTATTTTGCATCATGAAATTGACAATCGACTGCAGGTCTGCCAATTTGTTTGTCATCTCCTTCATCTCTTCGTCCCTTCGCAGACATCTACCTTCCATACCTGGAGGTCGTCTTCGTTGTAATAGCCACTTCAATCGAGTTTCTTTGGTGCGTTGCTAGTCTGGCCGACGTCCTTCACTCTGTGATTCTGGTCACTTTTTTTTTGCATTGTATTCGTCTCCTGTGACATCCAGTTCAATAGGTCTCCCACTCCCAACAGGAGTGTCGTCCCCAATCTTTTCCTTCTGTCCGTTGCTGGCCATCTATTCTCCTATCTTTTCCATAGACGGCGCCAAATTGTGTGAGTAATTTTCCGATCACACTGCCAACTCAGTGATCAGCTGGAGAGAACTGGCAGAATAAATGACACCTTGCTAACCTGCAACAGAAAGAAGAGATTCCGGCGATGGTTCTTCCAGCCGGGGGTACTCCGATAATCAAGTCAGTATCTCTCAAAGATAATCAAGTGCTAAATTCACTATTCAAAGCATAAATTGCGTACCTTAGACCCATGGGGGTACCTCTCTTTTATAGTTTTACTCAATCCTAATCTTACTAGAAACCTGACTTCTATGGACTCCCATTCAGTACTTACTTTGGACTCTACAAGAGATAAGGATAGACTCCCTAGGAATACTATCCTTATCCATCTTGAAGTCTTTCTTCATTCTAGGACTCTTGTCCTTTATCTGATCATCTCGGATTCCAATATCCTCGGAGGTAACCTCGGCCTTATCGAGATAACCTCGGCGTCAAGAACGGGTCACGTGGCACCTCGGCTGACACGTCGGCGTCACCTTACCACGTGTCGGTACTCAAAAAATATTTCCCCACACAAGGGATAATTACCTTTTCAATAATTAATTAAATAGATTGGCCAATAGGTTTTTTTTGTAATGTATTTAGTAAACTAAAAATTCAACAATTTTAAGTTGGAACTTTGAAGTCCACATAAGCCTCTTCATTAGAAATTCCTTTTTCTTTATATAATATATATAGATTTTATAATTAATTATAATATGGCCACTCAGTTGTACATTTTGTATGTTAATTGTAGCAATAAGTGTAAGCAAATGTACAGAGAATATGGGTGCTCGAGTTTTGAAGTAGGACATGAATAGGATATTAGTGGAGTTTAATGTAGTTTATGCACTTCACTCTTATTATTATTATTAGATAAAGAATAAAAAATTAGTATACCAAATTAAGATAAAATAGTGGAATCCATCACACTACCAAATTAAGATAAAATAGTGGAATCCATCAAATGTTCTTTATCTCACTACTTTAACTAGAGAAAATTAAGGACTTTATTCGCCACCTATTGACAATTAAAAAATATTAGAATAATATTATATGTATTAATTAATGAATATATTAGTATATTAATTGATAATGTATCATTATTTATATAGTTTTAAGTATTTGTAACTTGTATAATAAATGTGGTCAATAATAATATCATAACTATAGTTGGTATACTAATATGTACACTAATTGATACATGTAGTATCACCAAAAACGTTATAGACCTCAAATAATTTATTAAATTTTTTATCAAAATTTTCATATAAATGTGAGACCCACACAAATCTACATATATGAGTCTCATGCCCATATAAAAATTTTAATAAATTATTTACGATCCATAACATAACTCTTGACAATTTTCTAACCTGACCTCCACATGTTTGAGGGACTCTAGGCCCGTCTTAAGTAAAACATATTAAAGAGGTCGGCATAATTCAATGATGAAATTTGTTGTGTTTTGCGCTGAGGAAATGGGGCATACTTTGCCGCTTTACATAGCAGTACTATTTTGTTGTATTTTAAGGTTGATTTCGATAATTCCAACGGTTTGTTTTTTTAATTTTATTGAGTAATATATTTTTAATAAAAATTCAGTCTTTAAAAAAATAAACAATAAATGTGAAATTGAATATCAACTTGAATATAAATCATTTAATTAAAATACTATCAATATCTAATTAATTTGATTTTTTATAAAGATATATTATTCAATAAATTTTCTAAAGTGGATAGTTTGAATTATTGAGTACACAGCCGTAATTGTTTTGTAAGGGGCTCAATAGTTACCCATTTGTTGTGTTTTAGGGCATTGAACGTTGAGCTAAGGCTTTATTTGAGAATATGTTATTTTAATGTGTTTTTTTTTTTTTACTTTTACGAAAATTTTGTGTTATACAAAAAATTAAAAATAATAAAATATTTTAGAAAAATTTATCCATATGTGTATCTATCTGTAACGAGCCTTACCACAGTTTCAAAATCTCATATCTAATTTTTTTATTTTTTTTATTTTAAAAAATTTTAAAAAATTGTATTAAGTAATTATTCCATGATTTATGGCTTTCAAAAAGATAATGTACTAATTTATTTTGAAATTTGATTAAAAAGAGAACACTTGTATGATAAATCCCATAATTTATGATTTTGATTTCCTATTATTCCATTTATACTATACATTATGCGCCTATATATAGATGTAATCCCATAGTATAGATGAAATCATTCAAAAAAAAAAAAAAAAAAAAAAAACCCTATAGCATATTGTCAATTCAAAAATCATAAACAATCATAGCAGCTATATTACTCAAAGATTTCAATCTCTTTTCACCGCAATATGACATTAACATCTGTTTCAATTATTTTATCAATTTTTTTGATATAGATTTTAAATATTATTCTTTTTTATTGTAGATGTTAACCCATGATATATTACAATTTTTATTTTATTTTTTTATAATTATAGCATTTGAGAGTTTTAGTTTCTATTTATATATTTATTTTTTGTTAGATATATAGCAGTAAGAAAAAGTTGATGATACAATGATAAATGTACCCCCAAAAAAATGCATGCTCTAATTGTAATTCCCCCAATTTTGATTTCAAGTGGTTTGTTTTGATTATTTCCTAATTTCACTACTTTACTCTCCGTTTGATTCAAAAGAAAATTTGGTAAAAAGTGAAAGTAAATGAAAGTGAAGTGAAAGAAAAGAAAATATATTTCCTTTCAAGCATTTAATTAAGTTGAAAATTTTGTAAGAGAAATATTGAAAAATTTAAAAGTTTAGTTATAGATAACTTACACATTTTATTTTTCTTGTATTTTCTTGTGTTTTTTGCAAGAAATAAAAAATTAGTTACAATGCTAATATGAGTTGTATAAGAAAATTGTCAAGTTTAGGAAGACTAAATAAGTGCACTTTTTGACTTTTCTTGTATTATGTGTAGAAAAAGTAGAGAGGAAATGTTGATTGATGGGACTCAAAAAAGCTAAAAAGATGAAATAAGTGCATTTTTTTAATTTAGCCAAACTTATACTTTTCACCACTTTCAAGCTAAACAAACTCATAAAAGTCAAATTTTTTCTCTTTCTTTCACTTTCTACCTATTTCATTCTAAATAAACTAAGCAAAACTTACGATGATTGTCACCCAAGTCAACAACATCTAAGTTTTGTTTGTTTTTTTTTTTTTTAATTATTTAAATTTTGTATATATATATTTTTTTCAATGTAAAGCTACAAATCATTTAAAAATTTTCATGAAAGTCATTGAATGAAGTCCTGGAATTTTCCATGGAAGTCCTTGAATGTAGAATTACCAATCATTTGGAATTTTTCAGGAAAGTCATTTAGGTATATATTTTTTATCATATTATTATGAATTATGAATCTAACCATATTACTTTTTAGTTTTGGCAATACCCATTATTTTGATAATTTGTTTTTTATTTTTGTCTCCCATTTTTTTCTTTTTAAAATTGCTTGCAATCTTTGAATGTTTTTCTTGCAAATGGTTTGACATATGTATTAATTATTTAGTCATCATACATATGAGTAATATTATAATTATGAACGATTATTATTATTATTATTATTATTATTTTTTTTTTTTTTTTTTGTGGCACAAACAAATTTGATGCTCATATCATTCGTTCATAATTTTTTTTCAAATCTCTAACTAATATGAAGGACTCACAAATGCATGTATTGATGTTTGATTCAATACGTATATACTTTATTTTCATCAATAAAGTTATTTTTTTTCTATTTTAAAAAAATCGCTCATAATTTCTTTGTAATGCCCTGAAATAATAATAATAACCCATCTCATAATATTCCTTATAATTGATCAATAACATCATATTTAATATTCCATTCATAATCCTTAATCACACAAAATATGACATATGCATGTATACATTCATAAATTTTAGATCTTGAATCTATAGCATATAACATGTGTACATGAATTGAAATAAAAGGAAAATCAAGTAATTTTATACGCTGATGACTACATCTTTCCAAGTCAATGTTTGGGTACAACAAAATGAGTTCAACTCAATACAATTAAAGCGCAAGGCTTGTACAAAAATAATTACATCAAATAGACAAAATGAAGCCCTTGGCTCTAAGTCCTCCCACGTTATGTCCTTAGTGGAGGCATATCATCAGCACCTGAAAGTTGTTTTCCACATAAGGTGAGCTAAAGCCCAGTAGAGATACTTTAACACAATATATAAATCTTAACGAAGTCATGAAATGAATGCATATGCGTGCCTTTTGTCAAATGTTTCACATTTTCATCTCAAAACAATACAATGTCGGATTATATATCACTTCATGAAAATAGCCTTTTATATATTAGAAAACAGGGCAGTGGATGCAAAACACTCAGAATCTCTAGGTATTTATCTGCCAGTAGGCTATACAAACACTACCAAAGCCATTTCACTGGTACTAACTGGAATGATCTGCATCTAACCATGCAGGTTTCTGGACTTTCACCAAGGACACACAGGCCAACATAATAATTACAACTACACCCCCTAACTAGATTTACCAAGGTATTCACCCCATTTTTCTCAAAACAATACATTTTTAATTTTTAAGTATGAAACAATACTCAATGCAAAATGTATGAGAAATCAGTTTCAATTCACCTAATTCTCATGTAATTTCTACAACAATCAAAGTTATCCTTCACCGATAACGCAAAATAGATATTTCTATTCAACAAATAATTTCCAACAAAAGCTATAATCTTATCATTTTCAAATGGGAGTGATATTACATATCTAACTCCACCATCATCATCAACATGCACATTCGTTTCATCCTTTCAAAACCCAACATCTTTGCCATTTTCTTTCCACAAACCAAATATCCATGATTTTAGAACAAAACCTCCCCCCCATTTACTTTCAAAATCAAACGTAAATATAGAAATCCACCATTCGAATGTATCTCAATCATAAACACATCCCCACAACTTTTCTCAAGAACCCATTTGAAAATTCATCTTTTATATTTCAAAATCAAACCCTAGGTTTTATCCAAAATCTTTAAATCACTAGATTCTTTCAATGAACAAATAACTAAGGTCAAAATCATACCAAAGGTTGAAGAAAACCCTATCTCAAGATTAGAAGAAAAGATAGAGCAAGGGTTGAAGTTTGGCGGAGCCGAAAACAATATCTCCTCTTATTAAAACGAAGCTTTAGTCGAGCTCTGCCTTTTTCTCCAAAGAGCTATGGTGGAGAAATCAATAGGTGAGGATGTATTTGAGGTTTCAAGCAAGAACTAGAGAGAGAAAGTAAAGAACTAGGCTTTGAAATGTTTTAGAGAGAGAGAGAGAGAGCGCAAATGAAAAGTGATTAAAAAATCCCTCTTTCTAAGTTGATATACGCGCAGACTGCTCCAATGACCAAAACACTGCTCAAGTGTCAGACACAATAAGTGACATCGCTCGAGCGACCAAAAACATAGCTCGAGCACAATGACCCCCTCCTAGAAGTTCTATGATGACCGGGTACGTAACCTGTCTCGTTTTTCTTTTATTTGTGATTAGCTTACTTGTGTTAGAAGTGTCAGGGATTAACTTGAAGTCTTGTCGACCGTTTGGGTTCACCGTTCTTGAAACTTTCTTCAGATTCTTGTCTTTATTTTATTCATGAGTTGGGTTTCTCTTGTTTTGAAAGGCATGAAATTGGATCAAGGATGTCTCTGTTTCAGCTAGTGTATTTTCTAGACAGAGGGCAGAATTGCACGTGCGGGGGCTTAGGCCGCACGTGCGCAAGTGAGGCTGCACATGCGAAAGGTGAGGTAGCTGATGGTGCAAGGCTGTTGTAATTGCACGTGCAGGGGCAAGTGACGAAAAAGGCCACATGTGCAGGAAAAAAGGCCGCACGTATGGAAGGGTACGCGCCGCACGTGCGAAAGAAGGCGCGCACTTGCGGAAAGTGCTGAATCCAAAATTTTTCTCCTTTCTTCTCCTTGAGCTAAGTGTATCTCACTTTTCTCTCATCTCTCTCTCTCTAAAACAAATTTCTCCCCCTTCTCTCGACTTTTCCCTTACCAAACTACATTAAACCCTTGATTTCTCTACATCCTTTAAAGTTTTGACCCTAGTCCCTTCATCAAAGTTGGAGAACTCTTCGAGGGCGACATTTGTGCAATCGAAATCGGGTTTCAACACCGTCAAATTTGGGATTTTCTTCCATCTTCTTCTCCAAGACTTGAGGTAAGGATTTCTTAGAGTTATATATATATATATATTTGCAAGTCTATGCTTATTGGGAGCTTCCCTTGTATTTGAACTTATGATTTTGGATTTGTGTACTCCAAATGAATTTAAAGTGGGTTTTCCTTACATTCTCCAAATTTTTGAGAGTATGAGCAATGTTGTCATGTGTGTGTGTTGCTTGGGCAAGGCCCTTTAAACAAAATAGGAAAAATCAAGTTGTGGAGAAACCCTAGAAATTTGGCGATTTTTGGAAAAAAATGTTGAGATATGATGAAATTTATGATTTATAAAGCACTATGGTGTATAAATTGTGGAGGGTTGTCATGTTTGTATTTAAATGCACAAATTCTTGGTAAGACAAGAAATGTTGAATATGGAAGTTTGATATATAGTATATTATTGAATTGTCTTGAAGTGGCTAATTTGAAATAGTTGATTAACAAGTGGAGGATGCATGTAAATGGTATTGTTATTTACTACTTGATGGATTTACTATGAAATTATCATGTGAAGCGATATGGAAATTTTGATCACAATAGAAGATTGTGTGGTGAGAATTGAGATTAGAATTATTCAAGTACATTGTTGCATATCACATAGCCATTTCATTTCATTTGTTATCATTGATGTAGAATTTCAATTGAAAACCATTGTTTTCATAAAAAGAATTATTTTGAGAATGGAAATTGATTTGTGAAACAAGATCATATCAATTTGTTTTGAGATAAATACGTTGGGAAGTCCGGATAGGGGATAGGGGTGTAGATGATATTGGTTAAGTTGATCTGAGTATCCATGGTGAAAGACTGAAAGTACACGCGGATGAAATACCACATGCCTTCTGGTTAGTTATTGGTAAAGTAGGGATTTGGTAGTGCTTGTTAAGCCAACTTGTAGATACCAACCTGCGGATTACCTGAGCCTATTTACCGCTCTTGTTAATTACATTGAAATCATTAAAAATGTTGATTTCTCATGACTGCATTGTGCACGAAGATTTTCAAAAGATGAAGATTTGTGTTATTTCGAAAATGGCATGGCATGTGCATTTATCTCATGAGATTGTACAAAATATATACACTTTGCTAAGGTTTTCCTACTAGGCATTGTGCTCAACCCTATGAGATTTTGTGCAGGAAAAGATATGGTGATTTTGCCGAGTTAGAGGCATGAGATATGTTTTGAGAGCACAAGGCTCTTTCCTTTTGTTGAAATGATTTTTGGCAAGCCAAGGGCTTAATATGTATAGGTTGAAATCATTTTTTGTGTAACCGAGCTTAAACCTTAGAAATTGTAGCCCTTGAGGGCATTTATTTGGGTTTGAACTACTATGCCACATGCTATTGATTCATATACTAGGGATGTTGAATGTATATTTACATGTGGAGTACCTTTTGTAAATCTCTTAATGATCAATGTATACAAATGTTGGAGATTTTAGATGATGTTAACCTTGAATACTTATTCACATTTATATTTAACAATGGAAGTTGGTGAATATTTATTGTGAAAATTTTTGGGGCGTGACAAGTTCAGACCTGCAAAAGACAGCTTGAGCGTAAAAAACACCGCTCGAGCGAAGATACTCTACTTCCAGAAGTTTTACAAACTAGCAAAATACTGGAATATCTCAAAGACTGCTCGAGCGACCAAAACACCGCTCGAGCGAATAAGCAGAAAACTGGACAACAACTCTTTTAAAAAAACTAACTCTCAATCTGTTTCAAACACAACCAACACTCAACCCAACCACTAACAATATGAAAAAAGTATGAACGACAATTAAAGACACAGCATCCCGAATTTAAGAGCATGAAATGAGTCAGGTCTAAAGCGGAACCGTTAGATTCTTCAAATCTCTAACTAATATAAAGGACTCACAGGTGCATGTATTGATGTTTGATTCAGTACGTATATACTTTGTTTTTATCAATAAAGTTATTTTTTTCTATTTAAAAAAAATCGCCCATAATATCTTCAAATCTCTTACTAATATAAAGGGTTGACAAATGACATGTAACCTCACAAAATCATAGAAACAAATCTAATGACTTACTTAACCTAAATATTGTAAATTTATTTTTATATACATAATCTTAGAAGATAGAGATCAAAAAATATAATCAAGATATGCTAATGTTTTTCAAATTATTTAATTTAGAAACAAATATGAATTTTTTCAATTGACTTTAAGGTTTTATTTATTCAAGCCATGGAGTGAAATTAACTTTATGTTCTTAGCCAAGCTCAAGAATTTTCTTCATGAATTTTCTTCACATTTTCTCGTATAATTAAAAAATTTATTTTCAAACACAATAACTTTTCTTATCTCTTAAAATAGTCAAAAAGTTATTTAAAATGTTAATTTCAAACAAAGTTAAAAATAGTTAAAATTTACTTATCTTTTTTTAAAATTATTTTTAATTAATAAAATAATAAATTTATCCATCGTTATTTAATCCCATGCATAGCACGGGTTATATACACTAATTATTGGCACCATAAATCTGTAATTTTTATTATTATTTATTATTTACATAATTGTAGGACATGTGGCATCATCCTACTCATTTGGAAGTTGTGAGAAGTTATAAAATGTGAAAAGATGATAGAGAATAAAGTGAAGAACATGGAGCATGAATTGGAAGTTAAAGGAAGTTATGAAGACATAGAGGGATATGCGGCATTGTGGAAATGAAGGTGGAAGGGTGGGTAGTTTTAGGTGGTTATTGGATAGTTATTGCTGGAAGTTTTTTCCAACAAATATTTGCATATAAATAGTCATTCATGGCTACATTGTAAAAGATCCAGAATTCATAATCAAAGACAATTGATTTCAATATTTTTTTGTCATTGTCCTTATCTTAAGAGTAGTTTAACATAAATTTATATTTCGAAGTATTTATTTTTAGCATTTCATTTTCAAAGCATATTATGCACTTCCTTTTCAAAGCATAGAAGCAGAAGTAAGTAATTATTACTTTGATTGTTCACTCAATCGCCTTTCTCCGTCTCCCTTATTCTTCTTTTAATTTTTCTTTTCTCTACACTTGGCAATTTTGAAGTCCTTTTCATTGAGGCAAAAGAACCGTCAACGCAATCGCTTGATAATTGGCTTGAATTTAATCTGTAAGGATTTTTCAATCCTTACTGGCACACTTGCATTTATAATATTTTCCTTCATAGGAAAAATAAGCCAACAATTTTTGACACGCCCAGTGGGACATCAAGTGTAAGAAATGAAAAATGAATTAGATTTGTCCATTTCAAATAGCCTAGATGAAATCTATTAGTGTAAACAAAAAATTTTGGATCTTCAAAAAGGGATCCATTTTCTTGATGAAATAAACTTTCATCCCTTACAATATTATTTGGTGGAAGAAAAAAGACACCATTTAATTGGAGAAATTCATCAACTTGATATGGAAATTCGCCAATAGAATGATGAGTTATCAACTCTTACTACCAAGTCTTTAACTAAGACTTTAATGGTCGGAATTGGTGAATTTTTTCATGGTTAAAAATAGCAAAAACAAAGAGTTGATTTCATCAATGGCTCGGGAGGTTCAAGAGCCCGTTTTTAAAAAGCCAAATTATGAAATTAACATAATGAAAGAGCATCTTCTTGAACCAAATTTGGTTAAGAATGATGTTCCATACATGGCTCGAGGGTCCAAAAACCAATTTTTAGAGAGTCAAGTCATGAAAATAATATATTTATGGGTGATTTTCATAAGCCATTAATGGCTAATATGGAAAAACAACCTACTTTGCCAAATAATTATAAAAATCAATTCGTCAAAAGTCATGTTTTTAAAACAAACATAGTCAAGAATAATTAATAAGTCACTGTTCATGAGTTCAAAATTTTTGACATTTTTCAAAATTTATGAATTTTCATGATCACACTATACCATAATTTTTGTTGTTCAAAATCCATTTTGGATTTGTGGATCACATCAAACATTGACTTTGATGGAATGGCTAACAAATAATATTTTGTTATTGCAATATATTGGGCCAAAAATATGGTTATTAGTTTATCCATAAAACCATCACCATTTGGTTTTATGGTTACCTTCGAAGCATGTCCCAAGACACTTCGAAGCATGTTATTAAGAACATGTGAGAGTTGTTAATCCAACTCTTCGGATTTGGTTCGAAGGGATGTCCTGAGCACTCTCGAAGGACAACTTTGATCCTTTAGTAACATACGTGACTTTTGAAGGGTGGTTTTGTCATCAATAAATACCTTCGAAATGTAATATGAAACAAGAAGGCTTTCGAAATGTGTACCTCCCTTCAAATATATGTAAAATGACAATTAATTAATTGTCAAATAATGCCTATTTTGGCATGATAATTAGTGGCTTTACTGATAAACATTTTTTATAGCCATTTGTTACATAAAAATGTAACTAGTATTCTACAAAAATTGGTTCGAAGAACAACAGTTTTGGTATCTTCAGAGAATTAATAATTGGTTCGAAGTATAAAATTAATATTTTCATTAATTATGTGTGAACCAGAACATACAAAATTTGAATAACCAAAATATTGGCCAAAAGTTGCTTCGAAAGCCCTTTTGCCATAATTTTTTAAGTTTTAAAGCACTCCGTCTTGCATCAACAATAGCTTCGAAAAAATAATATTGGTGGTTGTGAACCTTCAATGTTGGCCAAAAGTTGCTTCGAAAGCCCTTTTTACCATAATTTTGTAAGCTTCGAAGCACTCCATATTGCATTAACAACAGCTTTGAAGAAAAAATAGTGATGGCTATGAACCTTCGAAGCTTTGTTGAGTATTTCCAAGGATGTAATTCGTCCTTTGTCGGCATTTTCGACCTTCAAATGATGATTTTGGTCCTCTATACCACGTTCGAAGCTGGTTGTTTAGCATGTGTAACAGTTTGCTAAGGTGAATCATTAGCTTTGCCTTGAAAATATATGACTATCCTTCGAAGCTTTTCTGCAATAATATCCCTTCAATGCGTATATATATAATTCACAACATCTAGTCATAATTTCATGCTCATTTAAAGCACTTTATTGGTGCTATTATATCATTCGAACCACTTTGTTGATATTATTCGAAGCACTTTATTTCTTAGATTAGTCATGTGCTTGGTTCGGTCCTTTAAAAATTCAAGTAAACATCATTTTTAAGGGTCACGAGGGGTAGTGTTGGCACCATAAATCTGTAATTTTTATTATTATTTATTATTTATATAATTGCAAGACATGTGGCATCCTTCTACTCATTTGGAGGTTGTGAGAAGTTATGAAATGTGAAAAGATGATAGAGAATAAAGTGGAGAACATGGAGTATGAATTGAAAGTTAAAGGAAGTTATGAAGACATGGAGGGATATGTGGCATTGTGGGAATGAAGATGGAAGAGTGAGTAGTTTTAGGTGGTTATTGGATAGTTATTTCTGAAAGTTTTTTTTCTACAAATATTTGCCTATAAATAGTCATTCATGGTTACATTGTAAAAGATCCAGAATTCATAATCAAAGATAATTGATTTCAATATTTTTTGTCATTTTCCTTATCTTAGGAATAGTTTAACATAAATTTATATTTTGGAAGCATTTATTTTTAGCATTTCCTTTTCAAAGCATTTTATGCACTTCCTTTTCGAAGCATAGGAATAGAAGTAAATAATTATTACTTTAATTGTTCACTCAATCGTCTTTCTCCGTCTCCCTCATTCTTCTTTTAATTTTCTTCTCTATACACTTAACAATTTTGAAGTCCTCTTCATTGAAGTAAAAGAACCATTAACACATTCGCTTGATAATTGGTTTGAATTTAATCTATAAGGATTTTTCAATCCTTGCTGGCACGCTCACATTTATAATATTTTTCCTTCATAAAAAAAATAAGTCAACACTAATATATATATATATATAGAGAGAGAGAGAAACTAAGGAAAAGATGGTTTCTAACCATGGGGGCTCCAAAAGCTCCAAAGCTTTAACCCAATTATGGTGATTTTTCAATTTTAAAAATAAATAAATAATTTATTACACCACATATCTCTCCTACAATTTTGCCTTTCCTATAATAAAAAATGTAATTTTTCTCGCATTCTCATATCTATATCTATCTATATTATATATTAAAGAAAATGGGATTTAATAAAAAGCCTTCTAAGAGCTCCAAACTCTCATTTTAAAATTATTAATTTTTTAATTTACAAAAAGATTTTAAAAAACAATTGGTTGATTTATTTATTTAATTATTTTAGAAATAATAATTATCCTTTATGGATTTCAAATGAAAAAATAACAAAACTATTCAATTATCTCCCGCTGATTTCCCAAAGAAAAGATTAAAACATGTCTTCCTTTTCTCTTCCCAAATTATCTCTCTAATAAAAAAATATATATTATTGATTTTTCAATTTACAAAATAGATTAAAAAAAATTATTGGCTAATTTATTCATTTAATTATTTTAAAATAATAACTATCAATTGATTTATGAATTTCAAATAGAAGGATAACAAAAATATTTCATTATCTCTTCGCTCTAATCTCTTCCACCAATTTCCAAAAGAGAATATTAAAATCTGCTTTCCCTCTCTCTCCCCAAGCTATCTCTCTAATCAAAAATACCCTAACTCCCTTTCCTTCGTGCTGTCTCCCCAAATTATTTTTCTAATAAAAAAAAAAAAACCCTAACTCTCTTACACAAACCCAATATTTTTATTTTTTTTTTAAATGTGATATTCATTTTGCTTACCCCTAAAAAGGTTATTTCATGCAAAAACACCACAACACTTTTATTATGTTTTTTCCAATAATGTTAAAGTACAGTCAATATTCAATTTTTTTATTCATTACATTTTTATTTTTAACAATGGCATTTCTCCATTCTTCACAACACATCACTTTCATTCTTCTCTGTTTTTTTCACTTGAAAATAATTGTACACGCATACATGCATCATATTAATATACTCTAATGATTTACTTAGGAACATTTAAGAAAAAAAAAGTTTTATTAAAGAATATTTGTTCTAAAAAAATTATCCACTGTTAAATTGAGTGCCTATTGCTTTAGCCTTAAAAAAGTAATTGGTCAAATAACAAAACATTTTGTAATTATCATTTTAAATTTTATATTTAAATTATATTATAATCTTTTTGAAATAGATACACATTGCTTGTTCGAGTAGGTTAGAACTAAATAAAATACTAAAAGTGACATAAAAATTAAAGGATACGGTGTCACTGTTATCCGTGAAGCATAGCAGTGATTGTTGTGCGGCTCGTGAAACTCATTTTGGGTCCTATTTTGATAATTTGAACCATTGAAAATTTAAAAAATATCGAGAATAATATACTTATAAAAAAATCAAGTTAATTGGATATCAATAACATGTTCATCAAATAACATTTGTATTTAGTTTGATACATACATATTTATTTTTTTTATATAAAGATGTTATTTGATGAATAGGTTACTGATATCCGATCAACTTGATTTTTTACAGGTATATTGTTCTTTTTTTTTATTCAGATCATCAAAATAAAATCCGAAATAAGTTTTATAAGCCGCACAACAGTCACTATTGTACTTCACGCACAATAGTGACCCTGGCTCTAAAATTAAATCGGGTCAATCTCTATCAAATTCTCTATAATAACATTACTATGTGTAGTCCTTGAACGATTGCTTCGTTATATGTACAATCTTGGGCCACTTGACCCACTTTTGTTTTCATTTTTTTAAAATTGGTAAATGTATTGTTCTATATTTTATGATGAAAATAAAAATTACATATATATATACATATTTGTCAACATTTTTAACCCTTCAGTAAAATTATATTTTACCTAAAATATATATAATATCGATTAAATGAATATTATGATTTGGTAGTTTTTATAAAACTATGTAAGGTCAAGTTTTATAGGCCATGTTTCTAGTTAAAATCTCAAACCAAAAGGTGATGGATTAATTTGTAAAAAAATTAATAATTACAATCATTTATATGAATCAAAATCTATCTGAAAATGACGTGCTCTATAGACTATGCAATTCATCTCAAATACTTTTTACTTGACATAGAGAGAATTCATATGAAAAATGACTTCTCAATTTTCTAAAGAGTACTATTTACAGAAAATTTGTATTGAGTGCGAGATGTTATTTTGATAAAATATTAAATAAAGTAATATTAGAAATGGGTTATTTGTGAATTTCATAGAACCATTGTGACATCTTAACATAAAAAATTGACCAATTTTATATGAATAATATTCTAATGATCATATTTATATATTATATTAAGTTTATCATCTTATTTGTTATAATTATATTGATCGAACGAGTCTTACCACTCATATTTGTAACTACCAAAGTGATGATACATAAATATAATCATTTTAACATTAGTTATTTTATATTTTAATAATGGTGTTTAATATCTTCAGGTGCCATCAATGAGTTAGTTTTGATTGAAATTTTTTATTACTTGGACTAATTTTTTTGTTGATACTGATTAAAAATTATGAAAATCTAATTTTTCTTTTAAACCCAACTTTTATTTATCCTATTTTATTAGTGTACTTTTAGTTAATAAACCAAATTTTACTAATAATGTCATTAATATTTTTCACTTATCTTTCTAAATACTAAAAACTAAAAAAATATGAAATTTAATGGGAAAAAAAAAATTGTGCCACATCTCACTTATCTTCTTGTAGAGGGTTAGAAATTAAACCCCAAATTAAGTATGAACCTAAGCGCTGGGGTCGAAGGCAACTAGGAATGACTGAAGGAGCATGGGCTAAAGTCCAGGGAAAGTGGACCAACAGTGGGCCGATGCAGGTCTGACCCGCCAAGGTTCCAAACGGACTCCATGAAGAAAAATGCCTAAATCAACTTATAGAGGCAACACATGCAACGATCAAGTTGCAGAGACAACACATGCAGCGGGAAAGTTGCTGAGGCACTTTACCTCAGCGCCGCCATTTGTAATATCTTCAGTTCTATCGCCATCCAAAGTTATTGAGGGAAAGAGAAAACCGAAGCAACTAAGTTACAGAGGCAATACTTGCAGCGCCCAAGTTGCGGAGGCATTTTTGTTGGTGCCGTCATCTCTAATATTGTCAGTCTTGTCATTTGAACTTGCCACGAGAAATGACTGCCATAGCAACTATAGCCGCCGCAACCAACTTGCAGAGGAAACATCCCGCCAAGGTGATAGTAGCCTTTGGGAAAAGGTTCCCCTCTGTAAGTAGAGGCTAATGCTTGGCGCTGATAACAAGCCCCAAGGAATAACTAGCCTAGGACTGATAGTAGGCCCTAATACTTACTGGTTAGAGCTGATAGCAGGCCTAGAGATACCAGTTTATCGTGGCGATCCCTCAAAGATGGGAGCAGGGTAGCCCGAGTATAAGGACTCTCTTTCCATTACCCAGGTCATCGACCTGCCTTAGTCGCACAGGCAGGACTAAGGAAGCCCCCTTTAGGCTTGGTACTAAGACACGGCATGGCTGATAGCAGGCTTGGCTATGGCCTTCGCCCTAGAAAACAAGGGAGTTTGTAGTTAAGTGGCTAATGGTAGAGGTTTCGCTGAGGTAAACACAAACATAGCCGATAGCAGGCAAATGGAGTCCTAAGGATGCACATATTGGCAAAATAGAATTGAGAAGGCAAGTACAGGGGCAAGGTTCATTGCTGCAAGTGCACTTGCTGAGGTTCAGGCTGAAAAGGTAAGTGCAGAGGCAAACACTCTCACTACAACTACACTTGCTGAGGTTCAAAAGGGAGTTGCCGCACCAAACACTCCCGTTGCAACTACACTTGCTGAGGCTTAAAAGGTAGTTGCGGAGGCAAACAAATAGTATACAATACATGCAGAGGGACATATGGCACCTTCAGCCTAGTGGCTCAAGGTAGAATATTCCATGTGATCCTCTAGGACACATGTCCTCTCTCTATTTTGGCCACTTGGTGTCCTCTTGGTACCAAAGAAAAACCTATAAATAAGACCCATTTCCTAAGGTTCAACAAGACGAATTTTAGAGATTTGGGAGAGATGTTGCCCATTTTGGCACTGTCATTGTCTTTTTCTTGAGCTACTTGCTTCACCCTTACCTAGCTGTACACTCTCCAACTGCTCAGACAATTACTGATGCTCACTCTCCAGCCATTCCACCATTGTTGGACCATTAACATAGTTTTGCCTCTCTAATCACCTTTCTAACCTTGAACCCCCTTACATTTCTGACTACTCCACTGGGAAGGCTGCTTTGTTGATGGTTCATACCCGCAGTGGCTTACACACTTCACTGGAAAAGATAGCAAAGGGTGAAGTTCAGCAACCCCCACGGCAGCAAGGCTCTTCCAATGGCGGAACAGCACATGCGGAGGACCGCGACCACAGTGTTGTGGTTGAGGCAGTTCAATCACTCCAAGATACGCAGAAGGAGATCCTGGCAGCTTTGCAAACTTTCACTGAGGGTATTATGGCCATGGCTTCTAGGGGTGGTCACGGGTCGGTTGTGGCCACGGAACCTCTAATCCGTCATCCGTCCACCGGATTAGCGGATTGGAGAAAATCCATTCGCATCCGTCCGCCAATCCGGCGGATGCGGATTGAGAGGATTGGTGGATGGATACAAATCGGTTTGGCAGTTTAAAATTTTACAAATTTTCGACATAATTTAACATGTACACTTTTTAAAAATATAACTAAATTAATGTGCACTTAATTCCTCAACCACCACCTATGTGCAATGCATACATAAACACTACAGCAGTGGGCAAAACAAACACATATAGTCATACACAACAAAAACAAACAAACATAATTGGTGTGTTGTGCATGCATAATAATAGACACTAAGGTTGATCAATCTGCCAATAGACAATGTGTGTGTGTGCTAAAGACAAACAAATAGTGTGTGCACTGCACATAGGTGGGCGCAACCTGTTCAGTGTGTGTGTTAAAGACAAACAAACAGTGTGTGGCAAGCCTTTAAAAGGATGTTTTTGTTTGTTTGTTTTTGTACTTAGAGCCTAAGTCCAAGAATCATGGAACAAACAGTGTGTGGCAGGCTCTAAGTCCAAGAGTCATGGAACAACCTACTCATATACAAAAACAACCTGCTCAAATTTAGATTCAAATAAACAAACAACTTGGACAGTGGGTGCAACAACGCAGCACAAATTTTCAACATAGAACCATACAAAATAAAGTATTACAATCATTCAAAATAAAATATTACAATCATCCAAAAAATTTAAAACGTCTTAATACAAACATTCAAAATAAAGTATTACAATCATCTAAAGAAAGTACCAACTAACAATCATATTTTCAAAACAACTTAAAAAGAAACAATAAAGCCATTGATTTCTTTGACCCAAACCATGAACCATGAGCCAAACCTACATAACAAAAAAATAAAATTATTTAACAAGGAAAACACTAAAAAGTCTTAAACTTAAAATAAGTAAACATAATACAACAAAAACATGTGAAGTAAACATAATATAACAATGGGGAAGCATTTTACCAATGATATTAAACTTCAATATAACTACTCTCCAGACTTGGACTTGAACATGAACTTGATTCCGAAACAACTACACATAAAACATAATACAACAAAAATATGTGAAGTGAAAATAATGAATTTTGAATAATACAAAATAAATAAAATTTAAAACAAAATAAATCATTGTATATATATATATTACCCGAATCATATTGTTGTTCAAATTCTTCAACATTATCCACTGCTTGTCGAAGGCATATTGGAATGTTACTTCGAAGCCAATTTTGTGTACAAACAAAAGAACCTCCCCCATCTTGGGAGCAAGTGAACTACGGAATAGATCAAGTATACGACCTTCTGTACTAAAAGCCGACTCAGAAGCAGCAGTAGAGATAGGCATTGCCAACACATTTCTTGCTATAAATGATAATACTTTGTACTTTGTTGCATTAACCTTCCACCACTCCAAGATATCAAATTGAGCATTTTTCCCACCTTTCTCAATATCACCCAAATACTTGTCCAATTCCGACATACTCCCACTACTAGAAAATTGCCCTTCTAAGAATGAGTTACATTGAGAGTTCACAATAGAATGTGGATCATTTTTATCTGTCACCATATCTATTGTTTCATTTACATTGGAGACATGCACATTTGTTGAATCAAGTATGGCATAATGATCATACAATTGACTCAAACAATGTTTCACCTTGTCTAACATTTCTTCCACTTTCATCACATTCCTACCAAAAATTGTTGAAAAACAAAATTGCAAGTATGTCATTTTCCTTCTAGGATCAAACACAACCGCAATATACAAAAGGAGATTCATTTTATCCCCATTTTCTCAATACTTGTCAAACTTCTCTTTCATTTTCTTTGCCATTGAAGACAAAATAGGATCATTGTCTTTAATTAATTGTCCAATCATGTTTTCAATGAAAATTTTTTTTGTATAGAATGTATTTGACGTAACAAATAAAGACCCAGAAAATCTCTTTGTTGCATTGTAGAACATTTTAAGAAATTTCAAAAATACCCTGTAATTATCCCAATCCTCGACTGTAGGCATCTCTCTCCTCTCACCCCCTTCATTATCCAAAAAATAGTGTTTATAATTGTAGTCCTCCTCACCCATTCTTTGAAAAGCACTCTTAAATTTTTTCCCTACCTCCAACATAAGATATGTTGAATTCCACCGTGTTTGCACATCTAAGTATAAGAGACTCTTACTCTCAATTTTCAAACTTTTCACATACTTTTAAAAGTGTCAAGGCGGTTTGGAAAAGACCTCATATATCTCACTATATACCTTACATTCGCTATACAAGACTCAAGATCCTTCAATCCATCACTAATAATGAGATTTAGAATATATGCACAACAACGCATATGTAAAAACTCATGACCCAAGACAGTTCCCTTCCATAGTTTTGTAGTTCGTTTCTAGAATCTAATGGTTAGATTATTAGAACTCGTATTGTCAACAGTTAAGGTAAAAAGGCCATCAATGTCCCACTCTTTTAAGAGTGCCTCAATTTTTTTCCAAAGAGTTTCTCCTTTGTGGTCTTCAACTTGACAAAAATTAATGATCCTCTTTTGTAACTTCCAATCATCATCAATGAAATGTGCTGTTAGACACATGTAACACAAATTTTGTATAGAAGTCCATGTGTTTGTGGTAAAGCAAATTCTACGCCCCTTCACAAGTTTCTTCAACCTCTCTCTTTCATTAGTATATATGTCTACAATGTCCCTAGCAACGGTATGTCGAGATGGGATCTTGAACTTGGGTTGCATGACATTACAAAACCTTTTAAAACCAACCCCATCCACAAATTTAAAGGGCAATTCATCAATTTCTATCATCTCGGCAAGATACCTTCTACCAACTTTTACAGAAAATGATGCAGCCACAACATCAACACCACCCTCCCCATCAACTTGTCTTGGTTTAAATCTCAATGTTTGTTGCCCTTGAGTATCCTTATATAGATACTTTGTACAATTTTTCAAATGAGTTAATAAATTACTTGTCCATGACTCTTAGAGCCTGCCATATATTCTTTCGTACAATACTTGCACATAGCCCTATCTTTCCCATCAATACCCTTAATTTTTTCAAAATGATACCAAGCCTTTGATTGTGTTCTCCCACCACTACTACTTTTGGCCAAGGATGGTCTAGGAGGGGGAGCAATAGGTTGGGTAGAGGGGTCAATAGAAGATGATTCAGGCTCAACATTAGGATTAACAAAAAAATGTTTCTTTACTTAGAGGATCCATGACTAAAAGATTATCAAATAAACTACCAAAAACCAAACATAGAACAAGTGAGAGAATGAATAACAAGACAAACATCACTACTTAGCAACTACTTAGCAACTCATACAATGTTAACTTAGTAAGCCTACTTAGTACACTGAAAGTTCATTCAGACTTATATATCTAGTAACTGAATATGTTACATTGATCATGCATGCATTGACAAGATTGGTAGCAAAATCAGGTGCATTGGCAAGATTGAGAAATAAGATAAACTAGGCATATAATGTGCAATTCTTTCAGTTTTATTGTTAGGGAAATAAGTAATTTTAATATTTATATTCTCGACATATTCCCTCACATGTGACCGCTGACCAGATTTTCTTTCAAAAACAGGTTAAATATGAATAAATTATTGGTCACTTAATTAGTTACTTAAGACTATCTTACACATATGAATATCTCTAGAGGCTTCAGATTCATTCAGACTTCAAATTTTCTTTTAGTCACTAAGAATATCTCCAAAGGCTCTAATTTTTCAAATACTAGTAAAATAAAACCTCATTTTCATGCTAAACCTTAGTCCTAAACATATCTTGGGCACTAAATGACATAAGTTAAACCCAAGACCCCTTGAACTAGGGCTATGAGACCATGTTTAATCGCCAATTCTCTAAAGAATTTAAGCTGTTAAAAAATAAATTCAACAATGAATATCAAGCTAATCAATCTTAACACCACTTAATTATAAACTTCTTCACACTGTTTAGAACCTCTAAGCAAAAACTATAATGAATATCAAGCTAAGCAAAACTATAATTATAATTAAAACCATAAATAAAAATAACTATAATAATAAGCTAATGCTTCAAATGTTTCTGTGAAGAATTTGTAAATAAATAAAGACAAACATCTTCCAACCAAAAAAAAATAAAACTAAAACTAAAACTAAAACTAAACAGAGGATTTTAGAAAAATAAATTACTATAAGACTTATTTGCCTACAAATTGAATAAGTTTATTCAGTTTTTCCATTTTTCATTTACAAATTTTCCTACAAATTCAATATCCAAAAACAGATTCAGTTTATCCAATTTATCCACTTGACATTGTTACACCACTTTGCCTACAAATTTGCCTACAATGGAAATTTACACCATTTTTTTCCAGTTTATCCACTTGACATTGTTAAAAAAAAAAAAAATCAAAAAACAGATTCAGTTACACCATTTTTCCCTCTCTGTGAGCTTCTTCACATTGTAAATAGATTCAATGTTGCATAATACAAAAAATTGGTGTATGGAGAGGGAAAGAAAATAGGAAAGTTACACTTTTTTTTCTTCTATGTAAGCTTCTTCACACTGTAGAACCTCTCTTCCACTGGTTTCACTTTAGAACTACAACAAACTGGAACCAAAAAAAAAAAAAAAGGAAAATAAGAACGAACAGATTACAGAACAAAATATATATATATCTATATAATAAAGCAGAACGGATTTTGAAAATGTCCCAGAAACAATTGTCCTACTAGGACATTTCAACGGCTGAGATGACTTTTAATAATAACATCCAACGCTTAAAAATGTATAAACTAATCTAAGGACTAAGAGTAATTTGTTTCCCGCTTAAACACACTCTGCACTCTCCCACCTACCCACGTCTCCTTCCCCATTCCATCTTTATCTCTTCTCTACCATATATAGATAACCATTGAGAACAACATCTTTATCTCTTCTCCTCCTCTCCCCCTACCCTCCCACTCGGTGCCTCTCCCCCTCTCTCTCCTTTCGCAGAGACGCTCCGCAACGCTCCCACTCGCAACCCTTCCAGCCAGCCGCCGCCACCGTATTTTCTTTCTCTCTCTGCTTCGAACCATTCGCTGCCTCTCCCCCTCTCCCTCCACCCTTGAGTCTTCTATCTGTGCAAGGTAAGAACCACCCTTGATCTCCTGTTAATTTATGAGTTCTGACTTCTGATCTATTTAGGGTTTTTTTTTTTTTTTTATAATTCTTCTCTGGCCAGAAATGAATAATCAAATTTTTTTAATGAATAATCAAAATTTTGGGAAGTTTCTGAGGGTGTTGCCCCTCTTTGATCATCAGAGCCAATGATTTCACATTCAAAATCAACAGCTCTCTGTATGGGTGTGGATGTGGATGTGGATGGCGATGGCGGCCTCTGTGTGGATGTGGCGGTGGTGGTGGTGGTGTAGAGGAGGTTTGGATCATTCTCTATGTGTGTGTATATAGAATCTCCCTTTCAACAGCCCTCTGTGTATTTTTGTTTCTGATGAGAAGTGGTTGGTTGTATGTTGTTTTTTTTCGACACAGCACCAAAACCCAACCCTTTTTGCAGAAATTTCTCCATTGAAAGAGGCTGTGATGATAGCTTGCCCATGAGTGAGAACCCGTTTCTTGGCGAGGCAACTCAGATGACCCGTGAGAGAGAGCCTCTCTCATGGGCAACAGTTGTTGCAGCCACGGTGGAGTCACATTCTCCCCTGATCATATACAGATCTAAGCCTCACACATATACATGTATAATTGAAAAATGTACATATATATTGAGTTGATTGTGGTATGAAAATTGGGTTAATATTGATTTTTCATTTGCATTGACGGGAGTCTAATTGTTGGGACTGGTTTGGGTGAGTGTTTGGTTTTATTTTTTTACTTTGATTTGTTATTGTGTTAAACAGTAAAAGAATTGTAGATGTGGATATGTTGAATTTTTTTTTTTGTGAAGATTGCACATTCACAATTTGTTTAGGCATTGGTTTTGCTATCTACTGATAAGAAAGATTAAGATTAAAGCTTATCGTCATATTTATAAGCATTGTGGGTCTGATTGAAGGATGTTGTCTATGAGATCTGTGATGTTATAAGCACTGTGGGTTCCCAGTCCTTGATATGATACAGTGGACAAAGTAGCACATCCCTAAGCTTTTCATGAATAAACGATCATATACCATATCAATGTGGGAAACCATTTAACACAATGCTTTTGTTTTCCTTGCAGATCTTGTTCCTTTTTTTTGTTGTTGGTTCCAGTGTGGATAGATTGGGTGATGAAAAAGGAGAGAACATACCGGAATTGGGGAGGTACACAACAAATTTAAAATCCTGAATGATTTGTGGAGAAGATAATCCTTCAATTTATGCAGTTAAGAAGGTCATCAAGGGTGTCAAGATTGAACCCATTGTTGTAGATGATGAATATGTTTTGGATTATTATTTTTCTGAAACTTTTTTGTGTTAATTATTGGTCCTGAATAATTTTTGAAAATATCCCTGGTGGATTGGTTGATCGAAGTTCACAGCAAATTTGAACTCATGCTAGAGACTCTATACCTCACTATCAACATTGTTGATCGCTACCTCGCTTCAAAGTCGGTGATGAGGGGGGAACTCCAATTAGTAGGCATCAGTGCCATGCTCATGGCCTCCAAATATGAAAAAATTTGGGCCGCAGAGGTCAATGACTTTGTGTGCATCTCAGACAGGGCTTATACAAATGAGCAAGTGCTGATTACTGAGAAACGCATATTGGGAGAGCTCTAATGGAGCTTAACAATTCCTACGCCTTATGTGTTCCTCGCGCGCTTCATCAAAGCCGCTGTTGCTGATCAGCATGTTTGTATTTTTTGCTCTCTGCTGTTTCAAAATTGTTGTGATTGATGATGATTATTGCTCTACTCTTGAATGCTAATTGTTCATTTTTTTGTTTTGTTTTTTGTACATTTAGATGGAGAACATGGTGTATTTTCTGGTTGAGCTAGGGATAATGAATTATGCCACCATTATATACTGTCCATCAATGCTTGCTGCCTCAGCAGTCTACACTGCCCGTTGCACCATCAACAAAAGCCCTACTTGGAACGACACACTAAAACTGCACACTGGTTTCTCAGAGACACAGCTTATGTAAGTTTTTTCAATCTTCATTTTGTGACTGTTTTAAGAATGAAATTAATATAATTACATGTGTTTCTGATTAATTTTTGTTTATTTATTTATGTTCAAAACAGGGATTGTGCTAAACTACTGGTTAGCTTCCAACAAGTCTATTGGCTGCTGCTACATCATGACTAACAACAACATCAAGCAATTACTGTGTCTTGGATTTTGCTTCTAATAACAGTTGTGGAGCAATTTTTTTTTCTTAAATTTTTTTTCTTTAATTTTAAATTTGTAGTATTTTTGCTAAAAACTTTAGTACTAATTCAATTCATTTTATTCAATGGGGTGTGTATGTTTTTACTAGAGTATTTTTATGTGCTTTGAAAAATTGGTGGAATTTTGTGTTTAGAAATTGAAAGAAAATTCTAAATGAAAAAATAGGTTGCTTTCTATTAATTTTTTCAAAAAACATACAAATAAACAATATACTCAACGAATCTTATAATATGCACAGTTTAGCCCCAGAAATCCAATCCCCACCCCGCCCCACCCCACCAAACCAAAGCACCATAAAGCCACAACAGGTCCTGAATCTTCAACCACAGTCTAAAAAATCTTACCATTATGTTTTAATAATTTTATTTTGATTTATATTTTAATCTTATTATCAATTGTACCGTGCCTTCAGGCACGGGCATATACTAGTATATATATAGAATAGATTACAAACATATTGCAAAAAATAAGAACTTTAGAGGTTGTCGAAGTTGGAAAAAAATTTTTACAGAATGAACAGATTAGAGAATGAGGAGAATAAGATAAGACAATATCTCACCACCATATCACGATCGTTGATCCTCTTTCAGGTCGAAGAATGCCAATGGGTTAGGGATTTAATATGAGATTCTCAAAAAAAGGCTGGCTGAGGGCATACAAATCCAAAAAAAAACGCAGATCGTCGATCGCCGATGGCTTTTTCAGTGTAGATCGTTGCTCAATCGTCGTCGCCGTCAATATGGGTAGGGTTCTGGGAAGAGAGAGAGAGAGAGAGAGAGAGTGAGAGTGAGGGTGTATGTGTGTGTGGGTATCGAAGAAGATGAATGAATTAGGTTAGGTTAGTGTGGTGAGATTAGGAAAATGGGGGAAAATAAAATATATATATATATATAAGAACAAAAGCGGGCGGGTCGGGTTTATTGGGTAAAGAGGCAGGTCAACCGTAACCCGAACCCGAGAAAAGCCAAAAAATGGGCCCGCACCCGCCTGCCACATATCACGCATCCATCCATATGAGGTCGAGTCGGGCGAGTCAGACGGGTTGGTGTATCTGTTGATCAGCCCTAATAGCTTCTAGACTAGCTCCAGTGCAAATACCTCTGCTTATAGCAGTCCCAAACTCAGTGCCTAACCTGTTCCCTGAGGTTCAGGCTTCGATCCAAGTGCCTCCGGTGGTACCTCAAAGTAACGATACGGGCCGGTTCGATTACCCAGAGTAAATCGACCATTCCAAATTTCACTCACTTCGTTACTCTAGCTGATGTACAAGCTATGCTCGAGCAAGAGTGTAGCAAGAAGTAACTACTATCTTTCCCTAACCCAGATGTGAAGCCCCCATACTCTCAAAAGATATTTACCATGCCATACCCAACTGGGTACACAGTGCCTAAATTTATTAAGTTTGATGGGAAACAAGGCAATGCCAGAGAACACGTGGTGAGGTTCATTGAAATCCTTGGTGTCCATGGCAGTGACCACTCTCTGCACCTTCAGGAGTTGTCCAAATGACTTACTGAAAAGGCCTACAAATGGTATGTGAACTTGGCTCCCAACTCGATCAAGAGTTGAGAGGAGATGGTGAACAAGTTCCATACAAAGTTCTTCCAAGTCCAAGAGAAAGTTACAACCCTCACACTTGGGCGAGATGTCCAAAAAGAAGGCGAAGATATCCTAGACTATGTTAAGAGGTTCCAAGATAAGGCTATTGACTGTTATAAACCAGTGGATGAGGCCCACTTAGTCAACATATGTGTAGAGGGTGCCACCGCTACCCTCGCAGTAGTAGAATTATTGCGGTAACCTCTATAGGAGGGAGCTGCTTGCAAGGGGAGGCTTCATCCTCTTGAAAGAGAAAGAGTTATGAGGACAGAAATCTATACCCTTGCAGCCTTGACAATGTTAAGGCCTTGGTTAAAGAATGGGTAGTTAATGGTGAACTTATTTTGCGTCCGGTTAATGTCCCTCTAACTAAGAAGGACAAAAAATGCCCAAATTATTGTATTTATCACAAAACCACCAGACATCCTACTAGGGACTGTTGGACTTTGAAAAGTATCTTCAAGAAAAAAGTTGACGCAAATCAGTTAAAGTTCAAAGATGCCGGTAATCGTGATGTAAGGAAGGGCCCTTATCCAAACCACAAAGAGAAAGGGAAGAATGTACATATGATTGGGCACCTTGGGCCCGTGCATGATCAAGTGCACATGGCGTCCTACTATGATCAGTTAGAAGAAATTGCTAGTGGCCAACTCCCTGAGACAGTACCTGCAAAGGCAAAATTCACAGAGGACACTCATGCTCAGGCCTTGTAAAACCCTATTAAGTTTCACATCTTTTTTGACCAACTGGGGCTGAGCCAAGCTGCCAGGTTAGAAGTAACAAAGGCCCTCATTAACATCTCCAAAGTGCACCATGATGAAGTGGCTAAGGCTAAGGAGTATATGTCTCAGCGCATCTAGGAAGATTATGGAGCCATTACTTTTTCAGAAACAGACAGAGCATACCCATTTCCTCATAACCGTCCTCTTTTTGTCACAACTTACATAATGATGTAGAGTTCAAGCGTTCTTTCCTTGATGGTAGGGCATTTATAAACATCATCACTACTAACACCCTTGCAAAGGCTGGCATCCCAGAGTCCAGGATGGTCCGCCAACCCATTACTGTGACTAGTTTTGGAGGTGAGAAAAAGGTTACTAAGGGCCATGTTGTCGTGGACTTAGTAGTTGGTAAGATCCATTTCGCAACTAAGTTCCATGTGATTGAAGCAGACACAAATTATCATATGATACTTGTTAGAGCTTGGATGCACCGATATGGGGTAATCTAGTCAAGTTATCACCAATGCGTGAAGGCAAAGTTGGGAAAGCGCACAGTAACCATAAATGCGTCTGAAAAGCCATTCGGAGTGGAGGAGGCACACAATTTAGATGCATTTTTCTTTATTGCATTGTCAACGGATGAAACTCTAAGGACTGGTAAAGTTGTAGAGGTAAAATTACCGAAATAGGAAGACATTCGAGATGCAAAGGCTGCTCCAAAAAGTAGTGGGCAGAAAAGGAGCAGCAAGTCCACAAGTCCTCCACCCAAGATTGTTAAGGTGTGCGAGGGCGGCAAGACAGTTTATTACTTATGACGATCTTGAGGGCCAAACTTCATACCTTAGGAGGATGGCCTCGAGATAAATAAATGTAACGGTGATGAGTCCCAAGAAAGGTTGGTGGAGAGGCCTGAGCCCGCCCTTAAATGCATGTAAGATAGACTCAAATCACAGCAGGAAGTACTTGCTGAGGTCAACCTCAGCGGCTTACCAGGGCAGAGCAAGCCTATGTTTATCAGCGATACAATGGCTCCAGCAGCTAAAGTAGAATTAATAACACTACTGAAAAGGCACAGTGACGTCTTCACTTGGACATACGACGAGATGCCTGATCTTGACCCATCCCTTGTCACTCATCATTTAGACACTTTTTCCAACTCTAAGCCAATCAAACAGCATGCTCAAAAGTATCACCCTGATCTTGAAGCAAAGATTAAGGCGGAGGTAGAAACCTGTTACTTTTGTAAACACTTAGTACGAGGAAAGTTTTCCATACTTGGTGAAATTTTAGCCCTGTAAAAACTTATTCATGGCAGAATTCCGTTCTTAACAAGAGTTTTGTTCAACCTTAGAAGATATGTAAAAGCAATGAAAAGAATACAATGAAGAAAGACTCAATGTCTTTGCTTCTCATAAATATCAAAGTTTTTCATAGCATGATTATAATGTTCAAAAGGCAAAGGATAAAGAAAAAAGGTAGAAAAAGTACAAAGAAAAGGAGCCATAATAGAGTCACACTAAATCAAATCAAACCCTTTATGAGAGAGCCCATCAGGGTCACATCCCTAAGCAACTGAGCAACCAGCGCAGAGTCTTTCTCTTTAAACCAAGCCAGGTTTTGTCGATACTACTCCAAGGCACCCTTACACTCCTTGATAGTCTTCTCCAAGGATGCATTCATCATCACATTATTTTCATGTTCAAGGAAGCCATCGACTGCCTGAAGCCTATCCCTCATCCACGATAAGTCCAAACCATTCCTCTCAAAGCCGCTTAGGTTGGCTTCGGCACTTTCCACGAACTTGCTAGGGGTTGGCAGAATCTTCTTAGTAGCAAGGTCATGAATGAAGCTGGCAAGTGACTCCAGCAGTGCTATCTGCACCATAGATCCAGGAACGTTAAAAGCAGTAAAGGTACCAGGGTGTAACACCTGGATACAGGCAAGAATGGAGACAGCTTTGGAGGAGACCCAATAACTTAGAAAAGAAACTTTCCCTGAGGACTAAGGGAACTTTCTCACACTGCCGCTGGCTTCAATTACTAGAGGGAGACTGGCAGAGCGACTAAAGGTCTGAGGGCGACACACCTCTCCTAAAGATGGTTGCTAAGCAACATTGGAGTGGATAGATGCTGGGTGGCGACAGGGCAAACTGGTCTTGCAAGAATTGCCAAAGCTGCCTATACCATCATGTCACTCCGAAAACAGGTTGTCCATATGGTAATCCTCAACATTTAGATCTGGCACAACAGTGGTGTCCATGCCCACATAAAAGTCTCGTGATCCCCCAAGATTAGCTGGCACCTCAAGGAAGTGAGTAGGGTACAAGTTAGTAAGCTTCTCAAAAGTTGCTGGGCAACTAAGTCAGAAGCATCAACAACAGTAGTAGTACCATGAGTAACTAGGTTGGCAGTTGCCTCTACAAGTTGGGCCAAGTTTGGGGGGTCCATAACAGGAATAGCCGTTACATCTACACCTCCCTCAATAACTTAAACATTGGGAAGTGGGGTCTGTGGAACTAGTGGAGACTCAATGGACTGTGAAGAACCCCCAGATACAGCTCTTAGAGGGGGTGGTGTAACTTCTAGTGGCTTTCTTACGCCACAATCCTCTTTAGGAGTCTTTGGAACAAAATCATCTCCGCCGACAGAGGAACGGACAGAGTGAACAGAACCAGCAAGGTTTGGAGGTTTTGCATCCTCAGCAACTATATCACCCGCTGCAACTTCCACAGCATGGGGGACTTGTTTGTTTTCTACAACCTCAACAACTGGCTCAGCCTCAGTAGTTGGTTCGACCTTAGCACTTGGTCCTTCCTCAACATCTGGAAGTATCATTCTGCAGTTCTGAATCTTGTGACCCTTGAAGCAATGGGAAGGTCATCGTCGTCGTCTGAATCTGAGGAAATTCTGATGGCACCAAAAGAACCTCCGGGGCTTGAAGGTGGTATGGCCGATGGACCCTAAAAAAAAAAAAAAGATCATGTGATTACTAAAATAAATGTAAAAAGCCCAAGGAAGTAATGCAAAATCTTTTCTAAGTATGGGTACCTTTCGAAGTCTCTTCTTACTTGGTGAGGTACGTGCCTCAACAACTGATGTCGCTGCCTCTTGGGCTGCCTCTTGGGAGAAGAGCAACCTGTAGGGCTTGGACGAACATTGCCCCGGATGGATGAGGCTCCTCTACTGCAGGTAGAGATAGAAACTTGAAATGGCAGAATATACTAGTACTAGTATATGCCCGTGCCTGAAGGCACGGTACAATTAATAATAAGATTAAAATATAAATCAAAATAAAATTATTAAAACATAATGGTAAGATTTTGGCTTTATGGTGCTTTGGTTTGATATTATAAGATGAGTATATTGTTTATTTGTATGTTTTTTGAAAAAATTAATAGAAAGCACCCTATTTTTTCATTTAGAATTTTCTTTCAATTTCTAAACACAAAATTCCACCAATTTTTCAAAGCACATAAAAATACTCTAGTAAAAACATACACACCCCATTGAATAAAATGAATTGAATTAGTACTAAAGTTTTTAGCAAAAATACTACAAATTTAAAATTAAAGAAAAAAAATTTAAGAAAAAAATTAGAAGCAAAATCCAAGAGAATTGCTTGATGTTGTTGTTAGTCATGATGTAGCAATAGACTTGTTGTTTTGAACATAAATAAATAAACAAAATTCAAAACAATAGAAACACATGTAATTATATTAATTTCATTCTACAAAATGAAGATTGAAAACCAAGTAGGGCTTTTGTTGATGGATGGATATAATGGTGGCATAATTCATTATCCCTAGCTCAACCAGAAAATACACCATGTTCTCCATCTATATGTACAAAAACAAAACAAAAAATGAACAATTAGCATTCAAGAGTAGAGCAATAATCATCATCAATCACAACAATTTGAGCAAAAAATACAAACATAATTGTTAAGCTCCATTAGAGCTCTCCCAATATACTTGCTCATTTGTATAAGCCGAGATGCACACAAAGTCATTGACCAAATTTTTTCATATTGATGCCTCCTAATTGGGGTTCCCCCCACATCACCGACTTTGAAGCGAGGTAGCGACCAACAATGTTGATAGTGAGGTATAGAGTCTCTAGCATGAGTTCAAATTTGCTGTGAACTTCGATCAACCAATCCACCAGGGATATTTTCAAAAATTATTCAGGACCAATAATTAACACAAAAAAGTTTCAGAAAAATAATAATCCAAAACATATTCATCATCTACTCAAAGCAGTCAACAATGGGTTCAATCTTGACACCCTTGATGACCTTATAAATTGAAGGATTATCTTCTCCACCAAATCATGAGGATTTTAAATTTGTTGTACCTCCCCAATTCTATGTTCTCTCCTTTTTCATCACCCAATCTATCCACAGGAACCAACAACAAAAAAGAAAACAAAAGCATTGTGTTAAATGGTTTACATTGATATGGTATATTATTCATGAAAAGCTTAGGATGTGCTACTTTGTCTTATAACATCACAGATCTCATAGACAACATCCTTCAATACAATGCTTATAAATATGACGATAAGCTTTAATCTTAATCTTTCTTATAGATAGCAAAACCAATGCCTAAACAAATTGTGAAGGTGCAATCTTCACAAAAAAAAATTCAACATATCCACATCTACAACACAATAACAAATCAAAGTAAAAAATAAAACCAAACACTCACCCAAACAATTAGACTCAATGCAAATGAAAAATCAATATTAACCCAATTTTCATACCACAATCAACTCAATATATATGTACATTTTTCAATTATACATGTATATGTGTGAGGCTTAGATTATGATCGAGAATGTGACTCTGAATGGGTGCAACAGCCTGTTGCCAATAGAGAGAGCTCTCTCTTCTCTCTCCACAGTTATTTGCCGCCGCCAAGAGAAAACGGTCGTCTCGGCCCTCGACTCATGGGGGGCTGAAAGCTATCAGAAAAAAACAACATACAACCAACCACTTCTCATCGAAACAAAAATACGGAGATTCTATATACACACATAGAGAATGATCCAAACCTCCTCTACACCACCACCACCACCGCCACATCCACAGGCCGCCATCGCCATCCACATCCACATCCACTTGATTTTGAATGTGAAATCATTGGCTCGATGATCAAGAGGGCAAACACCTTTAAACTTCCCAAATTTTTGATTATTCATTAAAAAAATTTGATTATTCATTTCTGGCCAGAGAAGAATTATAAAAAAAAAAACCCTAAATAGATCAAGTCGAACTCATAAATTAACAGAAATCAATGGTGGTTCTGGAGAGAGAGGAGGAGAGGAAGTGGGAGGGTAGGGGAGAGGAGGAGAAGAGATAAAGATGTTGTTCTCAATGGTTATCTATATATGGTAGAGAAGAGATAAAGATGGAATGGGGAGTGTGTTTAAGCGGGAAACAAATTACTCTTAGTCCTTAGATTAGTTTATACATTTTTAAGCGTTGGATGTTATTATTAAAAGTCATCTCAGCCGTTGAAATGTCCTAGTAGGACAATTGTTTCTGGGACATTTTCAAAATCCGTTCTGCTTTATTATATAGATGTTTCCCCCGACCAAAGAGGAGACGGAGGAATAAGTCAGGCTGCGGAATGGGTTCCATCGCAGGGACAACGGGAGCACTGTTGCAAAAGTTGAAGAAAGAGTTGAGGTTGCGTTGCCAAAATAGCCTGTTACTGGGAGTAAAGGCACCTTCTCGACCAAGTGAAGACAACTCCATAAGGCCTAAACCCTCCACGAGTAAGGCGGTGTAGTCACAAACAAACCTCTAGAAGCTCTGATGAAAATCTGTTTGAGGTGGAAGGACGTGGGGAATACCCTGATCCATACCAAACTGTCTAAAGACCCTGTCCAGTCGATAGACGACGCTAGACATGCCTTCTAATTCCGTAAAGGGCAGAAACCTAGGACGTGTCATAGCAGCGATAAGAAGAGAGTTAGCTTGGATGCTATCAAAAGAGAAATCAACATGATGAGCCTCTAAGAAATAAAATGGGACAACAAAAATGCCTGGAAGAAGTTAGGTAACAGGGCAGAACACACACTCTTCCATGCGGTCGACGTAATCTGCAAAAAGTCTGTTGGTGCCAAGACCTGACCACCGAGAGATGCGAAGGAGGGATTGGCGCACTTGTCTTGTGACAGGTAAACCCTCTGCATCTAAAACAAGACGACCCTCTGCATCAAGGACTTCGTCAGTAAAGAAAGGCTCATGCTCTTTAGGGACGGGGCCCATAGCAGAGAATTGCTCGTAGAAAAAGGCGGTAAAGAACTGAGTGTGTACAAAGCTCGATACATCATAGCGGCCCATGGATCACTTAATATCCAAGTGAATGAGGTCAAGGCAGAAGTATAAGTTTCCCAAAAAGAGAGGGGCTAGAGGAATCTGACTGCTGTTGCAAAGTTTAACAGCCAAAGGGAACACCAGAGGATTGATGCTCTCAATGGGGTTGCTAGGAAGAACCAAAAAAAAGATAAAATAACTGACAAAGGTGGCCAGGTACAAGTCATCGCGGTAGCCCGGCTCAACTACGGAGTTGCGGCTCTCCTCTGTGATGTCACCCACAACTGGTTACAGGTCCTTGAAAAAATGTTTCAGCCAAGAAAGATAGGTGGTCTTGTCCCTCTTGGGCCTCTCCTGGAGCAATTCCCCAGTCTTAAGATCATACCTGGAGCCATACTTCCGTGCCTCTCGAAAGGCACTTTGGAGGGCGATAACAGCAACTTGTTCTGCAGAAGTCAGGGATGCTGGATCGAAGGGGTGGTATCCACGGGTACTTAAGCGTAGAAGGACAACAACATCTTCGAGGGTTGGGGTTATCTCCCCCCATGCCAAGGCAAAGGTGTGAGTGTCGCGGCTTCAACGAGAGACAACCACATTAGTGTTGGTCTGGACCTTGCGTACTGATAACTCCTTTGAAATCAAAACGACATTAAAGAGAGGAACATCCCTCAAGCGCTGCTCGAAGTCACCATCTGCAATGATGTCATCAACCCAAAAGGACCAGTCTGTTGGATGGCCCGAACAAGTGCGATAGTAGATGTATGAATGAGGAAAGTCGCCACGCTCCACGCGAAACCGCAGTACAGAGACTGGGTTCACCATATCAGCATCATCCCAAATAGCCTCACCAAAAGGGAGCAGAGGCTCCTCCAGAGGAAGGGCATTAGGAACGAAGGAGTCAATTACCTTCTAGAAGGGGTTAGCCAGCCCTCCAAAGTATAGGGCCCTCCTTCACTCAGTAGGGAGTGGGGCAGCCCTGTCAGGTAGAAACCTTGTGCTGGCCATGAAGAAGAATAAAGAAAAGTAAAGAAGTCTTTGGAAGGTTGGGGCAAGGAAGAGAAGAAGACAAAGAGACAGAAAGTGTATTGTGGCAAAAGTGGGAGACCAATGGACCCAAGGAGGGCTATTTATAAAGAAGGCAACAAAAAGGCGCCAACACACTTCCTTAGGCCCATTATGACCCGTTAGTCAAAGGGGGCACATTTTCAGAGCCAACGCAACTTCTGACCTAACCTATGCAACCCTTGGGTTACTTGTTGATGTCATATACACGCAGAAAACCAAAAGCGTGTCCCCCACGCGCACAGGGGCAAATGTAGAGGGTCAGAAATTAAATCCCAAATTAAGTATAGACCTAAGCGCTAGGGTTGTCCCTTTAAGGCGACTAGAAATAACTGAAGGAGCATGGGCTAAAGCTTAGGGGAAGTGGGCCAAAGCAAGTCTGACCCGCCAAGGGTCCAAACGAACTCCACGAAGAAAAATGCCTAAGTTAAGTTGTAGAGGCAACACATGTAGCGGGAAATTTGCTGAGGCACTTCGCCTCAACGCCGCCATTCCTAATATCTTCTGTTCCGCCGCCATCCAAAGTTGCTGAGGGAAAGAGAAAACCAAAGCAACTAAGTTGCAGGGGCAGTACTTGTAGCGCCCAAGTTACGGAGGCATTTTTGTCGGCGCTACTATCTCTAATATTGTCGGTCTTGTCATTTGAATTTGCCACGGGAAATGACTGCCGCAGCAACTATAGCCGCTGCAACCAACTTGCGAAGAGAACATCCTGCCAAGGTAATAGCAGCCTTTGGGAAAAGCTTCCCCTCTACAAGTAGAGGCTAATGCTTGGCGCTGATAACAGACCCCAAGGCATTACTAGCCTAGGGCTGATAGTAGGCCCCAAAGTTCATTTAACTTGGCGCTGATAGCAAGCCCCAATACTTACTGGTTGGAGCTGATAGCAGGCCTAGAGAAACCAGTTTACCACGACGATCCTGCGAAGATGGAAGCAGGGTAGCCCAAGTATAAGGGACTCCCTTTCCATTACCCAGGTCATCGACCTGCCTTAGTCGCACATGCAAGACTAAGGAAGCCCCCTTGGGCTTGGTACTAAGGCATGACATAGCTGATATCAGGCTTGACTATGGCCTTCGCCTTGGGAAGCTGGGGAGTTTGTGGTTAGATGGCTAAGGGTGGAGGTTTCGCTGAGGTGAACACAAACATAGCCAATAGCAAGCTAATGTAATCCTGAGAATGCTTGTACTGGCCAAATAGAACTAAGAAGGCAAGGTTCACCGCTGCAAGTGCACTTGTTGAGGTTCAGGCTGAAAATGCAAATGCAGAGGCAAACACTCCCGCTACAGCTACACTTGCTGAGGCTCAAAAAAGAGTTGCCACGCCAAACACTCCCATGACAACTACACTTGCTGAGGCTCAAAAGGTAGTTGCGGAGGCAAACAAATAGTATACAGTACATGCAGAGGGACACATGGCACCTTCAGCCTAGTGGCTCAAGATAGAATATTCCATATGATCCTTTGAGACACATGTCCTCTCTCTATTTGGCCACTTGGTGTCCTCTTGGTACTAAGGAAAAGCCTATAAATATGACCAATTTTCCAAGGTTCAACAACAGGAATTTTGGGAATTTGGGAGAGATGTTGCCCATTTTGGTACTGTCGTTGTCTTCTTCTTGAGCTACCTACTTCACCCTCACCTAGTTGTACACTCTCCAACTGCTCAGACAATTACTGCTGCTCACTCTCCAGCCATTCCACTATTGTTGGACCATTAACATAGCTTTGCCTCTCTAATCACCTTCCTAACCTTGAACCCCTCCCCCCTTATACTTCTTTAACTAAAAATTTGAACATGCCTTGCACCAAAATTCATCACTACCACCGTGTCAAATTTGCACTACGACTAAAACCTATTAAAACTACCATATCAATTTTTCACCGCAACCAAAATTACCTCTCTTTTCACCTCTTAAATTTCAATTTTCTTTCAAATTCAACTTTTTTACTAAAATATTAAAATAAAGAAATATAGAGGATAGGATTGTACAAAAATTGCCTAACTCGTGAAATGACTTTTTTTTATAAACTCAGTTATAATTGTTATTTAATTTTAAATAAATTATTAACCTTATTTAATTATGTGTATAGCACGAATTTTATGCTAATTATTACTCATGCCAAAGGAATAAATTCAAATTTGAGTCACGAATTTTTTAGAAGTATTTTGGAAAGATGGTTAAAAGATGTCTTTTGGCTTTTAATCAAGTTTTTTGACTTTTTTGAAAAGTGATTTGGGAAGTTAGTAAAAAGTGATTTTTTTACTTTTTTTTGTTAATATTTGTTTATGATGTCATGTCACCATGTCATAATGTACAAATACCAAAATACCCCTTCCCTATTGTATAATTATAGATTTTCTCCTCTTAATCTCCAGCACCTGCAAATAATGGAGGGTATAATTGTAAATTTTCATGCTGCATTTTATTAGCCTCCCAAATGGGTTCCAGGACAAAAAAACCACGTTTGGCTTTTTGAACAAACGCCCAAACGCGGCTTATTACCACATTCCCAAAAGAAGCCATAGATGCCTAACACTCAACACAAATGGAACAAATACAGTGGGTGTAAACCATGGGTAATATTTGAAGGATTGAGTTTCTCTCATATTCATATCTCTTTGTGAGAGTATTAAAGAAGGGCTCTTAGAATCTATCACACGTCTCGTTTCAATAATTCAAGTTGTTCATTTGTAAAACCTTCAATAAATATCATTCATGAAAAAAAAAATTCTAATAATCATAATATTTTTATTTTACCACATTAGTTTTTAAAAAATAGATGACAAATATATTTTTGAAAATAGATCATTTATTTTTTAGAGATAAATACAATAAAATAAAAATGTTACGATTATTAGATTGATTTTATTTTTTTCATAAATGATATGCATGAAAGATCTTACAAAATAAATTATTCAGATTATCAATATAAAATCCGTGATTCAAAATAAACCCCATAAACCCTTCGAATTCTCTTATACTAAAATATAAATATGAAAGAAGTTCCATCCATATATTTGAACTATGAGTGGCACAATCGCGTTTGGAAATATATTATTTTAATAATTTTTTAATTTTTTATAAAAAAATTATATAAAAAAAATAAAAAGAGAGTGACTGATGATTTATAATGATATTTTTATTTTTTAATTAAAATTAAATATTACCAAACGAGGCGCGGGACAGGCTCTACAATACGCGTTCGGAAGTGAGGAGAGGGCATGGTCCTAGTTTTCTCCGTCCTCAAAAAGGAGTGGCCATTAGAAACATGAGGTTGACATTTGTTGAATGACTCCGTCCGCCGGGTGGCCTTTCCTCGAAAATTCCAGACACTTGGCGGTTGGGTCAAGTGTCTCTCAATGAAAATGCCAACACACAAATATGCAAATTGGAGTCGATATTAATGCAGTGTTGCTTTAATTTAACCCATTTGCGCCAGCACTATCATATGATGTGTCCCCTATCTTAAAAAAGAAAGACTGCCCATACATAAATTAATCATATATAAATAAAATTATATTAATTAATCACACATATGGAGCTCATTATAAAAATTTCTACTCCATTTAGATTGAGTGATTTGGTAATAAATAAATTTGTATATTTCTCTTTATCTATATATATTACTTATTTGGATAAGTAAAGAAGGGAGAAATAGAATGAAATGAGAATCAAAATTGTTAAAATTTTATTTTATTTTATAATTCTCATTTTGAATCTCTCCAAAAGTAGAGAGATTGGGAGATAATAGAAATCAATCAATTACGATTTTCTTATAATACTAAAATTATTTTATTATAGAAAATATATTAAAAATAAAAATAAGTTACAACTATAAAAGGTTATTTTGGTAACATATTATTTCTTCTCTTATTTATCTTTTCTTTTGTCTCTTATTTATCTAAACAAGATGGAAAGAAACATAGGTAGTGTTTGGTAGAGTTTTAGAGATATTATTTGATAATAGAGTTGTATTTTGAATTTATGAGTTTTGAAATTATAATTTGAGTGTAGAAAATTTGTTTGATTATGAGTTTTGAAAATAGTATTGAATTGAGTTTTGAGTTAAGTGTTGTTAGGTTTTTGTTATTGGCAATTCCGGAAAAAAAATGCAGTTGAAATTGTTTGTTCGCTCGAGCGAAGGAATGTGCACTCGAGCGAAGAATTCTTGGTTCCAGAAATTTTCGCTGACTGTAAAAATACTGAGAAGTTGCATTTCTCACTCGAGCGACACTTTGGTGGCTCGAGCAAAGACATTTGGAAAAACACACGTTTTAGTTTCCTTGCTCGAGCGAGAGATCCTTCGCTCAAGCGACCTTCGCGGCCCAATTTTCTATAAATGTGTGTTTCAGTCAGATTTTAGGACTACGGTTTCCAGATCTTCTTCTTGGGTATTAGGATTTTTATCTGGAGCTTCTTTGCTTGTTTCCTTTGATATCTGTGAAAGTTTAATCATGAATTGAGTAGATTATATCAAAAGGTTTGATTAGTTTGTTTTATTCACAAAAGAGAGAGTTATTCTTCTGTGGGTTCCATGGAACTTGAGCTTGAAGCTTTGGTGGATTCCAGAGTGGTTCATCGTCGTAGATTCGACATCGGCGTTGTAGATTCAACGTTGGGCAATACAATTCCAAGGTGAAGACGGGGCCGGAAGAGATACATTGGGGTCAGTTCGATTCAGGCGTGGATTCGCTAGGTAATAGAGAGTACATTTGTTTAATTCCTTTATGTCTTCTTAGTGGATTGTTTTGTGACTTTTGCCCGTGATTTTTTATCACAATTGGAGATACTCTAATTGTGATTTTTCCATGTAAAATCATTATATTGATTTGTCTTTGATTATTTGATTGAGATTATTATTTACTGTTTAAAATTGATACATAATCACAAATCAATATCTAGAGAATTTCTAGATTTTTCAAGTGTTGAATCAAATTTTGAATGTTTGATGTGATATGTGAAATAAGAAAATTTGTTTAGTTATGAGTTTTGAAAAAAGTTTTCAAAACTTAATTCAAAAAGTTATAACTCATAACTAAATACACAACTCAAAACTCTTTTAAAAATTCTGTTCAAAACTCCTAACCACACTCTTTTCAAAATTCAATTCAAAAAAATAATTATTAAAAAAATAACATAAATTTTTTTTAATTGAAAACATTACAAACAAGATAATTTTTTTTTTTCAAATTAAATATTCAATTACTATTTTAAAATAACTTTTGATTGTATATTTGGTTGGAATTATTTTTTTAAAATATTTTTTTATTTAAAATATAAAAAAATATATTATTTTTGTTAACAAAAAATCAAAAACAAAATTCTCTTTTTTTTTTCTTCTAAATAACAGGTGCCAAAAAAAAAAAAAAAAAATTTCCGGTCACATCCGGGAAGATGACCAGGTGGACCCAAGTTGCGCTTTTCAAAATTCAAAATTCAAAATTAACAAAAAAACTCTGTTCTCCAAACAGAAGTTGAAATGAGTTTTGGAATATTATATTAGAATTAATTTTTCAAAACTTTAACCAAACAAAGCATTGAAAACGACTCAAGAATCATGTTTCCAGAGTTGCTCCAAACACAGAATTTTTCTCTGCTTTTATTTTTTCTTCTAACTTGTGGAATCATTTTTTTTTTTCTTCTCTCCTACGTTCCCAAATATTGTGTTAAATTATTCTACTTATATTTTATGTGGTCTATTTTGTTGTTATTTTTGTGTCTATAAACTTGTTCTTCTGATAATAGCCCACCTACACTCTGTCAAGTCTTCGTTTCTTTATTTTAAAAAACAAATAACAATACATTATTTGTGTTCCAAAATTTTGAGATTTCCATCCTTCTCAATTTGTATATGAAATGAATACGTCTATTCAATTCATTTCATAAGATTATAATACATCATTAAAATTTTAAATTAACAAATCATAACTATAATGTCATTTTACTTAATAAAAAAAAAATCATTATCTTTTAAATTTTCATTTAAACTTTTCTTAATTGGAGGGAAAAAATGAAGGAAAAATTACTTATAAATCCCATATTGGGAAATGTTGGTCTATCTAGTCCTAAGTATTTTTTCTTAAATTATTTAGTCCTTTTTATTTTTGGTATGATATATGTTTTTGATTTATTGTATATGCAATTTACATTTTTATCCATATTGATTTCATTTTAGTGATGTTGCTAATGTAGTTGATATTTGCTAATGTTTTGTTGATATGGGCTAATGGAGTTGATGTTGATGAAGCCGTGGCCCGTCATCTCTGTTGGAAACTGTTCACAACATATATAAATATATATATATATAAAGAGAGAGATTCAAAGAGAGACCCTAAATTAGGGTTTTTGTTCCTTCCTATACACCACACCGTATATATATATTCACAATTCATTTGCAGAGAGAGAGAGAGAGAATTCAAGAGTATTCATCAATGGCACCGAAGAAGCAGAGAACGGTGAGTCGGAACCCAGATCTGATTCCCGGAGTAGGGAAGTACTCGCGATCTCAAATGTACCACAAGAGAGGTCTATGGGCAATCAAGGCCAAGAACGGCGGCATATTCCCTCGCCACGACAAGAAACCCGCCTCTGCCAATGTAGTTGATGATGTTGAAGATGTTGCTGATGTTTGATGATGTTGAAGATATTACTGATGTTTTGTTGATGTTTGATGGTTTTTTGTTGAAGAACAGATCTGATTTGATGATGTTTTGTTGGATCTTATTCGATCTGATTTGAGGGAAGTACAGATTTGATTTGAATCTCCTCCAACACCACTGAAGAACATCACTGTGTTGATGATATTTTGTTGATGTTGATCTGATTTGATGATGTTCTGTTGATGTTTGATGTTTGTTGATGTTGGATGATGTTTTGTTGATGTTCGATATTGTTGATGTTTGAACATGGTCGATGTTCGATGATGTTTGAACATGGTCGATGTTGTTGATGTTCGATCTTTGTTAATGTTTGATGATGTTTTGTTGATGTTTGTTCTGAATGTTCTTGATGTTCTGAATGTCCTGAATGTTCTTGTTGTTGTTGATGTGCTTGAATGTTTTGAACGTTTGAACATGGTCTTCATGTTTCTGAATGTTCGATGTTGATGATGTGCTTGAATGTTCACAATGTTGATGATGTTAAAGATGATGTTTGGAGAATAAGGAAAATTTAAAAAATGTCTATAGTAAGCTTTTTGGACAATTCGGTAAATTATGCATAAACACCAATCCAAAATTATTCCTTCAATTACTGACCCAAACACATAAAAAAATGGATACTAATGTCTTTACATATAAAATAAGACCTATTAATTTGACAAAAAAATATCGAAACTAAATGAATTAACATTCCCAAATTAAGAATTTAATGGTGCTTTTCCCAAAAATGAAGGACTACTCATCGACTTGAGGTATTATTTCAAGTCGTAATAAGTCTATCTGAAATCTATCTTACGGTCAAACTTTTATGATTGTTTTTGTAAGTTTTTCAAAGTTTTATTGAGAAACTAAAGAAAAGTCTTAACGAACCAATAAGCATACACCAAGTTGAGAAAACAATCGTCCCAAACTTGTATCTCATCAATAGAAAGAGCATATCGCGCAATTCTATTCAGGACTCAATTACATGTTTGCGGACGGAAACAAAAGGAAATTGCTAGGCCCTCCTCACTAGAGGGTCATCTATCCAAATAAATATATTTCGTGTGAGGTCTACAGTTTTGATAATCCAATTCCATGAGCTATGGAGGAAAACAAATAGGGCCTTGCGAATTTACTGAAGCACTTCACCATGAAGTTGACCCATGTGGGACTAAAGTGGACTTATTTTGGTGATCTAAATTGTTAATTTCATATAATTACTAAGAAAATTATTTATGCAAAAAATAAAATTGATCTAATATCGATTGTTATACTATAAGATCATTTTAAATACGACATACATATTTTAATAATAGACCGTCTATTTGTTATAATATATAGTGGCCTTATTTGGCAAAGGCTTTTTTTCTTTTTTTTTAAATTTGGACTAAAATTCACAAAAAGACATAGGCTAAAATAACTAATAAGACAAAATGTCACATTAAATCTATAATCATTTCACTTTTTCTCTTATAAATATTATATCTAACTAAAAAAAAAAATTCAACCCCAAATACAAATATTTTAGTATATTAAAATAGCAAAAAATTAAAATAGACTACTAAAATAGCTAACTTCCTAAACGAGGCCAGTATAATTTGATCATGTGATTAATTATGTCTAACAATTCAATTTTATGCATGTATGTGCTTCTTAAGTTCCCAACTTATCATATGAGATGATCGTTTCATATCATTAAGATTGGTACAAATTAATTTTATAATACACTAATTTTATTTATAAAATTGGGATATTTAATTTTAATAAATTTAAACTCGAAATGTAAGAAGTAGTTTTTTTTTCATCTTTGTCCTCGTAAAGCAGGATATCATGGAAGGCAGCAAGTTGCTTTCATTTCCAGTATTTAGTTGTAAGAAGATGGAGCAGATTAAATGGATAACAAACTACTATATAGTACGACCCATCAATATGGATTTAAAAATGAGTAACCCAACAATATTTTACTATTAGAGTAGGTAAAGCTATCAAGTAACGACCATTTTGATGTTGACATTTTTAGATAGATGTGTTGATATCAAGATTAACACTTTTGTTTTTTCCCTACCAAATCCTTTTAATATAAGGAAAAAGGTTCGGACCTCCTCCACCCCTCCCCCTCCCCCTCTCCCTCCGGCGACTCCTCTGTCTTTGATTGGTCGGATTTTTTTTTTTTTTTTTTCTCCTTCAATCACCACTCGCCACATGTGTATAGAGTGGTGATTGGAGGAGTCTCTATCAAAACCCTTAATATAAATTGAAACAGGAGTTGAACACCTCTTATCCAATCAAATTGGAGAGTTGTTGAATTTGATTGGCTCATCCTGACCTGAGATCCCTTTCAAATAAAAAATATTTATGTAAAAAATTAAATTAATCAAATAATATTAATCATGATGATCGAATTATATTTATCTTAAAAAAATATATAGATATTTAGTTTTTAAAATTATATTTACTGTCATTTTATAAAACAAATGTAATCTAGTGATATACTTACTAATATCAATCAATTTTATTTTTACATATATTATCTTCTTAACAAGTCTTACAAAATAAACATTTCGAGTCACTCGAGTTACACCCCACCCCACTTAACTTTCAACACACCTACCCACTTAACTTTCAACGTACCATTATATTTTGTTAATGAAACTATAAATTGACCTAAATACTCTTATCTTAATCCTCTCTTCTAACCTAAATCTCCACTTTACCCTAATTCTTATAGCTTTGATTTATGTCAAATGAGAGTGGCCAGCCAAAGTAGATATTGTAGGCCATGAATAGATAAGGTTTCTTTAGCAACTGGGCTCAGGTTTGTGACCTTTTTATAGCTTGTCTCCTAAAGATGAAGAAAGATCTCATGCAAAATGCAGATCACAACTGAGCATCAGAAGTTCATTCACATCAATCAGCAGTTGTTTCCCAGTCTCAAGGTTTGATTAGGTTTTTTGTTTGCAAACTATCATCATGGCTGCAAAATTGAAAGAGAAAACAGATGAGATCAAGGCCAAGTTAAGAAAGCCAGTCAGATTATGATCCGAAACCAGAAAAGTCCTCTTGGGTGGACTGAATATATTTCGCTTAGAATCATCCACCAAACACATTTCCTTTATTTTCAAATGTGATTTCAGATTACACAGATGATCAACTATTTCAGCCTAAAAAGCTCAGTAGTAAAAGGCACACATTCCAGAAACTGAGATCAGATATCAAAACAGCCAATAAGGCAGCACATTCATGCTATTCGACTTATAACTCCACATTCGAGCAGAAAACAAAAAACTGATAATTCCACGGTTACACCTATTAGCATAATTTGGATTCCTTGTACCAAGTTTAATTTCTCTATGAAAATATAAGGGATTTGAAATGGTCCTTCGATTGAGCAGAATGCTAAATCTGGATTCATGCAGATGCACCAAATAGTTGGGACAAGACGTCATTGAGTTGAGCATACAAAAACACGCGCTTTAAGCCAATTGAGTTGATAAAAACCAAAAATAGCTTTAGTCCAACTCATTTAACAGCCAATTTTTCTACCAAAAATATTTTCATAGATATATCAGCATTCAAATTTTCAGTACACAACTTGTTCGATAAGGTTTCAAAATTTACATCAATGCGAAAATGTCCCCCCTTTTTTTTTTCCCTTTCTTTCTTTCTTTGTTCATGTTTTCCCCACCAATCAACCATAACTTCATAGCATACCACAGAATTCAAACTGAAGGCATAAGAAGTGAGTAGCTGTAGAGAAAATAATAATAAAAGCCCATTTTATTTCTTATTCTTCTATCATAGAAGTATGTTTATCTTTTCAACATTATTCTTATACTACAAAAAGAGGCTTGATCCAATAACCATATTTATGTTTATATTCTTAATGAATTCAACATACAAAGCAATCCTTGGAAGACTTATCGCCTGAAACCACTTCGATCGATGCTCCTGCCCTGTTTCTATCCTCTGTATAAAAGACACCAATGACTTCCATATCTTCTTCTCCTCTCAGTTCAATTTATCAACACTGTCATATTTTTACAGGAGCTGGCAATGGATAATTTGAAGACTCTGCACTATACAAAAACCGCAAGCAAGCACACCGAATTTGAAGCATAGGACCTCCTACGTACCAGACTCGCCGAAGGCATATATACATACAGCGAATGGAAAACCCATGTCGTGATTGAGCTATTGCGCCATTTGAATCATCTTGACCTTCCCAATTTATGAAACAGCTCTCACTAAATCACTCTGATCAACTAGATATCGAAGCTTGCCAAATTGACTCTGTAAGTGAGCAACAAACAACATTATTAGTTTCATAAGTTACATACTTCATTGAACATGTAGCATATATGAATGCACACAGATAATATCTATCAAACCGAATAGGACGTAAATTCTTGAAGTTAGCAAGACAAAAAATTTAAAGAATGATTGATTTCATTCTCTGAAATTATGACAATGCTAAATCCTAAACTTAGAACTTTTTTATCAAATTGATCACAAATTATCTCAATACATAGAATTTGCATTATGATAAGTCAAACCCATATCAAATTAAAGCATATACATGTAGATAAACTGATGCACATGAACATATAATCAAAGTTCACATCATTAGTCCAAAAACAAAAGCAAGCTAGTACCCAATTATCTACAATCTGAAAATAGTGAATTGGGATATAAAAGAGAAGAGAAGGACCTTAGACACAGTTTTGGCAATGAACTTTTTATCTAGAATATCAGGGGGTGGAACAGCCATACAATCTCTTGGTGTTTCAAACAAAGAAAGAGAGAATTGCTTATAAACAACACCAACATCAAAGTAAATCAACCCAGAGCTGGGAACATCGACGCGAATTTCCTTAACAGGGAACCAAAGAAACAAATCCTGAGCAGAAATGCCAGAAAGTCCAGCGATCTGACCATAAGACAGAGTGCCCGAAACGTTTCGATCGTAGTGCAATTCGTTCTCGAACTTGGCATTGCATTCTTGATCCAAGTGGACCTGAAATTTGCCAGTGTCGTCGAATTCAAAGTCCTCGACGCCCTTTGGGAGCAAACCCATGGGCAGTCCATGGGATCGAAGGACTTCGTATATGGACAATGCTTCGGAGGCCGAAACAGAGAGATGGGTCTGAAACAAAAGAGAAAAGAAAATCAAGAATTGGGGAAGAGGAAGCATTGTTCTGTTTGGGTTGTGTTTTTTGTGTTATAGCATAGGACACCCCCCTTGAGGTGAGGAATTCTAGACAGAGTTTTTGTGCTTTAGAGAGAGAAAGTTAAGGGTTTAAGAGGGTTGAGGAGAGAGAAAATGATGGGGAGAGAGAGAGAGAGAGAGAGAGAGAGAGAGAGAGTGGAGGAGACAATATGCCAGCAAGAATACAGAGAGGATTAAGAGAAGGAGAATGATCAATTATTGGATTTGGACTGGGTCCTAGGGATATTCTACAACCGGGTTCAGTTTGCAAAACATTTCAAACGAATAAATGATGAGTACGTGTACAAGTGAGGGGCATAATTGTAATTTTATCTGGGATGGTTGGAACATTTGTTATGTTTAGTTTATGTCTGAACATTTGTGGTACAGAGTGGACACGACAGAAATATCTTTTGACACGTGTTGGACATTGGATGGTGACTTGTTCACAAATTGTTAAAAAAAGAAATGGTGATACTACTGCGCGCGTGAATGGCCGTGGGGATCACAACTTGACGAGCTGAAGATGACAACTTGTTTCAATTTTGGATAAATAATAGCAACCCCCCTTAAGTTTTCAAAATTACAGTCAATGTCACAATTTTAATGTAATTCTAATGATTACCCTCAAATTTAAAATTCGTATATAACATTTAAGTCCAGCCTATTAATTAACAGAAAATGTTTGGAATCCCCTTTGGAGATGATTCCCACACCCTCAAAGTGATCCTGACCCTCTATGTTTAGGGAGGCCCACTCATAAATGTGTGGGGTTTACATCATGAATGGTTTAGATTTGTAGAGGTCTTGTGAGAGTGAGGGTCTCAATCATTACTCTTAATTAATAGTTAGTTTTTTTTTTCAGTAGAACTGTTTTATTTCATAAAATTTTAATTTTTCCTTTACACTAATTAACAATATATATATATAATAAAACACAATAATTTTTTTAAATATCTCTTCCACACAATTGATTAGAACAACTGATATTTACTTGTCCATAAAATGGCTAAAAAATTAATTGTCTCATTTCTCTCACTGACCCCTTGTTTATACCATTAAACTAAATGCCATCAATACTACCATGCTCACATGATTATTGGTCACTTTCTACTATCGTCGATACCTATGACTTATTGTCACATTGTCACCACTGTTCTTATATTTTTATACCGTCACAACTAAAACTAATGTGATTGCCATCGCAAAACCCCAATACCTTGTCACTAATCTTGATTTCCAATACCACAAATCTCTTTACTTCACCACTCTCACTAATCCTAACACTCTAATTCTTTTTCAAACTTTAAGAGAAATTAGCATAATTATCAATTTTTCTTCTATTATTAAGGTGATTCACGCCTAGATGGCCAACTTGTAAAATAATTAATGGATAAATTATGTATTATATTATCGATCCCTTTAATTTGAACAAAATTTTACTTTGATTTTCATATAATTTTATAAGTTTAAATCTCACTCTTTTAATTACATTTCAATATGATCCATCAATTAGTTACCATTAGTATTTTGGAAGAAAAAAGCAATGTGAAAATTACGTAAGAAATTCAGCAATTCATGCCTAAGAAAAAAAGTTACATAGGTGGTCAATATAATTTTTGACAAATTTCACTGTGCCACCCTTAGTTTTCTACGTATTATTTTTTCTTCTAAAATGAAACGGCAATTAATGAAGAAATCATACTAAAATAAAATTAAAAATGTAATGATTACATTAATAAAAAGGTCAATTACACTGACATCATCTAAGATTTTTATAAAATATAACAAATTTATAATTTTAACATAATTACATTAAGTTCCTTAAAGTTTTAATCACGTAATATTTAATTTTATTTTCATCAATAATTCATTACTTACATAAATAGAAAAATAATATTCTCATATTTTTTAGATAGGAATGTATATTATTTCTTATTTATATTTTTGCCTTCATATAATCTTATTAGTTCCGGTAACTTTAACTTTACTAAAAGATATACTAATATAATTATGTTTAAATTGTGAAATTTATTATATTTTTTTTAAACTTAAAAATAAAATTTTGCTCAAATTAAGAGGATGAATCTTGTAATTTACCCATAATTTATTATGCTGCTAAAAGTACGGAGAAAAAGAGAGCAAGAGAGATTTGGATAAGCAAGAGCGCGATTCAACAAATTGCAGAGGGGTGCACTTGGGTTGAAGTAGGTAGGAGAGAGAGAGAGAGAGAGAGAGGTTTTTGTTTTGAGAGATGGATCCAAAGAAAGTTTAGCATCTTCTCATAATAATAATCCAATGTTAAAGATAAATGATACACAAATATGTATATATCTATTAGACTTTGTTTGATTCATAAGATTAATAGTGAATGTATTAATAATCTGATCAAATTAGTGTGGTATTCACTATTTAATTGGATTAGTAAGATAAATTATCCACTTGTTCAGTGTTTGATTTGTATTAGATAAGAAAATATATGAAGGTAAAAGAGTTTTTTTAACTTGGGATATATAATCTCACCCTTATCCCATTACTAATAATCCTTCAAATTGTTGGATTAAATATCTATTGGATTAATAATCCTGAAACAAAATTTTAAAACAAATACAGAATTATTGGGTCCACAAATTAATAATCACAATCTCATATTCTAATTCTATTAATCAAACATGTCCACAGAGAGAGAGAGAGAGATAGATGGGGATGGGTGAGGCTGGCGTGTTGCTAATTTATATAATCTTGTCTTGGCATGAACAAAAACCTTTGTCTCCCAACTGCAATTATAGACATTATGTGGCCTTGTTCGGTCAATTAATATTTGCTTCAAATAGGTCTATAAGATTCTGATACAGGCTGTGCACTAGTTAAATTAAATTTAAATTTCATTATTGTTGTATCTGGGTGGATCACTACTACAATCCATCACATCTTATGATTATGATTGAATTATATGATAGTTGTATTTAGAATATAACATTTTAACAATATAATTATAGCACATCAAAATTCGACCTTAATAATATAATTTGAAAATAACTATTCAATATGTTTAGATCTTATATGTATTATTTTGTAAAAGTAGCGAACTACTGAATTATAGATGCCAGAGTAAGGTGCAATCAACTATAATTCATAATACTAAGGTGATGTTGGTTTCATGACATTCAGATATTCCCTTTAAGGGCCTTTTTTGGTCAAAATACAATTTTTAGTGTAAATTGCATTTTTTATTTTTCTAATTTGACCCAAATTTTAATTTACTTCCTATTTGTTTCAAATTAAACAATTTAGTCATTTTGTTCAAGTTAGAGGCTCAAATTAATGATTTTGTGACACTTATCAATCTTTAAGGTCATGTTTGATTCAAAAGATTAATAGTGAAGTATTAATAATCCTATTAAATTAGTGTAGTATTGACTATCCAATTGGATTGATATCCATTGGATTAATAATCCCACCCCTATCCCATTACTAATAATCCTACAAATTTGTTGGATTAATTATCCATTGGATTAATAATCCTAAACCAAAATGTTAAAACAAACATGAGATAATTGGACCCACGAATTAATAATCTCAATCCTATGCTCTAATCCACCCAATCAAACATGTACTAAGTGTACACATAGACAAAAATAAATAAATGAAAATTTGGATGAAATAATCATTTTGTTCAAATTAAAACGATAAGGATCAAAGTCAAAGTTAGGTCAAACTATATAAATGAAAAGTATATTTTAACTGAATCCATAATATTAAGTTGCGTCTTATAAGAAGCTCATGCCAAAATACATTAATGCCTAAGGTCCTTCGCCTAATATTTTTATTGTGAAAATGACAAATTTGACAATTTTTTTGTCCATAAACTCTCATCTTCTAAAGGTTTTTTTTTCCTCTTATTTTCTATAGCTTTTTTATTCTCTCTCTCTCTCTCTCTCTCTCTCTCTATATATATATATATAGCAGTGAAGCATCTACCATTATTTCCACTGTTCATAACTATATCTCATTGCCTCTGTCATCTACAATGGAGTCGCTTTTATCTCTTTCTCTACTACCACTGTCTCAAATCTACCACTGTTAACCACCTCTTTCAATATTTGCCTCTATCATCTCAAATATGCCATTGACATCCTTAGACATATGTTCTTTATTAGATCTGAGTGTTTTATCCTCTCTCTCTCTCTCTCTCTCTATTCTCCATTTATTTTTTCCATTTATGGTACCCCATTTGTTTCATCATTAACTTGATACATGAATTTTACTTTCTTTGTTGTTGTAGACAGTAAAATTTTATTCTATAAACTATGAATTTTTGCTTTGTAAACAATGAAATTTCACTGTATTTTCATACATACTATTTTAAATTGACAAGTAAAAATGTGAAATTGAGAGAATAATTTTAATATTGACTAAATTGAAGAGTACAGAATGATAAAATTATTTGAATATGTAAATCATTTTTTATAAGAATAAAATTCACTATTTTTTTCAAATGTAAATCTATAACTGAAATTGAAATTAGCTAAAATTTCACTAGGTTGTTAATAACACTATCAGTGAATTTTGAATAGATTTTTTGTAATTTGTTTGGGTAATGGTAGTGTAGATGGCAGTGGTTGGTAGTAGTAGTGGAATGATAGGGTTGCCGTAAGTTGTTGTTGAAAAAAAGAAGTCATTGGAGAAAAATAAAAGGAGTTGTTGTAAAATGGTTGATAAAGAATCTCACCTAAAAAAGGTTGTCGGAGAATAACCACTACTGGTCATTAGTGGTGACCGATAATAGCTAGAGCTAGTGGTAGTGGTGTATGAGGTGGTAGGGAAGAAGACTAGTGAAATTTCAATTGAGAATATTTTTATCATATTTTAAACTTTATATTTGATGAAAGAAATGTAAGAAATTTGGAATTAAGGGACCTGTTACCAGAAGACCTTTTTTTATTTATTTATAATTTATGGTGGGATAGTGAATGAATTTATATATATATTCATTAAATTATTGTACTATGTTTAATTATTGTTGTATATCGGTGGATCACTATTACAATCGATGATATCCTATGATTCAAACTGAATTATATAATAATTGTACAAGAAAATTATAATTATAGTATATTAAAATTTGATCTTAATAATATAATTTGAAAATAACTATTGAATATGCTCCTGGGTCAATTGGGAGAGTAAGGGTTGGTCATCTGAGATATGCAAATCTCATTGTAGATCTTATTGTATTATTTGGTAGAAGTAGCCAGCTACTTAAATTATTGATTCCAGAGGAAGATGCAATCAATTACAATTCATAATAATACCAAGGTCATGTTGGTTTCAAGAAATGCAGATATCACCTTTTAAGGATTTTTTGGTCAAAATGTAATTTTTAAGGTAAATTATATTTTTAATCTCTGTAGTTTGACTAGGGGTGGGCATCCACTGGGCTGCGTCGGATTCGACTGGGTTTGTACTATATAATGACGACGTATGTCTCATCTTAAGTAGGAGTGAGCATCGGCCCGTTGGCTCGTCTAACCCAACTCTATTTTTTTAGGATTTTAAAAAGTTGTTTTGGTTTATAGGGTCGAGTTAGGCTAATATTTTTAGCTTAATATATTAATGGGTTGAGTTTGGAATTTATACTTCCAACCTAGCTTGGCCCGACCCACTATTAAATTAATTAATTAATTATAATATATTAAAAAATATATTTTTTGTTGGGTTCTATATTTTATCTTTGTTGATTTTATTGAAACTCACATTTGTGGTGATGTGCGATTGAGCTTATTTTTTAAAAAAAGGTCTTTTATACACAAAATTCTTTAATTTATAATGATATCAGCATATTTATTTAAGAAATATAACGCATGGTTGAATTTAATTACGAAATATTTTTTTTTAAACATATAGTCTGATAGGTGGAGTTAGAACTTATAATTATTTTTTAGATTGGATTTGGGCAAATGTAGATGCCCAATTTGGGCCGGGTCAGGCTTGGACGCCCACAAAATCTCTTATTATGTAGTGTCGACCCGATCCAAATCTGACTTGACCCGACGAATGTCTACCCCCAATCTCAAGTCTGACCCGACCCAACATCAATCTTAACTTTAGTGCTTGTTTGGCATATACTAAAAAAGTATATTTTTTTGCATACATATACTTATTTAGATCATATCAATCAACATCTATCAACATTTCCTCTCTACTTTTCTATCCATTTTCTCTACTTTTGTACACATTTATTTTATAAAAATTCAAAAAATGCACTTATTTAGAACATCTCAAACATCTAGTATCCCAAGTTCAACATTAAGATAACTTTTAAATCCCAAACCGATCCAATTAACTCATTATAGGTGAACTATTAAACATATATTTTTTAATTTGGAAGAATATTAAATGAATTAAACCATTCTTATAATTATCTGGTTTTGAGCCATTAAAAAAATCTATTTGCAAATTATCATCCATTATATCATTTTAAACTTTCTCCATGTATTTGCCTTTGAGAACTTCCATGCCAATTAATCAATAATAGTCTTATTTTTTTAGAAGTAGACAGGCCAAGCTAGGTCAAGACGGGGTGAGAAATTCCAAGCCTGATCCAAAAATTAAACGGGCTTATAAACTTATCCAGCCCAGTCTTATGGGTCAAAATATTTTTCCCTATCCTTCAAAGCATTGGGCTGGGATGGGTGAGTTGGGTGGGCCACTGGGTCGATAACGACCTCTATGTTTGACCCGAATTTTAATTTGCTTCGTATCTATTTTAAATTGAACAATTTAATCCCTTACACTTTAAGTTTAGGTCAACTTGGTCTTTCTTTCAAGTTGAAGGTTAAGAGATTACTAATTTTAGAACACTCGTCAATATCTTGAAGTGTACAAGTAGGAAAAATTAACAAAAATTTAGACAAAATGACCAAATTGTTGTTGTTAGCCTCTCACCAAACTATTCACTAGTTTTGCTTGGGTAGAGCCTTGAGGTGTTGATGCTCCATATATATTATACACATCAGATATATTAGAATTCTTGAAAAATTGTTTCATCTTCTTCCCACAAAGTCTCTCTCTGTCTGACTTTCTCTTTCAATAGTAATTTGAATTTTTTGTGGTGTTGTTATTAGTATTTAGGGAAAACTTCACTTTACTTCCCTATGGTTTAGGCCATATGCGGATTACCCCCTGACTTTCGAATATCACCACATAACCTCCCTACGGTTGATGGAATAAAGTGCACAATTACCTTTTCCATCTATTCTAACATGTTGTGCAGCACACGCGCCTAATATGCAAATGGACATGATAATATGATTTTTTTCCTCCGAATTGAATGACTAAAATGCCCTTATCTTCATCATCAATTTCCAAAACCGATCCTTATTTTCTTCCTCCAACTCAAAGCCAAGAATAATGAATAAAAATTATAGAACTTCTGAAAATCAAAACCCCTCAAAAACCCAAAACAAAAACCTAAATTAATTTAAACAACATAATTTGTAGCTATATATATAAGTTGGGAATATGGTACAAAAATATAATCTGTAGCTATATATATGTATATATATATAATCTTCTTTGATTTCTCTCCAAATTATAATCTGTAGCTATAATCTTCGTTGATGATGATGCTCACCAAAAGCATCAACAAAGGAGTGGTATAGAAAAGTGATTGGAAGTTAATCTGAGCACAAACCCACCTAAAAAAATAAAAAACAAAACAAAATACAAACTTCTTAGATCTGTAGGTTTCTCTCTAGCTTCCAAGACTCCAAGATTCCAAGACTGCCAGAGCTCATCCGAAAAACCTCTATACCCAATCGTAGATCATCAACATTCCCAAATGCAAACAAAATTTACAAACCCACTTCAAACTTTCACTGATATATATATATATATAGAGAGAGAAGGGCAGATGATGAGCTTGAAATAGGTTAAAATAGTAAATCAATGCTAGTCCAACTCAGATGATGAGCGTGACTTCTTCTTTGATTTCTATGTATATATATATATATATACATATATATCTATATATATAATCTATACCTGATTGCTCAATTTTCACTATCTACTTTGCTCACAAATCAAAAGCAACTTGGACTTGCGATTTCTTATAATGGTTTCATATATTTTACTATAAAAGTAAACTTCATGGTCTACCATGTTAATTTCTTGGTACATTGTTCAGTTTCTTAAAATCGAACCTCAAGATTATCACTGGATTCAACTAAATCCTTCAGGACACAGTTTTCACTATAGAAATTGGGGCTTTACAACAAAAATATTTTACTCATCTAAAACTTTTCATTTTTGTTAAATTTTGATTTTTGTGATTTTGTTCCATCATACAACCTAGTTCTCTCCCATTTCCTCTTCTCAGATACACAATTGTTGGAAGTGAAAATGGTAAGGTTAGATATATATATATACAAGGACAAATTGGTCTTTTTACGTCTGCTATTAACGGTGTTAACTGTGCACTTTACTTCATCAACCACATGGGGGTTTTGTGGTGATATTCAAAAATCAGGGGGGTAATCCGCACATGGCCTAAACCATAAAGGGGTAAAGTGAAGTTTGCCCTAGTATCTATGATAGATAAAAAATAAATTTTAAATAGATAGAGAAAACAAACCTTGTTGAAATGTAATAGATAATAAAATTGGTTGGTGAATTTCAACAGATAAGAAAAATAGGCTTACAAATAGATACATATGTGAACAGATAAAAAAATATTTAAACCAATAAAAATTTCAACAGATAGATATGAATTTGAATAGATAGTTAAACAGATAGCAAAAAAAAAACCAACAAAAAAACTTCTTACCAAACTATTTTACAAATGGTGAATCTCTCATCAACAAAAAAAATATCCACTTGACCTAATGTCTTAAATAATTGATAGAGTGGATTTTTCAATGATTTTCTCTATATTATATAGATAATAATCTCCAACTTAAATAACATTAATTTAATTAATTCATAAATTAATACTAAATATCTAATTATCACTATATATATATATATATGTTAGTAGTTGGCTCGTACGATGTACGGGTTAATTTTTTTATTTTTAAATAATATTTTATAAAATTAAGTTAAATTATGAAAAATTTATTTATAAATTCTATATTGAAGAATGATGATCCATTTAGTCCAAAGAATTTTTTTATAAACCAATTAGTCCCATTGATTTTGGAAAGGTATATTTAATATATTATTTAAAAATTTGATTTACGGTTATACCCTTATTTCTATTATGTTTCCTTTGTTTTTTTCTTTTGAGCTGTAAAAGTAAGGTACACAATCTATGAGAATTAAATTTTGGATGAATTTTTATATGAGAATTTTTTTTATTTAGAAAATATTTCAAAAGAAATACAAAAATGACTTGAAATATGGGATTTTTCAAACATTCGAAAAGAATGTGGAATTCTTCAAACATTTTCAAAATGAGTACAAAAACTCCTTAATAAGTTTTGAGCAAATGTATAATTTCAAACTGTAACACTCCAATATAACACTCAAACGTAACATTAAAAAAAATTCTTAGTTTATTTTTCCCAAACGTAACACTCCAAAAAAACTCCTTAGTGTAACACTTTAATATAACACACAAAAAAACTCATTCGTATACTTTTTCCAAATATAATACTCTAATATAACACACAAAAAAAAAATGTGAGATTTTTCAAACCATTCCAAAAGGATGTGGGATTCTTCAAACTATTCCAAAATGAGTACAAAAATTCCTTAGTAAACTTTGGGCAAATATATAATTTTAAACTGTGAGTGTTACATTTGAAAAAGTATATTAAGGAGTTTTTTAGAATTTTTTGTGTGTGTTACATTAGATTATATTACATTGGAGTATTACATTTGGAATTACATTGATTGAAGTGTTAAGTTTAGGAAAAGTACACTAAGGAACTTCTTTGTGTGTTACATTGAAGTGTTACATTTTAACAAAGTACACTAAGGAGTTTTTTTAAAGTATTACGTTGTTACGTTTGGAAAAATTATATCAAGAATTTTTTTTGTGTGTTACATTAGAATGTTACGTTTTTGTTCGTAATGTGAGAATTGTTCCAGAATGAGGAAAAATCTAAAACCTCTATAGTGCAGATTGTCCAAATGTATAATTTTACATTTAAAGAAATCCACTTTTATCCCTAAAAAATTAGACCTTAAACATGTAAGTGACTATCATTTTGTGTAATTTTCACTTTAATAGGATTTTTGAGTTTATAAGAAAAAAAAATGAATGATTAAACAGCTTACAAGATCATATTTTAAGATTTATTAGTATTTCACTTTAAATTATTTATACATGTCTATATATAGATTATTTTTTAAAATATTTTACAATGTATGCATTATAAAAGAATAGTATTAATTTTATCATGATATAAAATATAACATAAATAAATACATATAATAATTTTAGTTGAATTATTTATGTATAAAAAATATATTACAAAACATATGGTATAATTTCCGTTTCAGTTGAACTATGAATTTGTATTTTAAATATATATATTGTGTGAGTAAATTTTTTACCACACTGCCAACTCAGTATTCAGCTGGAGAGCACTGGCAGAATAGATGACGCTTGATTGACCTGCAATAAAAAGAAGAGATTCCAGCGGTGGTTCGTCCACCCGAGAGCACTCTGACGATCAAGTCAGTTATCTCTCAAAGATAATCAATAGTGCTTAACTCACTGTTCAGAATATAAATTGCGTACCTTAGACCCATGGGGGTGCTTTTCTTTTATAGCCAACACAATCCTAATCCAAATAGAAGCCTAGCTTTAATGGATTTCTGCTTAGTGCTTAGCTTGGACTCTCTAATAGATAAAGATAAACTCCCTAAGAGCTTTATCCTTATCCAGGATGAACTCCTTCCTCATTCTAGGACTCTTGTCCCTTATCTGCTTATCCCAGATTCCGATATCTTCAGAGATAACCTCAACCTAACCGAGATCACCTCGGTGTTAAGACCAGGACACGTGGCACCTCGGCTTACACGTCGGCATCACATTGGCCACGTGTTGGTACTCAGAAAATATATCCCCACAACTGCCCCCTAGGTTCTATTACCTTGGCATCCTGAGATGATGGAACCTATATTGTTATATCATATATCATGTCGACTATCTTGCTGTTTCATCCATTTACCGAGGTCATCATACGCCAGTTTCATATGACCAGGCCCTGTAGTCTGTCTTATCAAGGCTTTTCGATCCAATAACCTAGTTTATTCGAGTTATTTAGCTGAGATCTTCCTACCAGCCGAGGTCATTGTTTTATTTAGCCAAGAACTCCAAGAGTTCCATCACGCACATGAGCTGTCACAAACAACATTCCAACTGTTTTTGTCATGTGTTTCTACCCCATTGGACCGTGTTTAATACGCGGCATAAAATCACCTCATGCCTGCATACGCCGTCTGTCAGATATGTCATTCCAGGCACATTTAATTGCATTTTTCCGCCTCTTCAAGTTTTTGACAAAACTCGTTTCCACTTTCCTCGTCTTTTCACTTATCATCGTCTTTGTTCAAACTCTCTCTCTCTCTCTTACTTTCTCAAATCCTCCATTGTTCCAAGCTTTCAAGCTCTACTACCACCACCATTCACCCCATCCGGCGAAGCTCATGCTAGTCTTTTCCGCTGCTTTCGCTCGTTTGACTTCGACGAACTCAACGCTGGCTTCTTTTCTTCGGTGAGTTACTGTTTCTTCTCAATTTAACTTCTTGTTTTCAGTTTCTTTTTTTGCTTTACTAAACTCCACTGCTCTGCCTCTGCAATCCTGCTCATATCTTTGATATTTTAACTTGTATCTTGTTTTCCACCATATATTTGTCTCATGATTCTGTTTTTGCCCCCATCTGTTTCTTGAATTCACACTGTTCACACATTTGTTGATTTTTGCCACTGTTTTTGGCCTGACACACCTGCGCAAACTTTTGTCTTGTGTTTTTTGATGATCCATCACTGTTCTTGACTCTGAATTACATTCATGTTTTCTGTTTTCTATTTCCTTTCCAGATTCGTGCCTTCAATCTTCGTTTCCATAGATCTAGGTTTGGGATTTGCTTGTAGAACCCACAAATTTTAGGAAAAACTGAAACGATCCCCACAAATTCTTAACCCCAGCTCATATTTAGGTTTTAGCCGAGGTCTTTGAAAACTGTTACAAAATACTTTCTTTCGAAATCCTTCACCTTCTCCTCAAGCCGACATCATGGGTATGTGGAAGCATAAGGTAGATACCCCGACCAAGTTAGAACACTTTAGACAGGAGTTTGACATCCCAGCCGACGTTCATCTGAGGTTGGCTGGGGAGGAGGACTCCATCATGCCCACAACTGATTCTATGCCCTTCCCTGTTGTAGCTTTTATCGAGTGCGGACTTCGGCTCCCACTCAATATCCTTTTCCGTGAGATAATCCATTACTATAAGTTGAACCCAATGCAGCTTGCCATCAATTCCTACCGAGTCATAAATAGTATAATTGCCTTAACCAAACAAGAAAATGTTAGGGTTACTTTAGCCGACATCCAATATTGTTACACCATGTGTGGCCTTAAAAATGAGAAAGGCTATATTTACTACCTCAAGCCGAGGTCCACAGAGTACAAAATTGTTGCCGATCTCCCAGACTCCAACAAGGGAGCTGGAGATGATTACTTCATTATCTCGGGGAATTGGAAGTTCGCTCCAGATGAGGACCTCCACCTCTACCCTCTTCCTCGAACAGTTTTTGTAGAGGGTAATGGTAAGAGCCTAGTGTTTATACTTACTTGTTTTTAAAGTCTTCAATACTTCGTTTGTTTCTAATGTATGTTTTTCTTGCAGCTCTTCCCTAACCAGAAAAAGGCTTCCGCAAGTCCTTTTTCCCCAGCAAGGATTTGAAGAAGTTATTGGATTTTCCAATCCACAAGCACAGAGCCCCTTTAGTACTCAATTTCATCCCAACCTACAAATCAGTACTCCTCGATGTCCCAAAGAGGAAAAAAAGCCAATCTCCCCCTTCTGCCACAACTCCTCAAGCTACCTCCACATCTCAGCCAGATCAAGGATTGACCTCTGATCCAGCAGAGCAGTCGTCAACCTCGGCTCCATATCTGATCCCACCATCTCAACGCCAATGCCGGCGACGAACTATTTTTGCTGCTGAGATGGGCCGCCAAAAAGCAGTTGCTAAAGATCTCTTGGCTAACATTCCATCCACCGTAGACACCCAACCAGCGCAGTCCCAACCTCCCCCAAAGTCAAAGCCAAAAAGAATAAAGAAGGCTCAGCCAAAGGCAACGGTGACTCAAATTGATGCTGAGGACACCTTGCCAATTTCCAAATTGGCTTCGAACGAGAAAACCCCTTCTGCTGCTGAGAAGAGACCTGCTGAGGCCCAACCATCCGAATCCACTTGGTCAAAGAGGCCGAGGTCCAAATCTGCAACAGCTTCGGGCTCCATGAAATCTGATGCCCCCTGGGCTCCACCCATTACTTTGAAGGATAGGCCGGTCAAAGTTGATGATAGTGCCGATGACGTTAACGTCGGTGTTGCCCTTAGTACAGCTTTGCTCCTTCCTGGAGATCTCGACCGAAACGCCGAGATGAGCGAGTATGAAAACTTTGCTCTGATGCTTCAGCGTTCTGTTCAAGTAAGTATTCACGCTTGGTATCTTTCTTTCTTCTTTTTTATACTTAGAAAATATTCTAATATCTTCTCCTCTGTCCATTTTTCTTCAGGCAATCCAGCATGTCCACTCCTTCTCAATGCAATCTTTTGAGACAAGGAAGGCATTGGCCAACAAGACTAAGGAGGCTACTAGTCTGCAGAAGACCAATAAAAACTTACAATCGAAAATGAAGACTTTGGCAGACCAGGCCGAGGCTGCTGTGAAAGCTAAGGATGATACCAAAGAAAAAGCGGACTCCGCTGAGGCCATAAAGAAGGTTCTTGAGGCCGAAAAGAGAGATGCCGAGGAAAAGATGACCCAGGCCCAGAAAGAACTTCAAGATGCCTTGGCCACAAAAGAGGCCGAAATCAAGGCCGTAGACAAAAAAGCATATGCTGAGGGGATGGCCGATGTCACGGCGGACTACGAGCGTCAGGTGAAGCAGGCATGCAACAAGGGTTTCACCCTTGGTTGGATGGCTTTATTGAAAAAGCTTGAAATCCCCGAGGACTTAGGAACACCGACGTCCTCGCCCTACCATTCTCCCAAACTCCAAGCTAATCCGACAATGACTCTAAGTCTGAGGAGGAAGCTTTGGTGAGGAAGTCAAAGGAAGCTGCTGGGGCCAAATCCTCTACTTCAAATGAGCAAGTCCTGGACTTGACTCAAGATGAGGAGGGTGAAGAGGTTCCCAAAGATGCTACTTCTGAGAAGGCAATATCGGACGCGCCTATTGCCGATAAGAGCCTCGACCAAACCCTCCAGGAAATAGATACCGAGCTTGCGGCTGAGAAGGCCGCCGACATGTCTTCTTAGCAGTCTTTCGAGCTCCAAACCCAACATGCTAGTGGCGCTGAAGAATCTTAGTTTGATGCTCTTTTTCTTTTTTCTGTACCTTGTACTTTTTCTTTCTCTGGAACAATGTAAGCAATTATTGTGGCCGATGTGTCTTTTTTTGAATATAAATACAACTTTCTCTTCTGAATGTTTGTATCTTTGTCCTCCTTTTACTGTTTTGTATGACTCTCATACTTAGAATATTTCTGCATATCTTTAATGTACACCTTAACTGTGTAATCTTCTCGGGGTGAAATATCTCGGTTATACCCACCAACGATTTACATCGGCAAGTACATAAGTACTCATTTTAATACAACCTTGGCCTTTACTTGCAAATTTTTTCACAAATTTCAACAAGTGTTTGACATGATCTCGGTTTAACTTTAACTTGTAAACTTTTCACAAATTTCAACAAGTGTTTAAACATGATCTCATCAACTTGTAAATTTTTCACAAATTTCAACAAGTGTTAAACATAACCTCAGTTTACCTTCAACTTGAAAAATTAAATTTTTCACAAATTTTGACAAGTGTTAAACATTATCTCAGTTTAACTTTAACTTATAAATTTTTTCACAAATTTCAACAAGTGTTAAACTGATTTTAGCTTGTATATTCTACCTTGCCAGGAACCATTTTCCAACTTTCTGCCCCTTGATGTGAACTTAAGTTCCACTTGGGTTCTCATTATGCATGTAATCTAGAAATATCATCAACTATCTTATCAGTCACAAGTATGAAAAATCAAGCTTTATTTATTACTTCGGCTAATAACAAAGAACAAGAAATTTTAATGATAAAAAAAACTTAAGATTGCAAGTATTCCAAGGCCTTGACAACTCTTTGCCCTTATTATCTTCAAGCCGATATGCCCCATTGCCCAGTACCGAGATGATTCTATAGGATCCCTCCCAATTTGGGCCAAGCTTGCCCTCTCTGGGATCCTTCTTGTTGCCAACGACTTTTCTCAAGACGAGGTCACCGATTTGAAACTCCCTTGGGTTGACCTTCTTATTATAAGCCCTAGCAAGCTGCTGGTGGTGGTATGCTGCCAGCTGAATTGCAGCTCTCTCCCTTCTTTCTTCTAGTAGATCCAGATCTCGGGCTAATAGTACATCATTAGTCCCGTTCTCTACTCCTTGGGTTCTGATCCCTGGGATGCCGACTTCCAAAGGAATGACTACTTTTGTACCATAAGCCATGACAAATGGGGATTCCCTAGTTGATCTTCTCAGCGTAGTCCGATATGCCCAGAGTACACTTGGCAGTTCATCCACCCATTTTCCCTTTGCTGCTTGCAGCCTTTTCTTAATCCCATCCAATATGACTTTGTTGGATGCTTCTGCTTGTCCATTGCTTTGAGGAAAACTCGGGATGGAAAAATAGTTCTTGATTTTGAACTTTGCACAGAAGCTCTTGATTAGCTTACTATCAAACTGTGTTCCATTGTGTGCAACTAGTGCTCTTGGGATCCCAAACCTGGTGATGATGTTCTTTCATATGAAACTCTTCACATCTACATCTCGAATTTTGGCAAGGGGTTCAGCTTCTATCTACTTGGTGAAGTAATCTGTTGCTACCAGCAGGTACTTCCTTTGCCCAGTTGCTTGGGGTAGTTATCCAACAAGGTCCATGCCCTATTGGGCAAACGGCCAAGGGCTGGATACTGGATTTAGGTCTGCTGCTGGTTGGTATATCAAGGGTGTAAACCTTTGGTACTTTTCACACTTCTTGACATAGACTTCTGCATCTTTTGCATGTAGGGCCACCAATACCCCTGGGTGATGGCCCTATGGGCAAGTGATCTGCCCCCAACGTGGCTTCTACATATTCCTTCATGTATTTCATACAGAAAATCTTTAACTTGTGAAGGATGTACACACCTCAGAAGGGGTCTAGTGAAGGAGCTTCTGTAGAGATGTCCCTCTGCTGTCAGACTGAATCTTGTCGATTTCAATCTGATCTTGTGTGCCTCTTTGTGATCATTTGGCAATTTTTATTCTTTCAAGAATGTTATTATTGCGTCCATCTAGCTTGGTCTCATGTCCACACACATTGCTTCATGCTTTGCGGTCAATGCTTCGATGCTCAGGCCCGACAAGTAGTCGACCATTATCGTCCTTGACTTCCCAGGTTGCATTGCACTAGCTAGGTTGGCCAGGGCATCGGCGTGACTGTTATCATCTCGACTTACCTACTGTAGTCGGCAATTCTAAAACAAGGCCACCAATCTGCCTACTTCCTTTGCGTATGCTGACATACGTTCATCTCGGGTTGTAAACTCGCATGTTGTCTGGTTGACTATGAGCTGAGAGTCATAAAAGACTATCACCTTATCTGCTTCTACTGCTACTACCAGTTTCAATCCTGCAATCAGTGCTTCATACTCTGCTTCATTGTTTGAGGCTTTGAACTCCAAACGAATGGATTGTTCTAGTATCTGTCCATCTAGAGATATCACTACTACTCCTGTCCCCGCTCCTTGTCGGTTTGAACTCCCATCAACAAACAGTCGAAAGGAGTCACCGATGTAAATGCTGCAGGGCCTAAGTTTTTCTTCTTTCCTTTGTTCTGTTGCCTTCGGCTATAGGCTCTTTTTTGCTCGTTTGAGCATCGTTCACCTCGGCTCAGAAGAGCCCGATGTACGATGGCTCCTGGAGTGAATTCCGCCACAAAGTCGGCCAAGAGTTAGCCTTTGATTGCTATTCTGGGCCTGTATTCCAGGTTATACTGGCCCAAGGCTACTGCTCATCTGGTTATTCTGCCTATCAGATCTCCCTGCTGCAACAGGGACTTCAAAGGATATTTAGTTAGCACCATAATTTTGTGGGCTTGAAAATAATGGTTCAACTTCTTTGAAGCCATTACTAATGCCAGCGCCAACTTCTCTAGGGGTAAATACCTAGTTTCTGCATCAACCAAGGTTTTGCTTACATAGTAAATAGCCCTTTGCTCCCATTTTTCTTCTCAGATTACCACTGCGCTTGCCGCTTGCTCTGAAACTGCTAAGTACAAGAACAACTCCTCTCCAGGTTCTGGATTTGAGAGAACTGGGGCCATGGTCAAATACTTCTTTAAGTCGGCCAGGGCGACTTTGTACTCTTCTGTCCATAAGAAGTCTGTGGCCTTCTTCACTAAGATGAAGAAGGGTTTGCATTTGTCAGAGCTTCTGCTTATGAACCTGTTCAGGGCTGCAGCCCTTCTAGTCAGCATCTGCACCTGTTTTGCCGACGTCGGGATCTTCAATTCTAGGATGGCCTTAATCTGATCTAGGCTGGCCTCAATGCCCCTTCTTGTCACTAAGTATCCCAAGAACTTAAGATCCAACTCCAAATGCACACTTCGATGCATTGAGTCAGAGTCGATATGTTTTAAGGATGTCAAAGACTGCTTTTAGGTCGGCTAGATGACCTTCAAGTTCCTTGGTCTTCACGGCCATGTCATCGATGTAAACTTCTACTGTTCTGCCAATTAGATATTTGAACATTTTGGTTACCAATCTTTAGTAAGTTGCTCCAGCATTTTTCAACCCAAAAGGCATTACTTTGTAGCAATACAGCCCTTTTGGAGTGATAAACGCAGTCTTCTTCTCATCTGGCGGATCCATCGCTATTTGATAGTACCCTATGTAGGCATTCAGGAAGCTCATCCTTCTATGCCGTGAAGTGGCATCCACTAGTTGGTCAATCTTGGGTAAAGGAAAACTGTTTTTCGGACAGGCCTTATTTAGGCTGGTAAAGTCCACGCAGACCCTCAATTTACCATTCTTTTTCTTCACCATCACTGTGTTCGATAGCCATGTCGGGTAATTTACCTCTCGAATGGCTTGGGCCTCTAGAAGTCTGTCTACTTCCTCTTCCACTGCCTCAATATGCATCAACGTCGGTCTTTTTGTCTGTTGGATTACAGGTTTGGCCGACCTGTCTACGTTCAATTTATGGCAAGTGACCTCAGGGTCAATGCTTGGCATTTCGTAAGGCATCCAAGCAAATACTTCAATGTTTGCTCTCAAGAAACCCTCCAGTTCTTTTTTCTCTTCTTCAGCTAAGCCCGAGCCGAGAAAGAAAAAGCGTTCTTCATCCCCCTGCTGGACGAGGATTTTCTTTAGGGCTTTTTCACTCTTCTCGGCTAGCTCCTTGCCGACGTCCTCTAGGACCTCCACATCCTCATCTTTGATTTCTGCCTTTTTTGGTTCTTGTATGCTGCAGGTAGATTTCATTGCTGCCATGAAGCAGTTCTTTGCCTGCAGTTGATCCCCTCTGACCTCTTCTATCCCATACTCTATTGGGAACCGCAGTAGCTGATGCAATGTTGAGGGAATAGCCCCTATTACATGCAACCATGGCCTTCTCAAGATAATATTGTAAGGGGAGGGTGTGTCGATTACGGTGAACTCTGTCTTTATCTTCTTGGTGCCAGCCTGCACTTCCAAGCTTGTTGCGCCCAGCGGCCATGTCGACATTCCATTGAACCCGACCATTGGCCCATTGGATTGCTCCATATCATCAAGGTGAAGGCCCAGCTCCTTGTAACATCTAACATACATGATGTCACAAGAACTGCCTTGGTCAATTAGGATGCGTTTCACTTGACACTCCCCAACCTGGAGGGATACTACCAAGGCATCGTTGTGCAGATGTTGTACCATCTCAAGGTCGGCTTCAGTGAAGGACACCACCGGTCCCTGGCATTCCTCGGCCCAAGGTCTTTTATACCGGACCTGGTACACATGCTGCAAGTGCTTTACCTTCTGGGTCTCCCCCCGTATTTCGTTTTCGTTGACCTTCAAGTGAATTACATTAACTACCCAAGGTCCGCCTGCCTGTAGTTGTTGTGCTGGGAGGGGTGGAGCTGCTGGTTCTTGAGGAAGTCTTACTTACTCCTCCCTTGTCCTAGCCTCATCTACAAGGTCCCTCAAATGGCCTTGCCTTACCAGGTCTTCTAGGTATGACTTCAAGGCTCTACAACCCTGAGTCAGATACCCATCTTCATTATGGTAAGCACAATGCTTTCCAAGGCTTCTTCCCATAAACTCTCCTTGTACCCTAGCTAGTGCTCTGAAGTAAGGTTGGGTTCGGATTTTATCCAAGACTTTGTGAATTGGGATTCGGAACACAATCGTGACTGCCTGAGCAGTTCTCAATCCTATCTCTTGTTTGTTGGGTCCATTGTTACCTCGGCCTCGCTTCGGCGAACCGTTTTCTTTCTCTTGCATGGTCGCTTTAATCCCTGGCGTGTCTTCCTCGACTCTGGCGTATTTCTCAATTCTGGCCATGAGCTCTTCCATGCTTTTTGGCAATGTCTTTGCCAATGACTTTCGTAGTGCACAATCATCTTTTAGGCCATTCTTGAAAGACACGACCACCACCTCCTGGTTGCATTCGAGTATTTGGTTGAACACCTCATAATACCTTTTTGCGTAGGCCCTAAGGCCTTCATCCTCACTGATTCTTAGAGCCATCAAGGCGTCCACCCTTAATAGCTGTAGTTTGTTTGTTACGAACCTGGCCACGAACATCTCGGCCAAGCCTTCCCAGGTTTTCATACTTCCTTTTGGCAACTTGTGAAACCAATCTAACGCAATTTCCCCGAAGGATGAAGGGAATACCTTGCAAAGCAATGGTTCGTTTCCAGTGTATAGTGTCATCGAGTTCAGGTATAAGCTGACGTGAAAGTTGGGGTCTGACTTACCATCGTATATCTGAAACCTCGGCATACTGAATCTTTTCGGGGCCTCAATTTTGTCTAACTCTACCGAGAATGGTGTTCTCTGTTTAACTAGGGAAGTTACCTCAGCATGCTCTTGCTTCCTCTTGAGGTAATCTCTCAAGTCTTCTTTAGTCCGCCCAGGAGCTCGGCTATCTCCTGACTTCAGTCTTTTCGGTGCACTACTCTCAGCTTCGTTGTGAGCTCTTTTCGACCTTTCTCCATTAGTTGTGTCGAAGCACAGCTCCTACCTTTGAACATGCCGATGTTCTCTGGGGTTTGCTTCCATTGTGCGATGTGTTGTTCGAGACTCTTCCCTCATTGAATCTCCTCAACCAACCTCCCGTGAAGGCCGGTGAGAATGTTTTTCGCTTCTGGTGTGCTAGGGTACTACAGGGATTGTTTTCTGCCTTCCATTTTAGGCATTGGCCGCTGGAATCGGCGTGTCCTGCAGCGGGAATGGTGGCTACATGACGTTGTTTTGCATCATGAAATTGGCGATCGATTACAGGTCTGCCAATTTGTTCGCCATCTCTTTCACCTCTTCATCCCTTCGCAAGCATCTATCTTTCCATACCTGGAGGTTGTTCTCGTTGTAATACCCGCTTTGATCCGATTTCTTCTGTACGTCGCCCCCCTGGCCGACGTCCTTTCCTTCGTGATTCTTATCACGAGTCTCTTCATTGCGGTTGTCTCCTCCGATGTCAAGGTCAATAGGTCTTCCACTCCCAGTAGGAGTGTCGTCCCCAACCTTCTCTCTCTGTCCATCGTTGGCCATCTATTCTCCTTTCTTTCCCACAGACGGCGCCAAATTATGTAAGTGAATTTCTAACCACACTGCCAACTCAGTGTTCAGCTGGAGAGCACTGGCAGAATAGATGGTGCCTAATTGACCTGCAACAGAAAGAAGAGATTTCGGCGGTGGTTCGTCCACTCGGGGGCACTCCGATGATCAAGTCAGTTATCTCTCAAAGATAATCAATAATGCTTAACTCACTATTCAGAATATAAATTGCGTACCTTAGACCCATGGGGGTGCCTTTCTTTAATAGCCAACACAATCCTAGTCCAAATAGAAAGTCTAGCTTTAATGGACTTCTGCTTGTGCTTAGTTTGGACTCTCTAATAGATAAAGATAAACTTCCTAAGAGCTTTATCCTTATCCAAATTGAACTCTTTCCTCATTCTAGGACTCTTGTCCCTTATCTGCTTATCCCGGATTTCGATATCTTCGGAGATAACCTCAGTCTAGCCGAAATCACCTCGGTGTTAAGACCAGGAAACATGGCACCTCGGCTTACACATCGGCGTCACCTTGGCCACGTGTTGGTACTCAGAAAATATATCCCCCCTCCACACACACACATATATATATATATTATACTTTTATACTTAATTTCAATCTAATAAAATAAATATTCATTTTAATATTAAAAATAATGATTAAATTGAAGGGAAAAAGTCATTTAAAATTAAATAATGATTCTAATTATTTATTTTTATAATCATAGCCTTACCATCTATAAAAATGAATTTTTAATTTAAGATCCCTGATATTAAGATTTTATAAGATAAAAGATATGTAATATTTTTATAGTAGTTGGGTCCTTCAATATTTTTACAGAGAAATTTCAATATAGAGAAATTTGTCTTTACATAGAAATTTCAGCTCTTCAGAGAGAAATGTCACAGAAAAATTTCAATTTTGCAAAATTTTTTTAGTAATTTTAGCTTGTCACAGAGAAATTCAATAATATTATTGAGGGACCTTAACTAATAAGAAAAAACATATTGGACCTATCTTAATACCAAAATTTAGAGAGAAATGTTTCACTAATTTTTTCCTATAAAAATGTTATTTAAATAAATATATATAATAGTTTGATTTCAATTATTTATGTATATTTTAATCATCTTATCCCTATTGTGCTATAAAAGTGTAACTAAAATAAATATATAATAATTTTATATGATATTAAATTATAACACTATAAAATAAACACTCAGTCTAACATTAATAATAATAGTTAAAAAATTGAAAGAAAAATTAGTAACATAAAATTAAAAGTGATTCTAATTATTTAATTTTTTTTATTCATTTGGAAATAAAAATATGTAGGAATGGAGGTTATACAAAATTTATTTTAAAAAATTAAATATAAGTATGTTATGGATGGATTAATAAAAAATATATAGATTAATTATGTTATGCATTGATTTTTCTTTAATAGCTATTTTAACCTGCATATACATATTTTATATAATTATATATATGTATATAAAGTTTAAATTAAATATAATTTTTTTTCTAATAAACAACTTCATGTTCGATCAAAAAAAAAAAAACTTCACGTTCAATAGAAAACTCAATATAAATTAGTAATAAAATATAAATAAGGTAGACAATATATATATATATATATATATATATATAATTTTAATATAAAAATTGAATACTTGGATAAAAGTAAAAAAAGGTAGAAGAATATTAATTCGCAAAGTATGTTTTAGTACATATAATTATAATTTTGAGCAGTTCAAATTAAGTAGAAATCTTTTAAATATTATATTTTAAAAATAATTAGGTATAAAAGGAGTATATTACTTGACACTTTAATAAATAAATAAAAAAAGAAAAAAAAAAAGAAAGAAAAGAGAAATATGTCACATAGGAGAGAGAAATTTTTTTACAATATATATATATGATATATGATGATATATCGCTGCATACAGTAATAATTTTTAACTTAACATTTATTTAATTAGAATAAAGAAAACATTAATTTTATTAAATCACAAATTAATCCTAAACCTCTATTTATTTGTCATAAATCAACTATACGCACATTGTGTGTGTACATAACTGTATACATAGATCTATATTGTTGCTCTTCTTTTGTTTTGCCATATGAATGCTTCGAATTTGAAAATTTTAGGATGGAATTAACATAATTGTTGATAATTGAGCTTTTTTTCCTATTAGCCAAATGAAGACCAGAAAAGAAAAAGAGATATAAAACAAAAATTAGTTCAAGCTGTCATATATTGAAACAAAGAAAAAACATATCATGTAACCTAAAATTATCAATCAAAATTAATGACATGATTATAATGGTTGTCACTACCAATTAACAGGGACATTGGATTTGTAAGTATGAAATCCTTAAAAAAAACCAAAGTAAAACCTTGTGAATTGGATTGTTAGCTTACTGCATAGTATTTTGTAACACTTAGAAGACAAATTTGAAGAGGCATATGGAAACGTTTCTTTGAGGAATTTCAATAAACATTTAGGCCAAATAACATGTTCAGGAAAAGTTAAAAAGTCAAAAAGTTACTCAAAAAATTAAAAAGTTAACATTATTCACCAAAAGTCAACAATTACGGCTGCACAACTCTCAATCCTAATTTTCTCCTACAAACTAATTTTTATAATTTTTTATTACACATTTTTTCATAAAAAGTCAAAAAGTTAATACAAACATCTATATTTTCTTCCTCAATTTTTTAGTCTAAAAAGACAAAAAGTGCACTTATTTAGGACACCCCAAACAACCCCTTATATTGTGTTTGATTGGGGGATTTAAGAAGGAATTTAGAAGAAAATGTAAGCGAAATGTGAATAAAATATACTTATATTTTACCTAATTTCACACCCTTTTTTTTCTTTTTTCTTTTTTTAATTTCCTTTCCAAATCCCCTAATCAGACACAGCGTTAGAGTACAAACCATAAAATACATAAATCCATTATTTAGTAAAATATCTCATTCAAAAAAAAAAAAATCTTTAGTAAAAAAACCACAAACCCAAAAATAAACAAATTGTTAAAGAAAATAGAGTAAATAAAAACAAATATAAATTATAGATTAAAAAAAAACTTATCAAAAAATAAATTAAATATTTCAATGTTAATAAAGATTTGAACTTTTTCCAACTCACATTCAAATATTTCAACTTTTCCTAACCCACATTCAAGAAGAAAAAAAATATATAAAATAAAAGGGTCAATTCCGCAAGCTAATCTTTCAACCCACATGCAAGAACTATTGATGCTAATTTTTCAAGTTTTTCCAACTAATTTTTGAAGTCTTAATTCAAAACCTTAATTTTTCAATTGAAATCACCAAATCAAAACCTTAGTGGCATTGTTTGATTAGGTGGATTAGAGTATAGGATTGGGATTATTAATTCGTAGGTCCGATTATTTTATGTTTGTTTTAACATTTTGGTTTAGGATTATTAATCCAATGGATAATTAATCCAACAAATTTATAGGATTATTAGTGATAGGGTAGGGGTGGGATTATTAATCCAATGAATATTAATTCAATTAAATAATGAATACTACACTAATTTATTAATACTTCACTATTAATCTTGTGACTCAAACGTGACCTAAGAGTACATGACCTAAGAGTACTGCAAGGAAAAGTATTCTAGAGGCATGTTTGCTTTAAGAGATGAAAGGTGGGAGTGGATTAATAATCACGTATGATTCACAAAATTGCATGTTTGTTTTGGACTGTTATAGGATTAATAATAATCCCGTGGAATTATGAACTCCGTCTAGGGAGGAGAACAATTCAACGAGGGATTTGGGTTGGGTAATCTAATCTCATGAGATTGAAGATGAAAAGATCTTATTGTCCATTATTTTATAATTGATAATACTATAAATTTAGACTTAATTATTTAGAATTTATTTAAAATTATATTTTGTGATTCAGATTTATTCTACATATGAGTCTCACATTACACAAATTTAATTTTCAACACATGATCAAGTGCCAGAAAATTCTAAGAATATGTGTCTGGTTTCCTGACTTTTCCTTTTATAAAAATAATAATGTCACTTTTTATATGATGAGAACTTTTATATAATTTTATAGATTTAATTCTAATCAATTAATATCACTATATTAGTGTAATAAACAAACACAATTTATCTTATATCTTCAACTTTATACCATTATGTGTGAGTGAATTTCTGACTACACTGTCAACTCAGTGTTCAACTAGAGAGTACTGACAGAATAGATGGTACCTGAATGACCTGTAACAGTAAGAAGAGATTCCGGTAGTGGTTCATCCACCCGGAGGCACTCCGACGATCAAGTCAGTTATCTCTCAAAGATATCCCTAGTGCTTAATTCACTATTCTGAGTATAAATTGCCTACCTTAGACCTATTGGGGGTGCCTCTCTTTTATAGTTAACACAATCTTAGTTCCAATAGAAGCCTAGCTCCAATGGACTTTAGCTCAGTGCTCATCTTGGACTCTCCAATAGATAAAGATAAACTCCCTAAGAGCTTTATCCTTATCCAAGCTGAGGTCATCTCTCATTCTAGGACTCTTGTCTCTTATCCACTTATCGCAGACTTCGATATCTTCGGAGATAACCTCAGCCTAGCCGAGATTACCTCGGCGTCAAGACCAAGACACGTGACACCTCGGTTGACACGTCGGCGTCACCTTGTCCACGTGTTGGTACTCAGAAAATATATCCCCACAACTGCCCCCTAGGTTCTATTATCTCGGCATCCTGAGGTGATGGAACCTATATCAGTACCTCCTTCTAGAACGTCGACTAGGCTTACTTCTTTTATTCGTTGCCAAAGTAAGAACTCATTGCTCAGTATGACCAAGACCTATAGTCTGCTTTCATCAATGCTTTAAAACCACTAACCAGGGTTGTTTCAAGTTTCCCAGCCGAGATCATCCTCCAGGCCGAGGTATTGCTCTATTAAATCAAGAATTCCAAGAGCTCCTTCACGCGTATGAGCTATTATGCATAATAACTCAACCGTTTTAGCCACGCGTCTTCCCCTTATTGGATCGCACTTGATACGCGCCCATAAGTCGCTTTGCGCTTGCGTACGCCGTCTGGCACATACATCGTTTTAGGCACATTAATTACCTTTTTGCCGTCGTTTTTGTGTTTTAGACAAAAATGTCCTTCCTCTCTCCATCTTTTCACTTTATACCATCATTTCTGAAGCTTTTTCTCTTTCTAACTTTCTCTCCAAAATCTGCCATTGTTCAAGCTTTCCTAGCTTTGCAACTTTGCTCCGTTCACCTCTTTCGACGTGATTTTCACCGCTCTGTCGCTTTTGCAACCGTTGTCTGACTTTGGCGATCCTCACACCGTCCTCACTTTTTCTGGTAAGCCATTGTTCCTCCTGGTTTTAGTTCTTCATTTACCTCGAACTCTGTCATTTTTGAGAACTTTGCTCATGTCTTCGATCATTTTAATCTGTACCCTAATTTTCACCATGTGTTTGAGAATGTTTGCTTTATGATTCTGTTTTTCCCCACTCTTTCTTGAATATTCACACACTGCTCACAAATTTGTTCACTTTTGCCACTGTTCTTGGCCTTGTATTCTTGCACATGCTCTGTCACAGTGTTCTTGATGATTCACCAATATTCTTGATTCTGAATCATTGCTCTTGTCTGTGTTTTCTGTATTTTTCCCAGATTCTTGCCTTCAATCTCCGTTTGCTTAGACTTAGGTTTGAGATTTTCCCTAGAACACACGAATCTTAGGGAAAACTGAATCTGTCACGCCCCGAACCCGCCCCTAGAAGTTCGGTGACGAGACCGGCCAGTAATCCTAGATTACCAAAGGCCTTCCAATACAAAACATACATAACGGGGCTCGCGGAAGCATAAACCAAATGTAAATAGTCCAAAGAGCTGTGCATAATATGAACATTTATATACGTGCCAAAAATGAGTTAATTACCCACATCTTTACACAACGTGCAGTCATCAAAACATATACAACTGTTCACATTCAGATACAACAGTACAACAAAACAAAACAAAAACTCGCAACGGCCTTCCAGGCCTAGCCTCAACTCGGAGGCTCCAAAACTCAGGTAGGCTTCAAAACGGGCTCGCTCGAGACTCGCCTAGGCTCGACTCAATGCTCACCTATAATACATAAATACAAACAATGAGCTAAAGCTCGAAGTAACATAACAAGAAGAGGTTAGTGAACGAAGTCCAACATTCATAATTAAGTAAATCAATCATAATCATGTATCAACCATCATATAACATATGTAATGGCATACTCACGAGGACTTAACATAGGTCGTCTTCCGACTAGAGTAACGGTCCGTACATAATCGATTAATCGATCGACGAGATCTAAATCGTCCGTTAGGACTACCTATGGATGCCATACTAGATTCGCAAACTAGGACCTTCGTTCACGTAAAACATTTATCATTTCAAGCGTATCATATCATATAGCAATTGAAACATAAGTCATAATAACATATCTTTACTAAACGTTACTTACAATGGGTTTCGATACGTTGTAACGGTCTTCTCAATCTGACCTGCAATCATTCACATTGTAACACATTCTTAACATATCATCATCATATAATAACTCATGTCATTCTTTCTTCTTTTACATTTTGCCATAGTTATTCTCTTCCTTTCTTCTCTTGGTCTCTTTCTCTCACGATTTCCTTCTCTCTCTCTAGATTTTTCTCTTTTGGTATATGAATCAAATGAAGTCAAAAAGGTAACCAATCCTTATCTTATAACATATCTATCAATTAAACCATTTGTGCCAAAACTCTAAAACCAAACAAGGCCCTTATTATATCAACCATTTGAGCCAAACATGACTTAGCGATTCAGACGAATTTCAGCCCTCAATTTATTTTCTCAAACAGTTCTAAAATTCCCAGATCGCATAGGTATTTTCAATTCCATTTTCAACTCCGTTACGGTCATCGATTTGATTCCGAAGTTATCATCCCAACAGATATTTTCCTAAGTTCAATGAGATATTCTTCAATTAACTCACATTTAAGCATAATTAATCTCTGGTAATTACAACATATGATTCCGGGTCGTTACACTCTCCCCAACTTAAAAAGTTTGGTCCTCCAAACTTAGCTGATTCTGATATAATCCAGTTAGACATCTTGAATACATTATCCCCTCTATCATAGATGATCAATTCACAAGTAGTTATAGTTGTAGCATTTCCTAATAATAACAAGAATAAGTTTGTTCTATCGTCAATATATATTCAACAATTCTCCTTCGCATAGGTAATACTGCTAGTATCAAGATAAGTGATAAAGTCATACCGCTTTTGCTTTTCCATTGTTCGGTGTCTTATCTCGCAACTAGGGTGTAAACTCTTGCTCGCCTCACGGTGTTCCTTCAGGATGTTGCAATCGTCTCATTGCCATTGTTGAGTTTCCACTAGTCACGGTCGTTCATTCCTTGGATGAATTTGTGGGCAAGTCCTCGCTATATGTCCCTCTGTCACATTTGAAACAAACTCCACGCGACAAATGCCCCAAAGTCGCTTCCCACATTCAGGACAAGTAGGTTTATCTACACCGCCGCCATTTTCCTTCTTCATGTTGTCACTAAAACTTGAATTCAAAATTTCACTCGGAGGCAATTGACTCACTAATGTGTCCACTTTTGTTTCTTGAATCTTTTATTTTCTAATTCGTCCCTTGTTGATTTGGACGCTTTCAAACTAGCAATATTCGACTCGAATATCGAGTCTGGCCGAGTACATCAACATATTTTTCCAGTTTTAGAACATTTACCCGGTCTAGGACTTCAACATGTAATCCACCCTCAAATTTTCTAGTCTTCTTGTATTCCGTGTCAACCATATGAGGAGCATAACGAGCTAATTCTGTAAATTTACTCTCATATTCTGCTACAGACATGACACCCTGCTTCAACTGTTCAAATTCTGAAATTTTTCTATCTCGCATACATTGAGGAAAATATTTTTCGTAGAATATTTCTTTGAATCGATCCCATGTCAAGTCTCTATTCTGATCTCGGATGAGCATCCACCATCTTCTCGCTTCTTCTTTCAAAGTAAATGTTGCCAACAGAACTTTGTAAGCATCTGTACACGGAAACACCTCAAAAATTTTCTCAGTTTCAAGTACCCATGCTTCTGCTTTCAATGGTTCAATTCCCCCTTCAAATTCTGGCGGTTTCAGTTTCTTATATTTCTGGGTAAGGGTAATCATATCATCATTAGGGATCGGTTCCATTTGCACAGGTGGCGGAGGAGGAGGTGGAAAAGGTTGCCTCTGTGGTGGTTGTTGGTTTTGTTCTAGTTGTTGTCTAACCATTCCACCAAAGCTTCTACCATTTGTTCTAACTGTTCATTCTTGCATCCGAAGATTACATTTCATCGACATTTCTGACATTGGCATCTTCCATTGGTCTATAGAACCCATGACAATAACACATTTCATTTTCCATATACTGTTTCCTTTACTGCCTCACCATCATTCAGTTCTCATTTCTCATATTCATAAAACACACCCACACATGCACATGTATGCATGCCATGCGCTATTTCTTTTCTAATGCACCTAACAGCTCAATGGACACGTGTGTGGGTAAATAACTCGTGCGCTCTGATACCACTCTGTCACGCCCCGAACCCGCCCCTAGAAGTTCGGTGATTTAGACCGCCAAGAATCCTAGATTACCAAAGGCCTTCCAATACAAAACATACATAACGGGCTCATGGAAGCATAAACCAAATGTAAATAGTCCAAAGAGTCATGCATAATATGAACATTTATATACGTGCCAAAATGAGTTAATTACCCACATCTTTACATAACGCAAATATCAAAACATATACAACTGTTCACATTCAGATACAAGACAACAAAACAAAACAAAAACTTGAACGGCCTTCCGTGCCTAGCCTCAACTCGAGGCTCCAAAACTCAGTAGGCTTCAAAGCGGCTCGGCTCGAGACTCGCCAGGCTCGACTCAATGCTCACCTATAATACATAAATAAAACAATGAGCTAAAGCTCGAAGTAACATAACAAAGAAGAGGTTAGTGAACGAAGTCCAACATTCATAATTTCAAGTAAATCAATCATAATCATGTATCAACCATCATATAACATATGTAATGGCATACTCCACAGGACTTAACATAATTTGTCTTCCGACTAGAGTAACCGGTCCGTATAATCGATTAATCGATCGACGAGATCTCAGAACCGGTCCGTTAGGACTACCTATGGATGCCATACTAGATTCGCAAACTAGGACCTTCGTTCACAGAAAACATTTATCATTTCAAGCGTATCATATCATATAGCAATTGAAACATAAGTCATAATAACATATCTTCTAAACGTTATTTACAATGGGTTTCCGATACTGGTATACGGTCTTCTCAATTTGACCTGCAATCATTCACATTGTAACACATTCTTAACATATCATCATCATATAATAACTCATGTCATTCTTTCTTCTTTTACATTTAGCCATAGTCATTCTCTTCCTTTCTTCTCTTGGTCTCTTTCTCTCTCACGATTTCCTTCTCTCTCTCTCTCTTCTCTAGATTTTTCTCTTTTGGTATATGAATCAAATGAAGTCAAAAAGGTAACCAATCCTTATCTTATAACATATCTATCAATTAAACCATTTGTGCCAAAACTCTAAAACCAAACAAGGCCCTTATTATATCAACCATTTGAGCCAAACATGACTTAGCGATTCAGACGAATTTCAGCCCTCAATTTATTTTCTCAAACAGTTCTAAAAATTCCCGGTATCGCATAGGTATTTTCAATTCCATTTTCTGAACCCGTTACGGTCATCGATTTCAGTCCCGAAGTTATCATCCCAACAGATATTTTCCTAAGTTCAACAGATATTCTTCAATTAACTCACATTTAAGCATAATTAATCTCTGGTAATTACAACAGTTCTCCCACTTCTGCCACATCTCGTCAAACAACCTCATCATCTCAGCCAGATCAAGGATCGACCTCTGATCCAGCAGAGCAACCGTCAACCTCAACCCCATATCTGATCCCATCATCTCAACGCCAACACCGCCGTAGAATTGTAATTTTCGCCGAGATTGGTCGCAAGAAAACAATTGCTGAAGACCTCTTGGCCGATATCCCGTCCTCCGTCGACGTTCAACCAGCACCAACTCAGCCTCCAAAGCCAAAACAAAAAAGGCTAAAGAAGGCTCAGCCAAAGGCAACTGTGACTCAGGTTGATACTGAGGACACCTTGCCAATTTCCAAATTGGCTTCGAGCAAAAAAACCCCTTCTGCTGCCGAGAAGAGGCCCACCGAGGCCTAACCATCCGAATCCACCAGATCAAAGAGGCCGAGGTCGTCCTCCGCGACAACCTCAGGGCCGTTAAAACATGATTCCCCCTGGGCCCGGCCAATTACAATTGACGACAAGCCGGTTAAGGATGGTAATAGGGCCAACAACATTGAGGTCGGCGTTGCCCTTTCCACTGCCTTACTGTTGCCCGAAGACCTTAATCATAATGCTCAGATGAGCGAATACGAAAATTTTTCTCTGATGTTGCAGCATTCCGTTCAAGTAAGTTCTATATACTTGATATTTTCCTTTCTTTCTCTTTTTTACACTTAGAAAATTTTCTAATAACTTCTGCTTTGTCCATTTTTCTTCAGGTGATCCAGCACGTCCACTCCTTCTCAATGCAATCTTTTGAGACAAGGAAGAAGTTGGCCGACAAGACTAGGGAGGTTGCTAGTCCGCAGAAGGCCAGCAAAAAGGCCAAGGCAAAAATGAAGACTTTGGCAGACCAGGCCGAGGCTGCTGTCAAAGCCAAGAATGAGGCCGAAGAAAAAGCGGATGTCGCTAAGGCCATAAAGAAGGTCCTTGAGACCCAGAAGAAAGAGGCTGAAGAGAGGACTGCCAATGCCCAAAAGTAACTTCAAGACGCCTTGGCCACCAAAGCTGTCGAGGTCAAGGCCGCAGACGAAAAGGCATACGCTGAGGGGGTGGCCGATGTCACAACGGACTACAAGCGTCAAGTGAAGTAGGCATGCAGCAAGGGTTTCACCCTTGGTTGGATGGCTGCTCTAAAAAAGCTTGACGTCCCCGAGGACTCCCCCCTCAGAAATGCCGACGCCCTTGTCTTGCCACTCCCCCCTACTCCAAGCCAATCCGAGGACGATTCTGAGTTTGGGGAGGAAGCGTTGGTGAGGAAAACCAAGGAGGCTGCTGGGGCCAAGTCCCTTACTTCAAATGAGCAAGTCCTAAACTTAACTCAGGATGAGAAGGGTGAGGAGGTCCCAAAAGATACTACTCCGGAGAAGGCAACATCGGACTTGCCTATCACCGACAAGAGCCTCAACCAAACCCTCCAAGAAATAGATGCCGAGCTCGCAGCTAAGAAGGCTGCCGAGATGTCTTCCCAATAGTCTTCCGAACTGCAGACTCAACCATCTGGTGCCGCCGAAGAGTCTTAATTTGATGTCTTTGTCCTTTGTATTTCTTTTTCCTTTCTTTGAAACAATGTAAGCTCTTTATGTAGCCGACATGCCATCTTTTGAATGTAAATACAATTTCTTCTTTTGAATGCTTGTATGTTTGTCTTCCTTTTACTGCTCTTGTGCGGCTCTTGTACTTAGAATATTTTGCATATCTTCAATGTACACCTTAACTGTGTAATCTTCTCGGGGTGAAATACCTTGGTTATACCTACCAACGGTTTACATCGACAAGTACATAAGTACTTACAACCTTGGTCTTTACTTGTAAATTTTTTCACAAATTTCAACAAGTGTTCAGTTCAGCTTCAACTTGTAAATTTTTCTCAAATTTCAACAAGTGTTAAGCATGATCTCGGTTTAGCTTCAACTTGTAAATTTTTCTCAAATTTCAACAAGTGTTAAACATGATCTCGGTTTAACTTCAACTTGTAAATTTTTCTCAAATTTCAACGAGTGTTAAACATGATCTCGGTTTAATTTGAACTTGTAAATTTTTCTCAAATTTCAACAAGTGTTAAACATGATTTCGGTTTAACTTCAACTTGTAAATTTTTTTCAAATTTCAACGAGTGTTAAACATGATCTCGATTTAACTTCAACTTGTAAATTTTTTTCAAATTTCAACAAGTGTTAAACATAATCTCGGTTTGTATATTCTATCTTTCCAGGAACCATTTTCCAACTCTTATGTATTCCAGAAATCTTGTCAAGTATCCTATCAATCATAAGTGTAGAAAAATCAAGCTAAAACTTTATTTATTACTTCAACAAATAACAAAAACAAGAAAGTCTAATGATAGAAAATTTCATATTGCAAGTATTCCAGGTCCTTGGCAACTCTTTGCCCTTATTATCTTCAAGCCGATATGCCCTATTGCCCAACACCGAGATGATTCTATAGGGTTCCTCCCAATTCGGGCCAAGCTTTCCCTCTCTGGGATCCTTCTTATTGCCGACGACCTTTCTCAAGACGAGGTCACAGATTTGAAATTCCCTTGGGTTGACCTTCTTATTATAGGCCCTGGCAAGCTACTGCTGGTAAGCTGCCAGTTGAATTGTAGCTCTCTCTCTTCTTTCTTCTAGCAGATCCAGATCTCGGGCTAATAATACATCATTAGTCCCATTCCCTACTTCGTGAGTTCTGATCCCTGGGATGCCAACTTCTAGAGGAATGACTGTTTCTGTGCCATAAGCCATGGCAAATGGGAATTCTCCAGTTGATCTTCTCGGCGTAGTATGATATGCCTAGAGTACACTTAGCAGTTCATCCACCCACTTTCCCTTTGCTGCTTGCAACCTCTTCTTTATCCCATCCAAGATAACTTTGTTGGATGCTTCTGCTTGTCCATTGCTTTGGGAAAAGCTTGGGGTTGAAAAGTAATTCTTAATTTTGAACTTTGCACAGAAGCTCTTAATTAGCTTACTATCAAATTGTGTTCCATTGTCTGCTACTATTGCTCTTGGAATCCCAAACCTGGTGGTGATGTTCTTCCATATGAAGCTCTTCACATCCACGTCTCGGATCTTTGCTAGGGGCTCAGCTTCTATCCACTTGGTGAAGTAATCTGTTGTTACCAGCAGGTACTTCCTTTGTCCAATTGCTTGGGGCAATTGTCCGATAAGATCCATTTCCCACTGGGCAAACGGCCAAGGACTGGATACTGGGTTTAGGTCTGCTGCTGGTTGGTGTATCAGAGGTGCAAACCTTTGGCACTTTTCACACTTCTTAACATAGCCTTCTGCATCTTTCTGCATGTAGGGCTACCAATACCCTTGGATAATGGCCCTATGAGCAAGTGATCTGCCCCCAGCGTGGCTTCCACATATTCTTTCATGTTTTCGTACAGAAAATCTTCAACTTGTGAAGGATGTACACACCTTAAAAGGGGGCCAGTGAAGGATTTTCTGTAAAGATGTCTCTCTACTGTCAGGTTAAATCTTGCCGATTTCAGTCTGATCTTGTGTGCCTCCTTGTGATCATCTGGCAGTTTTCCTTCTTTCAAGAACGCGATTATTGCGTCCATCCACCTAGGTCCCATGTCCACACACATTGCTTCACGCTCTGTGGTCAGCGGTTCGATGCTCGGGCTCGACAAGTAGTCGACCATTATCGTCCGTGCCTTTCTAGGTTGTATTGCACTAGCCAGGTTGGCTAGGGTATCAACGTGACTGTTATCATCTCGGCTAATCTGCTGTAGCTGGAAATTCTGAAACAGGGCCATCAATCGGCCGACCTCCTTCGCATAGGCCGACATCCTTTCGGCTTGGGCTGCGAACTTGCTTGTTATCTGGTTGATTATAAGCTGAGAGTCACAGAAGACTATCACCTCATCTGCTTCTACTACCACTGCCAGTTTCAGTCCTACAATCAGTGCTTCATACTTTGCTTCATTGTTTGAGGCCTTGAACCCCAAACAAATGGAGTGTTCTAGTATTTGTCCATCTGGAGATACCAGTACTACTCCTGCCCCCATTCCTTGTCGGTTTGAACTCCCATCAACAAACAGTCGAAAGGAGTCGCCGATGTAAATACTGCAGGGTCTGACTTTTTCTTCCTTCTTTTGTTCAGTTGCCCTCGGCTGGGCTCCTCTTTGCTCGCTTAGACATCATTCACCTCGACTCAACGGAGCCCGATGTACGACGGATTCTGGCGTGAACTCGGCCACAAAGTCGACCAAAACTTGGTCTTTGATTGTTGTTCTTGGTCTCAACTCCAGGTCATACTGGCCCAGGGCCACTGCCCATCTGGCTATTCTGCCTGTCAGATCTCCTTGCTGCAATAGGGACTTCAAAGGGTGTTCAGTTAGCACTATAATTTTGTGGGCTTGAAAGTAATGGTTCAGCTTCTTTGAAGACATTACTAAAGCCAACGTTAACTTCTCTAAGGATAAGTACCTGGTTTCTGCATCATCCAGGGTTTTGCTTATATAGTAAACAGCCCTTTGTTCCCCCTTTTTCTTCTCGGATTACCACTGCACTTACCGCATGTTCCGAAACTGCTAAGTACAAGAACAGCTCCTCTCTAAGTTCTGGATTTGAGAGAACTGGAGCCGTGGTTAAATACTTCTTTAGGTCGGCTAAGGCGGCTTCGCACTCCTCGATCCATAAAAAGTCTGTGGCTTTCTTCACTAAGCTGAAGAAAGGTTTGCACTTGTCTGAACTTCTGCTTATGAACCTATTCAGGGCTGCAGCCCTTCCAGTGAGCATCTGCACCTGTTTTGCCGACGTCGGGCTCTTCAAATCTAAGATGGTCTTGATCTGATCTGAACTGGCCTTAATGACCCTTCTGGTCACCAGGTATCCCAAAAACTTACCCGATCCAACTCCAAATGCACATTTCGATGCATTGAGTCGAAGCCGGTATGTTTTAAGGATATCAAAGACTGCTTTTAGGTCGGCTAGATGACCTTCAGGTTCCTTGGTCTTCATGACCATGTCGTCGATGTAAACTTCTACTGTTCAACCAATCAAGTGTCTGAACATCTTGGTTACCAATCTCTGGTAAGTTGCTTCTGCGTTTTTTAACCCAAAAGGCATCACTCTGTAGTAATACAGCCCTTTTGAGGTGATAAACACAGTCTTCTCCTCATTTGGGGGGTACATGGCTATTTGATGGTACCCCCTATAGGCATCCAGGAAGCTCATCCTTCCATGTCCTGAAGTGGCATCCACCAGTTGGTCAATCTTGGGTAGAGGAAAACTGTCTTTGGGACAAGCCTTGTTTAGGCTGGTAAAGTCCACGCAGACCCTCTATTTACCATTTTTTTTCTTTACCACCACTGTGTTCGATAGCCATGTCGGGTAATTTACCTCTCAAATGGCTCTAGCCTCCAGAAGTCTGTCTACTTCCTTTTCCACTGCTTCAACGTGCATCAATGTCGGTCTTCTTGCTCATTGGATTACAGGTTTGGCCGACCTGTCTACGTTCAGTTTATGGCAAGTGACCTCGGGGTCAATGCCAGGTATTTCGTAAGGCGTCCAGGCAAACACCTCAATGTTTGCTCTCAAGAAAGCCTCCAACTCTTTTTTCTCTTCTTCGGCTAAACCCAAGCCGAGAAGCAAGAAGCGTTCTTCATCCTCCTACTGGATGAGGATTTTCTTTAATGCTTCTTCACTCTTCTCGGCTGGCTCCTTGCCGACGTCCTCTAGGAGCTCCATATCCTAGTCTTCGATCTCTGCCCTTTTTGGTTCTCGTATGTTGTAGATGGATTTCATTGCTACCGTGGAGCAGTTCTTCGCCTGCAGCTGATCCCCTCTGACCTCCTCTATCCCATACTTTGTTGGGAACCGCAATAGTTGATGCAATGTTGAGGGAACAGCCCCCATTGCATGCAACCATGGCCTTCCCAGGATAGCATTGTAAGGGAAGGGTGTGTCGATTATGGTGAATTCTGTCTTTATCTTCTTGGTGCCAGCCTGCACCTCCAAGCTTACTGCTTCTAGTGGCTATGTCGACGTTCCATTGAACCTGACCATTGGGCCATTAGATTGCTCCATATCGTTTGGGTGAAGACCAAGCTCCTTGTAACACCTGACATACATGATGTCACAAGAGCTGCCTTGGTTAATTAGGATGCGCTTCACTTGGCACTCCCCAACCTGGAGAGATACTACTAAGACATCGTTGTGCGGATGTTGTACCATCTCCAGGTCGACTTTAGTAAATGACACTATTGGTCCCTGGCACTCCACGGCCTGAGGTCTTTTCTGTCGGACCTGGTACACATACTACAAGTGCTTTACCTTCTGGGTCTCCCCCCGTATTTCGTTTTCGTCGACCTTCGAATGAATTACATTAATTACTTGAGGTACGCCTGCCTGTGGTTGTTGTGCTGGGAGGGTGGGGCTACTAGCGCCTAAGGCAATCTTGCCTACTCTTCCCTTGTCCTGGCCTCATCTACAAGGTCCCTCAAATGGCCTTGCCTTACCAGGTCTTCTAGGTGTGACTTCAGGGCTCTACAACCCTAGGTCAGATGCCCATCTTCATTATGGTAAGCATAATGCTTACCAAGACTTCTTTCCATAAACTCTCCTGGTACTTTAGCTGGTGCTCTGAAATAGGGTTAGGTTCGGATTTTATCCAGGACTTTGTGAATTGGGATTCAGAATACAGTTGTGACTGCTTGTGCGATTCTCAGTCCTATCTCTTGTTTGTTGGATCCGTTGTTACCTCGGTCTCGTTTCGGCGAGTCGTTTCCTTTCTCTTGCTTTGTCGCCTTAATCCCTTGCGTGTCTTCCTCGGCTCTGGCATATTTCTCAATTCTGGCCATGAGCTCTTCCATGCTTTTTAGTAATGTCTTTGCCAAAGACTTTCGTAGTGCACAATCATCTTTTAGGCCGTTCTTAAAAGACACGACCGCCACCTCTTGGTTGCATTCGGGTATTCGGTTGAACACCTCATAATACCTTTTTGCATAGGCCCTAAGGCCTTCATCTTTACTGATTCTCAGAGCCATCAGAGCGTCCATCCTTAATGGCTGTAGTTTTTTGTCACGAACCTGGCCACGAACATCTCGGCCAGGCCTTCCCAGGTCTTCACATTTCCCTTCGGCAATTTGTGAAACCAATCCGATGCAATCTCCCCGAAGGATGAAGGGAACACCTTGCAGAGCAACGGCTCGTTCCCAGTGTACAGTGCCATCGAGTTCAGGTATAATACGACGTGAAAGTTGGGGTCCGACTTACCATCGTATATCTGGAACCTCGGCATACTGAATCTTTTTGGTGCCTCAAATTTGTCCAACTCCACCGGGAATGGTGTTTTCGACTTAATAGGGGAAGTTATCTCGGCATTTTGTTACTTCCTCTTGAGGTAATCTCTCAAGTCGTCCTAGTCCACCCAAGAGCTCGGCTATCTCTTGATTTCAATCTTTTAGGTGCACTACTCTCAGTTTCGTTGTGAGCCATTTCAATCTTTCTCCATTGGTCGCATCGAAGCACAACTCCTACCTTTGAACATGCCGATGTTCTTTGGGATCTACTTCCTTGATGCGGTGTGTCCTTCGAGATTCTTCCCTTCTCAACTCTCCTCGCCCAACCTCCCTTCAAGGCCGGGAAGAGTGTTTTTCCCTCCTAGTGTGCTGTGGGGCTACAGGGATTGTTTTCTGCCCTCCCTTCTGGGCATTGGCCCCTGGAATCGGCGTGTCCTGCAGCAGGAATGATGGCTGCATGACATTGTTCTGCATCATGAAATTGACGACCGATTGCAGGTTCGCCAATTATTCGCCATCCCCTTCATCTCTTCGTCTTTCCGTAGGCATCTTTCTTTCCATGCCTAGAGGTTATCTTCGTTGTAGTACTCGTTTTGGTCTGATTTCTTCGGTACATCGCCCTCTTGGCCGATGCCCTTTCCTTCGTGATTCTTATCACGAGTCTCTTCGTTGCAGTTGTCTCCTTCGATGTCAAGGTCAATAGGTCTTCCACTCCCTGTAGGAGTGTTGTCCCCTGCTTTCTCTTTCTGTCCGTCGTTGGCCATCTATTCTCTTTTCTTTCCCATAGACGGTGCCAAATTGTGTGAGTGAATTTCTGACCACACTGCCAACTCAGTATTCAACTGGAGAGCACTGGCAGAATAGATAGCGCCTGAATGACGTGTAACAGAAAGAAGAGATTCCGGCGGTGGTTCGTCCACCCGGGGGCACTCCGACGATCAAGTCAGTTATCTCTCAAAGATATCCCTAGTGCTTAATTCACTATTCTGAGTATAAATTGCCTACCTTAGACCCATTAGGGGTGCCTCTCTTTTATATTCAACACAATCCTAGTTCCAATAGAAGCCTAGCTCCAATGGACTTTAGCTCAGTGCTCATCTTGGACTCTCCAATAGATAAAGATAAACTACCTAAGAGCTTTATCATTTTCCAAGCTGAGGTCCTCTCTCATTCTAGGACTCACGTCCCTTATCCGTTTATCCCAGACTCCGATATCTTTGGAGATAACCTTGGCCTAGCCAAGATCACCTCGGCGTTAAGACCAGGACACGTGGCACCTCGGCTGACACGTCGGTGTCATCTTGTCCACGTGTTGGTACTCAGAAAATATATCCCCACACATTACATTAAGAATCTCACTTAATCTTACCGTACTAATAATATCATCAAACTTAGTCCTGTAAATGATTGGGCTAGAGGATGATTTGAATACCATTAAGAGAAACGTCTCATCCCTCTATTTCATCACCCTTAATTGCACCTCTAATAAGGTGGCACACAATAATACCAAATCAACTCTCTTCAAAGTGTTGGATCACTTTAAATGAAAGTGAGCTATGTCATTAAGGATAGAATTAGCAGTGCAAAATTAGAGGGATGTAGCATCACTCTACCATTAATTAGGGTAAGTCTTTTGAAAAATTATGTGATAGTCTTGGGACAAAAAGTAATACTTGGAATATCATAAAAAATTATTAAATATGTTACACAATATTCATATTGGTGTGAGATTCCCATTATATGAGACCCACACAAATGTGAGAATTTCTAAAATATTTGGCAATTCATTTTGCTTGGAAAAATTCACATGATGTCTCAATTTGATATTTATTAATTAAAATTATGAGATTTATTACTTTTTGTTAAGATTTTAAAAAATAACTTGACAAGTGTCAAATAATAAATGATATAAAATAGGGATTTTTATTAGCCGATCCCAATAATTGAATCTATTACATATTAGGTCCTAAGTTTCTATCTCATATACTAAGAAGTCCTGTTATATTTTTTTTATCCCGATTTTGTCCCTACTACCAGCTGGTAAAAATCTCTATTTAAATCATCCCAAACACTTTCTAAATCTTTAATTGTTTATAATATTTATTACTCATTAATTTTGTCAACTTGTATTAACTTCTCTCTTGATCATTTTTCCAAAACTCTTATTCATTCTCATATCTCTCTCTCTCTCTCTAGAAAATACCACCATTGTAGCTACGGACAGGGCGGTCCACTTGCAACCAACATCGTCGTCCATCACTAACCACCGCCACCTCTACCGGTTACCACCACCACCTTCACCGGCCACTACCACCACTATTGTTCACCAACCATCTACATCATCGCTGATCAATACTTCACCATCTTTCAATTGTTTGACTCGCTCACCTAACATTGTCATATTCTTTCCTCTTTGCTATTGCCGTCACTCTTCATCCTCCATCTACCATCACTGCCTTTCTTCTTTAATCATCGATCCACCATCTTCAACGTCGAACTTCACCAATGGCTTCAAATCTAATTGTTTTCAATGCTGATCTACCATCTTCGGCACCAATCTGATACTTTACATGGTCGCCGATGAGATCGAGACTATTTCTACAGTGTGTTGGTGAAGATCTACATTTGTAAAACATGTTGAATTAATCTGATGAATTTATCACTAATTTGTTTAATATGTTGTGGACTGCTACTGCTAGAATTTGATATTAATACAATGATAAATTTATCACTGATTTTTGTTCATGTTATATTTATCACCTCCCTCTTCCTCACCCCCACTCTCTTTTTTTATTTCTCTTAAACCAAATCTACTATATCAGTGATAAATGTATCACTGATATATTTCTTTAAATCTTGTGTTGATTTATGATAATGATGACAACATTTTTTATTTTTTTTGTAATCTTTTAACAAACATCTAGTGAGAAATTTATTAGTGAATGTGTTTACCACTGCTAAATTTATTACCAAATATGTTTTTGAATCTTGTGTTAATTTGTGACGATGATGATGAGATTTTCTTTTTGTAATTTTTTAACAAACAGTCAGTGATAAATTTATCATTTTTGTCACTAGAGAGAGATGAATATGCAATATGATTAATCTATCAGTGATAAATTTATCATTGATTTGTTGAATATGCTTTATATTGTTGCTGATTTTTTATATTTATACAGTGGTGAATTTATCACAAATTTTTCATTGTAGATGTGAATATGTTGGATGGGTCAATCTATCAGTGATAAATTTATCATTGGAAAGAGGACAAAGAGCAGATGGTAAAGGCATGATTATGTTGATCTACGACACGAAAGCTAACAATTTTCCACTAAGGCCTTTCTTTTTTCTTTTTCTCTTCATCTTCTCTTTCTCTCATTCTTCTTCTTCTTCTTCTCCTGTCGTCATCAGATCTTAAGAGATAGTGACAATAGTGATGCGATGGAGATGGATGTTATTTTTGCTAAAATATGGCACTAGGAACTGTCACTAAAGTGGTTGTCGGATGTAAGCGCCGAAGGTTGCTAAATGTTATCACCGGTGGTTAGAAGTACTCATCGATGGCTAGAAATTGGAGATGGTAGGCCATGGTAGTGATTTGATGATTGAGTTGTTGAATGAGGTGTAAGAAGGGTATTTTGAGGATACTAAGAGGTGAAAAAATGAGTAGGACTTACAGGTAAATAAATCTGGTCAATAGGACCGGCCTGTAAGCCCCCTATAAAACATTGTTCCATGACCACAAAATAATCATATCTGTCGCGCAGCCTACCTTCCTTAACGTCCCCGTCAGTTTTGGTTGAGCCCAAGTTACGATTCTTTCATTTTTTTTTTTTTGGTTTTATAAATTATAAATATATCTGTTGAGATTTGTTTAAAGTATGAATTGTTCTCTATAGTTCTGAAAATTATATCTCACTCTTCTAAGTTTTCAATTCATAACAAATGGCATATTTTTTTAATCAATTATCAAATCAATTAACAGTTTTTAATAATGTGATAAATTTATTTTAATTAATAATTTAGGTAATTTTATTATTGCTTATGTGAACAGTTATAAATTTTATTTTTCAATTAGTTCTATTAAATTTTAAAAAAAAAATTGATAAGAGGGTATTTGTAATTTTTCAAACCATGTGAGACAATCTGTATTTTAGGCAAATCTCATGGGTGTATTTATAATTTATCTTTTTTTTAGGGCTGCTAAATGCCCCTTATCTTTTTACTTTGGATCCCTTCACTTCTTTGAACCCCCCATCACCAAAATTGCTCCATTCCTCATTTTTCTTTGGATCCCTACCATAATCCCAAATATATCTTCACTCTAACATTTTGTCTCTCTTCTTTTATTTCACTGGTCCCGCAACCATTACCCACTTCGGCCAATGACCTCCAACGCTGGCAGCTTTCTTGTGCCGTTCACCCCTAGACTAGAACCACCACCACTTCTCCCCTATCCACTATCCTACACCAACCTCCCATCGACGTCGCTCCCCTTCACCCCAATGAGGAGAGAAAAAGAGTCATTTCTATCTAGTCTCACTGATCGACCTTCTCCTCATTGTTCTTCTCCTTCCTGCTTTGCCTTTTTCTTCTTCTCCTCATCTTTTTCTTATTTTCCTCAAAAACCCTAACAATTGAAGAAATTTTTTTATGTTCAACACTATGTTACTGAACATTCAAGATTTGTTTAATACTATGTTCTCGAACCCACTCCGCTATCATGACCTCTCCATCCACTGATAGAGAGAGTGAGCGAAAGAGATAGATAAAGATAAAAACCTAGGGTTTTCATAAGAAGAATAAGAAGAGGGAGAATGGCAGCGATGGGAGATATGACCTACGAAAAAGGGTTGAATATGGTAAGGTGAGGCGGAAATGGGCACTGTAGGGGTGGATGGGAGTGACAGAAAAGGACTGGGTGGCTATGGTCAGTGGCGAGGGGCTGGGTGGTTGCGGCTAGCAGTGAGGGGTTGGCCGGTGGCGAGTAGAGATGGTAGCTGGAGTTAAGAGGGTTAGGGTTTGAGAAATTAGGGTTAGAAGATTATGAATAAAAGTAAAAGTGAAATTTTATGTTAAGATAAAATTAAAATTAAAATATATATATATATTTTATTTATATAGCAACCCTATTTTATTTATTTATTTATTTTATAGCATTTTTTTTTCTTTTTTTATTTGATCAGCAAAAAAAAAAGAATTTTATTGATGAAACATAAAACTATTATATCAAAAAAGAAAAGGAGAATGAGTGCAAAAAGTATCATAACGAACTAAATCAATCCCAACTAAGTTGGCACTAATAAGACCGTCCAATCATATGCTAGCACAACATCATGAGTTGGTGAGGAACCAACCACAAACACCTCAATCAACCTCACCCCAGTACAATCTAACCAAACCTAATACAAATCGAACAACCAAAAACTACTAACCATCAAGAAACAGGACAAAAATCCATAGTAGCAACAAACTTCACAGATCTGTAGCAAAACCACACAGATCAGCAGCACTCCTTTTCACCCAGACCAGCAGCACACCTCATAGATCAGCAGCAAACCACACAGATCAGCAGCAGCAATCCATAGTAGCAGCAACAGCCACCAATTAAGAGAGCAAAACACAAAACAAGCACAATCAAGAAAGCAAAACAGAAAACAAAGACAACTGCTGCACACCAAGAGCAAATCAGGCTTTAATCCTATCAAGAGCACTCATTTTCACCCAGACTAGCAAAGACAGATCAAGAACACTTTTTCATCCGCATCAAAGAAGACACCTTACAAATCAAGAAGAAGAATCCATAGCAAGAAGAAGAACCACCAATTAAGAGAGCAAAACAAGAGAGCAAAATACAAAAACAAGCACAAACAAGAGAGCAAGATAGAAAACAAAGACAGTTGTAGCACACCAACCACCACCACAGCAATCAGGCTTTAATCCTATCAAGATTGCATACAATATCCTCCACTGAATACTACAAACCTCTAGAACTTTGTTTATCCCATAGTGCTACCCTTACTTTCACCAACTCAGCTAATTCAAGCCCATCAACACTCTTCTTATGAAAAAGGCACTCATTCCTAACTTTCTAAACTGACCACATAATAGCTAAAGGAACAACTTTCCACATTAGATGAACCACCTTTTTGAACTTGAAACCAGCCCACCAATGCAATAATGCCTCAACTGATCCCGGCATCGCCCAAACCAAATCCCACCACTGTAACATATCTGACCACAATTTCCATACCACATGACAGAATAGTAGAACATGGTTAACTGACTCCTCTGCTTTGCACAGCAAACACACCGAACTAGCTTCCATATTCAACACTCCAATCATCTTCAAAAAAGTTAAAGTTTTAAGTCTGCCTTTCCAAGCTAACCATCCACAGAATTTCACCTTGGGTGGGATGATATTCTTTCACAGCATATCCGTGACACCAACAACAGGTCCTTTTATTGAATTTGGGAAGAGGATTAAAAATTGAAATTGAAATTTTAAGTTATTTTGAATTATATCAACTCTCATATTGTTTACATATTTAAAAAAAAAATAAAAAATAACTAACTTTTAATTATTTTTTCAAATCCCCATAAACGTGAAATAATGCTTGTGTGTCATCATATGAATGCTTGTCCATATTTTACTCCCATTTTATTGACCCAAAATAAAATAATTTTTTCCAATTTGAGCAATTCGCACTTTGCTTTGACAGACTCTTTGCTAAACCAAAAAACAAAACAAACACACACAACCTGATACATCACCATCATCATCACCATCACCGTCACCATCACCATCATCGTTCGACGCACTTAAGTTCCGTTTGGCAAATGAATTGGGATTAATTTAATTCATTAAAAAATACAATAAAATATAACATCCAATTATAATTATTTTATTTTTCTAATAAAACTATAAAAATAAAATAAATTTTTCCCAAATAAATTTTTTTTAATAGTAAAATAGTTAAGAAGCCGAAACTTTTTTAATCAAAGTAAAATAGTCACAAAAAAATATATATATATATATCCAGGCTAAAACGTTCTTACCAAACGAGGACTTAGCCCATCAACGATGGTTGGTTAACTGAGAGATTCCAAGCTTTCTCCCTCTTCTCTCTCTGACTCTGAAAACTTGAAGCTATGGCCAAGATTACACTATTGTTCCTGCCAGTAGTTCTAATTTACTTTATCCTAACCCTTTTGTCAACAGAATCAGCTCCTGAAGATGCACTTGTCTCCCAGATTCCTGGATTTACTGGCAATTTTCCTTCCAAACACTTCTCTGGGTGGGTACCTCTGTGTTTTCTATTGTTACTTCCTTTTTTAAAAATTTTTTATTTTAATTGTGGTGGTGGGCTTTCTTTTTCTTTCTTTCTTTCTTTCTTTCTTTTTAATTTGGTTATAATATATATATATATTTTTTTTTTTGAATCACAGTTATGTGACTATAGATGAAAATCATGGGAAGAAACTGTATTATTACTTTGTCCTCTCTGAAGGTAATCCCACAAAGGATCCAGTGGTTCTCTGGCTTAATGGTGGCCCTGGTTGCTCTAGCTTTGATGGATTTGTCTATGAGCACGGTAATCATTCAATCAATTCCTTTTTTTTTTTTACATTCTAAGATTATATTATTGATTATATTTAGTCATTTTTCTTTTCTTTTCTTTTCTTTGTGTTACTGTATGGTTTCCATATTGTCTTTTTTGGTTTGTTGAGGAAAACTTGATTGAAGCTTTTGCTAATCTTGTGAATCACTGAAACTGCTTGGATTCCTTGGATTGAGGCACAAATGAAAATTTTATACTGTGTACTTCAAAATATGTGAAGTGTATATTTTGTTTCCATAGCCACATATTTCAGAATAGGATGGAGAATTCTTGAAATCCCTTTACGCTGCGTTTGGTGGGGAGATTTGAGAAGAGATTTGGAAAGAGAAAGGAAAAAGTAAGTTGAAATGTAAATATAAAATATACCTACATTTCACATAGTTTCATACACCTTTCCCCTTTCTCTTTTCAAATTCCTCCCCAAATCCCCTAAACTAACGCAGCATTAGGAGAATACTATGATGTGATCGTATGCACCTTATGCAAAAAAACATAACTTCATTTTGTGTAACTTTTTTGCTTCATTATAACTTTTTTTGCTTCTCACAAAATATACAACTTTTCTCACAAAAAGTATAACTTTAGTTACACATAACTTTTAGGTGCACATTATAACTTCAAAATTCGTAACTTTCATCACAAAATCGTAACTTTCATCTCACAAAATGTACAACTTCTCTCTCAAAAAGTATAACTTTTCCTATAACCTCTCCCATATCTTTATGATTCTTGGGGCTCTTTTTGAGTTTTCAAATAACCAGTTTGCGGATTCAGATGCTATGGCCCTTTGAATCGAATAAAATAGCTGTGCTTTGGTTTAGATTTTCGTTGTTCATCTGGGATAATTTCTGTGTTTTTAAGATATGGAATTTCAGACTTAATGGTTTTGTTTACCCTCTTCTGCTTTCATCTATTGAAAGAACTTAGTTCTTGGAAAATTAATTGTTTTTCTCTTCAATTCATTTAATTCGAGTAATGTGCGAAAGAATCTTTAGATCATATTATGCAGGACCATTCAATTTTGAAATGGGAGAGACAAAGGGAAGCCTTCCCAAACTACATCTCAATCCATACAGCTGGTCCAAGGTTATAAATTTGTTTTGAATGTCAAATAGCATTTATGTTACCCATATTTCTTAAATAAGCTCCTAAATTGATGATCTTTGTCTGCCAGGTTTCCAACATCATATATTTGGACTCTCCAGCTGGTGTTGGATTTTCTTACTCGGGAAATAAATCCGATTACATTACTGGAGACCTGAAAACTGCTTCCGATTCACACACATTTCTCCTCAAGGTAATCATTTGAAATGAAATAACAAGAAAATGAAAACGGGTAGAAACTCTTTTCTCATAATATTGATTTTACATATAGTTGCGTTCTAATATGTTAAAAAGATCAAGTTTCTTGAAATTGTTATTGTGTAACTAGTGGTTCGAGCTGTACCCGGAATTCCTTTCCAATCCATTTTTTATTTGTGGAGAGTCATATGCTGGAGTGTATGTGCCTACTCTGGCCTATGAAGTCATGAAAGGTATTTCTTCTGATCTTTGAAGTCTGAAGTTCATGTGTCGTGAATTTTGTATCAAAGCCTAAGGATGCATTTTGGATCTTGCACAGGAATTGATGCTGGTGAAAAGCCTGTTCTCAATTTCAAGGTCCGCCATTTCTAGAACTTTAAGTGAAGCACTTGTCAAAGTCTAATTTCTAGCTCACAAATTAAATGCATTTCACACAGGGTTATATAGTGGGAAATGGAGTTACGGACGAGGAGTTTGATGGAAATGCTCTTGTTCCGTTTGCATATGGGATGGGCCTCATCTCACAAGACCTATTTGAGGTGGTGGAGCTTTTCATTTTTTATCTACAATAGTCATGCTAGTTTCATCTACCTCATTACCCAAATATGCTTTCGAGTTTCAATGTATGGTGAAATTATTGTTTGAGGTTATGTTTATATCAAGGGTTTAAAATTGATGGAAAATTTGAAGATTTTGACACTGTGTTTCTTTTGAATGCCACTTCAATTAAGTTTTTTTTTTAGGATATTTCAATGCATATATATTTATAAATATGCTTATAATTTTGAGATTTAGGCCTCGTTTGGGAACAGGCTAATTTAGTAACTTTTTGGCTAAAAAGGTAGGTAAAAAAAACTTATATGTTTGGGATGACTTTTTGGCTAATGGTATGAGTTGTTGACTTTTTGGCTAAAAAGGTAACTTTTTGGCTTTTTGGCTAAAAAGGTAAGTCCCCAAACGGGGCAGCACTAAACCTTGTACTGTTGGGTTTATTTCCTCTTATTCATATTTAGTCTAAACCTATAGAAAATTAATCACTAAACAAAAAGAAAATATAGCAAGATTTGAAATATCTGACTGCAAATTCAATTTTTCTCAATATTTTGGTATTTTATCTCAAAATCAACGAGATTCATACATAAAATTGAGACAGTACCAAAACTACGTGACAATCCCTTGTTTATCAGCAACATATTTCTAATTATGCATGCTTCGTACTGCAGGAAGTTACTGCTGAGTGTCAAGGAAACTACCATAATCCAGCAACTGACAATTGTGAAAACAAGCTTGCAAAAGTTGACAAAGTACTATACTGCTTTTCTACTATCCAGACAGAGTTTTAACAAAAAGCATACAAGTTTTTTTTTTTTTAACTTACCTTTTGTTTTCTGTCTCAATGCAGACCGTTGAAGGTCTAAACATATACAATATTCTGGAACCATGCTATCATGGCACAGAAATTTTAGAGATGACTACTGGTAATACGAAGTTGCCACTGAGCTTCAGGAAATTAGGTGAGACTGAAAGACCCCTTCCTGTAAGGAAAAGGATGTTTGGGCGTGCATGGCCTCTTAGAGCTCCAGTAAGAGATGGAATTGTTCCAACTTGGCCACAACTTCTTCAAAGTAATAATGTCCCATGTACAGTAAGTCACTCAAGTTACCATCCTTCTAACCTTTTTATTCAGCCAATTTTCGTTACCTTGGTTTGCTTGAACATGGACATTTAAATTGTCAGCTAACATTAGTAAAAGTAGCATGTCTGCCGCATTTGCCTCATTACAATAATTGATCATCAGTGTTTCTTAAAAGATCGCTGTTTGGTTTTAAAGCTGTTTATAGTTAGAAATATGATGCAGCTTCTATTTACCACTTATGAGGTAGAAATAATTTAAATAAGCTGAAAGATATTGACTATTCAGAAACAGGAGGAGAGATGCTTTTAGCTTTCTGCTTTATGATTATCTACTTTGAGCTTGCTAGAAGCTACACAAAACAAGCCCAATTTAACTCCGGTTATCTTTGCAAACATTTGTCCTCAACTTTACCATTTTTTTTTTTAGAAACTACAAAAGCATTGAATAATGCTTCTTTTTTTTGTCAGTACACAGGTTCCTTGGTTTCATTTTTCTCTTCCTCATCATATATGCTTGGTCACCTTCTTGGGCTTAATTAGAACAATGTTATCATAATTGGGAATTTGGAATTCACGATGCAGGATGATGAAGTTGCAAGTTCATGGCTCAACAATGAAGCAGTTCGGAAAGCAATTCATGCTGAAAAAGTAAGAAGTTTTCGTCATATATCAATTTCTGTATGATTTGAAAGCAATTTTACCTTTATAATCCTGTTATACTTTTATTAGGGAAGTGTGGCGGGCAGTTGGGAGTTATGTACTGGCAGAATCCTATTCCGCCATGATGCTGGAAGCATGATCAAGTATCACAAGAACCTCACTTCCAAGGGATATCGAGCGCTCATATTTAGGTTAGACCAACAACTACAACTTGTTTATTTTTATAGTATTTGCCCTATATGTATATATATCCTTTGTTTATTTATATTAATTCACACATATTTTTACATTTTGTGACAGCGGTGACCATGACATGTGTGTTCCATACACTGGGAGTGAAGCATGGACAAGATCAGTTGGATATAAGATTGTTGATGAATGGCGGCCTTGGACTTCCAATGGACAAGTTGCTGGGTATGTCACTATAATTAATTTCATTAAGAGTCTTCAATATTATGGCATCGATGAGAAACTAATGACACTATTTAAATAATAAAAAAAAACCCATAACTATTATCTTCTTGGTTGCAGATTCCTACAAGAATATGAGAACAATCTCACCTTTCTCACCATAAAGGTTTCTACATGCAATCTCTATTAGTTTGTCATAAATACAACAAGGCATTTATCCCAAACATTGGGATTTTATTTTTTTCAGAGTTGGATTCCGCATTTAATTTTTCATTGTTGGTGCAGGGATCTGGACATACTGTTCCAGAGTACAAACCACGCGAAGCATTGGACTTTTATAGCCGTTGGTTGATGGGGAAAACAATATGAAAGAACTTTAATGGTTTCTCATGTGAAATATTAATTTTTCATTTTCTATTTTGGTTTTCCTGGCCGACAACTATGAGAACAGTGGAAAAGCTAAATTATGAACAAATTTATAATTGAACTAAGAATAACCTTAATTTAGAAATTTTTATGTATTATTGGACTGAACTGAACTTATTATCTATCCACTAGCCTCTTTGCCTTCTACCAAAGAGCATTGTGTTTCCATTTTGTTTGTAACAATAAAGCACACATAAAATTTTAGTGTATGGTGGTGTAAGAGGAACTTTGATTTTATAGGTTGTTGTACTTTAATATGCTGTTTGATTCTTGGAGCAAGGTTGCCTTATAGTTGTTTTGGTAAGATGTATGGTCGTGGGGAGCAGGGACGGAGTTAGTAAGCCACCAAGGGGGTCACGTGCCTCTGACTTTTCAATTTTTTTTTTTATTTATTTTTAAGTCGTAACTCTATTAAACACCTATAGCAGCAGTCCCACACACCACATTACAGGGTCCATCCAATTTCATCAAAAGTCTACTAAACTCTAAACACTTTGGTTTGCATATTTTGTTGAGAGTGCTTCATTTTATTTTATTTTTGTTGTTATTTGTGTTAAAATTAAAAATATTAATTTGTGGTGATTTATATTTAAATTAGGAAATTTGATTTCTTATGATTTTTTGTTAAAATTAGGACTTTTGATTTCTTGTGATTTGTGCTAAATTTAAGAATTTTGATTTGCGTTAAAATTGGAGATTTCGATAATTTGATTGTCTACATAGAGAGAGAAAGAGAAAGAGAGAGATATATATTTTTAATGACATTGATAATGATACTATCTTGGAGTCGGGATTAATTGTAAAAGTTTACAATTAAATTTTTTTTGTAATGAATATTTAAGTTTTTGTGTTTAATATTAGCTCGAAAAATTATTCAGTGGGTTCGTTTGGTTTGTATTTTTGAAAAAAATTTCGGAAATTTTCTCTACAAATAAGTTTTCAAAAGTAATCAAACTAAACAAATTTTTCCAAAAAAATTTCCCAAAACACACAAACCAAACAAGTTTTCCAAACAAATCTCTCTCACACACACACATTAAATCAATCACTTTTTTCAAAACTCTCTCTCAAAACAATTTTTCAAAACAAATTTCTCAAAAAATCAAGCCAAACATATTTTCATACTTTTTATCTCTAAAACACATCTCTCAAACACAAATTTAGTTTTAATTTTTTGAATTTAGCTTTTTGAAAATTAAATTTTTTGTTTTTCGTGTTTTTTTTGTTTTTAGTGAATAGTTTTTAAATTTTAAGCAATTTTTTTTACTTTTTTAGATGCATCTACTTAGATGTTTCTAAATAGCAAAATATTTGTGAAAAAATGTTTTAAAAAATTAATAAATACACAAAAATATAAATTAAAAAAAATTAAATTTTCATATTTTTTAATATATTTTTTGGTATTTTGTGTATTTTTTAAAGATTTTTTTTACAAATATTATACTTTTTAAGTGTATTTATGTTAGGTGTGTTTAAAAAAATTTTAAAAAATTGCTTAAAATATTTAAAAAAATCATTGAAAACATTAAAATATGAAATATAAAAAAGTAAAATTTTTTAAAAATTATTTTTTGAAAATCAGAATTAAACAAGTTAATTATTATATTATTATCATTGATTAAGGAAGAAAAATTTTAAAATCATAATTTATAAGTGCTTCTTATATTAAATTTTTGACTCTGTCACTGATGAGAGACCCCTCCTCGATGATGTAAGGGATATTTGACTTGATTAAAATTCTTACAGCTTAGTAAGAGCTCGAGGGTCTTAGTCCTCTTCTCAAGTTATGGCCTCCAATCTACCCATAAAGAACGGGCAGACCTCTGTTATTTGGGCTGGTTCTTTTGTAGCATTTTGTTTTTAATAAAATTACTTACTGAATATAAAAGAAAATAAAATTGCACCGAGTTGGGAAATTGCATTAACGGAGGCACTTGAGAAGAGAGATTGATCTTGTTTAATTGTAGATACAGCCAGTCACAAGTTCAAGTTCAACACTTTCTGTTCTTGTTATCAAAAATGTTAAAAAGGATGATCGATAAAGCAATTTTTTTTGTTTTCACTACGCCAAAATTGAGCTTTAGCGGCGGTATTAACGGCGGTTTCGTTACCGCCGTTTATGCGCGTGTCGAAAAAAATACAACCGTCATAAAAAGGTAAATTACCGTGGTTAAAAGTTGACCAAAAACGGTTGTAATATAGGACCAAAAACGGCGGTTTTTTACCGCCGTAAATAGGTTCAAATTTTTCAAAAAATAATTCTTTCTTCTTGCACTCCCCAAGTCTTGAACCCTCAACCTCTCATCCACCCACACCAACCACTCTACCATGGCCATTCTTCATGAAATATATTCCCTAAACATTACTTTTACTTTATTGTAGATGGTTTCGCCGGAGCTCGCCAGAGTTTCGCCGGAGCTCCGCTGGCAAAGACCGCCGTCATTAACGGCGGTAACAAAACCGCCGCTAATGCCCATTCATTACCGTCGTTAAAGACACTTTAGTGGCGGTTTTTTTAACGGCGGTAACGAAACCGCCGTTAATGATACATTAATGGCGGTATTATCGACGATTTTCATTACCGCCGTTAATAGTACCTTTAACGGCGGTAACGAAAACTGCTGTTAAAAAAACCGCCGTTAATGTCCTGTTTTGGCGTAGTGTTTATATTTTTAGAAAGAATGATGGAGAAATACTGTGTAAGTGATTTTCTGACCACACTGTCAACTCAGTAATCAGCTGGAGAATACTGGCAGAATAGATGACACATGGCTGACCTGCAACAAAAAGAGAAGATTCCGGTGGTGGTTCGTCCACCCGGAGGCACTCCGACGATCAAGTCAGTATATCTCTCAAAGATAATTCATGGTTCTTAACTCACTATTCAGAATATAAATTGCGTACCTTAAACCCGTCGAGGGTGCCTTTCTTTTATAGTTAACTCAATCCTTGTTCCAACAGAGGCCTAGCTTCAATGGACTTTAGCTCAGTGCCTATCCAGGACTCTTCAATAGATAGAGATAAACTCCTTAAGAGCTTTATCTTTATCCAAGCTGAGTCCCCTCATCATTTTAGGACTCTGGTGCTTTATCCGCTTATCTTGGATTTCGATATCCTCAGAGATAACCTCGGCGTCATGACCAAGACACGTGACTCCTCGGCTGACACGTCGGCGTCACCTTGGCCACGTGTTGGTACTCAGAAAATATATCCCCACAACTGCCCCTAGGTTCTATTACCTCGGCATTTTGAGGTGATGGAACCTATATTGGTACTCCCTACCAGCTCGTCGGTTTAAAGTATCTCGGCCGAGATCATCGCCAAGGCCAACATGTCTCTTTAAAGACCAAGGACCCTAAGAGCTCTTTAACGCGTATGAGCTGTCATACACAATAACTCAACCATTTTAGCCACGTGCCTTACCCCTACTGGATCGTACCTGTTACGCGCTTGTAAGTTGTCTCGCGCCTGCGTGCGCCGTCTGACGAATCCATCGTTCTAGGCTCATTAATTTTATTTTGCCGCCGTTTCAAGTTTTAACAAAACTTTTTCCCCCTCTTCCATCTTTTCACTTTTTTCCATCGTTTCTGAGGCTTTCTCTCTCTCTAGTTTTTCCTTCCAAATTCTCCATTGTTTCAAGTTTCTAAAGCTCTGCAACTTGCTCCGTCCATCTCCTCCGGCGAGGTTCTTGCTAATCTTTTCCGCAGCAGCCGTTCGCTGATTTCGGCAAACTTAACACCAGCTTCTTTTCTTCGGTGAGTTTACTGTTTCTTCTAATTTCAGTTTTTGATGCTCCCTATTTAATCGTTGCCATTACTGCTTTTGTTCAAACATTCGATTTGCAAATCATATATCTGAATGTGTTTATTTCACGACTTTGCTCTTGCCCATGTCTTGAATATACGTACTGCTCACAACTTTTCTACACTTTTGCCACTGTTCTTGACCTTATACCCTTTCTACTTACAATGTTTCTTGATGGTCCATCCTTGTTCTTGATTCTGAAGCGCATTCTTGCTTTTCTGTTTTTCAGATTCGTGCCTTCAATCTTCGTTTCTATAAATCTAGGTTTGGGATTTGTTTGTAAAACTCAAAACAATTGTTAGGGAAAATTGAAACAATGCTCCACAGATTCTATGTATTTTTAAGCTTTAGCTGAGGCCCATAAAACCCTTTAGAAACACACCTTTCTGAAATCCAACCCCTTCAGTTAAACCGATATCATGGGTATGTGGAAGCATAGGGTAGACACCCCATCCAAGTTTGGGCATTTTAGGCGAGAGTTTGACATCCCGGTCAATGTCCATCTGAGGTTGGCTGGGGATGATGACTCCATCATGCCTACAACTGATTCTATGCCCTTCCCTGTGGTAGCCTTCATTGAGTGCGGACTTCGGCTCCCACTCAACACCCTTTTTCATAAGATGCTTCACTATTATAAGTTGAACCCGATGCAACTCGCCATCAATTCCTATCGAGTCATCAATGGTATCATAGCCTTAGCCAGGCAAGAAAACGCTAGGATTACCTTAGCCGATAACCAATACTACTATACCATGTGTGGCCTCAAAAAAGATACGGGCTACGTTTACTACCTCAAGCCGAGGTCCACAGAGTACAAAATTGTCGCCGACCTCCCTAACGCCAACAAGGGAGCTGGGGATGACTATTTCATTACCTCGGGGAACTGGGAGTTCGCTCCAGATGAGGACCTCCATCTCTACCCTCTTCCTCGATCAGTTTTTGTAGAAGGCAATGGTAAGAGCCCTGTGTTTATACTAACTTGTTTTTAAAGTCTTCAATACTTTGTTTATTTCTAATGTCTGTTTTTCTTGCAGCTCTTCCTCAGCCACCAAAGGGCTTTCGTCAGTCTTTCTTTCCCAGCAAAGACTTGAACAAACTTTTGGATCTGCCAGTCTACAAACGGAGAGCCCCTTTGGTACTCAATTTCATCCTAACCTACAAATCGGCGCTGCCCGACGTCCCAAAGAAGAAGAAGAAAAGCCAGTCACCTCCTTCTGCCACAACTCCTCAAGCTGCCTCCTCATCTCGGCCAAATCAAGGATCGACCTCTGATCCAGCTGAGCAGCCGTTTACCTCGGCTCCATATCTAATCCTGATATCCCAACGTCGTCGACGACGCCGAACAATTTTTGCCGCTGAAATGGGCCGCCAAAAAGCAGTCGCTAAGGATCTCTTGGCCAATATCCCTGATTTAGTTGATGCCCAACCAGCACCAAACCAGCCAAAGCCGAAGACAAAAAGGATCAAAAAGGCTCAACCAAAGGCAACGGTGACTCAGATTGATTCTGAGGACACCTTGCCAATTTCCAAATTGGCTGAGAGTGAGAAGACCACCTCTGTCCCCGAGAAGAGGTCTGCTGAAACACAACCATCCGAATCCACCAGATCAAAAAGGCTGAGGTCATCATCTGCAACTACCTCGGGGTCCCTAAAGCTTGATGCCCCCTGGGCCCCCAAAATCGTACTGGAGGACAAGCCAGTTAGGGCTGGCGATAACGCTGATGACATTAATGTCGGCGTTGCCCTTAGTACCGCTCTGCTTCTTCCCAGCAATCTCGACCGAAACGCCGAGTTGAGCGAATATGAAAACTATGCTTTGATCCTCCAACGCTCCGTTCAAGTAAGTGTCTTTATTTGGCAATTTTTATTTTTTCTTCCTCTTTTTTATACTTTAGAAAATTTTGTAATAACTTATGCTCTGTTTTATTTGTTTCTAGGCAATCCAGCATATCCATTCCTTCTTAGTACAATCTTTTGAGAACCGGAAGAAGCTGGCTGACAAGAAGAGGGAGGTCTCCAGTCTACAAAAGACTAATAAAAATTTGAAATCAAAGATGAAGACCTTGGAGGATCAGGCCGAGGCTGTTATTAAAGCTCAGAATGACGCCGAAGAAAAGGCGGAATCCACTGAGGCCATCAAGAAGGTTCTTGAGGCCGAAAAGAGAGAGGCCAAGGAAAAAATGGCCCAGGCCCAAAAAGAACTGCAAGAAGCCTTGGCCACGAAGGACGCCGAGCTCAAGGCAGCCGATGAGAAGGGCTATAGTGAGGGGGTGGCCGATGTCACGGCTAACTATGAAAAGCAAGTGAAGTAGGCATACAACAAGGGTTTCGCCTTTGGTTGGATGACTTTGCTTAAAAAGCTTGAGGTCCCTGAGGACTCCCCCCTTAGGAACGCTGACGTCATTCCTCTTCCATTCCCTCCATCTCCAAGCTAATCCGATGACGATTCTAAGTCTGAGGAGGAGGCTCTGGTGAAGAAGTCCAAGGAAGCTGCTGGGGCCAAGTCCCCTACTCAAAATGAGCAAGTCCTGGACTTGACCCAAGATGAGGAGGGTGAGGAGGTTCCCAAAGATGCTACTTCTGAGAAAGCATCATCCGACGTGCCTCTCGCTGACAACAGCCTTGATGTAACCCTTCAAGAAATTGATGCTGATCTTGCGGCCGAGAAGGCTGCCGAGATGTCTTCCCAACAGTTGTCCGAGGTCCAAACCCAGCCTGCTAATGATGCTGAAGAATCTTAATTTCATGTTGTTCTCTTTCTTCTGTGTTTTGTACTTTTGTTTTTCTTTTGAAATAGTGTAGGTTCTTCATATTGCCGAAGTGCCTTCTTATAAATACAACTTCTTTGTTTTGAACGTTTGTATGCTTGCCTTCTCTTTAATACTCTTGTATGATTCCGTACTTAGAATATTTTGCATATCTTTAATATACACTTCAATCTTTGTGCAACCTTCTCGGAGTGATACACCTTGGTTATACAAACTGATGATTTACCTCGGCAAGTACCCAAGTATCTTTCTTGGCATAACCTTAGTTTCAGCTTGTAAATTTTTTTCATAAAATTTCGACAAGTGTTTAACCTTAGTCTAACTTTAACTTGTAAACTTTCCTCAAGTTTCAACAAGTGTTAAACATCATCTCGGTTTAACTTCAACTTGTAAACTTTTCTCAAGTTTCAACAAGTGTCAAACATGATATCAGTTTAACTTCAACTTGTAAACTTTTCTCAAGTTTCAACAAGTGTTAAACATAATCTTGGTTTAACTTCAACTTATAAACTTTTCTCAAGTTTCAACAAGTATTTAAACATGATCTCGATTTAACTTCAACTTGTAAACTTTTCTCAAGTTTCAACAAGTGTTAAACATGATATCGGTTTAATTTCAATTTGTAAACTTTTCTCAAGTTTTAACAAGTGTTAAACACAATCTCGGTTTAACTTCAACTTGTAAACTTTTCTCAAGTTTCAACAAGTGTTAAACATGATCTCGGTTTAACTTCAACTTGTAAACTTTTCTCAAGTTTAAACAAGTGTTAAACATGATCTCGGTTTAACTTCAACTTGTAAACTTTTCTCAAGTTAAAACAAGTGTTAAAACCATTTTTCTTCTCTCTGCCCCCTAATGTGAACCTAAGTTCCACTTGGGTTCTCATTATACATGTATTTCAGAAACAATCATCAGTCACAAGTGTATAAACAAATAAATCAAGCTGAAACTTTATTTATTTACTTCGGCAAATGACAAAAGAACAAAAAATTCTAATGATAGAAAAATTTCTAATTGCAAGTGTTCCAAGGCCTTGGCAACTCTTTGCCCTCATTATCTTCAAGCCAATATGCCCCATTGCCCAGTACTGAGATGATTCTGTAGGGTCCTTCCCAATTTGGGCCAAGCTTCCCCTCTCTGGGATCTTTTTTGTTGCCGATGACTTTTCTCAAGACGAGGTCACCGATTTAAAACTCTCTTGGGTTGACCTTCTTGTTATAAGCTCTGGCGAACTATTGCTGGTATGCTGCGAGCTGAATTGCGGCTCTCTCTCTTCTTTCTTCTAGAAGATCCAGATCTCGGGCTAAGAGTATATCGTTAGTCCCGTTTTCTACTCCCTGGGTTCTGATCCCTGGGATGCTGACCTCTAGTAGAATGACGACTTCTGTGCCATAAGCCATGGCAAAGGGGGATTCCCCTGTTGATCTTCTCGGCGTAGTCCGATATGCCCAGAGTACATTGGGCAATTCATCCACCCCCTTTCCTTTTGCTGCTTAGAGCCTCTTCTTTATCCCATCCAAGATCACTTTGTTGGATGCTTCTGCTTGTCCATTGCTTTAGGGAAAGCTTAAGGTTGAAAAGTAGTTCTTGATTTTGAACTTTGCACAGAAGCTCTTGATTAGCTTACTATCAAATTACGTTCCATTGTCTGCAACTATTGCTCTTGGAATCCCAAACCGGGTGATGATGTTCTTCCATATGAAGCTCTTCACATCCACATCTCGGATCTTGGCAAGGGGTTCAGCTTCTATCCACTTGGTGAAGTAATCTGTTGCCACTAGCAAGTACTTCCTTTGTCCAGTTGCTTGGGGGAGTTGTCCAACAATATCCATGCCCCATTGGGCAAACGGCCAAAGACTGGATTCTAGGTTCAGGTCTGCTGTTGGTTGGTGTATCAGAGGTGCAAACCTTTGGCACTTTTCACACTTCTTCACATAGGCTTCTACATCTTTCTGCATGTAGGGCCACCAATACCTCTAGGTAATAGCCCTATGGGCAAGTGATCTGCCCCTAACATGGCTTCCACATATTCCTTCATGAATTTCGTATAAAAAATCTTCAACTTGTAAAGGATGTACACACCTCAAAAGGGGTCCAGTGAAGGATCTTCTGTAGAGATGTCCCTCTGCTGTCAGACTGAACCTTGCCGACTTCAATCTGATCTTGTGTGCCTCTTTGTGATCATCTGGCAATTTTTCTTCTTTCAGGAATATTATTATTGCATCCATCCAACTTGGTCCCATGTCCATACACATTGCTTCACGCTCTGTGGTCAGTGGTTCGATGCTCGGGCCCGACAAATAGTTAACCATTATTGTCCTTGCTTTTTCAGGTTGTATTACACTAGCTAGGTTGGCCAATGCATCGGCGTGACTGTTATTATCTCGGCTCACCTGAAGTAGTCGGCAGTTCTTAAATAGGGCCGCCAACCTGATGACCTCCTTTGCGTAGGCCGACATCCTTTCATCTCAGGCTGTAAACTCTCCCGTTGTCTGGTTGACAATAAGTTATGAGTCAGAAAAGACTATTACCTCATCTGCTTGTACTGCTGCTGCCAGTTTCAGTCCTACAATGAGTGCTTCATACTCTGTTTCGTTGTTTGAGGCCTTGAACCCCAAACGAATCGATTGTTCTAGTACCTGCCCATCTGGGGATATTAGTACTACTCCTGCCCCTGCTCCTTGTCGGTTTGAACTCCCATCAACAAACAGTTGAAAGGAGTCGCCGATGTAAATGCTACAGGGTCTGAGTTTTGCCTCTTTCCTTTGTTTTTTCGCCTTTGGCTGGGCTCCTCCTTGCTTGTTTGGACATCGTTCACCTTGGCTCAACGGAGCCCGATGTTTGATGGATTCTGGCATGAACTCCGCTACGAAGTCGGCCAAAACTTGGCATTTGATTGTTGTTCTGGGTCTATACTCTAGGTCATACTGGCCCAAGGCGACTACCCATCTGGCTATTCTTCCTGTCAGGTCTCCTTGTTGTAGTAAGGACTTCAAGGGGTGTTCAGTTAGCACCACAATTTTATGGGCTTGGAAGTAATGGTTCAGCTTCTTTGAAGCCATTACTAAAGCCAGTGCCAATTTCTCTAAGGGTAGATACCTTGTTTCTGCATCGGCCAGGGTTTTGCTTACATAGAAAATAGGCCTTTGTAGACACCCCATTTTTGACCGACCTTTAGACACAGACATCACCGATTGAGTGCTCGGTGATATTGCATATTGTGCTCGTTCTGAGGTTGCGGGGTCTCGGCTGCGAGCCTTGCCTCCGGACTTCCGGACTCTTTTGTGCTTTGCCTCGGTTTGCGAATCAGGCCCTGTTTTCTCTGTTTTCTCTTCCCGAAGGGAGGGAGAGGTCTCGTAGACCATCTCTCAGTGGCTGTAGGCTACGTTTTGTGGTTGTAGGCCATTTTTCCCGTTTGGAGCCCGGTTCCCGGTCTTTCAGAGCTGTCGGCCGTGTATCTCAGTTCGGGACCGCTTAACCACCTCCGTTTGCTCCGATTTTTGGCACACACCTTATTTCCCCCATTTTGAGGGACACTGTGGTCCGAGAGACCAACTTCGTGGTCGGACACTACTTCCGGTGCCTAACAGCCCACTTTCGAGGCCCTGAACTGCGTGTTTTGGCTCCCGAACCTTCATTATGCATTTTTGGGCTCCAACCCGAACTTGAGATAGTCATATTTTGAGGTCCTTTTCATGTTTGATTAAGGACCTTTTTCTGTTTGAAACTCCCTTTTTATACTTTGTGTTTAAACCCTCTTTTAGGCCTATTTTTGCACGGTATTTTAAGCTTACTCGTGAGCTGTTTCAGACTTGGTTGTAAACTACAAAGTGTCTTTTTTTGAGCCCTTCTTCAACTTTGTTGAAGGGCTCTTGGCCGTTTGGAACCAGAAGCTACCACTTGCCTTTATATCTCACTTTATGGCCATTTTGGGGGGAAATTTGAATTTCATTTTCCCCCTATTTTTCCCCCTCTTTTCCACTCTCTTGTGTCTATATAACAGACCCCCCAGCTGTGTTTTAGGGGTTAGAAAATTTTGTTGTGGAGCTCTCACATTAAATCTCTCTCTCTCTCTACATTCTAACCATCAAAACCCTTTGATTCTTACACCATTTTTACACACCAACTCATAGCACAAGACCTCCATCCTCCATTCCAGCACTTTGAGACTCTTTTGAAGAGGTTGAAAGCTCATATTTTGGACCAAGAGTTGATGAAAGACTAGTCTTCAAAGGTGAGTCTCATTTTCCCTCTTTTTGCTCTTTTCTTGGTCTATATTCTAGCTCCTTGTGCTTGCATATTGGGGCTCCGACCCTAACTAGAGATAGGCTTATTTTGAGCTATATTTCATGTTTGTTTAAGGGCCTCTCACCGTTTGAGGCTCCCTTGTGGCACTTGCTTCATTATCTCCTTGTATGCCTATTTCTTGTGTAGCATTTTAGGCCTATGTATAATATGTTTTGAAGCATGTTGTAAACTATAAATAGGCTTATTTTGAGCCCTTATTCAACATTGTAGAAGGGCTCATCACTGTTTGAACCCTCCATGTGTCACTTGCTTTTATATCCACTTTTGGCCCCCATTTTTGCATGATTTATTAGCCTATTGTGCTTCTGTTTTTGGACTTTGGTCCGAACTGAAAATAGCCATATTTTGACCCCCTCTTCATGTTTCATTAAGGGTATTTTCCTGTTTGAGGCATTTTTTGTATACTTTGTGTTGTAGCTCTCTTTTTGGCCTCATTTTTGCATGGTATTTTGAGCATACTTTTATACTGTTTTGGGTCTGGTACTAAACTGTAAAAGGTCATATTTTTTGCCCCTCTTCAACATTGTTGAAGGGTCCTCACCTGTTTGGGACCAGCATGCATCAGTTGCTTCTTTGTCTCCATTTTGGCCCCTTTCTTGCATGAGAATTTTTCCATACTTGTGTTTGTTTTTGTGGTTTGTCATAAACTGTAAAACATCATATTTTTGGCCCCTCTTCAACATTTTAGAAGAGCCCTTCTCTGTTTAGGGACAGAAACTGCCACTTGCTTCATTATCTTGCTTTCGGGACTGTTTTTGCATGCTAGTTTAGCCCCATTTATGTTCGCTGTTTGGCCTTGCTTAAAACTGTAAATATACTTATTTTTGGGCTGTCTTGATTCTGTATTCACATCCCATGTTTGAATAATGCATGCATTGTATAGTCATAGGTCATTCGGTATGTTTAATTTCATGTTTCGGGACCTATTCCATGCATCAGGTACCATTTTGCCATGTTTCGGGGCTGTTTTGCATCTCATTTTGCCTCTAGAATTTGCATGCTAGTATGTCATATTTCATGTTTTGCCATGTCTTGTTAGAGTGGCATTCCGTGCCGTAGGTTCGGTCCTCGGTTTGTGTGCACGCGTGCACGCATCTCGAGTGTCTCATTTTCATCTAATGGCCTCTTATGTGATTGTGGCTGAGGTCTACTTGTGTTAGTATAAGTCCATATCGCATTGTGTATACCATTTCATTCCATAGCGTTGTGTATGCTAGGATTGTATATTAGTGCATTGTGTATGCCATGTTACCTCGTGCATCGTGTATGCCATTTCATAGCATGTTGCATGTTAGGATGTATCTTAGTTGCATTTCATGCATGTCATGCATATTGCATTGTGTTCGGGATAAGAGTTAGCCCGAGCACGAGAAACGAGGGGCGTTTCGTACTCCGAGTGACGGAACGTGACTCAATTCCCCAGTCACCGACACTTTGGATTATCCATGATGGAGTTAGGTCTTATTGTGTTCATATGTGCATTCATTTCATATTGAGTTGTGCAATTCGACTCCTCGGCCATCATGCATCGAGATGTGTGATTGGTGGCACGAGGATCGAGGTATGCATATATATGTGAAAATACATTGCCATGGCCCTTGCTCTCTGTTGCAGCAAATCAAGAATCAGTAGCCTTCCGGAGCTTGGCGCGCTTTCCAAAAACCATTGCAAAACAGAGGCTAATTGGGACATCACAGTGGATTTCTGCGCAAGGGCAACTCGGACATGCATCATTCATCATCTGAAGAAGAGTCAAGGCAGTCCCTGGCTTGCACGCCAGTTTATTGTTTTCTTAGTTAATTTGTTAATTAATTAGGATTTTTGTACATATCGGGACTGTATATTATTTATTCGGACCCTCTGCGCGAGGGCAATATTGTAATAAGTGTGCGTGCATGTGATGTATGTCTTCCAACCCCAAGTCTTTCTTCCCTTTTATTTACCAGCTTACGATGGTTAGATTAGGGCATGTTTCAATTAGCATATAGTATGATAGCATGTTTGCATTCATTCATCTGTTTTTGCATGCACCGGGCTCAGCGCATCATACTAACTGCATTTGTATTTCAATTCCAAATTGAATACTTGTTAACTGTTGCATTCCATATGCCATGTCTAGAATAATCGAGCCTGCTATAGTTGCATTTTTGCATGTGTTGCATTAGGCATTTCTGTATAGTTAGGATCATGCATGATTTCTAATCAGTTTCTGTTTTGGCTTGAAGTACTCGATGAGTTTTTATGCTTTAGCATCCTTGCATGCGTGTGAGTAACTGCCATGAATAGCATGCTTACCATGAGGCTAATTGCTTATGTGATATAACTGCCTGAATGCTTGTGGGTGAAGGTTGGGTTAGTTGGATTGGAACAAACCATTGACTGTGTGTTTTAAGCCCACTAGATAGTGGCAAAATCATGTTTTCTAAGCCCACCCGAGGGTGGCAAATCCACGTCTTAGCCTATTTGCGGGTAGCACCATCACACCATCTTTCAAAAAACAAACATGAAATGTTTTGTTCCAATTCAGACGACTCGGTCTATACTTGTATGCTGTGCGCATCACATAGTAAATCTAGGCTAATAACCGGAATAAGAACGCACAATGTTTTCAAAATTAGATATCATGGTTAGTAGAGGGCGGTCTTTGACCGGGCGAGCGGGGGTGCTCACGAAGTGACCTTCCCCAATCGTACCTAAGTTCCCGAGCCGAGGCAACTTTGGTGATGACGGACACGTGGCCTTAGGCACGAGTCAGGGTTTCCTAAATTTCCCAAAAATAAAATATTTAGGTGGCAACTCTGTATCTGGCAAAGCAGTCCATGTTTGGCACTTCTTTTCTAAAAATCTGTTTTCTCAAAACGATTTGCCGGATTTGGACTCTTTGGTTCAAGATTAAGAACCGTGACACAAATCGAGTCCGAGCTGTAGCGAGGTCCCCCCGCGGGCCTGTCTACACCCTTTGTTCCCCTTTTTCTTCTCAGATTACCACCGCGCTTACTGCGTGTTCTGAAACTGCTAAGTACAAAAACAACTTCTCTCCAGGTTTTGGATTTGAGAGAACTGGAGCCGTGGTTAAGTACTTCTTTAAGTCGGCCAAGGCGGCTTTGCACTTCTCGGTCCATAAGAAGTCCGTGACTTTCTTTACTAAGTTAAAGAAAGGTTTGCATTTGTCTGAACTTCTGCTTATGAACCTATTCAAGGCTGCAGCCCTTCCAGTTAGCATCTGCACCTGTTTTGCCGACGTCGGGCTTTTCAACTCAAGGATGGCCTTGATCTGATCTGGACTGGCCTCAATTCCCCTTATGGTCACCAAGTATCCAAAAAACTTACCAGATCCAACTCCAAATGCACACTTCGATGCATTGAGTCGAAGCCGATATGTTTTAAGGATGTCAAAGACTGCTTTCAGGTCGGCCAAATGGCCTTCCGGTTCCTTGGTCTTCACGACCATGTCATCGATGTAGACTTCTACCGTTCCGCCAATCAAGTGTTTGAACATCTTGGTTACTAATCTTCGGTAAGTTGCTCCTGCGTTTTTCAACCTAAAAGGCATCACTCTGTAGCAATATAGCCTTTTTGGAGTGATAAACGCAGTCTTCTCCTCATCTGGGGGATGCATGGCTATCTGATGGTATCCCCTGTAGGCATTCAGGAAGCTCATCCTTCCATGCCCCGAAGTGGCGTCTACCAGTTGGTCAATCTTGGGTAGAGGAAAACTGTCTTTGGGACAGGCCTTGTTCAGGCTGGTAAAGTCCAAGCAGACTCTCCATTTACTATTCTTTTTCTTCACTACCACTGTATTTGATAGCCATATCGGGTAATTTACCTCTCGAATGGCCTTGGCCTCTAGAAGTCTGTTTACTTCCTCTTCCACTGCTTCAACGTGCATCAACGTCGGTCTTCTTGTTCGTTGAATTACAGGTTTGGCTGACCTGTCAACGTTTAGTTTATGGCAAGTGACCTCGGGGTCAATGCCAGGCAATTCGTAAGGCGTCCAAACAAACACCTCAATATTTGCTCTCAAGAACACCTCCAACTCTTTTTCCTCTTCTTCGGCTAAGCCCGAGCCGACAAGAAAGAAGCGTTCTTCATCCCCCTCCTAGACGAGGATTTTCTTCAGTGCTTCTTCACTCTTCTCGGCTGGCTCTTTGCTGACATCCTCTAGGACCTCTATGTCCTCGTCTTCGATTTCTGCCTTCTCTGGTTCTCGTATGCTACAGGTGGATTTCATTGCTGCCATAGAACAGTTCTTTACCTGCAGCTGATCCCCTCTGACTTCTTCTATCCCATGCTCTGTTGGGAATCGCAGTAGCTGATGCAACCATGGTCTTCCCAAGATAATATTGTAAGGGGAGGGCGTGTCAATCACGGTGAATTCTGTCTTTATTTCCTCGTGCCAGCCTGTACATCTAGGCTTACTGCCCCCAGTGGCCATGTCGGCGTTCTGTTGAACCCAACCATTGGGCCATTAGATTGTTCTATATCGTCTGGGTGAAGGCCCATCTCCTTGTAACATCTAACATACATGATGTCACAAGAGCTTCTTTGGTCAATTAAGATACGTTTCACTTGGCACTCCCCAACCTGGAGGGATACTACCAAGGCATCGTTGTGCAGATGTTGTACCATCTCAAGGTCGGCTTCAGTAAAGGACACTACCGGTCCTTGGCACTCCTCTGCCCGATGTCTCTTCTCCCTAACTTGGTAGACATGCTGTAGGTGCCTCACCTTCTGGGTCTTCCCCCGTATTTCATTTTTGCTCACCTTTGAGTGAATTACATTAATTACCCGAGGTTCTCTTGCCTGCGGCTGCTGTGCTGGGGGAGGTGGAGCTGCCGGTGCTTGAGGCAGTCTTGCCTGTTCTTCCTTTGTCCTGGCCTCATCCACGAGGTCCCTCAAATGGCCTTGCCTTACCAGGACTTCCAGGTGCGTCTTCAGGGCTCTGCAACCCTAGGTCATATGCCCATCTTCGTTATGGTAAGCACAATGCTTACCAAGGCTTCGTCCCATAAATTCTCCTGGCACCCTAGCTGGTGCTCTGAAATAGGGCTGGGATCGGATTTTGTCCAGCACTTTGTGAATTGGGATTCGGAACACTGTTGTGACTACCTGCGCGGCCCTCAATCCTACCTCTTGCTTGTTGGATCCATTGTTACCTCGGCCTCGTTTCGGCAAGCTGTTTTCCTTCTCTTGTTTTGTCTCCTTAGCCCCTGATATATCTTTCTCGGCTCTGGCATATTTCTCAATTTTGGCCATGAGCTCTTGCATGCTTTTTGGCAATGTTTTTGCCAAAGATTTCTGTAGTGGACAGTTGTCTTTTAGGTCGTTCTTGAAAGACATGACCGCTACCTCTTGGTTGCACTCGGGTATTCAGTTGAACACCTCATAGTACATTTTTGCGTAGGCCCTAAGGCTTTCATCCTTACTGATTCTTAGAGCCATCAATGTGTCCACTCTCAATGGCTGTAGCTTATTTGTTACGAACCTGGCCACAAACATCTCGGCCAGGCCTTCCCAGGTCTTCACACTTCCCTTTGGCAATTTGTGAAACCAGTCTGATGCAATCTCCCCGAAGGATGAGGGGAACACTTTGTAGAGCAACGGCTCGTTCCCACTATATAATGCCATTGAGTTCAGGTATAATCCAACGTGAAAGTTGGAGTCTGACTTACCGTCGTATATTTGGAACCTCGGCATACTGAATCTCTTTGGAGCCTCAAATTTGTCCAACTCTACCGAGAATGGTGTTCTCGGTTTAACTGTTGAAGTTACCTCGGCATGATCTTGCTTCCTCTTGAGGTAATCTCTTAAGTCCTCTTTGGTCCGCCTAGGAGCTCGGCTATCTCCTGATTTCAGTCTCTTAGGTACACTGCTTTCAGCGTTGTTGTGAGCCCTTTTTGATCTTTCTCTGTTGGTCACGTCGAAGCACAAATCCTGCCTCTGAACATGCCGATGTTCTTTGGGGTCTGCCTTCTTGATACGATGTGTCCTTCGAGACTCTTCCCTTCTTGGCTCTCCACGCCCGACCTCCCTTGAAGGCCGGTGAGAATATCTTTCGCTTCTGGGGTACTGGAGGGCTATAGGGATAGTTTTCTGTCCTCCCTTCTGGGTATTAGCCGCTGGAATTGACGTGTCCTGCAGCGGGAATGGTGGCTACATTACGTTGTTTTGCATCATGAAGTTGACGACCGACTGCAGGTCCGCCAATTTGTTCGCCATCTCTTTAACCTCTTCGTCCCTCCGTAGGCATCTGTCCTTCCATACCTGGAGGTTATCTTCGTTATAGTACCCGCTTTGGTCTGTTTGCTTTGGTATGTCGCCTTCTTGGCCGACGTCTTTCACTCCGTAATTCTAGTCTTCGTTGCAATTGTCCTTCTCGACGTCAACGTCAACAGGTCTCCCACTCCCGTTAAAGGTGTCATCCCCAACCTTCTCTTTCTGTCCGTCGTTGGCCATCTATTCTTCTTTCTTTTCCACAGACGGCGCCAAATTGTGTGAGTGATTTTCTGACCACACTGCCAACTCAGTAATCAGCTGGAGAATACTGGCAGAATAGATGACACCTGGCTGACCTGTAACAGAAAGAGAAGATTCCGGCGGTGATTAAAAACAAAAACATGGTTATATATGCTTTCAAAACAAGCAAAAAAATTAAAATTTAAAAAATATATATTTGAGTAAGTATTCAAATGCAATGATAGAAGGTGCGGGACGGGGGAAAGATATTGAAAACTTATTTTGAAAACAAGTAAAAATGCCTTTTTATTTAGTTTTCAATTTTTGAAAATTTTAAAATCGTTTCCATTTTTTAATAACAAAATAAATTAATCAAATGTAATTTTGATAGGAAATTTGGATAGAGCTCCTTTTAAGTTTATATTAGTATAAGGACAAACAAAAAATACTTATCAGTTTTAGTCTTTTAATATCTTGCAGAGAAAATTTTGACCAAAATACCCCCATTAGTAACGCTCTAGCACATTTAACGCATTTTACCTTTTGAAACATTTAAAAATTTAAAATTCAATAACTTTTTATTTAGATTTTCATTTTCAATAAAATTTGTATTTTTTGAATGGTTTAGTCAAGATCTATAAAAACAAGAATATGAAATTCTAAAAAATAATAATAATAATTGTCAAAATTTCATTGTGTTCATTGTTAACAGAGAGTGAAATTTCACTGTGTTGTCTAAGATAAATTAATAGTAGAATCTCAATGTCCAAAGTGAAATTTATTTATTTTTAAACAATGAAATTTCACTATGCACTAACTTTAGACAATGGAAATTATGTCAAATATTATCAATTTCAGTTGTGCTAAGACAGTGAAGTTTCACTGTGACAGTGTTTTTAATGAATTTTTCAATTACCTCCATAGATTTATTTATTTATTTTTCTATCAACAAAATATAAAGAAAGCGAAACAGATATAAAAACAAAGAAAGCATAGTGACGAACAATTGAATCGCAACTATACAACAATGGAGCTTCAAAAACATATACAAACTGTCTAGAGCTAGAGTTTCAGTTAATCGACAAATTGATTTGCAAATCTTGTAGTTTCATTTCTAATTGATTGACCTAAGGCCCCGTTTGTTTTGGGGTGTAGAAAAAGAGATTGGATTAAGATAGATGTGGGGCCCAGTTAATCTTCTGTTTGGTTATAGATTTGAACAACGGATTGATAAGTCGGATGGCTTAAGATAGGCCTTGCTAACAAGTTTCATAGTCTGCTCCAAGACTTGGTATTGAAAATTTAGTCTGTTGATGTTAGGAGAGTGATTACTTATTTACCTATCGTTACCCTAGCTCATCTTTAGAAGAAGCAACAACAGGAGGAAGGAGGGGCAAAGAGAAGCTCTCATCTTCTTCAGATTTTCGATCTGAAGAGTTTGCCATACTCATCCTTGGAAGCAACAACATCAAGAAGGAGAGGCAAAAAGAAGCTCTCTCTTCTTCACAATGTGCCTTAGCTCTCTGTCATCTTCAAATTCTGTATCGGTAATTTATTTTTTTTGTTAAGCAAGTTATTATTTTTTATTACAAACCTCATTGGGGATGTAAATGCAATTTACACTTGTTGGAGATGCTCGCTCGTTATTTGTCAGCTAAAACACTTCTCAATTCTCCGAAAAACTTAAATCGTATTTTCAATTCCACTCCAAAGATTTTTGTCTGCCTCCAATTCACCATTGTTAGCTCTCTTTCTATCTCTCTCTCTCTCTCTTTCTTTTTGTAGTTCTCTCTGTGCTTCTCTGTTCTTTTTTTTAGTTGGCCCATCAAATAGTTTATTTTTTTATTAACAGGGTTCTCTGTTTTTTTAGGAATTATTATGTTGGGATTGAGTTTTGGTGTTGTGTGATTTGTGATGCTTGAAGGAACTATATAATTATGTCGAATTATAGGTCTTTGTCATGGGAAATTTTTTAATGTTAGTCAAGTATGGTATCATAACTACTGGTTGTTTGATTGAACAAGAGAAAATAACTTTTGGGTTGTTTGTGACAAAGTAGTATGCTGCTATATCTCTCATAATTTGCTATATAGAATGCATCGAAATTGGTATATATTTCAGCAATTGCTTGTGTTGTGATGCATATTCTGCTTTTTATAATGAGTGCTCTAGAAATTATATTGCATTTTTCTTAATGTTAATGGAATTATGGAACCCAAACTTCAAATATTTCCAAAATTGGTTGATCTATTTTACATTTCTTTTCATGGGTTTGGTTTTTATTTGTTTGCTTTAAATGTCTCCCCGGTTAAGACAGAATTTGTTCATGAAGGTGAGAAAGTGGGCTACTCATAAAAGAATTGAGTTCCTGTACGCAATAACTATTTATATGACTCCCTCATATATCCTCCTTTTAATATTTGTTTTTGAGGTCAATGGTTGGTTTGTTCTGAGAAGTGAAAAAGATGAGGAATTTTAATGCATATAAGAAATCATAGCTTATGAAAAAGGTTTTTCCACATTTTCTTGCAATCTGTATGTTCTTTTTGTAGTTTTGCTAGCTGTCAACATGTTCTTTTTGGGTTGATTCAATGGTTTAATTTTTTATTTTCTTTGATGGGTTTTTGGTTTAATGATTGTTAGGTCTTATATTCAATTATTGTTTGAACCCAAATTTTGTTTTTTTTTTCTTAATTTTTTTTTCAATTCTGTTTTTCTTATCGAATATAAATGAATTGCTATTTGCTTGAGTTCTTAGATTTAAAGTTTTTGTGAAATAGAAGCTTGAACATCGTTTTGCTAATCTTGTTGATGGTTTAATGATTTAAAGTTTTCTGCTCCTACAATACTTTATCTATTGCAAACCAAAGTATGATGGTCTTTTTGTTGAGTAAATGTTGCTCCTGTGTTGGGCTAGTTAAGACAGGTTTTTGTAACTTGCAATCTGTTTATAGGTTGCTCTTGTGTTGGGCTGCAATATATTGTATTGTATGTTGCTTTCTACTACTGTTACAATCTGTTTTTTTGCTTCGTTTGCTACTTTAGCGAGTTACATCTATATATATATATATATTGTCCCATGTTTTTATATATTGTCACATGTTTGTCTTGTTTGATCCCATGAGTTATGAGTGATGGAAGCTCTACAAAATTGACTTTGATGCTCAAAAATATACAATGAACGGCATGTTGGACAACTTGTTTCCTTGGCCATATGAGAATTCATGTCTTGAACCAATTGCTTGGGTGGACAATGGTGAAGTGTTCTTATGTCTTGCTGACATACCAGTTCCTTATATTGCTCACCATGTCAAGTCAAGTCTGGAGAGACCTTTATATTTGAAATTTTTGATGAGGATGCCTGGACCAATTTCTGGAGTGATTTTGCCTACAACCTTGTCCCGTTGCCATCAAGTTCTAGCTGTTTATCAGTCGGTATTTGATCAAATTTTGTTTTATTTATTGGGCTGTTTTAATGTTTCTTTGTTTATGAACTACAATTGCATTTTGTTGTACTTTCGAGGTTAGTGCATGTGTGAGTGATTTTCCGACCACACTGCCAACTCAATATTCAGCTGGAGAACACTGGCAGAATAGATGACACCTGGCTAACCTACAACAGAAAGAGAAGATTCCGGCAGTGGTTCGTCCACCCAGGGGCACTCCGACGATCAAGTCAGTATATCTCTCAAAGATAATCAATAGTGTTAAATTCACTGTTCTGAGTATAAAAAGCATACCTTAGACCCATCGGGGGTGCCTTTCTTTTATAGTTAACTCTGTCCTAGTCCCCATAGAAGCCTAGCTCTAATGGACTCAGGATTACTACTAATCTTGGATTCCCAGTAGGATTGGGATAAACTCCCTAAGAGTCTTATCCTTACTCAACAGAAGTCTTCTCCCATTCTAGGACTCTTGTGCCTTATCCGCTTATCTCAGATTCCGATATCTGCGAAGATAACCTCAGCCTTGCCGAGATTACCTCGGCGTCATGACCAAGACACATGGCACCTCGGCTGACACGTCGGCGTCACCTTGGCTACGTGTTGGTACTCAGAAAATATATCCCCACAACTGCCCCCTAGGTTCTATTACCTCGGCATTCTGAGGTAATGGAACCTATATTGGTACTTCCTATCATTACGTCGGCTTAAAGTACCTCAGTCGAGATCATCGCTAAGGCCGACATGCCTTCCCACAGAACAAGAATTTCCAAGTGCTCTTTCATGCGTATGAGCTGTCGTGCATAACAACTCAACCATTTCAAATGCACGTCTTTTCTTCATCGATCGCATCGATACGCGTTTATAAATCAAATCATTCTCGGCGTGCCTCGACGATAATGCTCTTCTAGGTACATTAATGAGCTCTTTGCCCGTTACGTGGTTTTAACAAAAATCAATTTCTCTCGCTCCACCTTCTCACTTTCGTATCCCCAAACTTTCAATTCTCTCTAGCTTCTGAATACGCCATTGTTCCAGACTTACAAGCTCTGTAACTGTTTTCATTCCTCTCATCCGGTGAAATTTTCACCGTTCTGCCACTTTTGCAACGGTCGTTTGACTTCGGCAATCTCAACACTAGCTTTCCCTCTTCAGTGAGTCACTGTTTCTTCCCAATCTAACATCTTGTTTCAATTTTTGATAGTATCTTGAGTTCTTGTCATTTTTGCGAACTTGCTTGTAACCTTAATTAGTTTAATCTATTCATGTATCTGAGTATGATTGCCTCACGATTCTATTTTTGCTCAATCTCTTCTTGAGTATTCACAACCTGCACACACATTTGTCCACTTTTGCCATTGTTCTTGGCCTTGTACCCTTTCACACACTCTGTCACAGTGTTCTTGGTAGTCCACCCATGTTCTTGATTCTGAAACACGTTCTTGTTTTCTGTTTTCTGTGTCTTTTCCAGATTCCTGCCTTCAATCTTTTTTCCCACAGACTTAGGTTTTGGGATTTGTTTGTAGAACCCACAAATTTTAGGAAAAACTGAAACGAATTCCTTCTAGATCCGTACAAACCCTTACCATAGTACATTTTTAGGTTTTTAGCCGAGGTCCTTTAAACCCTCCAAAAATACTTCTTCCTGAAATCCGATCCCTCTATTTAAGCCGACGTTATGGGTATGTGGAAGCATAGGGTAAACACCTCATCCAAATTAGAGTACTTTAGGTGAGAGTTTGACATCCCGGCCGACGTCCATCTGAGGTTGGCTGGGGATGATGACTCTATCATGCCTACAACTGATTCTATGCCCTTCCCTGTGGTAGCCTTCATTGAGTGCTGACATCGGCTCCCACTCAACATCCTTTTTCGTGAAATACTTCACTATTATAAGTTGAACTCGATGCAACTCGCCATCAATTCCTATCGAGTCATCAATGGTATCTAGCCTTAGCCAGACAAGAAAACGCTAGGATTACCTTAGCCGACATCCAATATTGCTATACCATGTGTGGCCTTAAAAAAGATACGGGCTACGTTTACTACCTCAAGCCGAGGTCCACAAAGTACAAAATCGTTGCCGACCTCCCTGACTCTAACAAGGGAGCTGGGGACGATTATTTCATCACCTCGGGGAACTGGGAGTTCGCTCCAGAGGAGGACCTCCATCTCTACCCTCTTCCTCGTTTGGTTTTTGTAGAGGGCAATGGTAAGAGCCCTGTGTTCATACTAACTTGTTTTTAAAGTCTTCAATACTTTGTTCGTTTCTAATGTCTATTTTTTCTTACAGCTCTTCTTCAGCCACCAAAGGGCTTCCGTCAGTCTTTCTTTTCCAGCAAAGACTTGAGGACACTTTTGGACCTGCCAGTTCTCAAATGGAGAGCCCCTCTGGTCCTCAATTTTATTCCTTCTTATAAGTCGGTTCTTTCCGACGTCCCAAAGAAGAAGAAGAAAAGCCAGTCACCTCCTTCTACTATAACTCTCCAAGCTGCCTCCTCATCTCGGCCAGATCAAGGATCGACCTCTGATCCAGCTGAGCAGCTATCTACCTCGGCTCCATATCTGATCCCGATATCCCAACGCCGACGTCGGCGATGAACTGTTTTTCCTGCCGAGATGGGCCGCCAAAAAGCAGTTGCCAAAGATCTCTTAGCCAGCATCCTATCAACCATTGACGCTCCACCAACGCAATCCCAACCCCCTTCGAAGCCGAAAAGAATAAAGAAGGCTCAGCCAAAAGCAAAGGTGACTCAGGTTGATACTGAAGATACTTTGCCAATTTCAAAATTGGCTGAGAGTGAGAAGAACACATCTGCTGCCGAAAAGAGGTCTGCCGAGGCCCAACCATCCGAGTCTTTCCGATCAAAGAGGCCGAGGTCATCTGCTACAACCGCCTCGGGGTCTCAAAAGCACAATTCCCCCTGGGCCCCCCAAATCACTCTGGAAGACAAGCCAGTTATGGCCAGTGATAGTGCCGATGACATTAATGTCAGCGTTGCCCTTAGTACCGCTTTGCTTCTTCCCGGCGATCTCGACCGAAACGCCAAGTTAAGTGAATATGAGAACTATGCTCTGATGCTTTAGCGCTTCGTTCAAATAAGTGTCTTTATTTGGTCGTCTTTCTTTCTTTCTTTCTTTCTATACTTTAGAAGATTTTGTAATAACTTCTGCTCTAATTTATTTTTTCTCAGGCCATCCAGCATGCCCATTCTTTCTCAGTACAATCTTTCGAGAACCGGGAGAAGCTGGCCGAGAAGAGGAGGGAGGTCTCCAGTCTTCAGAAAACTAATAAAAACTTGTAATCAAAGATGAAGATTTTAGAGGATCAATCCGAGGATGCTATGAAGGCTCAACATGACGCCGAAGAAAAGACGGAGTCTGCTGAGGCCATCAAGAAAGTCCTTGAGGCCGAAAAGAAGGAGGCTAAAGAAAAGATGTCCCAGGCCCAGAAAGAACTTCAGGATGCTCTGGCAACAAAAGAGGCCGAAGTTAAGGCTGCCGACGAGAAAGCATATGCTGAAGGGGTGGCCGATGTCACGGCGGACTATGAAAAGCAAGTGAAGCAGGCATGCAATAGGGTTTCACCCTTGGTTGGATGTCTCTTCTAAAAAAGCTTGATGTCCCCAAGGACTCACCCCTCATGAACGCCGACGTCATTCCTCTTCCATTCCCTCAAACTCCAAGTCAATCCGACGACGAATCTGAGTCTGAGGAGGAGACCTTGGTGAGGAAATCAAAGGAGGCTGCTGGGACCAAGTCTCCTTCTCTAAATGAGCAAGTCATGGACTTGACTCAAGATGAGGAGGGTGAGGAAGTTCCCAAAGATGTTACAGCTGAGAAGGCATCAGCCGACGTGACCCTTGCCGACAAGAGCCTTGATGAAACCCTTCAAGAAATTGATGTCGAACTGGCAGCGGAAAAGGTTGCCGAGGTGTCTTCCCAGCAGTCGTCCGAACTTCAGACCTAACCATCTGTTGTTGCCGAAGAGTCTTTACTTTGATGTGTTTTTCCTTTGTATTTTGTACTTTTGTTCTTCTCTTTTTTGGAACAATTAGTAAGTTTTGGCCGACGTGCCTTCTTTTGAATGTTAATACAACTTTCCTTCTCTGAATGCTTGTATCTTTGTCTTCTCTTTACTGCTTTTGCATGATTCTATACTTAGAATATTTTGCATATCTTTAATATATACTTCAATCCTTGTGTAACCTTGTCGGGATGACACACCTCAGTTATACAAACTGATGATTCACCTCGGCAAGCACCCAAGTACCTTTCTTAGCATAACCTCGGTTTCAACTTGTAAATTTGTTCATAAAATTTCAACAAGTGTTTAACCTTAGTCTAACTTTAACTTGTAAACTTTTCTCAAGTTTCAACAAGTGTTAAACATCATCTCGGTTTAACTTCAACTTGTAAACTTTTCTTAAGTTTCAACAAATGTTAAACATCATTTCGCTTTAACTTCAACTTGTAAACTTTTCTCAAATTTCGACAAGTGTTAAACATAATTTCGGTTTAACTTCAACTTGTAAACTTTTCTCAAGTTTCAACAAGTGTTAAACATCATCTCGGTTTAACTTCAACTTGTAAACTTTTCTCAAGTTTCAATAAGTGTTAAACCCATTTTTCTTTTCTCTGCCCCCTGATGTGAACCTAAGTTCCACTTGGGTTCCCATTATACATGTATTCCAGAAACAACGTTATGTATCTTTATCAGTCACAAGTGTATAAACATATATAAACAAGCTAAAAACTTTATTTATTTACTTCGGCAAAATGACAAAAAATTCTAATGATAGAAAATTTTCAAATTGCAAGTGTTCCAAGGCCTTGGCAACTCTTTGCCCTCATTATCTTCAAGCCGATATGCCCCATTGCCCAGTACCGAGATGATTCTATAGGGTCCTTCCCAATTTGGGCCAAGCTTCCCCTCTTTGGGATCCTTCTTGTTGCCGACGACTTTCCTCAGGACGAGGTCACCAATTTGAAACTCCCTTGGGTTGACCCTTTTATTATAAGCTCTGGCAAGCTGCTGCTGGTATGTTGCCAGCTGAATTGTAGCTCTCTCCCTTCTTTCTTCTAGTAGGTCTAGATCTTGGGCTAAGAGTACATCATTAGTCCCGTTCTCTACTCCCTGGGTTCTGATCCCAGGGATGCCGATCTCCAGTGGAATCACAGCTTCTGTGCCATAGGCCATGGCAAAGGGGGATTCCTCCGTTGATCTTCTCGGCGTAGTCCAATATGCCTAGAGCACACTTGGTAGTTCATCCACCCACTTTCCTTTTGCTGCCTGCAGCCTCTTCTTTATCTCATCCAAGATAACTTTGTTGGATGCTTCTGCTTGTCCATTGCTTTGAGGAAAGCTTGGGATTGAAAAGTAGTTCTTATTCTTGAACTTTGCGCAGAAGCTTTTGATTAGCTTACTGTCAAATTATGTTCTGTTGTCTGCGACTATTGCTCTTGGGATCCCAAATCTTGTGATTATGTTCTTCCATATGAAGCTCTTTACGTCCATATCTCGGATCTTGGCTAAGGGCTCAGCTTCTATCCACTTGGTGAAGTAATCTGTTGCTACTAGCAGGTACTTCTTTTGCCCAGTTGCTTGGGGCAATTGTCCGACAAGATCCATTCCCCATTGGAAAAACAGCCAAGGACTGGATACTGGGTTCAGGTCTGCTGCTGGTTGGTGTATTAGAGGTGCAAACCTTTGGCACTTTTCATACTTCTTGACATAGGCCTCTGCATCTTTCTGCATGTAGGGCCACCAATACCCCTAGGTAATGGCCCTATGAGCTAGTGATCTGCCTCCAGTGTGGCTTTCACAAATTCCTTCATGTATTTCATATAGAAAATCTTCAACTTGTGAAGGATGTACGCAACTCAAAAGGGGTCTAGTGAAGGATCTTCTATAGAGATGTCCTTCTACTGTCAGACTGAATCTTGCCGACTTCAATCTGATCTTGTGTGCCTCCTTGTGGTCATCTAGCAGCTTTCCTTCTTTCAGGAATGCAATAATTGCATCCATCCAGATTGGTCCCATGTCCACACACATTGCTTCACGCTCTGTGGTCAGTGGTTCGATGCTCGGGCCCGATAAGTAGTCAACCATTATTGTCCTTGCTTTTTTAGGTTGTACTACACTAGCTAGGTTGGCCAATGCATCGGCGTGACTGTTATCATCTCGGCTAACCTAGAGTAGTCGGCAGTTCTGAAACAAGACTGCCAACTTGATGACCTCCTTTGCGTAGGCCGACATCCTTTCATCTCGGGCTGTAAACTCGCCCGTTGTCTGGTTGACTATAAGTTGTGAGTCACAAAAGACTATTACCTCATCTGCTTGTACTGCTGCTGCCAGTTTCAGTCCTACAATGAGTGCTTCATACTCTGCTTCGTTGTTTGAGGCCTTAAACCCCAAACGAATTGATTGTTCTAGTACCTGCCCATCTGGGGATATCAATACTACTCCTGCCCGGCTCCCTGTCGGTTTGAACTCCCATCAACGAATAGTCGAAAAGAGTCGCCGATGTAAATGCTGCAAAGTTTGAGTTTTTCCTCTTTCCTTTGTTCTTTCGCCTTTGGTTGGGCTCCTTCTTGCTTGTTTGGACATCGTTCACCCTGGCTCAACGGAGCCCGATGTTTGATGGATTCTGGAGTGAACTCGACCACGAAGTCAGCCAAAACCTGGCCTTTGATTGCTGCTCGGTGCAGACTCCAGTCATCTTGGCATGATCGCCCATCTGGCTATTCGTCCTGTTAGGTCTCCTTATTGTAGTAAGGACTTCAAGGGGTGTTCAGTTAGCACCACAGTTTTATGGGCCTGGAAATAATGGTTCACTTCTTTGAAGCCATTACTAAAGCCAGTGCCAATTTCTCTAAGGGTAGATACATCGTTTCTGCATCGGCCAGGGTTTTGCTTATATAGTAACCAGCCCTTTGTTCCCCTTTTTCTTCTCGAACTACCACTGCGCTTATCGCATGTTTTGAAACTGCCAAATATAAAAATAGCTCGTCTCCAGGTTTTGGATTTGAAAGAACTGGGGCTGTGGTCAGATACTTCTTTAGGTCGGCCAAGGCGGCTTCGCATTCTTCAGTCCACAGGAAATCTGTGGCTTTCTTTACTAAGTTGAAGAAAGGTCTGCACTTGTTTGAGCTTCTACTGATGAACCTATTCAGGGCTGCGGCCCTTCCGATTAGCATTTGTACCTGTTTTGCCGACGTCGAGCTCTTCAACTCGAAGATAGCCTTGATCTGATCTGGGCTGGCCTCAATGCCCCTCCTGGTCACCAGGTATCCCAAGAACTTAAAAGATCCAACTCCAAATGCGCACTTTGATGCATTGAGTCGGAGCCGATATTCTTTAAGGATTTCAAAGACTGCTTTGAGGTCGGCCAGATGACCTTCTAGTTCCTTGGTCTTCACGACCATGTCGCCGATGTAAACTTCCACCGTTCGGCCAATCAAGTGTCTGAACATCTTGGTTACTAACCTTTGGTAAGTTGCTCCTGCGTTTTTCAACTCAAAAGGCATCACTTTGTAGCAGTACAGCCCTTTTGGGGTGATAAACGCGGTCTTCTCTTCATCCGCGGGGTACATGGCTATCTAGTGATACCCCCTGTAGGTATCCAGGAAGCTCATCCTTCCATACCCTAAAGTGGCATCCACTAGCTGGTCAATCTTGGGTAGAGGGAAACTATCTTTGGGACAGGCCTTGTTTAGGCTAGTAAAGTCTACATAAACCCTCCATTTACCATTCTTCTTTTTCACCACTACTGTGTTCGATAACCATGTCGGGTAATTTACTTCTCGGATGGCCCTAGCCTCTAAAAGTCTGTCTACTTCTTCCTCCACTGCTTCGACGTGCAACAATGTCGGTCTTCTTACTTGTTGAATTACAGGTTTGGTCGACCTATCAACGTTTAGTTTATAGCAAGTGACCTCGGGGTCAATGCCAGGCATTTCGTAAGGTGTCCAAGCAAACACCTCAATATTTGCTCTTAGGAAAGCTTCCAACTCTTTTTCCTCTTCTTCGGCTAAGCCCGAGCCGAGAAGAAAGAAGCGTTCTTCATCCCCCTCCTGGACGAGGATTTTCTTCAGTGCTTCTTCACTCTTCTCAGCTGACTCCTTGCCGACATCCTCTAGGACCTCCATGTCCTCATCTTCGATCTCTGCCTTATCTGGTTCTCGAATGCTACAGGTGGATTTCATTGCTGCCATGGAGCAATTCTTTGCCTGCAGTTGATCTCCTCTGACCTCTTCAATCCCATGCTCTGTTGGGAACCGCAATAGTTGATGCAATGTTGAGGGAACAACCCTCATTGCATACAACCATGGCCTTCCCAAGATGATGTTGTAAGGAGAGGGTGTGTCGATTACGATGAACTCTGTTGTTATCTTCCTGGTGCCTGCCTGCACCTCCAAGCTGGTTGTTCCCAGTGGCCATGTCGGCGTTCCATTGAACCCGACCATTGGACTATTGGATTGCTCCATATCGCCTGGGTGAAGGCCAAGCTCCTTGTAACATCTGACATACATGATGTCACAAGAGCTGCCTTGGTCAATTAAGATGTGCTTCACTTGGCATTCTCCAACCTAGAGGGATATTACCAAGGCATCGTTATGTGGATGCTACACCATCTCAAGTCGGCTTCAGTAAAGGACACTACTGGTCCTTGGTACTCCTCTGCCCGTTGTCTCTTCTCCCCGACTTGGTAGACATGCTGTAGGTGTTTTAGTTTTTGGGTCTCCCCCCGAATCTCGTTTTCGTTAACCTTTAAGTGAATTACATTAACTACCTGAGGTCCTCCTGCCTGAGGTTGCTGTGTTGGGGGAAGCGGAGCTATTGGCGCCTGAGGCAGTCTTGCCTGTTCTTCCCTTGTCCTAGCCTCATCGACGAGGTCTCTCAGATGGCCTTGCCTTACCAGGTCTTCTAAGTGTGTTTTCAGGGCTCTACAGCCCTGAGTCATATGCCCATCTTCATTGTGGTAAGCACAATGCCTGCCAAGGTTTCTTCCCATAAATTCTCCTGGTGCCCTCGCTGGTGTTCTAAAATAGGGTTAATTCCGAATTTTATCCAGGATTTTGTGGATTGGGATTCGGAACACAGTTGTCACCGCCTATGCAGCCCTCAGTTTTGTCTCTTGCTTGCTGGCTCCATTGTTTCCTCAGCCTTGCTTCGGCGAGCCGTTTCCTTTCTCTTGTTTTGTCTTCTTAGTCCCCGATGTATCTTCCTCGGCTCTGGCGTATTTTTTAATTCTGGCCATGAGCACTTCCATGCTTTTTGGCAGTGTCTTTGCCAAAGACTTTCGTAGCGGGTAGTTGTCTTTTAGGCCGTTCTTGAAAGATACGACCACTAACTCTTGAATACATTCGGGTATTCGGTTGAACACCTCATAGTATCTTTTTGCGTAGGCCCTAAGGCCCTCATCCTTACTGATCTTCAGAGCCATCAATGCGTCTACCCTTAATGGCTGTAGCTTGTTTGTCACGAACCTGGCCACAAACATCTCGGCCAGGCCTTCCCAGGTCCTCACACTTCCCTTTGGTAGTTTGTGAAACCAATTTGATGCAATCTTCCCGAAGGACGACGGGAACACTTTGCAAAGCAATGGCTTGTTTCCATTATACAATGCCATTGAGTTCAAGTATAATCCAACGTGGAAGTTGGGGTCTGACTTACCATCATATATTTGGAATCTCGGCATACTGAATCTCTTCGGTGCTTCAAATTTGTCCAACTCCACTGAGAACAGTGTTCTCGGCTTATCAGGGGAGTTTACTTCGGCATCGGGCTTTTGTTGCTTCCTCTTGAGGTAATCTCTTAAGTCCTCCTTTGTTCGCCCAGGAGCTCGACTATCTCCTGACTTCAATCTTTTTGGTGCACTACTTTCAGTTTCGTGGTGAGTCCTCTTCGACCTTTCTCCATTAGTTGTGTCGAAGCACAGCACCTGCCCCTGAACATGCCGATGTTCTTTGGGTATGCCTCATTTGTGTGATGCGTCCTCCGTGATTCTTCCCTTCTTGATCAGAGCGCCCCGAACGCCCCAGAGGAAATCTGCTTTTGTTCATTTGGGCTTACTACGCTCAGACTCAATGTCACGGCCTCAGATCTAATCTCGCAGAGTGCAATGCAAGACCGATGAATCATCAAAGAGTCCAAATCCGGAAAATCGTTTTGAAAAACAGATTTTTAAAAAGAAGTGCCAAACATGGACTGCTTTGCCAGATACAGAGTCGTTACCTAAATATTTTATTTTTGGGGAATTTAGGAAATCCTGACTCGTGCCTAAGGCCATGTGTCCGTCATCAGCCTCGGCTCGGGAACTTGGGTACGATTGGGGAAGGTCACTTCATGAGCACCCCCGCTCGCCCGATCAAAGATCGGCCTCTACTAACCATGATATCGAGTTTTGAAAACATTATGTGCTCTTATCCCAGTTATTAGCTTAGAATTACTATGTGATGCGCGCAGCATACAAGTATAGACTAGATCGTTTGAGTTGGAACAAAACATTTCATGTTTGTTTATTTGAAAGATGATTTAATGGTGTTACTCGCAAGTAGGCTAAGGCGTGGATTTGCCACCCTCAAGTGGGCTTAAGAAAACATGATTTTGCCACTCTCAAGTGGGCTTAAAACTCTCAATTGGTGAATTGTTCCAATTCAAATAGCCCAACCTTCACCCACAGGCATTCAGGCAGTTATATCACATAAACACATAGCCTTATGGTAAGCATGCTATCATGGCAATTACTCACACGCATACAAGGATGCCAAAGCATAAACACTTACTGAGTACTCCAAGCTAAAGAAAGAAGCTAATTAGAAATCATGCATGAATCCTAACTATGCTGAAATGCCTAATGCAATACATGCAAAAATGCAACTAGGAATAGGCTCGGCTATCCTAAGAATGGCATATGAAATGCTACAGATAACATGTATTCAACTCGGAATTGAAATATAATGTAGTTAGCATGATGCGCCGAGCCCGGTGCATGCAAGACAGATGAATGAATGCAAACATGCGAACATAAGTTTGCTAATTAAAGCATGCCCTAAACTAACCATCATAAGCTAGCAAATAAAAAGGAGAAAGACGTGGGGTTGAAAGACATGCACACACTCACGCACACTTATTACAACATTGCCCTCTCGGATGAGGGTCCGAATAAATAATACAGAACTAACTAGCTAATCTAAGCTAATCTAATTAACTAGTTATTACACAACAAAATGAATAACAAACTATAGCTAATTATTACACAACCACTAATTAACAAATTAGCTAAGTAAGCATGTAAACAAAATGAAATAGGTTGCCTCGGCTTTGTTTTGGATGACAATGGATGCATGCCTGCTTGAGTTGCCTTGTCGGGAAATTCCTCGCGACGCCCCGACTTGCCTTTGTTTGCAATTGACCTCAGAACACTGCACAAGGCTCCAGAAGGCTGAAACTCCACCTTGGGAAGCTGTGGGAAGGCTGCCGACCAGCCAATGGCATTGGAGACCACCTACCGACCACCTTTGGTAGGAGAAACCCAAAAGGGTGGTCGGCCTGCCAGAAAAGCTAGTTAGCCGACCAGTTTCTGCCTCTGGTTTCTAGTTTTCTGCAACAAGGAGCAAGAGAGAGGGAAGGCAAGGTATTTTCAACATGTATGTGCAGGACCACTCTCCCCGTCCTTGCACAAGCTCAAGGGAGTGTAGGTCTCAATCCTCGGGCCACCAATCACACATCTCAATGCATGATGGCCGAGGAACTGAATTGCACAACTCAATATAGAATGAATGCACATATGAACGCACGAATGCCAACAACTCCATCATGGGTAGTCAAGAGTGTCGGTGACTGGGAATCGAGGCACATTTCATCACTTCGAGTATGAAACGTCCCTCGTTTCCCGTGTTTGGGCTAACTCCTATCCCAAACACAATGCAACAAGTAGAATGGCATGGCATGTACAAATGCAACTTCTATCATGCAATCCTAATGTGATTTAACTAAGTGATGCAAACATGTAACGGCAACATGCAAGCATGCAACAATGGCATGCTCAATGCACATGGACTAACGATGGCATGCTCAATGCAAAATGGACTTAAACCAAGATGGATGGGCCTCGACCACACCCAAATCAGTGGCCAAACATGATGAAAACAAGGCAATGACACACACACAAGCATGCACAATGCAAGGGCTTCAAGCCAAGGCACAAGATGTAACTCTACAAGAACATGGCAAGGATGAAACAATGAACACAATTGCATATATCCCAGCTCTGAAACGACTTGCAAGATAGTCCTGAATCATGCAAACAACTCACCCGATGCATGTTGGATAGCCCAAATACCGAAACTAGTGAAGTGGATTACACTATAGGCATGCAAAGCCATACTCAAATGGCCAAACCAGCCCCAAAAAGTCCCTATGCAGGTCCAAGACAGTGGGAAAATGGTCTAAAATGATGGCTCAAAGTGCATGGAAATGAAGCTCATGCAATAGCCCAAAAATGAGACATACAAGCACAACTCTTAAACGCATTTAAAGAGTGACAAACATGAGAATATGGAAACCTTATATGCTCTGAAATATCATGTTTAATGATGCCAAAACATGTCAAGGGCCCAAACAATGCATGCTAGTGGACCCGATATGCAAAGCTACTGAGCTTAATTGAACTATGACCATATACAACAATGCATGCATGACCCAAAACACTTCAAAAAGAGCTAAGGCAGCCCAAAATATGAATAAAATTAATTTGGATCATAGCCAAAATATGCTAAGAAAGGGGGTCAGAACATTATGCAATACAAGCTAGTGAACGATGATTTACACTACAACCATATTAAGCACATGAGAGGCCAGTAAACCAGTAAAAAAAGAAACATGGCATGTCAAATGAAGCCCCAAAACCCACTGAAACCTGACCAATACATGCAAGAATGAAGTGCTACTTTGATAGGCCATGCAAGGGGTTGTTCTACACATGCAAAAAGGACATCCAATATGGAAAAATAGGCTCTGGAAAGAGCCTATGTAGGTCCTAAAACCCACCAAAAATGGCCTGAAACATGCTCAAGAAGTGTGCAAATATAGGCCCCTTTGTAAGGCCAAAAATGCTAGAAAACAAAACAAGGGGAGAGAGGGTCACCCCTCTTTGATTTTGGCTCTCAAAACAGTATTCTAGCCACTAAAAATCCACTAGATTTCAGTAGCTAGAAGGCCAAACAAAGCTCAATACAAAGGCCTAAGTGCATGGCTCAAAATAAGATGAAATGAAGCATGCAAGGGGGTAGATGACCCCCAACAGAAAAATGATCTTAAACAAACATGCTAAGAAGCTCAAAATAAGACTTTTTTCAGTTTATGACAAAGCCCAAATATGCTTTCAAACTAGGCTAAGAAATGGAACAAAACAATGCCAAAAAGAGGGAAATAGAGTGTTACCCTTGTAGCCAAAAGGACCAGCAGCTTCTGGACCAAAACATCAAGCCTTCAACCTCTGAAAACCAGCTCCAAGGTGCTTAGGTTGATGGTGGAAGGGTTAAGCTCAAGAGTTGTGATGCTAAAGGCCAAGAACCAAACACTTTGAGCTCAAGGGAATGAGATATAGAGAGGAATATATGTATATGCCTTAGAGCAATTTCTGAACCTTTGCAAAGGAAGGAGAGGCCTTCCTTTATAGAGATAAGGGTCCAAAAATTCTCCTAGAAGCTTAGAACCAAGAGTGAAGATCCTCCATACACGTGTATGGAAGATGTAGCTTGTGCCTTCTAGCTGGCACAGCTGGAAAGCATTCAGGGAGACAAAAAATGTGGGAGCTGGCCGACCAGGTCAAAAGGTCCAAGGAGGTTGGACATCCCCTATGATGAAGCCCCAGAAGTTATCTTTCCAATGGCGCCATCCTTGCATTAAAATTCCAACTGTGCAAAAAGTTATGCTTGTTTTGGTGAAGCCGCGCAGATTGGGTCCAATCGAATTGATGCCCTACTTCAACTAACTATATCTCCCCCGTCCGGACTTGGCTTTAGGAGATTCTTGAGTGCAAAATGAAGCCCCGGAAGTAATATTTCCAATGGTGGTGGCCTCATAGCTGAAATCCAAGTATGCAAATGAATAGGCCTGATTCAACGAGGACTGTTCGTCCCTCTCTTAGCGATTCATGTCCATTTCTCCCCCAACTGGGTTTCTTCCCTCTTCTCTTCTTTTCTTCAACTCCAAACCCCTAAACAAGGTGTTTTGAAAGATTTTTCAGAGATTTCATCTCTCTTTCGTTCATTTCCACTTTGCCCTTACTCGGTTTACCAAAAAGCGCGACATTTAACAAAATGCGAGCGTCGGAACATCGTAGAACTTTTATTTTCAAAACATTTTGAAAGAGAGGGTTTCAAGTCTAAAATCTTTTGATCAAGATTGTTTTGGTCCAAAAGGGGTAGGAAGTTAAGATTTGACTCTCTCCTTGCCGAAGAAACTGAACCTTTGCCCTGTACACCTTCATCACCGAGTAAACCATCAATAGCGCCCAAGTCTTAAGGGCGGTCAAAAATTGGGTGTCTACAGTGACTCTCCTCGTCCAACTTCCCTAAAAGGTCGGTGAGAATGTCTTTTACTTCTGGTGTGCTGAGGGGCTATGGGGATTGTTTTCTGCCCTCCCTTCTGGGCATTGGCCGCTGGAATCGGCGTGTCCTGCAGCGGGAATGGTGGCTCCATAACGTTGTTTTGCATCATGAAATTAACGACTGATTGCAGGTCCACCAATTTGTTTGCCATCTCTTTTACCTCTTCGTCCCTCCGCAGGCATCTATCCTTCTATACCTAGAGGTCATCCTCATTGTAGTACCCACTTCGATCTGGCTTCTTTGGTACGTCGCCATCCTGGCCGACGTCTTTGTTGCCGTGATTCTGGTCATAAGTTTCTGTGTTGCAGTTGTCTCCTTCGACGTCAAGGTCGATAGGTCTGCCACTCCCAGCAGGAGTGTCATCTCCAATCTTTTCCTTCTGTCCGTTGCTGGCCATCTATTCTTCTTTCTTTCCCACAGACGACGCCAAATTGTGTGAGTGATTTTCCGACCACACTACCAACTCAGTATTCAGTTAGAGAACACTGGCAGAATAGATGACACCTGGCTGACCAGTAACAGAAAGAGAAGATTCCGGCGGTGGTTCGTCCACCCGGGGGCACTCTGACGATCAAGTCAGTATATCTCTCAAAGATAATCAATAGTGTTAAATTCACTGTTGTAGACGCGCCCGTGGGCTTCACTCTACAGTTCGGACTCCCTTTGTGTCGGTTCTAAATCTGAACCAAAGAGTCCAAATCCGGCAAATCGTTTGAGAAAACAGATTTTTGAAAAAGTAGTGCCAAACATGGATCGCTTTGCGGATTCTGACAGAGTCGCCACCTAAATATTTTAAAATGGGAAATTTAGGAAACCCTGACTCGGTGCCGAAGGCCACGTGTCCGTCATCACCAAAGTGGTCTTGGCTCGGGAGCTTGGGTACGATCGGGGAAGGTCAACTATGAGCACCCCCTTTCGCCCGGTCCGAAGACCGGCCTCTACTAACCGTGATATCTGATTTTGAAAACTTTATGCGTTCTTATTCCAATTATTAGCCTAGAATTACTATGTTATGCGCACAGCAAACAAGTATAGACTAGATTGCCAAATTTGGAAACAAACATTGCATATCCATTCGTTTTGAAAATGCTTTGGAATTTGCTACTCGCAAGTAGGCTAAAACACGGATTTCAACAAGTTTTCCAACTCAAGCAATCCAACCTCCACCCACAGGCATTCAAACAATTTATCTCACATAAGCATTTAGCCACATGGTAAGCATACTGTCATGGCAACATTCACACGCATGTGGTATGCTAAAGCGTAAAATACTTACATCGTACTCCGTGCCAAAACAATAAACTAGTTAGCAAACATGCATGTCCTAGTTCATGTTAAGTGGCTAATGCATCGCATACAGGGATGTAATCTAGACGGGCTCGGCTACCCTAAGCATGGCACATGAAAGGCAGCAACTACCACATTTTCAATTTAGAATTGAAAGTACGATGCAGTTTGCATGATGTGCCGAACCCGATGTATGTAAACAAATGCATGAATGCACGCATGCGTAGCATAAGGTATGCTAAAATAAACGTGCCCTAATCTACCATTGTAAGCAGGTAAATAAAAGGGAGAAAGAAATGGGGGTTGGAAGACATACACCCACTCACACACACTTATTACAGATTCGCCCTCGCTCGGGGGGACCAAAATAATAATACAGTCCAAGAAAAATAAACGAATAAATTATTACAAGACCTCTAATCTAATTAAATTAAATGCAAAAAAGAGATGGCCTGACCTCACTCGGGATGCGTGAATGATGTATGCTTGACCGACTTGCCTAGAAATCCGCACCATGCCATCAAGGTTGCCTCTGTTTCCTTCATCACCTTCTTTGGAAAATTGCAAAAGTCTTGAACAGTTCCTGAATCCTAAGGATCATCACCTATTGGATAGAATGTCCACCGTACAGATAAAGTCCACCTATTGAAATGAATCTATCGGCAATAAATACATTGCCGGTCGGCACTCTATCTCACGGCCGGCACAAAATTCTCAGAAGAGTTTTTGACAAAGAATAAAGGCAGGTAAGGCATAGAATTCCTAGGCAAATGTATGCATGGACACACTCCCTATCATGTAATGGACTCAAGGAAGCATGGCCCTCAACCCTCGGACCATCAATTGCGCATTTCGATGCGTGATGGCCTAAGAGGCCAAGTTTGCTCTTTAATGTAAATGCAATGCACACAAAACATACAAGGGTCCCAACCTCAATCATGGTTGATCAAGAGGTGAGGCAATGCACAATAATGCACATGCAACCTAAGCATGCAAGCTAACATGCAAACATGCAATACAACTACATGGCATACACAATGCTAACAACATAACATGCACAACGCATTGAAACATGGCATACACAATGCAAGATGGGCTTACACCAATACAAGGAGGCCATAATCATGGAAATGAAGGCACAAAATGCACACACACATGCATGTAATCATGGTCCAACACCTTAAGCATAAACAAGGCAACTCTTAAGCACACTTAAAGAGGCTAAGTATGGACATATAGCATGCAACGTAAGCTCTGAAATCATATTATAGGAGGCTCCAAACCAACTAAATAAATCAACAAAGCATGCAACAATGCTCACACATTCACATACTTGAAGTATACAAGCCACAAAATGCAAAGAGGCTATATAATGCATGCTAGGATCGACTCAAACAACTTAAGACAGACCTAAAGCATGGCAAAATAAGCACAAAATCTTCACAAATATAAGCCTAAAACATGCTCGAACAAAGGCTAACAACCTAAGGCATATTAAGGCAATTACAAGGCATCACATGGTAGGTATGCTAAGCATGCACCAAACTGAAAAATACCCTTCTACAATACTGATGAGGGACCAAAAATATGACTACCCACAGTAGATGACAAGCCCCAAATCAATATACAAACATGCTCAAAATGCAATGCAAGATTAAGGCCCACAAAGGGGTATAACATGAAGTACCAAAAGGGTGCACCAAACAGCCAAAGACCCTTCATGAGACATGTATGGGGGGGGAAAATAAGACACTTTTCAAGCCTGTCAAAGGCCCAAAAACAGAAGCATGGTAGGCTAACAAAGCATGCAAAAGTGGGGACCAAAGAGGGGTAATGAAGCAAGTCATACATGGAGGTCCCAAATAGTGTTGAGCCCTTATTCAATGTTGAAGAAGGGCTCAAAATAAGCTTCTTTTTAGTTTACATCGAAGCTCAAAAATACATGCAACTATGGCTTAGATATGAACCAAGAAAATGCTAGTTTTGGGGAAAAGTGTGCTTACCCTTGTAGACCAACGAACCAGCACCTCTTGGACCAAGTTTTGGTGCTCCTAAGCTCTGCAAATGATCTCCCAAATTCTGGAAATGGAAGTGGTGGTGTTGTGCTATGGGTTGGTGAAGGAATGGCCCAAGAACAAGGGTGTTTGGAGGTTGAATGAGAGAGATATAGTGAGAGATGGAGGGATATATGTATCTATATCAGATATGTATCTATATCTCTGGTTTTTTTGCTTAAGAATCTCTAACCCTAAGCAAAGGAGAAGAAGAGCTCTTTATATAGACAAAGAAAAGGCTCTAAGCTTCCCAAGGAAGCTAAATGAAAAGGGGCAAAGGGTGCAAATGGTCCAAGGCTTCTAGGAGAAGCTAAGACATCTGGTAGGCTTCTTGAGGAAGCCAAGACAAGGGGTCAAGGCTTCCTCAAGAAGCCTTGAGCAAAGGGTGCACCAAAAAGGGCCAAAAGGTGGTTAAAGGGATAAGTGATAGCTGCGGGTCTCAAATGGCCGAGAGCCCTTCAAAAAAGTTGAAGAGATGCTCAAAATAAGACACTTTGTAGTTTACAACCAAGCCCAAAACAGCCCACAAGTATGCCTAAAATACCGTGCAAAACAGGCCTAAAAAGAGGTAAAGAGACAAGTGACAGATGGAGATGTCAAACAGTAAAAGGTCCTTAATCAAACATGAAAAGGACCTCAAAATATGACTATCTCAAGTTTGGGTCGGGGCCCAAAAATGCAAGATGAGGGTTCGGGAGCCGAAACACGCAGTTTGGGGCCCCGAAAGTGGGCTGTTAGGCACCGGAAGTGGTGTCCGACCACGAAGTTGGTCTCTCGGACCACAGTGTCCCTCGAAAGGGAGTAAATAGGATGCATGCCAAAAACCGGGGCAAACGGAGGTGGTTAGACGGTCCCGAACCGAGGCACACGGCCTGACGGCTCCGAAAACCGGGAACCGGGCTCCGAAATGGGAAAAATGGCCTGCGACCACAAAACGTAGCCTACGGCCACTGAGAGATGGTCTACGAGACCTCTCCCTCCCTTTGGGAAGAGAAAACAGAGAAAACGGAGCCTGGTTCGCAAACCGAGGCAAAGCACAAAAGAGTCCGGAAGTCCGGAGGCAAGGCTCGTAGCCGGGACTCCGCAACCTCAGAACGAGCACAATATGCAACATCACCAAGCGCTCAATTGATGACGTCTGAGTCTTAAGGTCGGTCAAAAATGGGGTGTCTACAACTGTTCTGAGTATAAAAAGCATACCTTAGACCCATCGGGGATGCCTTTCTTTTATAGTTAACTCTGTCCTAGTCCTTATAGAAGCCTAGCTCTAATGGACTCAGGATTACTGCTAATCTTGAATTCCCAGTAGGTTTAGGATAAACTCCCTAAGAGTCTTATCCTTACTCAACTGAAGTCTTCCCCCATTCTAGGACTCTTGTGCCTTATCCGCTTATCTCGGATTCCGATATCTTCGGAGATAACCTCGGCCTTGCCGAGATCACCTCGGCGTCATGACCAAGACACGTGGCACCTCGACTGACACGTCGGCGTCACCTTGGCCACGTGTTGGTACTCAAAAAATATATCCCCACAGTGTAGTTGTAGCTTGTACAATATACTATTAGTGGGCTTAAACAGATCTCTGTAATCGCCATAGTAGCGTAGTCAGTATTTTACTACTTTGCTTTCTATCAAATGAGGTACATGTCTACTACTTTGCTTTCTATCAAATGAGGTATCAAATGGGGTACAAATCTACTATTTGGGTGGCAAATCTGCTTTGTTATTGGATTCATTAATATTATAAAAATAAATAAAAAAACATTGACGAAATATTTTTTGATAATTGGATTCTTTAATATTTAAAAAAAGAAAAAGAATAATATTGAGTAAAAATTTATTTATTCTTTATTTGGTATAAATCCAAATTTGATAATAATGTAAAAAGGGAATTTGTGGAATTTCACATGGTTAATCTCATCCCTATCTCTCAAAAAAAACATGAACTATTACTACTTCATTGGTTATCAAACAAACAAATTTTTTCTTAATTTACTCACTAGTAGTCTCCTCACTAACAATCCCCTCCATTCTACCTCTAAAAACAAATGGGGCCTAAAAAAATCAAAAAGAAAAATGAAGCTAGGGAATTCATTATATGATAGAAAAATAGTTAAACCAGTCAATAATTGTCATTATAGATTGATTATGGTGATCGGAGGTCTCTGGTGGCGATCTAAAGTCGTTGGCGGTGGGAGAGAGATTGTAGGGAAATATAAGAGAGAAAGGAGTATAGTTTTTTTTTTGGATCAAAACAGAGGAGTATATTTGAAATGAAATAAGTTTAGGACATGTAGTAGGGTTTAGAGGGTATTGATGACTATTTATATCAATATTTTCCTTTATTCTTCTAAAATTTGTTATCTTAGGAACTTTTTTTTTGATCCCCCGTTTGTTTTGGAGTGTAATGGATGGGAGAGGATTAGGATGAAGGCATGGTTATTTAGTGTTGTGTTTGTTTATAGAGTTGAGGAAGTGATTAGGATGGAGGAGGGGATCAAGATGGAGGTTAGAAGGGGGATTGGGATGGAGGAGGTGGAGATGATATTAGAAAAATAGTAAGGGGATTAGAAATTTTTTTATTATTTTTATTTTTTACATATTGGGAATTATTTTTTAAATATTAATGTTTAATTTTTTATATTTTTTATATTTGTTTTATTGTTTTATATAAATTTAATTTAACAATTCCTACACTAACAACTATCATCAAAATAAACACAATTTTACTTAATCCCCTCACTATGAATCATATCTATTCTACCTCTGAAAACAAACGGGGCTTAGTGTAATCCTAGAAACTTTAACTAGCAAATAAATTTTTGGTATCCTAACAAAATTATGTAGAGGGATCTACTTTTAATTTTCTCAATTTTAGTTTTCAGTTTTTGAAATTTTTTTTCCAAACAAATCTAGGGAAAAAAAAAAAGAAAAAAGAAAAAGAAAAAAAAAATGGGGGCTTATATTGTGTTTTTTTTTTTGTCCAAAAAAAAAAAAAAAAAAAAAAGGGGCTTATATTGTGTTCTTAGTAAGGATGGATAAATATCGGGTTAGGTTGAACTCGCACTATAAAATAAGAGTATGCATGTTATTTCAAGTCCGGTCCAACTTGACATCACACTTAACCTAACCATTCCAAGCTTAGTCTTAAAAAAATGTCTAAATTTTCTACTGCCCACTTAATTCAATCGATATGAACTATTATTATTATTATTATGTCATGAAGGAGTATTAAATTATTTAAACCCATTAATAATTATTTGAATTTAAATTATTAGTAACATTTCATTATAAAATAAATATAGGGGTGTTTTGGGAAAGGACCAAAAAAGCTAATAGCCAGTTTTTTTATCAATTTTGGATCACATCACCTCTCACATAAAATAGTAAAAAAGAGCTAAAAAAATTAATTTTTTACCATCTTTTCAAAACACCACATAATCTTATAAAAAGTATTTTAATTTAAGCTATAGAAAGAAATATATATATATATATGTATTTTTATTTATTTTGTAAGTAAATAATATAAAATTTAAAATTAATATTTTTTAAATGGGTGAGCCGAGTTGGACAGGGCTAAAATTCTTAATCCGGAACACAGTTCAAAAATTTAATAGATTCAAAAAATTTATTCAACTCAATTTAATAGGCTAAATATATTTTTTTCAAATCCTAAAAATAACAAATAAAATTAAACAGGTTAAGTGGACTACCAGGCGGATGGCCACCCAGCTCTTAGCCCCATGGGCCACTTCCCTCATAATGTGAGGCCCATGGCCCTGTTGGGAGTGTTTGGTGTAAATTATAAAAGTAATTATAATTTATTTTAATTTAAAATTTTATATTAAATTATTTAATACAATTTTTACTCATAATTTTTTTTAAAAAGGAATTTTTATTGATAAATCTCATTTAGAAGTGTTTTAACCTAAAAAGTCCATGAAGAAATTTATTAACCCATTTAATCTCATGTACGTATAGTTTTATTCCATAAAGTTCTTTTTCTTGATTTACACTCTTTTTTTAGACTCTTATGTCATTATATTTAATTTTGATATCCTTACAAATATTTTTTGAACGGTTAGCAATTTTATGATGTAAATATTCATATTTTAACATTCACATTGGTAAGAATGAAAAATTGGCTCGTGGCCCGTGGGCAGTCCGAAAATTGCCCCCGGGCCGAGGCGGGCCCGATCCGTTGACAATGTGAATATTCACATTGACATGTTGATATTCACATTGATAGAAGTGTAAAATTGGTTCGCGGCTCGTGGGCGGCTCGAAACCTGCCTGTGGCCCGTGGGTTGCCCGGGGCGGGCCCGGCCCGTTGACAATATGAATATTCACATTAACATATTAACATTCACGTTGATAGGAGTGTAAAATTGACCATGACCAGGCTGAGCCCTAAAACCGCTGCCTAGCCCTACTAGCCGTTTATAATGTGAATATTCACATTGACATGTTAACATTCACATTGATAGGAATGTAAAATTGGCCCGCAGCCCGTGGGCGACCTGAAGCCTACTCGTTGCCTGGGGCGGGGCGGGCTGTAAATATTCATATTTTAACATTCACATTGGTAAGAATGTAAAATTGGCCTGTGGCTTGTGGGCGGTCCGAAGCTCGTCCCTGAGTCGGGACGGGCCCGATCCGTTGACAATGTGAATATTCACATTGACATGTTAACATTCACATTGATAGAAGTGTAAAATTGGCCCGCACCGTGACGACCGAAACCCGCCATGACTCGGCACTGCCGTTGACAATGTGAATATTTACATTAACATATTAACATTCACATTGATAGGAGTGTAAAATTAACCCATGACGTGGTCGCCTGAACTCCGCCCGCCTAACTACGTTTACGTCAATATTTACATTGACATGTTAACATTCACATTGATAGGAGTGTAAAATTGGCTCGCGACCTGTGGGCGGCCCGAAACCTGCTCGCGAGCCCGCCCCGGCCCATTTACAATGTGAATATTCACATTGACATGTTAACATTCACATTGATAGGAGTGTAAAATTGGCGTGACGCGTGGCGGCGGCCCGCCCGTTGCACGTGGGGATCAGAATATAAATATTCATATTTTAACATTCACATTGGTAAGAATGTAAAATTGGCCCGTGGCCCGTGGGCGGTCTGAAGCTTCTCCCTGGGCCGGGATGGGCCTGGTCCGTTGACAATGTGAATATTCACATCGACATGTTAGTATTCACATTGATAGAAGTGTAAAATTGGCCCGCAGCCCATGGGCGGCCCAAAACCCACACGCGGCCCGTGGGTTGCCTGGACGCGGGCCCGGCCCGTTGACAATGTGAATATTCACATTAACATATTAATATTTACGTTGATAGGAGTGTAAAATTGACACGTGGCCTGTAGGGGGCCCGAAACCCGCCCACGGGCTCAGCCCGTTTACAATGTGAATATTCACATTGACATGTTAACATTAACATTGATAGGAGTGTAAAATTGACCCGCGGCCCGGAGCGGGTTCGACTTGTTGACAATATGAATATTCATATTGACATGTTAATATTCACATTGATATGAGTATAAAATTGGCGTGACGCCGCAAACTTCGTTTGGGCGGCGCCGAGCCCACTCGAGAACAGGCTAGGACCTGAGCCATCACTTTGAAGCTCGGCCCGCATAAGGCCCATTTAAGGCTTGGCCCGAGGCTCGGCCCGCCAGAGACCCGGTGTCTTTTTTGTGGAAAATAATAAAATTTTAGGAGAAAAAATTAAAAAGAATTAAAAAAAATGGCGAGGCTCACCCAAGCCCGACCCAAGCCCAAGTCTAGGCCCAAGCCCCTTGGCTCGACCCACTGGGGCACCCAGAGCCTGAATACCTTTGTGCTAGGGCTAGGGCTAGGGCTAGGGCCTAGGTCTAATTTTTTGGCCCGTAGGCTGGTCCGGTCCGACCTGAATTTTGGCAAGCACCTACGAGGCTTTACATGGGTTGGCCCTGGCCCGGGCTAGGCCGAGCCCCTACACATTGATGATATGAACATTCACATTGACGGTGTGAACATTTACATTAGGGGTATTTTGGTAATTATGTCATCCATAGGATATGAACATTCACATTAAGGGTATTTTGGTAATTATGTCATCCATAGAACTTATTGAAACATAAGAAAACAATATGGACTAAATGGAACATAAATAGATGAAAATGATATTTTGGTCTTCTTACCTCCAATAGGAACATTCACATTGACGGTGTGAACATTCACATCGACGATGTGAACATTCACATTAGGGGTATTTTGGTAATTATGTCACCTATAGGATGTGAACATTCATATTATGAGTATTTTAGTAATTATGTCATCCATGGAACTTATAAGAAAATAATATTATGGATATTTTGGTAATTATGTCATCCATAGGACTTATAAGAAAATAATGTAAACTAAGTGGAAGATGAAAAGAGTATTTTGGTCTTCTTATTTCAAATAGGACCAAATAAAATAGTCAAAAAAAATATGAGTGAGATAAAATAAAACTCTTAGAAAAATGATTTATCAAAAAAAGCTCCCTTTTAAAAATAATAACTTAAATAAATTTAGAAAAAATTAATTATTTAAAAACATTTAACTAACAATACCCGCACCAAACAATACCATCACGAACAGGCAGCCACGCATTTGCAACCTCTGGATCTAACCTAACAATGGCGATGGCCGGTTTACAGCGACTCTCGTCCCAAATCTCCCGAAACCGATCACTCTCTCTCTACTCCAAATCACTAATCACTAGATCCTCCGCTTCATCTTCATCCTCCTTAACACCATCGTCCAAGAAAGTCTCCGATCGAGTCGTGAAGCTCTTCGCAATCGATCTCGACGGCAAGAAACGCGAGATCGTCGGACTCTCAGGGCAAACCCTTCTCAAAACCCTAGCTAACAACGGCCTGATCGATCCGGCCTCGCACCGGCTCGAGGAGATCGATGCTTGCTCAGCGGAGTGCGAGGTTAACATCGCTCAGGAGTGGCTCTTGAAGCTCCCTCCGGCGACTTACGACGAGGAATACGTTCTCCGGAGGAATTCTAGGGCTAGGGTTTTGAACAAGCACTCCAGGCTTGGATGCCAAGTGGTCCTTGCTCCGGAGCTTCAAGGGATGGTTGTGGCCGTGCCTGAGCCGAAGCCCTGGGACATCCCCTAAAAAGAGGACCTCAATTTGATTACTGTAAGGATTTTTTTTTTTTTTGAATCGAATAATGTGCATACTTTTGTTCTCAATGCTGCTGTTTTTATGGTGGTCAATTTGATGTGGCAATTTGCATACGATTGCCTTGAATTTCATATTTGGAATTGTTGCAAGTTACTATGTTGTGTTGGGTTTTTTATTTTCCATGATGAATTTTGTTCGTTCTTCTACATTGTGTTATTGTTAGCAATTCACTAATGCTCATGACAGAATATGAACAGATACATAACTTGATAACTATTGGTCCTTTTCAATAAGAAAATCCTTATCCATTTATATCAATTCATCAAGAAATTTTGGTACATTTTAAAAGAATAATGCTACAATGACCATCTTCATCTTGATTGCAGATCCTTTGGAGTGATTTTTTGTAGAGTGATCTTAGAGTGATTTTTTTGTATGATTGGGATTTTTTTAAAAGTGATTATCAATATAATTGTACCCTCAACTTAGTACTATTGTACCCCTAATTTAGTACTATTGTACCTTCAACTTTTATAGAATTAAATCTCAGTCATTCAAAAAATGACTCTAAAATGACTCTACTAAAAATTACTTTAGAGGATCCTGATTCATCTTGATATGCCATATTGGGTTTACTATCTCACTTGTCATAATTGCATTGGTTGAATTTGGGGGGGGGGTGTTCCTCCCGCCACTCATCACTTTTATGCAGTGATGGCATATCATATGCTAAATCCAGTGTAGCTTATGAAGACAGTCATTCTAGCACTACTCCATTTTAAGCCCTAGAACAGAAGTCATTGCACAGATATCTAATTCAGTATCTTATTCATGTATATTGCCCATTGGAAATTATCTTGCTTCATGTTCTCTACATTATGCAGAAAATAGGAAATATCACAAACACGTGACACGATACAGACACGCAAATTTTTATGCAGAAAATAGGAAATATCACAAACACGTGACACGGCACAGACACGCAAATTTTCGAAAAGACACGATACGTTGAGGACACGTGCATAATATATAATTTTATATATTTATTATATGCCATATTTTTTAATATTTAATATTTATTATGTTATCAAATTTATCAACCTAAGTTATGCCATTTTCGTGAAAAAGAATTTTAAAAAATTATTTTTTTGAAAAAAATTGTCCTTAATGTGTCCTTAGCTTGTCATCAACATGTCCCAAGTGTCCTAGCATGTCCGACTCTCTCCAGCGTGTCTGACAAGTGTCCGGAGCATGTCCGTGTCCGGAGCGAGTCCGTTTCCGACATGTGTCTGACACTTGTGTGTCACCAATGTAGAGGTGTCCATGCTTCAAAGATTTTGATGACCGCTACTTCCTCAATAATATCCTGTATCTTTTACAAGTTCACATATCTAGCTTTGTATGGCTTTTCCATGAGCTTGCAATAGAATGCAATTTTCACAAAATTGTAGGGAAGAAGCCTTAGCAACTTTTTCTTCTCTTTTCCTTTTTGTTCTCATTAAGTGCCTACTGTGCTATCTATCTAGACACCCATGCCCTCACTCCCAACATGTATTTGCATGTTGCACCCTGCCCAAAAGGGGAGGCAAGACAACAAGAGATACTACTCAGGCTAAGGGTTGGTGGTTCATTGTACAATTGTCATTTCCTTGCGTCTATGTTCAATTTGCATATGATCAGCTCAACCCTATTATTCAATCATGGTGTCAAGCTAGAATTAGGTCGTATTTTACATGGATTCTTTTAAATTTGTAAAATATCCGTGTCAGACATTTGGCACTTCACTTGACAATTGAGTTAGGTATGGGATATGTGTTTGGCATGTCTTTGTTGTACATGCACCCAACAAATATGTTTAATTAAAAGAGTTAACTATGAAACTATGCATAAAACTCTCATCTTATGATAAAAAAGCTCTATGGTATGAAATCTAGCTGTATTTTCATGTCCTTATGATAGTTAGATGGATATGACACTTGACACAAATTTGCACACCTGACATCCATTCTTGAGTCTATGTAACATAGGCTAGGTTTGTTGCTCACATGCCAAACTAAAATTCTCTTGAGAAAAGGATAGCTTGAAGTAAATAGTATGATTCATATTTGCACATTGATTTGGGTTTCTAGTTCAAAAGTATGAATATTGATATTTGGCATGAGTAATTAAGCCATTCGATTTCAATGAATTACAATACAAATGATAAAATTTTCATGACTTTATTTCTTTTAAGATGTAAAGTTTGTAGGATTGCAAGATCCCTATTAATTGTGAATTGAATCAAGAATCATTTTGTTAAAATAATTAATTGTGAATTGTAAAAATCACTTTATTTAATATAATATATAATTTTATACATGTTTATACATATAGAAATACAAACAATGTTTAAAATGAAATAAATATTAATATAATTAAATTGTAGGGTAAATTACAAGTACACCCCTTGAGGTTTATTAAAAATACAAGTTGTTTGAGAAATTACATCCCACTTCTTGAGGTTTCCAATCACATAGCAATTGACCCACTTCGTTGATCAACTATTAAGTCAAACTAACAAAATGTTGACGTAAGCAACAATTTTTTTCAAAAATATCTATATTAACATTTATGAAGTTAAACATTTTATTTTCTTTTTTCTTATCACACCTTCCTTTATTCTTGATTTTCTCTCAATTAGTAACACCACTTTACCCGACCATCGCTCCATTCTTGATCAACACCACTGTCATTGTTGTCTTCAAACATTTGGTGTGTCGCCAAAGAGGATTGGAGAATATTGTGGTGGTGTAGAGAGAAGGAATTGGTAATGGGTGGATGAAAATGATGGTAGTATGATAATTTCGTTTTGGTATTAAAGGTATTTGGTCAGTTGAGAAGAGGGTATTTGTAATTTCCAGAACAGACAAACCTCATGGGATGTATTTGTAATTTACCCTACAATGTATGTATAGCAATATAACCAATTAATCTATCTTTTTTTTTTTTTTTTTTTTTTTTGTGATAGAGTTTAAAATCCGACATCATTTAATGCAAACAAAAACAAGAATTGAATCGCAATAAACCATAGTGAATCGCAAATTGAATTGCACGATGTACTCTATTTCTGATTAAACAACATGATTCGAATCATTTTAGTTGAAACTCGTATTGAATCGTATGAATCAAATCGTGAATTACATGAATCTAACAACCATGTCCGCACCCAACATCCATACTCAAGTTCATGTAAACATAGGTTTAGTTTTTTGCTCATGTCTGATGTTCCAAACTACTACTCTCTTGAGAAGGATAGCTTGAAATAAATAACATGATTCAGAATTGCACCTTGATTTGGATCTCTAGTTTCAAAAGTATGATTATTGATATTTGGCCATTCAATTTCAATGATAATGAGTACAAAATAATGAAATTGTTGTGACTTTATTCCTTTAAGATGAAATTCTGCAGGATTGCAGAATCCCTATTAGGAGTCTGAGGTTTTGTCCCACAGTGTTATGACTTGAGGGTACTTAGTTTTAATGTTTAGGAAATTGGTTATTGCTGATGAAAAATTAGAAGATAGAGTATTGCTGATGGAGAATGAGATCACTATGGAAAAGGCAAATCAGATCTGAGAAGGTCTTACGTGGTTAAAAGGTGAGTATAAGAAACAGTACTTAGGATTCTTTTTGAATTGTGGTGCAAATTGGATCTTTGCAATAATATAATGGAGAGAAATAGTGATTGTATTTTCCCAATAGCTGGATTAGATGTGGTAAGACCGGTTTATGGGGATGTTTGGCATTTAAAGTTCTGAAAAGTTGAATAATAAAATGAAAGCTTCTTCCCAATGGATAACTATTGTTAGAAATGGCTACTTTTGATTTCATTGTGAATCAATGTAATTAAAATATTTTATCTTCTGGGAGTTAATGTGCCTACTGTTAAGTAGTTAAGTATGTGAACTTGCATATCCAGTGAGTTTTTTACTTCTTTGTAATTGTTGGAGGATGCTGTTGGATCTTAATGAGCGCAGTTAAGTTTCAGTAAGTAGACGGTTTTGATTAAATAGGACAACTGTTCATAGTGGAATTTTTCTTGTTTGCCCTATGTTCATTAAGCAACTTCTGTACTGAATATTTTGTGCATGCATAAAAAAAAAAAGGTTTCATTTTTCCTTGCATTGTTTCATCATAGTTTTAATCCATAATTAAATTTATAGCTTCTCTCTTAGATGGTAGTCAGTGGTGGAGCAGTTCACTTGTACCAATTTTATTTCTCATATATTCTATGTTCTTCTCATAAGCCCTTCCCCTTTGATGTATATCATTTTTGTTGAGAAGAAAATTTTCCCAGATATTGTTTTTTGGGCGTTTCATGAGTGAAGACCTCTTGAGTTGTTAGACCCAAATTTCTAGCTTCTGTTATTATTCTTTTTCGTCAACTTGTATGAGTTTTTTGTTTGTTTAGATGTAAAAGATTATTGAGTTTGCATTGATGAGAGATTGCTGGGTGAGCAAAAATGCACCATCTCCCAAAACATTTCAATGTTTTGTGGCAATTTCTCCATTCACGGTACTGAATTGTAAATTTTAATATTTTAAATTCCGTATGTGCTTGTCTGTTAGATCTTTTTATTGCAATGATCCTATTGATGATCTTATCGGACACATGGTTGGATTACGTTTTCATCTTTGGCACTCTTGGCACCCTTTTTACTCCTTCCTATCCATCACTGAACTATAAGTCTGATTTTGTTCACTTACTTGATAGGTGGGTGTACAAAAGCCTCCATTCTCATCGTGTCATAACGATGCTAAGACTGGGAACACTAGTTAGGTCACTTTTGAAATGTTTAGTCATCTGTTGGTGTTTGGAGTTTGCATCGGTGGTTTCAATGCCGGGATTTGAAATGAAATGGAATGACTCCTACTTCCTTACTAGTATAGGTAGTTGTACATTTTCTTGTTATTTTTGTTTATATATTTTTTGAGAACTACCAAGAGCATATATATTGCTGAATAGGAAAGTCATTTACATGCCTGGCAACTCATGGGCTGATTTAATTACAGATCAATGAAGTTTAGATATAGCTAGAAAATTAAAAAAAACCTACTACAAAGTTTAATATCCGTGAACACTGTTGTAGCATTCCAATCTGGCTCGCACTTGCCCTGTAAAACATCAACCAAAACTTGGCAATCCGTGAATATAGACACACATGATAACCTGTGCCCCCAAGCCCATTGTAAAGCATCCAAACATGCTCTTGCTTCTGATAATAATTATGAAGGCAAATGTAAACATATTGCTCTTTGATCAACCGTCTCCTGCCAGTCATTGTAGCACATGAATGCCATCCCAGCTTTGATTCCCTATGTCCTCCAAGATCCATCAATAGTGAAAGTCCATACCGGCTTTGATTCTCCATTCTCTGGAGGATCCTTGGTGTGATGCCTCCCACTTCATTACCGGCTGTGGAAAGTTTCAACTGAATCTGCTCCAGCTCGAGACTCCTAGGCTGACCTTGATCCACATTGTCATTATCTATGCTTAAACTAATGGGACTAAAAGGTCTGTTTGGTGCAGTTTATTGTAAGTTGAAAGTTGACAATTAAAAAGTAGAAGCAAATGGCTCTAACTTTCAACTAATTAGATTTTTTAATTTATTCAATTAATTTCAGCTTAATAAGTTGCAAGTAGAAAGTAAAAGTTGTACCAAATTTGAAAATAAAATACTATGCAAGTAATTCATATAAACTGGTCCAAAAAAGCACCCAACTTATTATATAGAATCGTTGCATCTCATTAGCGGCAAGCTTTTAAGTTTTGTAACATAGCCAATGGCTCTCCAAACTAGGACTTTGGACGTACCAAACATATTGATGATATTCTCTAGTAGCAAGGTGCAGAATTAGTCTAATTGATTCATTTTATGTTTTTTTTTCTTCTTTTTTTTCTTCTCAATAATCAAGTTCAAGTTTTGTGATCTTTCTATTTCAAACTAGAACAATGATCTCATAACTAAAAAAAAATACCACTGCTCCACCCTTGTAAGGGAGCAACTTCTTTCAAGACTTTATCCTTTCTGTATTTCTTCAAGACTCTATTTTGTGCACTCCACGAATTCACAACAAAGATCTGAACTATATTTATTTCATAAACCTTGCAAAGAAGAACATATATGCCAATTTTTTTTTTTTTTTCCACTTTGTCAAATATCGATAGGGATACTAACTAATTGTATTTTGTTTTATAAAATGAACAGTTTTAGTTTAAAATTATATTTACCATTCATTTCATAAAATAAAACACGATTAATTAGTGTGTCTATCGATATTCGATCAAGTTATTTTTTGCGTATATATTCTTATTTTTTAGACTTACGAGATGAATTATTCGGATTACCATTACAGGTCCATGAAGCCTACGAAGTGGAGTTTTGAGGAGGTATGGAGGGGATGGAGTTTTGAGGGGAGCTGCTCCCTTTGGAAATAAATTCTTGCATGGATATTATGTGTACCTTTTTTTCCCTATATTTAAATTGTGAAGGCTCAACTAACTCCAAGCCTTTTTTTTTTTTTTGCTCATAACCAACTCCAACCTTGAAATTGCATTTTTGTGACAAAATTATCGAACTTGGACTGCAACAAAAATAACATGATGACACTCTACCAATGATTCCAACGAAATTAGTGGCCATCCTCTTATTTTCCCCATTGTTTTCTCCACTTTTTACTCTCCAAGAAATCTGTAAACTCATCCCACCCTCCACCCATTTTGCCACTCCTCAACCCCCCACACACCTATTGCCAAAGGTTCTCTATTTTTTTGCTACCTTCCCACATTTCCATAACTTCTCTTTCAGTCTCTCAAATCCTCTGAACCATAACCAAAACTACTAAAATTATTCATTTTGTTTCTCCCATCTTTTTTCCCACTATCCAAACAAGGCTAGCATTCTCCTTCCTCCTCTAAACAAAGCCTATAAGCTTCCTCATTCTTTTTGGTTTTAGGGTTTAGCTCTATGAGAGATGGACCCTGGAGAGCTACGTCGAGTTTTTCAAATGTTTGATCGAAATGGGGATGGAAAGATAACGAAGAAGGAGCTTAGCGACTCATTAGAGAACTTAGGCATATTCATACCAGATAAAGAGCTCATCCAAATGATAGAGAAGATTGATGTAAATGGAGATGGGTATGTTGATATCGACGAGTTTGGGGCGTTGTATCAGACGATAATGGACGAGAAGGACGAGGAGGAGGACATGAGGGAAGCTTTCAATGTGTTTGATCAAAATGGTGATGGGTTCATAACGGTGGAGGAGTTGAGGTCGGTGTTGCAGTCACTGGGGTTGAAGCAAGGAAAAACCCTAGAAGATTGCAAGATGATGATAAAGAAGGTGGATGTGGATGGGGATGGGATGGTCAATTACAAGGAGTTCAGACAGATGATGAAGGGTGGTGGTTTTGCTGCCTTGGGTTGAAGCTAAAAAAATAAAAAGAAAAAAGAAAGAAAGAAAGAAAATAAAAAAACAATAAAAATGAGATTTTGGGAAAAAGAGAGGGGGATGAGGGAAATTTTTGTGGGAAAGACTAGTTGATTTTCATACTCTCATCTCATTCTTTTATATGTTGCTTTTGATGATTTTAGTTTTGAGTCAAGCGTATCTATGATACCTAAGCTCATGATCCCATTATTGACCACATTTTTATGATTTGATTAGTACTTTTTGTGTATAGATGATTTATGAAAAAAATTTGATTAATTTGATGATTGCAGTCACATAATTTTATCTCGTCTTTGTTTTTTTATTTTTTTTATTTTAAAAAAAAGATAGATGATATTTATATTTTTAAAAACAAATATGATGAATCATGTAATTAAAATTATCTAATTTATCTAACTATTTCATTGATGCTACACATAATCCACACAATAAACAAAGAGAAGCAATCTCCTTTAGCGCTTTGGTTTTTGTAATTTGGTCCAAATTATCATAGTAAGATTTGTGAAAAATCGACTACACCCTCCCTCTAGTCCACACAAGACAAAAGAGAAAGAAATCTCCTTTGGCCCTTTAGATTTTGTAGTCTGGTCATTTCTCTAATTTCTTATGTGCTCATTCTTTTTGTTCATGTTTAGTATTTTTCCTTTTATTTGTCTAAATTTGGGCATTCCTACCATAAAAGAAACTTTTGGGACAATAACCCCAAACTCAAATCTTTTGAAGTCACAAGAACAATAACAATTCAAAGGAATATATTACCCTTACCTACTTGTTTATTTATTTACTATCCACTTATCTATCCAATGTAACTTATATATCCATATATTTATCCACTTAATTTATCTATTTGTCCCTATCACCACCACCAATCGCCGCTAACTGCTAGCCACCTCTAGCGATTTTTCCAACCACTTTTCTTGGCAACTTTCTCGGCACCGTTGACTTTTACTAGCACCTATCAATTGATGGTAATTCTAGGACAGTCCAAGGACAATGAGTAATGGAAAAAAAATATTTTTTAATATAATAATTTGCCTTTCTTACTAAATAATTTCATTAATTATGTCCTTATAACCATAATGAAACAATCTATAAACTCAGTACTATACACTCCGGAGAAATGGATTTCTCAATAATTTTTCCTATAAATTATTGAGTAGAAAGAATTATGAATTTTCTTTTAATGAGAATGTATTCTCATACAAAGATGAGTCCACACGCTTTTGAAAAGTATAGTTTTATCTGTGGTAAATTTTGAAATCTTAGAATTCATATTGTTAAATCAAATCAAATTGAACTAAGCTTGCGTTCAAATTGGGTGAAGTGGATTACATGAATTATTTTTTCACTCAAATCAAATAATTAAAAATATTTAACAAGTCTTATTTTTCCTGACAAATTGTCATTCAATGCTATTAACACTATTATCATAGAATTAGAAATGTTATTTTTACTATTTGACAAATATATTATTTGTAAAGTGAATGATTGACTCATTCCATATTAGAAATAATCACTAAAATAATCTTTTGATAATTCGAATTCCTATTCAATGATAGTCCATAATTAAGACAAATCCTATAAAATAGTTTCATTCATTGATATTTTTTTGTTTAATAAAGCAAATCAATTATCACTTTTTCTATTATAACCAAAAAAAAAAATCTCTAAGCCTCGAGTAAGAAAATACAAATATTATCAATGTGTTTGGTTTAAGTTTTCTGAATTAAATTTTTTAAAAACTGAGTTTCTTGGTTTTCGTGTTTTTTTTTTTTGTTTTTAGTGAATATTTTTAAAATTTTAAACATTTTTTTAACTTTTTTAGATGCACTTTACTTAGATGTATCTAAAAAGTAAAAAATTTGTGAAAAAATATTTTAAAAAATTAATAAATACATAAAAATATAAAAAATGTACTAAATTTTTTTACTAAAAATGTACAAAAAATATATATTTTTTTTATATTTTTGGTATTTAGTGAATTTTTAAAATATTTTTTTACATTTTTTTTTACTTTTTAAGTATATTTATGTTAGGTGTGTCTAAAAAGTAAAAAAATTGCTTAAAATATTAAAAAAATTCAGTAAAAAAAAAAAAACAAAAAAAAAGAAAGTAGAATTTTCTAAAAAGTGTTTTTTGAAAAATGAAAACAAGCTAATATTCCTAATTTTAAAAAAAAAGTAGAGGAAATTACATGTTACAGTTGTTTCCAAAAATTAATTATAAATTTAAAATAGTTTATGATTTTTCTTTTTAATATTTGTAAAATTTACAACTAATCGGAAAATATTTTTCTAAACATTTATTGAAGTGAAATTACAAAAAAAAAAAAAAGAAGTAACTAATGACTTATCAAATGAGTTTAGAGTATGTTGTCATCACTCTATTATTGAGTTACTTTGGCACAAGTTTTTTTTTTTTTTTTTTCGGGCTATTTTAGTCATAAAAAGATAAAATAGATTAAAAAGTCAATACGATAAAATGTCACATTCAAACCATAATCATTTCATTTTTTTCTCATAAAAGTCAAAAAAACTAAAAAGTCCATCACAAACGATACTTTTTAGTCTCAGGCTAAACTAGTCAAAAAGTAAAAAAATTATAAAGTCAATTCACATCTCAAACGAAGGTTATATTCATTAATATAATAGTTGTAAAGTAGAATATTATTTGTTTAGTAAATTATAATTATCCATTTTTATTATATAAAGTACATACGAACGTGTTATTTATTTATTTATATTTTTTTAAAAGAATATCCTTCCTATTTAGTTGTTAAATAATTTTTTTTATTTATCAAATTGTTCAAAATTGCTAATCAATTTTTTTTTTCTTCTAATGATTAAATTATCTAAAAAATTAAATATAAAATTATAAACGCATCACATATACACTCAAACTAATCAGGAATAATGATAAATAGTCTATTGAGCTGTCAAATATCTATAATTTCCATTATACCAATCAAATTGATTGTAACAATTAGAAATCAACAAAATAAAAAGAAAAAATAAGTAGACTTAGCCCTGGTTTGACTATCATTTTGGGACAAAAAAAAGCATAAAATGACAAAATAGACTAAATAAACTAACAAGATAAAATATCACGTCCAACTCATATCATTATATTTTTTCTCTCATAAAAGTCAAAAAATCTAAATCAAACGAAGCTAAAAAAATTCCAACAGAAAAAATTTAACTATATTAACCAATGCCAAATGAAGCTTTAGACTAATTGAATGACTAATAAATTTGATGGAGATAATTGGACAAATTAACCATTTAGTCACAACATAAAAGCTTTTTTAATACCATTCTTTGATTTCAAACCAAGATTTATTTTTATCTATACTATTTTATTAATTAAATTAAATTAATATGTAATTTGAAATTTAATTCTTTTTGATTCGTATTTGTAAGAATAATTTCTTTTTTTCTTTTTTTTTAAAAAAAGAAGACAACAACAAAACTCTCTTCAGAGTCATTTTGCACCAGCCGGGAATCGAACCCGGGTCTGTACCGTGGCAGGGTACTATTCTACCACTAGACCACTGGTGCTTCTTGTTTAGTGTATTTAAAATATGAATATATGTTCTTTAAAACAATTGATAATTGCTTAGAATTTACCCTGTGGATAAAGTTATTGATAAGAAATTACACTTATCTCCGTCGAGGTCTTAATTCAAATAACAGTTAGAGTTTTTTACATTAGTCATATAAATAAATAAATAAAATAATGTTGTCATCTATTTTATATTGAAACGTAAATTTATCTTTGTTTATTTTAGTGTTTACCCAATATATGCATTAATTTCAGTCACTTTAACCTTACTAAAAAAGAGATTGATATAATGAAGTCAAAAGCGTGAAACTAATTATATTTTTTTTAAACTTCATGGTAGGTACGTGTGATTTACATTAAAAATTAAATATGTATTAAAATTAGAAAAAGGTTATGATAAATCCAAAGAGAAGGAGCATACAAGATAGGTCAGAATTTTTGACACCAAAATGGTAATATCTATCTATCTATCTATCTATCTATCTATACTATTATAAAGTGAACATCTTTTATAATGTCTTGAAGCCTTTGTTTCTTATGCTGCCATGTGTCTACTTTTTTATTTGAAAAAAAAAAAAAAAAAAGTCTTTGTTTCTTATGCTGCCATGTGTCTACTTTTTTATTTGAAATAAAAAAAAAAAAAAATTAGATAGATGAGAGGAGGAGATTTAAACCTTAGACCTATGTCAAATGAATAAGCTTCTTACCACTTAACTAGCACACAATAAATGATAAATGTTTTATTTTATTTTTATTTATTTAAATTGCACACACATCACGTGTGGCAACCGCCAGTATATATATATATATATTTTTACTTATTGGTAGAAAAGACATTTGTTACATTTTTTTCCATCATACTTTTTTTTATTTGCGGTTTCTCTCGCTATTATCAAAGACAGCCGCCATTGGAAGAATGATTGAAAAATTTGTCAATATCAATCAACAGCAACGGTGAATAAATTAGTGACATGTGGATAAATAAGTGAATATATAAACAAATAAGTATGTCTTTATAGGCCTAGAAGAATAGAGTTTGAGACTATTATTCTATAAAATTCAAAATTTGACCTTTTAACCTAAGTGCCATTTAAATTTTTCATACTAACATTAATCCCTCACAAGCTGAAAGTGAGTGAAATATTTTAGATTATTATTATTATTTTATTTCAAATTTCAAAATTTTAAGTGCTTCTAGACTAAAGTTTCAAAAATAATAATAATAAAAAATGGACCAAATTTGAAAGAAGGTCAACTGGAGACAAAAAAGACAATTTTCTTCGCATGTTGTAGGTTTTTTCATCGGACCCTTTAGATAGGAAAAATGATAAGTCATTAGAATATTTATACAAAATTAATTTTTAAAATGATGTAACAAAAACAAACTTGCAGATTATGTTTATAATGATGACTATAAAGACATTTGAATATAAAAGAGATGATAATATCATTTTCTAATTAATACGACTAATAAATTTTTGATAAAAAGTAAGGCCAGTGTTATAAAATTAAAACTTTAAAGAAATTCAATGTAATTATGTCAAACTTATAGGGTTTACTATAATTTTTCAAAATCTCAGAGGTCAATGTAAATTACCCTATAATTAATGAAAAAAAAGTTTATGGCAAATTTCACTTTACCCCTTGTGATTGGGTAGTTCTATATACACCACAAAAATTAAGTTGAGTACCCTACTTTTCTAATTTTTTTTTAATACAATTTTGTCCCTTGACTAAATGGCCAAAATGGTCAAAATCATAACCCAACCAACCACACTGCTTTGGCTACAACACAAACTCCGACCATCCCTATCCTATCTCTGGCCATCCATTCTCAACCCCTCATGCAGCACCTTATCCTTGTCATCTTTTGGCGCCACCACCAAACCTTCATTGTCACCGCTGCCATCATCGGCGATCTCTTCACCCTTATCTACAACTCCTTCTCTTCACCCAACTTAATTTTTAGAGTGCATTTAGAGCCACCTCTAAAAGTTTGGTTCATGTGCGAATTATCTCCTCATTCAAAAATTACCACATAATTCCTTGTGGTTTGTGAACTGAAGTGTACCATTAGGCTCACTAACGATTTAATGAATAAAACTAAAATACCCTTGCATATGTGTGAATTATGGATATTTTCATCATTTATTTGAGAAGCAAAAATACATTTTAAAGCCCTTATACTATTCCATGTACAGTTTACCATCTTAAAATTTGAAAATGAATATATGACCCCTTTACATTTGACACATGTTTCATATTTACTGTTAAGTTGGATGAAATATTTAATGATATATTTCACTCCACAAATCATAAAGAGGTCATGTGGTTATTTTTCAAATGAGAATGAGGTAATCCACACATGAACAAAAACATATGGGTAAAGTGAAATTTACCCAAAAGTTTATAAAAATCACTGAAGATTAAGAACGGAAAAAACTTTAAGCCCTTCAAATTTTATGTGGACTGAAGAAATAAAACATCTATGACACAACACCAGCTACTGTAAGTGGACTTAAGGATGATGTTTTAGAAGATCCGACAAAATTCTTAAAATAAAAATAAAATAACACTAGATAAAAAAAATAAAAAAAAATAATTGCCAAACCTACAGCTCCTCACACACCCAAAACAAAACGAATTTTTTTTTTTTTTTTCCTTTTTAAATTATTATTTGTAGGAGAGAAACTTCCTCAGAACTTACCTTGGCAAGTAGTTAGTTAGTTAGCAGCCTTAACAGAAATGCTGTCCTGAACAGATTCATTCTGAACCCCACCAATTGGCTAGAGGGGGTGGCAAGGCAACCAATCTGTGAATGTCAAAGTATCAACTTCAAATTGGGGCTAAATGCTTTCACTTCATACTGGGGCTCCACCTACACTAAAGGTTCAAATTGAAATTACTCAAATTAAAATTGCATTCAAATTAGAGACTCTGGGTGTAATTCACCCTGAATAAAGACATATTGCACCCTCCTTTAGTCCTTCCCATGTTTTGCGCCACCCACCCCAAATCCACCTCTAATACAATGATTGGATGTGAAATTATAATTACAAAATTACACTTCATATAAATAGTTATTACACATAAATAACCTCATCAAGACATCTTTTTTCATCTCTTTATTTGCCTATTCCTGGTTCACGCCTATGAGTTATGCTAGACAAATCAACCTCTTTGGCTCTTCTCAAAGTATATCCAACTCAGAGTGTATAAATTCACCACACCAAATGATGGTAAATTAAGGATCACATTAGAAGAACCCCAAAAAATTATTTAAAAAAAAAATCAAAATAATTAACAAGAAAATTTTTACAAATTATACTGACCCTAATCTGAACCATCTAGCTGCTCATTTTCAAGCTCTTTTATGCGCTGGACCATATCTTGAACACTTCTTGATAAGTGCTCAGCGTGTTCTTCAACATACTTCAATACCGTATGCAACTGTTCCTGGTAACCTGCACACCGGCGTTTACATCGTTGTTTCTCATTGTAGAGTTCAAGTTTCAGCTCTCGAATTCTTTGATCCTTCTCATCCTGTAAGAAGTGAAGAAGTCAATGGAGGGAGAAAATCCAGGTAATATTCCTACAATGAGGAAAATAACAAAACTATTTTTTCATTAAAAGGTGATACTGAACGATAAGAATAAGCACTCCGTTGGTCTCTCTATAAGGAATTTATTTAACCTAATTCCCATACAACAAAATGCTCAAACTTGTCATTACTGGTCTTGACAATACTTGAACTTTACTTATATAGAAAACTTCTTATCTCCATTATCAAACATACAAAGTTCTTCTGTAGAAAGGATATATGTGCAATGAAATTGACTCACAATTCATGAGGGGAGCTATAAATGCACAAGTCAAATGGCTTGCTGAGAATAAAGGAATTAAACATTGGATGGTCACTGAAGCATAAAATATAAAATTTGAAAACATAGACAGTTAATTTTATAACTTGTTGAGCAAAACAATATTAAGTTCAGACCAGCGGTCATGAACTGAATTGAATATACACATATGGTGGCCATCCAATATACTGGTAACTGATATCACTCTTACAAGTCCTTCCTCAATAAGACTTCAATGCTATTTCTAAAACCATATATGTCAGTAGAACTAAACAACGTTTTGCCTCACAAAATAATAGAGCTCTAAAAGTCAATTATCGTGCTCCCAAGTAGCGCAGAATAATAGATCTGTTCAGTCAATTATAGCACTCCCTAGTAGCACAGGTGTACCAAGTGCCCAGTCAACTATCAGCTCAGATTACTTATGTTGTCTGCTATCTTTTCACGGGTGATATTGATCAGTGGCTGCTAAAAGCTTAAGATTAAGCTTTCTTGCACTGCTGAAAGTACCAGCTAACTATGTTACATGGACTTGAGTACGGGTGTTGGGTGTGGGTATGTATCTAGAGGGCGGGACTCATCAAACCATAAGATAAAGAGTACGCGGACTTAGAAAAAAAATACCATATTTTTATATTTTTAATCAAGTATGTGAGATAAAATGGTGTTATATGTAATTTATAGTGTCAAAAAGACTTTTTTTTTTTGTTGAATAAATAGAGTGTCAAAAAGACATTTATAGCTATTATACAACAATATATATATATATATAAAATAATAGTATTGTATACAATTATATAAGAAGTATTCGTTGAAAAGTATCTGACACATATCTCATACCCTTGTCCGAGTGTTGGGTGTTCAACACGGGTATTTGATTTATTTTGAAGAGTCCATGTAACATAGTCAGCTAATAGCTTGATAGCAAGACATGGTGGTTGATATGTGAACAATACGGAAATGTTGAAAGTGATTTCTAATCTAAGGACTGTCATCACATCTGCAGTTAAAGAGAAATTAATAGAAGCAACTGTAGGTTTGAGAATAGGACTATATCCAATAAAATACATTGTAGCATTATTTTTAAGTTTTTCACTTGTTAATGTGTTGTTTCAATTCTTCTCTGCCACAGAACAACCAAACACTAAGAAATTATTCTTAGGATTAAAGTATGAGAGTTTTCATACATTTGGAAATAATGCTACTTGTACATTATACAAATCAATTCTAAAAATAAGGATGATAAAAATTATTTCTCAAAATTTTTAGTTTAAGAAAAAATCATTTTACTTTCTCAAAAAAAAAAAAAAAGAGGAAAAAAAAGGAAGCAATTTTATCTTTTCATTACGTATATTAGCACCAAGACAGAGATGGTGAGAGAGGGAGGGATTAGAAGATGAATAATTAAGGAAATAAACAATCAGATGATGATGAAGAAAGCGCACTACAAGAGAGAGAGAGAGAGAGTGAATCATCCTGAAAGATAATAATAATAATAATAATAATAATGTATGTCCTGAAGTACCCTTACTGTACATAGTACTTCATAACTTTGTAAGGGGGGAAAACATCCAAAAATAGTGACTCGAAAATTGTGTCAAACCAGAAGAGGCTTAACGGCCTCTTTATATATATCTATATATATAAATATTAGCGTACATTTCTGACCAAAATAATTATTTTTTCAAGTAAAAATATAATTCACAATACTTATTCTAAAGATCCCTCACAGTGACTTGCCTACAAACGTAATGCAAGGCAGAGGTTGGATTTAGGCATTCAGTACGAACTTCAATATATGTGCTCTTATGTGATAGATAGAGGTGAACAGTGATAATCCCATCAAGTAAAACTGGGCATTGCAGCTTGGTGTAAGCCATTTAGTATGAAGTTCAACATCTGTGCTCATTTATGTAAAAGAGGTGATCACTGATAATCCCATCAAGGTGAAGTAAAACTAGAGATAGGATGTAAAAATTGGCTTCATAAGGAACATCAAGCATATGTCACTGCACCCCGGCTAAAATATTGCGAAATAAAAACAAAATTTGAAATGAAACATAAACATACCTCGCTGATCAAATTTTTTCCAGATCCTCGCCACGGAACTTGACTAGGAGACATTAAACTGTGATTGTGATCTTTTACAAATTTGGTAATAACCCACTTAGCTCCATCCCTCAGAGCAACCCTAAGCATTGCAGGACAGCCTTCTCGGGTGATGGGTGGTGGAGGAAGAACTCTATCTTTCCGGCATACATATTTCTTTTCACGATAACCTTCTTTTGAACAAACAAAATCTTGACCAATAACCATATTGTTGATTCGAGAACGGCGATTATGATGAATGCGTACAGTAAAGCCTGTATGCCTACCATAAGCAACATAAAACTCTCGAGCTTCATCTCTTGAATTGAACTCCAAGCCAATGTGTGGTTCTACAGCATTGTCAACTGAAGCTAAATTTCCAACAGATTGATCTATTATCTTGTCATCTTCGCCAATACACATATCCATACTTTTGGACAATTCATCATCAGTGAAATCATTCTGATTGTAGCTTTCAACTGGAAAGCAACTTTCACCTTCATCTAAATCAAATGCTTCACTAGATGTGCTCTCCATAAGGACCCTAATTTACAGATGTCATTTATCTATTTTTTTGTGAGCTGCAGGTAGGAAGAAAATTCAGAAAATAAACAATATTGTAATTTATTTCATTCAAATTGTACATATTGAACAAAATAATGCTATGAAACAAAATTAATAGTCATGTTAAACAAGAAAGAAAGATAAAACAGAAATAATATCGCATGTGAAAACAAATAAACTAAAAAGTTATATACATAAAAAACAAATGCATGTACCAACAAAAAAGAACAAAGGCAAGTAAACTAAATTTTATTTAACTAGAATCTTTGCCTCTCACTGCTGGCTGAATGAAATGCATAATTTTTATCATTCAGCTACTAAAAGTTTGCGACTAACTCTTCTTAATTGTTGACATACCAAACCAAGTAGTTGATTTGAGGCTTATTTGAGTTCAGCTGGTTTTCTCACACAAGCATTTAGCAATTGTGATAGTGGAGTTGGCACATGCAGAAACATCATGTGCCCATTTTTTTTCACAATATTCAAATTTGAAATTTCCATTCGTAAAAGCAGCTTGTAGCAGACCTCAATGTCATTTTACTATATTGATTCACACACAAGAGAGTATACAAATGCCACCAAAATAGCAATTTCATGTTTACATAGTATTGGCTCCTACTTTGTTTGGGTAGAATGAGTTTGTAATTTCAATATAGTTGATAACTTTGTACCGAGAGAGATGCCACTCCTCACCTTCAGAAATATTCCCCTTCTCTGGAAACATCTCTTACCTCAACTTGATATCTCATGGATGATAGTCAAGCGTTCATGGTGTTAGATCACCAATTGTCCCAAAAGCATAGACTATTAGGAAATGGTCCCACCTAGCTCCCAACAGTGTATATCAAACTAACACGCCCCTCATGTGCCAAGACTCACATGTAGAGAAACAAATAGACTAGTGAACACCATGCAAACATAGACAAACCAAGGTGCATAATGACATAGATAATGGAGGTGGCAAGACTTGAACCCAAAATCTCCTGGAACCAGACTTCATATACCACATTAGATCACCAATTGTCCCAACAAATGAGCCTAATAGTATATATCAAGCTAACACATGGTTTGTAGCATTTTAAATGCATTTGAATATGAGGACAAAAAATCCAGGAGAATGACTTCGTTTACAATCTGTTGGGTCATTTCAAGAAAAAGAGATCCTTAATTTTCTTCCACTTCAAGTGGTAAATAATGTTTCATCCTTAATTTCCCCTGCAAATGAAATCTTTTGGGATCTCAATCTTGAATCAAATAGAAGACTACGATTATTTTCTTATTCATCGTTGCCTTTAGATTTCTGGCCTTATTTATTAGATGTAAAATTCTTTGCTACAGTACTTTGTCCCTCTTTTTTTGTCCACTATTCTACTTTGGGATGTCCGAAAGTGGTTGTCCATTTTGAAAATTGCAGGTACTTAACCTTGTGATTTTACAATATTATCCCTTTTAAATGACTGTGAGCTCAATCAATAGCGTTAAATGTAATGATAGTTTTGAAAATGCAGACTATATTAGTTGGCCATGAACTCATTCAATGCTTGTCCCTTTAAAAAGTTGGGTTTCCATGGTGAAAAAGAAATGGGAAACAGAGATTTCACATACTTCTCCAATGCACACAATATCCTTTTAAGCAAAATTTCCTCCAAAACATTTTACTCAATATTTGCAAAAGTAACATGCACTAACTACGGCTCTGTTTGGTTATGTTTTGTAATTAATTTTCTAGGCATGTTTTTGAGTATGATGTTTGGTTAGGCTTCTGAAATCAATTCTCCTCAGTAAATCATCGTGAATCACCGTTGTTAGGAAAGTTTTGCAAAGGGGGACAACCACGTGGTTGTTCATGGGGACTTCCATGGGGACTTCCATGAGGACATCCAGCCGGATGTCTCTGATGTACAGAAATATTTTTTTTTTTTTTTTTTTGCAATTGACTTATATAATTGGGAAAAATATTTTCTGTAATTTTTTAAATTTTTTATGTGCTTTAAAATAATTTTGAATTGTATGTTTAGTTATGAGTTGTAAATTTTTGTATCACATATCAAATGTCACATCAACAATTCCCTACTCAAATCAAACATCTTTTCCAAAACTATTTTCAAAACTCTTTACCAAACAAATTTTCTACACTCAAATCATAATTCTACAACACACAAACTCAAAATATAATTCATACTCTCAAATCACATTTACAAAACACAACCAAACGCAGGCTACATTTCTACACATTTTCCAAACCCCAACATTTCAAGGTTTACAATACTAGGAGATTGAACACCCACATAAGTACGGTAGTTACCAATTTATATTACAAATCACCGTTGCCAAAGCAGTATCACCTCCTTGGAGAGAGCAAGCTTTAGGTAGGCAGTTTTACATTACTCCAAAACTTAACAAGCCAAAGGTGATACTCCTCCAAAAGTTAGGCCCTTTTGTCTTGTATGTGGGTCTGGATTTATAGGACCTCAAGAGGGTGTGTGTGTAAGTTTCATGATTTCAGGAAATTAAATTTATAAATAAAAAAATAAAAGAACTCTGTTTTACACGGAGTGTGTACTTACAAGTCTCCGTGCTCCAAAATTAGGCACTTTTGGTAAGCTATATGTGCATTTGGGCTTACTAATCCTTATGTGGAATATTTGTTCCTTTCCTATGATCAAGAGTCAATAAAAACCTACTTACACTTTTTTTTATTATTTATTTATATCTTGGGGGACTTGGAAAGAAAGAATGACATTTCCTAAATGCAACAATCTTACACAATTGTTGATGAAGAATGTGGAATTGTGGATTCATTAAAATGGTTTCCAGGTGAGTGTGTGTACGTGTTTTGTATGAATGAGTTGGGGACACCCTGCATAGAAATAGCACATGTACTCTGCTACCATTTGCGTATTTTTCAAGATAATCGCTTTATCATTTACAATAATAGCAAAAACATTATCAACAACTACTATTCAATAGCTCTCTTGCAATGATAAAATGCATACAAGTCTTGTGATGATATATGTACCAGTAAATGCAGTTTACAGTCAAAAGCTCACATAACGAGATTCTAAGTAAGAAAAAACAAAAAATTAAAAATTCGATGAATCAGAAAAACTACGGAATCGTCTCAACTGAACTTGATATCAGTTGGGTACCTGAGCTATATATATGCAATTCAACATATGATTTTCTTTTTGTTTCATTGTTTTCTTATCAACCAAACAGAGGAAAGCAGAGGTTTTAATCAAAAGGTCAAATTCAAATGCAAAGATTTAAAAAAAAAAAAAATGAATTAAATAAATCAACAAGGTACCAGTATAAAACCCTAGCACGTAAAGGGCTTCGAACCAGATTGAAAAGTTGATGGAGAGTCTCTCTATGTCCTTGTTATAGATCTTGTGTGAAAGCAATCGAATTCAATTGTGAGTTAAAGAGAGTCTATGAGGTCTCAAGGATCGCACTCACAGAATGGTGGGATCTAGATCAAGGTCCTGACCGGTTTTTCAGAGCAGATTGGGTACTAATCAGGTGCATCATGGACTACTGACTACGGGTGATGCCAGCAAAACCTCTATTGCCCGTTTGTTTAATGAGGGATTCACATCAAAGGGATTAAATAAAATTATGTTTATTTTGATGATAATTATTAGTATAAAAATTATTAAATTATTTTTATATAAAATAATAAAAAAATACAAAAATACAAAAACATTAAATATTAATGTTTAAAAAAAAAATGCCGAATATGTAAAAAATAAAATAAAAATTAGAAAAAAATAAAACAAATAAAATAATGATTTTTACTTAACAAAAAATAAAACATTAATGTTCAAAAAAAAAATGACCAACATGTAAAAAATAAAAAAATAAATAAATAATTCTAGTCTTTGAGACTATTTTTCTAATATCACATCCACCTTCTTCATCCCAACCCCCCTTCTAAGGCCCAACCTAATCCCTTCCTCCATTTCAAACATTTCTCCAAATCTATAAACAAACACAACATTAAATGGGTCCCACCTCTATTCTAATCCCATCTCTCCATCTATACTCCAAAACAAACGGAGCCTAATGTTTAAAGTGAGTATGGACTGGCTCAATAGAATGATTGATAGTACTTAAGAGTGGCAGTGTGTGGGGTACGGTTCGGGCGATTTATAAGTAAAATTATAAATCGAATGGCAGATAAGTGGATTGGCGGATTAATAAATTGCAGTTTGAGCAGTTTTGGGCGGATTGACAAATTTAAGGATATTCTAACCAATTATCAAGCATTTACATAAAATATAATACAAATTAATTTTATATAATATTTTTCATATATATAATACAAATTAATTTTACATAATATTTTTCATATATATAACTACTAATTTATAATAAATTTCACGTATTAAATATTTTTCACACTCATTTTTAATTTAATATTTCATTATAGGTTAAAAAATATATATGTATTAACTATAGCAGAGTGGAGCATTTTCAAAGACGGATTATAAATTTTAAAATTTAAACCGCAGTTAGCGGATAGAGCAGTGCAGATTGATGCAGATCGGTGCGGTTTTAATAGATTGAGCGGTATTTTGTACAATCCTACTTGCAAAATTTTGAATCTAAGATCTAAAGAGGAGTAAATTCTTAAATCCCAAATCTAAGTCACACATGACATGATTCCATTTAAATCTCGAGATAAAATCTTAACGGAAAGTGTTAAGTATAATAAGATAATAGTTTAAAGTGATTAATTGCTATAAATTACACTTTACTCTTAAGGTGAATTTGGCCATTCATGTTCCAATTTACTCTTAAAGTTGATTTTTGTTTAAAATTAGACAAAAAATATCACGACAACTGTCACATAAAATAAAAAATATATTATTATATTAAAATTTGAGTTTGTATTAGAAGTGTGAATTACATATAATAAAATATTTTTATATCACGTGACTGTCAATGTATCATTTTCTCTTTAATTTTTAACAGAAGTTAATTTTAAGAGTAAATAAAAAAATAAAAAATAAAAAATATAAACTTAAAATATAAAGAGTCAAAGTAAGGAAAAAAAAAATTTTAAAAGTCAAATTAAAAAATGGGTCAAATATAAAGATGCCAAAGAATAATTTATCCGATTAATTTTTTTTTTATATATAAAAATTCAATAAGCCAAAGTGCAAATAAATATGTGCCCCCACATCTTTTCATAAAAATTAAAAAGTTACTAAAATATTATATTCCCAAACGAGACCTTAGTCCATAGTTTGTCTATTACCAATCTTCAATACTAGCTCTAGTCGTGTCTGCTATGACCAGAGCTCTTACATCTTCTGGGGGGTCATTCAAAATTACCACATGTTCACCTTGGGCTACCCCCATGTTAGCTAGCTTGTCTGCAACTCTATTTCCTTCTCTCAGTGTATGACCAAGTAAACAATTGCATCTTTTCATTAGGACTTTTGTACCCTTAATAATGATTTATAAGGAGAGTGTGGGCTTGGGCCACTCTGAATTAGCTTAATGGCCTCTAAAGCACCGGATTCTATCTCTACATCCATTATGCCTTTCTGGAAGAGAATTGTGAGTCCTCTGTAGATGGCCCGTAGTTCTGCTTCTACACTTGCACAGTGTCCCAACTTGTCGTAGTATCCCTATATCCATGTACCAGCTTCATCTTTCAAGATTCTTCTATATCCTACCTGGCCAGGATCCCTTTTTGTGCATCCATTCATGTTTAACTTGAGCTTATCTACAAGAAGGAAACACCATTTAATTAATATATGTACAGATGGGTTAAGGTGAAGAGAAGATTAGAATGCCTCATTAATCTCATGAACATAATTCCTAATGTTCTTGAGACTAGCTTGAATGGGGTGATGAATGTTTTCAAAAACCATAAGATTTCGATCTTTCCAGATATGCCAAAGGGTGACAGCAAAGAAAAGATACAATTTTTTTCCCTAAGAACAAGTTTTTATTTTTTCATATTAGAGCTCACCCATTCAGTTAGAGGCATCCTGCAACCTTCTTCCCACCAATTATAATTCATGATATCAATCCAGATATCCTTGGATTTGGTGCATTCCCTAAGGAGATGGTTGATATCTTCACTAAAAAGCCCACACCTAGGGCAGAGGTCATTAGTTGCCATGTTCCTTCTCATCCTTAATTAGTTGGTTAGCAATCTTTCTTTCAAAATAAGCCAGAGAAAGTACTTCAACTTTTGGGAAGCTTTAATCTTCCAAAGCCATTTCTAGTCCCTCCTATCTAGTTCATGATTTGTAATGATTTTGCAAGCAGCGACTGTAGTGAAATTACCTCTAGAGGATCCTATCCAAGAGAGAGCATCAATGTAGGACACAAAACTGGGTCTATGCACCTTGAGAATCTCTTAAAGGTCTTGCTAATTTATAGTGTTTGCTATAAGTTCAGTAGTCCAGTGCCCTTCTTCATTCATTAATAAACTAACTTTATCTCTATCATTAACCTGCGGTGTGCTATAATTCTAGTCTAGAGGTTTTTGCCCACACCACCAATCATGCCATAATGATATAGAACCTCCATTCCCTACAATCTATCTGACACTGTCCTTATTCGTGCAGATGCTTCTCCAAATATTAGATGCTCTTCTCTTCATAGGCCAACTGTATAGATTGTTATTCCTCAAATACTTGGCTTGGTCCACCTTACACCAGAGTTTATTTTTATCACTCAATATTTTCTAACCCAGTTTGGTAATGAATGTAGCATTATGATTCTTTGTTCTTGTAATGCCAAGTCTTTCATTCTCACCCCACAAAAAATTTCTATTAATTTTATCAATCTTATCACAAAGTTTTCTAGAAAGCTTCATGACTTGCATGCTGTAGCTAGGAATGACAGATGTAACAGTCTAGACAAGTGTGGGCTTTACCAACTAAGGATAAATTCCTTACCTTCCATCCAGAAAGTCTAGTTTTTAATTTCTCAATGATCTCATTAAACATGCAGGAGTGGGGATCCTAAGTATTTACCAAGATTATGGATGAGGGATATGCCACTTTAGGAACTTAAGGCTCTAGCTTGTCTACAAGGGATGTTATTAGAGACAAAAAGTTTAGATTTCTGGTAGTTAATCTTCTGGCCAAACACCTCACAAAACTCATTAAGGACCTCCATGATGGTTTCACAGTTGATTTGGTCAGCTTTAGCAAATAGAATGAGGTCATCAAGAAAAAATAGATGGGATAAAGATGGGCTGTTATTAGAAGCTTTTATCCCTTTTCAAGACCCTTCTTTCACTTTGGAGATGATCATGTTAGATAATCTTTCCATGCACAAAACAAACAGATAAGGGGAGAGAGGATCCCCCTGTCTCAGTCTCTTCTTATTATGGATTCCCTCAATGATTTCTCCATGCCAAAGGAAAGAAGATTGATTGTTTGTGACACAACTCATTATTAAATCAACCCAACTACCATTAAGGTTAAATTCATGTAAGGTATCTCTGATAAACTCCCAGGATAGCCTATCATAAACCTTTTCTAGATCAATTTTGAAGATCATACCACCTTCTCTGCCTTTTTTGCATCTCAGAGTGTGGAGGATTTCTTAAGTAATAAGATATTATCAGTGGTGTTTCTCTCAAGGATGAAACTACTGTGGTTTGGGCTAATGAGAGTATCCAACAAAGGTGTAATTCTTCCCACAATAAGTTTAGTTATGATCTTGTAAATTACATTGCAAAAGCTTATAGGTCTAAACTGTTTGATATTATCAGGATTCTCAATTTTTGGGATCAGGACAATAAGGTTTCGTTAACTTTACTAGGCACTCTTCTGGTTTGGCAATAGGATTTCACAAAGTCATACACTGATTGGCCCACAACATTCTAGTATTTCTGATAGAATTGGGCTTGAGTTCCATCATTGCTTGGTGCTTTTCACTTTTTATACTTAAACTCAATTAATTGATTTAGCAGTCATATAATATAAATGAGCATGATCATTATAAAAATAAAAATAAAATTATATTCATTATTTATATTTTGACGTTTGTTTTGCGACATTCAATTATGAATCAAAATTGAAACTTTTATTCATCTTCCTTTTTTCTCATATGAATTGTAATGTTGATGATCAGTTGGGACCCTAACAACTCAGATTACTGCATGCTGCTTCGCTTTCTCTTCTCTCACTGATTTGCTCGCAATCTTGACTAATGAAGATGAAGACAACTTCTTTCCTAAGAGAAAGACTAACAACGTGAAATTGCTAAAAGATTTGAATCAGATCAATGATATATATATTGATGGGTTAAATTGTCCCAAAACTGATTTCAGCAAAATATTTTAGAGAAATTCTATTTACACACCATTAATCCTTTCAGTGCATATTATTTTCTTAATTTTTTTATTATATCTTTATCCTTTTAGTCAATTACATTTTTAACCCTCAAACTAATTTCTCAATTCACACCACACCACATCACACCCTAGTCCTAACCCCCCTAACTCTAGAAGCTGCTGCCCATCGCCTTTTTTCTCTTTCTTTTCCGATGAATCTCCTCCCCAGTTTTCCATCCCTCACTCCTTCTCTTTAACCACTACCAGCTTCTGCTTTCATCACCATCAACGGCGACCATCGTAACTACGAACAACCCCGCTCTCCCTCTCCATCACCAACAGCCTCACCCTTATTGTCGTAACTAACCTCATTGCCTAACCCTGCCATCGCGATCCAGATGTCCATTGCAACTTAGACCTTCTCTATCACAAAAAGAGAACGAAAAAACCCTAGGCTTTTTAGACAAATGCATGAGTTGTAGCGGCAGCGTTGGGAAAGGGTGACGTGAGTTGCAAAAGAGAGAGAGAGAGAGAGAGAGAGAGAGAGAGACGATGAAGAGTGGATGAAAAAGAAGAGAGTGTGTCAGGCTGAAGCTGGGAACGGTATCGGTCGGAGGTTGACAATAGCAGAAGGAAGTGTGAGGGATGACGACAACTGTTAATGGTGGCAACATTAGTGTGGTGAAGTTAGAGTTAGAGTTAGAGTTAGGGTCAGGGTCAGGGTCAGAGTCAGGGTTAGGGTTGTGACTACAGAAGACGTTGATATTTTAGGAATATTTAAAAATTGATTTGGTGTATTGAGTGAAAAATAGAAAATCAAAATTGGGTTTGGTATGTAATAAGTAACAGCCGTGCTAGGTCCCCGAAATGGGGGACCTCGAATCCCCCTAAATGTCTATTTAAGTAAAAAATAAAATAAAATAAAATAAAATAAAATAAAAAATAAAAAGAAAATAGTTTTCCAAAAAAGAAAATTAGGGGGATTAGGGGGATTGTTTTTAGGGGGACAAATCATTTTTGAATAAGTAAATAGTGCATATTGAGAGAGTTTGTAGTGTGTAAATAGAGGGTTATTTTGGGAAGTGGGTTAAAAGCCACTTTCCAACTTTTAACCCACTTCTCTCTCTTACAAAAAAGTCAAAAAACAAGTTTTAACTATCTTCTTAAAATACTCCAGAATTTTCTAATATTTTATCCTTCATAAAGGACACACATATTTATGAAGGAGTTTACAAACTAAAAAATAAAAACGGTCATTTTTTTTTGGCTAAAAACGATTCCAAATCCTTAGTGTATTTAGTGTGATTTTTCAAAAATTATTTTTAAATGAGTTTTCGTTTATTTTAGTAAATTTTTTAAAATTTTAATCAATTCAATATAATTTTTAAATGCACTTAATCAACATATATCTAAAAAGTAAAATAAATTAATTAAAATACTAAAAAAATTCACTAAAAATAGACAAAAATTCAAATAAAAATGTGTGTATTTTTGTTCCAATTTTAGTTTGTTTTTAGTGATTTTTTTTCATAAAAACAAAACAAAACTAAATTAAACCTTAAATCCCATGAAATGAGATCGGTTACATGAATTTTTCTTCTCTACTCGACTCTATCAACGTCCATTTGGTTAGTCAAATTTAGGAGATTCATATCTCGATTTACTAAACTAATTCACGTCAATCTAGGTTTGCTTCTTCCCCTAAAACTAAAGGTGTGCACATTGCGGTTTGGGGTAGTTTGAGAATAAAATTATAAAATGAATGGCGGTTTGCCAGATTGGCAAATCATGGTTTGGGTGATTTTGGATAGATTGGTAAATTAAAAAATATTCTAACCAATTATCAAGCATTTGCATAATATATAACAGTAATTTGCATAATATTTTTCATATATATAATACAAACTAATTTTACATAATATGTTTCATATATATAACTACTAATTTGTAACAAATTTCATATATTAAATATCTTTTACACTCATTTGTATTTTGATATTTCATTAGAGGTTAAAAATTATATATGTATTAACTATAGCGGAGCGGAGCGGTTTCGAAGGCAGATTATAAATTTTAAAGTTTAATCCGCGATTAGCGGATAGAGCGATATGGATCGGTACGGTTTTAGGCGATTTGGCGGTACTTTGCACAACCCTACTTAACACTTCCATTTACCGTTACTATATCACATATTTTCACTATTGCCTTTGTTGGTCTCTGTTGTATATGACTGAACCATTTCAATATATTTTCTCTCAACTTATCTTTTATCAGTATTACTCCTACCCATTCACGAATATACTCATTCTTAACTCCGTCTTTTCTAGTCTTGCCACACATCTACCTTAGCATCCTTACCTCAGTAACACTCATTTTATCACTATGTTGTTTCTTAATTGCCTAACATTCCATTATATACAACATTGTTGGTCGAATAGCCATTCTATAGAATTTTTCTTTTAGTTTAGTAAGTACTTGTTTATCGCACAGTACTTCAGACACACTTATCTACGTAAGCCACCCCGCCTTAATTTTATGGATCACACCTGCTCTAATCTCTCCACCCGTTGTGATAATCAATTCTAAATAACAAAAAATGTTCACTTATAGATAGTCCTTGGTTCTCAATCTTTATTTTTTCTTTGCTTCCACTGTCCTCATTACTAAAATTATATGTACTTGGTTTTAGTTATACTTATTCTTTTAAGACAAAGAAATTTAATAAAAAAAATTAATAAAGACAAACAAAAATTCTATTTAAAAATAATTTTTAAAAATTGTAGCTAAACAAAAAGTAATTATTGAAATTGATAGTTAAAGGTACAGGTAAAGTCACACACGGATTGGCCAACAATATTCTAGTATTTCTGATGGAATTAGGCTTGAATTCCATCATTGTCGGGTGCTTTTTACTTTTTATACTTAAACTCAATTAATTGATTTAGCAGTCAGATAATATAAATAACCATGATCATGTATAAAAATAAAAACAAAAATTATATTCATTATTTATATTTTGACGTTTTTGTTATAGTCAATTATGAATCAAAATTGAAAATTTTATTCATTTTCTTTTTTTCTCATATGAATTGTAATGTTGATGATTAGTTGGGACCCCAACAATTCAAATTGTTGCATGCTGCTCCGCTTTCTCTTCCCTCACTGATTTGCTCGCAATCTTGACTAATGACGATGAAGACAACTTCTTTCCTACGAGAAAGACCAACAACGTGAAATCACTAAAAGATTTGAATTAGATCAATGATATATATATTGATGGGCTAATTTGTCCCAAAAAAAGATTTTAGCAAAATATTTTAGAGAAATTCTATTTACACACTATTAATTTTTTTAGTATATATTATTTTCTTAAATTTTTTTATTATATCTTTGTCCTTTTATTCAATTACATTTTTAACCCTCACACTAATTTCTCAATTCACACCACACCACTAGTCCTAACCCCCCTAACTCTAACCGTCGCCACCGCCTCTTTCTTTTTCTTCTCTGGCGAATCTCCTCCTCACTTTTCCATCCCTCACTCCTCCTCTTTCACCACTACCATATTTTGCCTTCATCACCATCAATAGCGACCATCACAATTGCGAACCACCTCGCTCCCCATCACCATCGTCAACAGCCTCACCATTATTGTCATGACTAATTTTGTTGCCTAACCATGCCATCGTGATCCAGACCTCCATCGCATAAAGAAAGCGAAAAAATTCTAAGGTTTTCAGATGAATGCATGAGTTGCAGTGGCAGCGTTGGGAAAGGGTGACGTGAGTTATAGTGATAAAAGTGGAGAAGGCTGACACGAGTTGCAAAAAAAATAAAGAGAGATGCGACGAAGAGTGGAAGAAAAACAAGAGAGTGTGTTGGGGTGAAGCTAGGAATGGTGTTGGTCAGAGATTGGCGGCAGCAGAAGAAGGTATGAGGGATGATGACAACAATTGATGGTGGCGACATTAGTGTGGTGGAGTTAGGGTTAGAGTTAGGGTTAGGGTTTTGACTCCAAAAGATGTTGATATTTTGAGAATATTTAAAAATTGATGGTGTGTATTGAGTGAAAATTAGAAAATTAAAATTGGGTATGGTATGCAATAAGTAAATAGTGTGTATTGAGAGAATTTGTGGTGTGTAAATAGAATTTTCCAATGTTTTATCCTTCATAAAGGACATACATATTTATGAAGGAGTTTACAAACTAAAAAAGAAAAACGGTCATTTTTTTGCCAAAAACGATTCCAAACCCTAAGTGTGTTTAGTGTGATTTTTCAAAAACTGTTTTTAAGTGAGTTTTCGTTTATTTTTAGTAATTTTTTTAAAATTTTAATCAATTCGGTATAATTTTTAGATGCAGTTAATCGAGATGTATCTAAAAAGTAAAATAAATTAACTAAAATAATAAAAAAAATCACTAAAATTAGATGAAATTCGAATAAAAATCTGTGTATTTTTGTTCCAATTTTTAGTTTGTTTTTAGTGATTTTTTTTATTTTTTTTTCATAAAAACAAAACAAAACCAAATTAAACCTTAAATCCCATTAAATGAGGTCAGTTACGTGAATTCTTCTTTTCCACTTGACTCTATCAACGGCCATTTGGTTAGTCAAATTCAAGAGATTTATATCTCGATTTACTACACTAACTCACGTCAATCTAGTCTGCTCTTTCCCATAACACTAAAGGTGTGCGTAGTGCGGTTTGGGCGGTTTGGGTGATTTTGGAGAAATTGACAAATTGAAGAATACTCTAACCAATTATCAAGCATTTGCATAATATATAACACTAATTTGCTTAATATTTTTCATATATATAATACGAACTAATTTTACATAATATGTTTCATATACATAACTACTAATTTGTAACAAATTTCATATATCTCTTTTACACTCATTTTTATTTTGATATTTCATTAGAGTTTAAAAATTATATATGTATTGTAACGCCTTGAAATTGTCACAAGAACATGCCAAGACAGACAAAATAATATACCCAAAAAGTCATCTTTCTTATTGAACTAAGAATTAAGAGATTACAATTCAACAAGTACATTTCCACAATATCCGAGATTCGCTTTTCAGTTCAATGAACTAGATGGCCTTACAAAATATAAGCCTCTAGGGCATACAATAACAACAAAATATAAGCCTCTAGGACATACAATAACAACAAAATAAATTTGATAGTCTTGTTACAAAAATCCCAATTTAAAATAACCAAAACACCCTTGATATAAACTTTTCCCCAAAGAAGCTATTGCTTGATCCAATCCATCAGTGGGGTGGTACTTCGTCAACTCCTGAAAAATAAGATAGGGTTGAGCTAAATGCCCAGTAGGAACACACACTACTATAAAAATAGTTAAAGATCACACTTTGACAAAAAAAAAGATCTTACTTTTATTGAAAGTGTGATAAAAAAAATTAGATTGATATTTTAATCACACTTAATTTGATTGAGTGTGATAATATTTATTTTTTATGTCACTTTTCAATTAAGTGTGATTATATATATATATTTTTAATCACACCTTCTAATTAAAGTGTGATTATATACTTTTTAATCACACTTTTTAAACAAGTGTTATTATATATATATTTTTTAATCACACATTCTAATTAAAGTGTGATTATTTATATATTTTTTAATCACACATTCTAATTAAAGTGTGATTATATATACACTACTACTTTTTAATCACACTTTTTAAACAAGTGTGATTATATATATATTTTTTAATCACACATTCTAACTAAAGTGTGATTATTTATATATTTTTTAATCACACCTTCTAATTAAAGTGTGATCATATATACACTACTACTTTTTAATCACACTTTTTAAACAAGTGTGATTATATATATATTTTTTAATCACACATTCTAATTAAAGTGTGATTATATATATATTTTTTAATCACACCTTCTAATTAAAGTGTGATTATATATACACTACTACTTTTTAATCACACTTTTTAAATAAGTGTGATTATATATATATATATATATTTTTTAATCACACATTCTAATTAAAGTGTGATTATTTATATATATTTTTTAATGACACATTCTAATTAAAGTATGATTATATATACACTATTACTTTTTAATCACACTTTTTAAATAAGTATGATTATATATATATTTTTTAATCACACATTCTAATTAAAGTGTGATTATATATACACTATTACTTTTTAATCACACTTTTTAAATAAGTGTGATTATTTATATATTTTTTAAGGTAATTAAAATGTGATTATATATACATTACTACTTTTTAATCACACTTTTTAAATAAGTGTGATTGTATAAAATATTTCAAATTGATTTTTATATAAAATATACAATTTCCAAATTTTTAATCACACTTAATCTGATTGAGTGTGATAATATTTATTTTTTATGTCACTTTCTAATTAAGTGTGATTATATATATATAGGGTAAATTACACTGATACCCCCTAAGGTTTATGTTTATTATAGTTCCACCTTCACGTTTTGGAAATTACATCTCCCTCGCTGAGGTTTAAAGTTTCATTACAGATTCCTCCCTTAGCAATTTATTTAAATGCTAATTTTGCCCTTACTGGGTAAATTACATTGACACCCCTTACATTTTAGAAATTACAATCTCCTTCCTAAGGTTTAAAGTAGCATTACCAATTGCCCCATCGGTTAGTATTAGTTGGAAAAAAAATTAATTGGAAAAAAAATTGTTAGTAAAATTTTTAAATTTCTATTTAAAAACCAATATAAACTTATTTTTTGAATTTACGTTTTTTTTCTCAAATTTACAAACTAAGATAACCATTTATAAATCAAAAAAATTATCAAAAAAATTTTTATGACAATTTTTAAAATTTTTGTAAATATAAATTTTTTTCTCAAAGTTTTTTTTTTTTTTACCACCTAACACTAGCCACCACCCGCCACCATTTTCCAACACCGTCTTCTGCCACCACCAACCACCACCCACCACCCGCAACCACCAGCCACTACCCATCACCCACTCACCACCACCACCCACCCCTCGCAACCACCACTACCACCACCATCCACCACCCACCTGCCATCCACCTGCCACCCACCACTACCATCCACCGCCCCTCACCACCACCACCCGCCACCTACTTGCCACCACCACTCACTACCCACCTGCCACCACCATCCACCACTTGCCACCCACCTGCCACCACTACCCACCCACCACCCACCTGCCACCACCACCCACCACCCACCACTACTACCACCACCCACTCGCTACAATTCAACACCCATTACCGTCACCCACCACCACCCGCCATCCGCCACCCACCTGCCACCACCACCCACCACCCGCCACTGCCACCGTCATCGTCACCGTCACCCACTCACTCACCCACCATCCACCCGCCACCACCCGCTACCCACTTGCCACCATCACCCACCACTCACCACCACCACTTCCACCACCCACATGCAACCACCCCCTACCTACCCACCACCACCCCCCCCCACCACCTACCCGCCACCACCCACCGCCATCCGCCATCCGCCACCTACCTGCTACCACCACCACTACCCGCCACCACCACCACCACCACCACCCACTTGCTACCACCTGCCACTGTCACCCACCCACCTGTCACCACCACCACCACCAGCTACCTATCACTCATCGTCACCACTTTCCACCACCGTCTTCCGCCACCACTTGCCATTTCTCACTCTTTTTTATATTTTTAAATTTTTTTAAACATTTTCTCAATTACCACCCATCTCCTCTACCACCTTCACCACTACTGCAAATGCCATTCCACCACCATCACTACTTCTACTGTCGCCACTTCACCTCTACGACTACCATCGCTACCACTCCACTACCACCACTACCACTACTACTACCACTACCATTACCTCTTCTTCACCCTGCCAATTCTATTTACACTACCACTACCACAACTTCACCACTAATCTTTTGCCATCACCACCACCACCGCCACCATCATCTCTTAGGCACTACCTTCACCACTATTGTCAAGCATTTTCCTTTAACACAAAACATTAGTTTATGATTGTTAGTACCAAAAAAAAAATCGGCTGCAGAAAAATATTTTTCATTGATCATAGAAAATTAACTTTTATTTTAGTAGAAAATGTTTTTCATTAAAATATTACCCCTACTTCTACCAAATAAAAAATAATAATAATTTTTTTTCATTAAAATAAAAATGAAACAAATAAATTTTCAATCTTAGTAACTAAAAAAAAGAATTTTTAAAAAAAATTAACAAAAAAAAAATTATTTTAACAAAAATAATTTTTTTTAGCTACGACAAAAAAAAAAAAAAAAAAAAATTAATTTTTTTATCCAACCCCCATCTCCCCTCATTTTTTTTTTTTTTTTTTTTTTTTTTTTTTTTTTTCATTCCCCCAAAAGCCCCCAAAAATCCCCAATCTTTAGAACAAAAAACCTAAATCTAATCTCTCTCATCACTCTCTCTCGCCTCTCTCTCTCTCTCTCTCACCCTTCATCGATCACTCTCTCTCACTCTCGTTGTTCATCTCATCGATTAGACCGATCATCGCCGCCGATCTACTCACAGTAAACTCTCTCTCTCTCTCTCTCTCTCTCTCTCTCTCGCCCGATGGTTGTTTTAGTTAGGTTTCGAGTTCAAATTCTTAGAGGTGACTTCCCACCAAGTGCTTTGTTCGGCAAGAGTCCACAATGGTCGACTTCAGATATCGCTATTGTCATTGAGTGAGTCGGATTATAGGATCACCCATATGTTTTGTTACGTTTGCTTGATTTAAGCCACCTCTCTCTCACTCTCTCTCTCTCTCTCTATACATACATATATATAGATATATAAATTTTCTCTCTCTTTCTATGGGTTGATGGTGGAGCTTCAGGAGTTTGTTAATGGAGGTTGTGGGTTATGGCTATGTGGTTGATTGTATTGATTATAGGTTTAGTACTGATTTTGGTTGCAATTAGAGAATCGACCTACATTTTAAAGGAGGTATACTAAGATACCTTCACCAACAACCTCCATGGCGCTTTTCTCTCTCTCCTTCAGTCACAATGTTAAATCTTTCTTTGGGGTGATTTTGTGTTATGTGTTCTGATGTCAATTCCTGGATGGACAGTTTCACTATGTTTGCCCAAATGCTTTGATGCTTGTGGTGATGATGGTCTATTGAGGAATTTTAGCATCACTGGCACATCTCTGGATTTATATATCATATACTTAGACAAATCAAAGTTTTTCCTATTCAGATATGCTATTCTTCACTTGTATACGATCCTTATTCGTTTTTTGTTTTCGGAAAGCAGAGATAAAATTGAATTGGAATTGGACTTCAAGAGACATTGGGAAGAGTTCCGTTCGTCAAGTTCTGAAAAGGTAAGCTGTGATCATTTTGCTTTGCTTTCTAGTGTTTTTTTTTTTTTTTTTTGGGCATACAATCTACTTTATAAAAGTATAATTATTTTTTAGAAATTTTTTTTATTAGGTTTTTAAATTCTTGCAATGGTTTTTTTTTTTTTGGGTCCATGCAGGCAAAAGAAACAGCCTTGAATGTGGTCAGAGATGTTTTTGTAGATTAGTAAAGATACTAATGTAGCTCAGTTACTTACGATGTATGAAAACCTCTCTCCTTTTCTAATTTGTTGCGTCAATTTTGAAATATTTATGCAATTTACTTAAATGTGAAGATATGTTCCTCGCTCTATGTACGGTTTTTTCTTCTGCTTATGTTATGTTAGATATATATGCATTTCAATTTTTTTAAATTGGTGGATTGTTATTTTTCCCTTTCTTTTCTTGTTATGAATGACTCCTTTGCTGCTGTTAGCACTAATAAGTGTTTTGTTCTCTCACATACCTACAAATTGAATTTATGAAGCTGGAAATATGATGTATATATAATCATAGGAGACACGTAATTCATTCACTTATAGAATTATTAAAATACTATGTATATTATCTTTGGTTTTCTATATCAGATGCATCATTACATACATAAAACTTGTTATCAAAAGAACTCGTATATATCTTTTTGAGAATGTTTTTGGCCCTGTCATGTAATATATATTGCGTCTAAATGCCTCTAAAGTCATTGACATCAAGTATTTGGATTAACATCGAAGAATTAAGGAGACCATAGAATTGAATTGGCTTATGGATAATTTCATTAGCCTTGAAATGTCCTATAAATAGTATATTGTATTTTATATATATGCATGGATGTAAAATATTTACTGAAAAGAGGATCAAATTACATATTGTGTCAAGCTTCAGTATTCTTACATTCCTCAAGAACTTCTCTATGGAGCCCACATTTTTCAAACCCTTGTTGAAGTATGTGCTTGTTTTTCACATCATGTTTGTTAATCGAATTAGTGGCCACACAATCCATATGGTCTTTTCTACTTCCTAACATTTCATGGCTATAATTTGGAGTTTTATATGGATGAGATATCTCTCAATCTCCAATCAAATTGGAATTTGGTGAGCATGATGAGAATGCAGAAACACATAACTCATTGTGGATTTTATAAAATAATTGGTGTACCACAAAATCTGTTTCTAAGTGTAAGAGTAAGAAGTTGTACTCAACTATAATTTAGGTTTTGAATGCTCTGAAATAGTAAACTTGCAATCATCTGAAGAAAATGTCAATTGTCTTAAAATTTTGAGTAATCCAATGATATAAGGGCATGGAAACATTTTCCGGGAGAGTAAGTTTGGATGGAAGAAAGACTCTTGAAGTTTTATGCTTCAAGGGTCGAGTCGCAAGGCTGATTGTTTGTTTAATTGGTAATATGAATAAAATTTATTCTTGGTGATCTTTTTCTTGTTTTGGCTCATGTCTTATGAGTCTATTACTAGCAACTCTTGGCCATAATTCCTTAAAAGACTTAGCTAGTCAAGGATTTTTGAACCTTTTATTTCCTTGTCTATGCGGATCATGGATAATTATGTGATTCACATGCTTGGTTTCTCATTGATTGTGTCTCCTTTCTTTCTTTTCTTTTTCTGTTGGTCGTGTGGTGGTCTCCAATGTTTCTTTAGAGCTATAGGCATCTTGTGCTTCAACATGTGTAAAACCTTTCAAAGATACCACTTGACCTCTTGAATTGTACTCTTGCTTATTGCTTTTTTTTTTGTGGGTTACGCTCACATTGAAACAAACATCATTCAAGAATTATGATGCCCCATCTTAAATTCTTAAAGCGTATTGAAGCTATCAACTATCTTTGTCTTTAAAATTTGTGTAGTACTTATATGGATTGCGTAATTGACACATTTATCATTTGGATGAGACTTTCCATGTATTACACATCTTTCATGGATTGGATCTTCACTTTTGTTGGTGTCTATTAAATTAACACGACAATTTGGAAAATACTAATGTTTTAAGAAATTGTTCAAGTTTAGTGTTGCTCCCCTAAATTATGCAGATGTTGAGTAACTTTTGAAATGTTGTTGATTTTCAAAGTTAGTTGAAACACATATATTCTCTTTTGTTGTGGGAGGGCATTTGTAATCGATATTGAGAAGTTAAAAAAGTAAATCAAGATCTTTGGATGTTGGAAGAGTGTTAAGCTTTTTCTCGAAGTCACAAAGGTTTGTTTTTGGTTGCTTTTATCTCAATACTATCATATAGTTCTTCATTTTATTTATTTATCTTAATACAATCTTATTTATTGAAATAAATATCAAATGTTTTACATTTTCAGAAACTTGAAATTAATTATATTGTAAATGATTTTTTCTTTTTGATCTCATCATATAGATCTATGAAGCGTTGTCAATCTCTTTGTTGATCTCATCATCATCAAGTAGGGTACATTTTTTTCCCCTTACACTTAATATGTGGTGTAAGCATAACCCAATCGACTATGTCCATCTTGCTACGCTTGATAGTTACCAACTGAATCACAGTGACAAATATTCAATAAAGTAATGATCAAATTGGAAGAATCTAAAGCTTAAAGCTGAAATACAAACTGAGTGATGGTTTTAAGCTGAAGTTTAATTTACACAAAATAAAAAGAAAGGGAGAAAAACTAAGTGAGTGAATGTCACACCCCCAGATTTCTAATATCCGAACCCATGAGAAAAAGGGGATAGATGGTCAAGAACTAGAGAAACAAGACAAGGCAATTTGGTCAAGAACTCAAATAGAGATTTCAATATAAGAACAAGGCTAAAAGAGTGGATAGACTCACAATCTGATACATTTGATTCAAAACATGAGTTTACAAAAGAACACAAGCAACCTATATTCACATATCTAGATGACATGAATATATAACATGTGAGTACATTCATCGACATAACCTACACAAAGAAATATCTTGCCTCGTGGCTTATATAACTTAAAAAAGGGCATCTATCAAGGTGTTTTCTTTGGAAGCTAATGGATATTTAACAACTTTGTAGTCCTAATACACTGCAATCCTGAAGTTTGAACTTAGTTGTTACTTAAAAGTGTTTTTAAGATATAAATTATTAAATCAATTGAATTTAATTGTAGAATTCTCAGCTTACTCATAGCAGCAAATCTATAGATGTGCTATATTATTGGATTCTATCTTTTACATGCTTTTAGGTACATATTTACCTTTGCCATTGGATCTGGCCCAGTAACTGGTATTATTATACCGAGGCTTAGTAGCAGCAGGATGCGTGGAAAGATCATGGGTTTCAGTTTCTCAGTTCATTGGGTATGTTTCACAAACCTGTCCGATAATTAATGAGAAACAACTATTAATTGTGAAGGGTTGGTAAAAAAAAAAAGTGAAAAGTAAAAAATTAAAAAGAAAGAAATGGGTGAAGTTCTAGAGAATGGCTGTTTCTGTCTCATGATTTAGCTTTGCATGTAGGTGTCATAATTTTGTAGACTTGCTCATAAGATATAAATGGGCCGATTAGAATGATATATATATTATTCTGTTTGTCAGGTATTTATGCTAAATTTAATTGAATTACTTGATGCAGGTTTTGGTTGTAGGAGGTGGTGATGGTGGAGTTCTTAGAGAAATCTCTCGCCACAATATTGTTTTATAATTCCGAACGCCATAATTAAGTGATCCCATAGTTAAGCTTGAAGTTGCTCTTAAGGTAATTGAAACTCTTGTTGCAAATTACTGATCTGCCATAGAGATAGGTCACGGACATAGTTTTATTTTGATTATTTTAAGTTAAACTAACACATTTAAGTGCATTAAATTTTTAAGTCAAGTTTGATATATGTTTTTGCAGATTTTGTTGAGGGAATAGTTGATACGATCGAGCGGTTGATGTTGGGAGCTAAAGATTATGTTGCTCTTCTTCTTCTCTTTTTTTTTTTTTTTTGAAGACTTGAATTTTTTAGTACAGTGTATTTAAAGATGGTTAATGGATAATGTCTATTATAAATTTAATTAATTTGTTAATTTTGTTATTTTTCATTTACAAAAAATTGGTTGGCGCGTGTAATTGATTTTTTTGTTGTAGCAAACTCATATATGATTTTTTTTAATAAATAATTATTTGCGACAGTAAAACAATGGTCGCTAAAAGTGTTTTATTTTTTTATTATTTTTATGACGCAAAATAGTCATAAAAAAGTCTTTTATGATCAGATTTTTTTATTATTTCCGACGGCATGTGACGGTCACAAAAAGTATTTTTTTTAGTAGTGAATGTTATTAATCACACTTAAAAGATGTGATGTAAATATTTTTAATCACACTTAAAAGGTGTGATCTAAATGTTATTAATCACACTTAAAAAGTGTGATTAAAAATGACTCTTTTTAATCACACTTCCAAAGATCACACTTAAAAGGTGTGATCTAAATACTTTTAATCACACTTAAAAGGTGTGATCTAAATACTTTTAATCACACTTAAAAGATGTGATCAAAATATTTTTAATCACACTTAAAAGGTGTGATCAAAATATTTTTAATCACACTTAAAAAGTGTGATTAAAAATTACCACTTTTAATCACACTCCCAAAGATCACACTTTAATAAAACTTAGAAAGTGTGATTAAATAACATACATCACACTAAAAAAGTGTAATCTTTATTTGTTTTTGTAGTAGTGACATTCAACCAAGTATTTAATCCTTTGCATAAGATTATGGTATCCTTGGTGCAAAACTTTACAAAGAAATTTATCTTCACATGTAGTCTTTAACAATCATATATATCCATAATAACCAAACAGTAACAATGACTATTCATGTTATCAAGCACAACAATTAAACATTCACAACTATAGAAAGCAAGCCATGAGTCTATTTGTAAAAGTCCAATTCAAAACACCCTTTGCTTTTGTTTTAAAAACCGCACCCACATTTGCTGACTATTATACGGTAGGGAATGGGCACCCCAAAGAAAACCATCAATTTTTCCACTTTTGTCGGCTATTATACGGTGGGACTGTGTGGACACCTAAAAATATTTTTCCCATATTCATCTAGCAATAGACTTAGACAGGGTACCAACATAACACCACATTTCCAAAACCGACTCTTACCCGAACTCATGCACAATTAACAATTCATTCACATTTTATTCCATCAACGAACATCCAATATTACCAAAGAATTGAATACAACACAAGATTTAAAGAAAAATAGCATCCAAGCCACAATTCCTTTACTATATCAACATCAACATCTTTCATCTATTTATTATTCACAATATTTCATGAATCAAAGGAAATTCCTTTCAATGTGGTGTTTTCAAATCAAATTGAGAATCTAGGGTTTTACCAAATTTGGGAGTTTTTCTCCTTCATCATAGATATGGGTTCTAACAATATTTACATACAAGTTTTGAAAAGAGAGAGTAAAGAAATTTCAAGCAAGAGTCAAGTAAAATGGTTTATTTATGTAAAACATGGGATTAATCTAATAATACCCTCAAATCAACTCATAAGTCACAACCACACCATGAAATCTCTTCAAAACAAAGAAATACTAGGGTAAAAGTATCCCTACCTCAAGTGAAGAAGAAAACTCGGAAAACCCAAAGTCGATGAAACCACAAACTTCTAGGATCAATAGAAAGCCCTAGCCACGATCTACACTCTTCCTCAAAGGACCCAGGTGAAAAGGTGTTTCTAGAGGAGTAGATCTAAAGATCCAAACAGGAAAAGTTGAGCTTAGAGAGGAAGAAGAGAGACTAATAGCTTGGGAGGAGAAATGAGAGGAAAAATAATGAGAGAGAAGTGGTTTGGGTCTATTTATAGTAGTAGAAAATAGCCCTAAGGTCAATGAAAAGAATAAGTCCAAACCCCCCAAAGATAGGGCCCATTTGAACCCAAAATTCTGGAAAAAAACACGTATGGGTCTGTAGACACCCCATTTTTGACCGACCTTAAGACTCAGACGTCACCGATTGAGCGGTCGGTGATGATGCATATTGTGCTCGTTCTGAGGTCACAGAGTCTCGGCTGAGAGCCTTGCCTCCGGACTTCGGGACTCTTTTGTGTTTTGCCTCGGTTTGCGAACCAAGTCCTGTTTTTCTGTTTTCTCTTCCTGAAGGGAGGGAGAGGTCTCGAAGACCATCTCTCAGTGGCCGTAGGCTACGTTTCGTGGTCGTAGGCCATTTTTCCCGTTTGGAGACTAGTTTTCTATTTTTGGAGCCGTCGGCCGTGCGTCTCGGTTCGGGACCGCTTAACTTTCTCCGTTTGCTCCGGTTTTTGGCACACACCTTGTTCTCTCTCCCTAGAGGGACACTGTGGTCCGGGAGACCACCTTTTTGGTCATACGCCACCTACGGTGCTTAATAGTCAGTTTTTGGGGCCCCCCGGCTGCGCTTTTTGGCCCCCGAACCCTCATTTTGCATCGGTGTGGGTTCATTTTTGGCATGGACCCTAGTTTCATTGTTAGGAAGGTGGTAGTAGGGTGGGAGACCACCTTTTCTTCTTGGAGACCACCTTTCCTCGGTCGGCCGATTTTTCTTGTCAGGTAGGTGGTCTCCCTCACTTTTGAGCCACCATTTCGGGTCTCCCATACCACCACTGAGTTGCATTCACCTAGGAGACCACCAATATATGTAGGCCGACCACCTTTGTTGATTGAACCTTTTGACCCCTTGGTCTCCCTCACTTTTGAGCTATATTTTCGGGTCTCCCATATCACCACTATGTTCCATTCACCTGGGAGACCACCAATATGGATAGGCCAACCACCTTTTCAACTTGACCCTTTTGACCCCTGGTCGGCCGCCCAACCACTTGAACTGGTCGGCCATCTATCTTATGTTTTTGTCTCCCTGAGTGCAATATAGTTGTGCCAGCTGGGAGGCATTTGCCCCATCCTCCGAGATTTAACCCTCTTGTTTAGGCTTCTTAAGGAAGCTTTGGCCCTTTTTGCTTAGCTTCTAAGAGAAGCTTGACCTTTTTTCAAGCTTCTTGAGGAAGCTTGACCCCTTTGGTCTAGCTTCCTCAAGAAGCTTGACCCTTTTGGTTTAGCTTCTTTTAGAAGCTTGGTCCCTTTGCTTGAGGCTTCTCCAAGAAGCCTTGGACCTCTTCTCCTATAAGAGAGGCCCTCCTCTTCATTTGCAAGGGTTGAACATTTTTGGTTAAGGCATTTGCATACACCTCTCCATATCTCTCTACTTCAAGCTCAAATACTCCATTATTCTTGGCCATTTACACTACACCTCCAAGCACAACACCTCCACTACCATCCTAAGTACCTTGGAGCTGTTTTCCAGAGGTTGAGAGCTCACTTTCTTGGTCCAGAGCTTGCTGCACTGCTGTGCTACCAGGGTAAGTCACCATTTCCCTCTTTGTAGCTTTATTTTGCTTCATTCTTTAGCCTTATTTGAAAGCATTTTTGGACTTCATCACAAACTAAAAAAAGTCTTATTTTGAGCTTCTCTTCAAGTTTGATTAAGGTCATTTTTCTGTTGGGGGTCATCTACCCCCTTGCATGCTTCATTTCCTCATGTTTTGAGCTTTGCATTAGAGCATTCGTGTTGGCCTTGGTTTGGCCTTTTAGCCACTGAAATCCAATGGATTTTCAGTGGCTAACATGTGTCTTTGAGCTTCAAAATCAGAGAGGGGTGACTCTCTCACCCCTTGTTCTCTTTACTAGCTTTGTTGGCCTTACAAAGGAGCCCCTATTTGCATGTTTCAAAGCCATATTCCAGGCCATTTTTGATCCATTTTGTAACCTTCATGAACTCTTTCCAGAGCCTTTTTTTCCATATTAAGTGTCTATTATGCATGTGTAGAGTAATCTTCTTCAAGGCCTTTCAAAGGGGCTTTCACTTGCATGCTTCCTAGACTAATTTCAGGACCTTTTTGGTGGGTTTTAGGACCCTCATAACCTCTGTACAGAGGTTGTTTTACCATTTTGTGTGTCTGTCATATATGTGTAGAACAACCCCTTGCATGGCCCTCCAAAGGAGCCTATCATTCTTGCATGCATTGACTGAGTTTCAATGGGTTTTTGGGCATATTTCGGCATGGAATACTTCTATTTTTGGCTAGTTTGGTGAGCTCTCATATGCTTCATATAGTTGTAGTACAACTCATGGTTAACTAGCTTTCTTTGCATGCTTTGTTGACCCTTGATTCTAGCACATTTTGACTATGCCTTAAATTGATTTTGTGCATATTTTGGACTGCCCTAGCTCTGTTTTTGGGTCTCATGGTTGAATGATGCTTGTTTTGCATGCTTGTAGTTCAATATCCATGCTTAGCCTTGAGTTTCGAGGTCCATTACATGTATATACTGAGGCATTTTCTTATTTTGGGGCCATTATACATCATATTTTAGAGCTTATGTGAATGCCATAATCCCATGTTTTATACTCTTTAAATGCATTTGAGAGTCGGGCTTTTATGCCTCATTTACCGACCATTGAATGAGCTCCATTTCTTTGCATTCCGAGCCATCATTTTAGGCCATTTCCCCATTATTTCAGACCTGCCTAGGGTCTGTTTGGGGTTAGTTTGCCATTTGTGCATTGCTTTGTGTACCTCTAGTGTAACACACTTCACTAGTTTCGGTATTTGGGCCATCTAGCTTGCTTTGTGTGACATATTTTCATGATTCGGGATCATTGTGCATCACATTTCAGAGCTGTATCATGTGCCATCCTATGCCATATTTCATTCCTTGCCATGCCTTGTTAGAGTTGCATGTTGTGCCTTAGGATCGGTCCTTTGCATTCGTGCATGTTTGCATGTATTTTGGTTGTCTCATTTTCATCATTTGGCCACTGATGTGAGTGTGGCTGAGGTCCACTCATATTGGTGTAAGTCCATCGTGCATTGTGTATGCCATTTTAGTCCATAGCATTGCGTATGCTAGGTTACATGTTAGAGCATTGTGTATGACATGTGTCACGTGCATTGTGTATGCCATTTTAGTCCATAGCATTGCGTATGCTAGGTTGCATGTTAGTCGCATTGTGTATGCCATCTCATTTGCATTGTGTTTGGGATAGGAATCAGCCCTAGCACGGGAAACGAGGGACGTTTCGTACTCAAAGTGACAAAACGTGTCTCAAATCCCGGTCGCCGACACTTCGGATTAACCATGATGGAGTCTAGGCCTTGTTGTGTTTATATGTGCATTCATTTCACATCGAGTCGTGTAATTCGACTCCTCAGCCATTATGCATCGAGATGCGTGATTGGTGGCACGAGGATCGAGGTGTGCATATAAATGTGAAAATACTTTGCCATGCCCCTTTCTTGCTCTCTGTTGCAGCAAACCAGAAATCAGCAGCCTTCTAGAGCTTTGCACAGCATTCTGAGATTAATTGCAAGCAGAGGCAAATCGGGGCATCGCGAGGAATTTTCCGACAAAGCGATCCGAGCACGCATGCATCTTTCATCATTCGGAACAAGAGTTGAGGCAGTCCATTTTATAGCTTGCACGCTAATTTATTTGCTTTCCTAGTTAATTTATTAATTAATTAGGGTTTTGTAATATTTAATTATTTATTCGGACCCTCCGAGCGAGGGCACAATTGTAATAAGTGTGCGTGTGTGTGATGTATGTCTTCCAACCCCACGTCTTTTTCCCTTTTATTTACCAGCTTATGGTGATTAGTTTAGGGCATGTTTCAATTAGCATAGTTATGCTTGCATGTTTGCATTCATTCATCTGTCTTGCATGCACCGGGCTCAGCGCATCATACTAACTGCATTGTATCTCAATTTCAAGTTGAATACATGTTAGCTGTAGCATCATCACATGCCATCCTAGAATAGCCGAGCCTATCTTAGTTGTATTTTTGCGTGTGATGCGTTAGCCATGTTAACATGAGCTAGGATCATGCATTTGATTACTAATTAGCTTTTGTTTTGGCTCGGAGTACTAGGTAAGCTTTTATGCTTTAGCATCTTGCATGCGTGTGAGTGTTACCATGATAGCATGCTTACCATGAGTCTATCTATTTATATGATATAACTGCCTGAATGCCTGTGGGTGAAGGTTGGATTATCTTTATTGGAACAATTCATTGATTGCGAGTTTTAAGCCCACTAGATAGTGGCAAATCATCATGTTTTCTAAGCCCACCTGAGGGTGGCAAATCTACATTTTAGCCTACTTACGAGTAGCAAACCGCTTTCAAAAACAAATATGAGATGTTTTGTTCCAATTCAGGCGATCCGGTTGATATTTGTATGCTGTGCGCATCACGTAGTAAATCTAGGCTAATAATCGGAATAAGAGCATATAATGTTTTCAAAACTCGATATCATGGTTAGTAGAGGCCGATCTTTGATCGGGCGAGCGGGGGTGCTCATGAAGTGACCTTCTCCAATCGTACCCTAGTTCCCGAGCCGAGGCAACTTTGGTGATGACGGACACGTGGCCTTAGGCAACGAGTTAGGATTTCTTAAATTCCCCCAAAATAAATATTTAGGTGGTGACTTTGTATCTGGCAAAGCAGTCCATGTTTGACATTTCTTTCAAAAACATCTGTTTTCAAAAACGATTTGCCAGATTTGGACTCTTTGATGATTCATCGGTCTTGCATTGCACTCTGCGAGATTAAATACAGGACCGTGACATTGAGTCCTAAATTGTAGTGAGCCCAATGAACAAAATGGGGGATTCCCTCCCGGGACGTTCGGGGACGTTTACAGTTTCCGGCGACTCTGCTGGGGAGTTAGAGAACTTGACTCGAACTCATGATATCTGGTTTTGACTACACTTATGTGTTTCTTTGCATTGCATTTGCATTGGTGTGCCTAAGACACCGTGTTTGCTGTATGCTATTCCTGAACGGTTTGACGGAGCGTGCCATAAGGCTGACCAGTTGCGGGCTCTGCCACGACGGGAACACAAACCTCGGTTTTTACCGGGGCACCCTTTTTCACCATTCGACCTAGTGCATATTCGGAATCCATAGTGACCATTCCAAATTAGGACAGGTTGCTTACCCGATTATAGGTTGTTTGAAACCGCTGCGTGTGTAGTGAAACCCTAGCTCCTGACAAAATAGGACAGGGAAACCCTACCCCAACATAGGGGTGTTTTGGCTCTCACTTGTTTGCTATGTGCTTTTAGAGTGCGTCTCTACAGAAATGCATGTATCAGTTTACAAGTTTGGGTATCGAACTGCGGCACCGATTAGATTTTGGGAATCAGTTATCTGCGGGTATCAGGTTCAGTTTTGGGGGCAGTGATTTGGGAACAATGATCAGTGTCTGAGAACAGTGTATTCAGCTTATCAACTGCGTGTTGCTATACCCGACTGTGTGTTGTGTTTATTTACGCTGTTATGCTGTCCGTTTGTCTGGTTGTCTATTTCCTTATTATTGCTTTATTTATCTTTTTGCTAGGTAGTTTAGCACAATTGCTTCAGACCAAGCAGATATTCCCCAAGCACTCTGGACTAGAGGTCGTCGACTCAATCGATCTGAGGATCTGGTCGATGGACAACTAGTGTATTGTTCCTTACCCCCGGTTATCAGACGGAGGTCGAGAAAACGCAGTGTATCCGAGCAGAGATTGCCAGATTAGTGGACTTTGAACAGTCAGGTTGAGCTTCCCAAGGCTACTCCAGAGATAGACCTATCGGTAGTTCAGATAGATCAGGGCAGTATGACAGGAACGACAGGAGTTGAGGAAATGATGTGACAGATGCAGGAGACCATGAGACCCATGCAGCAGGACGCTGTTCGTTGAGATGAATTTACCAAACAACAGGCCGAGATCATGGCCCAGCAAGTAGAATTGATTGCCAGGTTGCAACAACAAACCGGGGCATCTGCTTCACACCAAGCTCCTCCCCTACCAGGAGTTCCAGCGCCCGGGGAGGCACCAAATGTCCAGGGAGATACGGATATTCTGACAGGGCCAGCTCCGCCCCCGATTCTACCTTAACTATCTAAGGCACCTACGCCTCTCAATCAACCGGACTCTCCCTTTGAGTTCAAGGTGGACCATACAGCGTTAAAGTTGAGAAAGCTTGAGAAGTTGTTCAAGAAATCCCAAGGGGTAAAGTCCATCCCAGACATTGAGGACGGGTACACTAATGTGGCTGTGACGATGCCAGATAGGTTCAAGATGCCACAAATCGACCGCTTTGACAGATCTGAGGATCCCATGGTGCATCTCCGGTTGTTCTTAGATATACTACGGCCGATGGGCCTTACTAGACCGCAGAAGCTTTCATTATTCGGCTGGACCTTGCCGGGTGTGGCCGCTATCTGGTACGCAAAATTAGAAGACGATGTTAAGCGGAACTGGGATGAGATGGTGTAGACACCCCATTTTTGACCGACCTTAAGACTCAGACGTCACCGATTGAGCGCTTGGTGATGTTGCATATCGTGCTCGCTCAGAGGTTTCAGAGTCTTGACCGTGAGCCCTGCCTCCGAACTTTCAGGCTTTTCTGTGCCTTGCCTCGGTTTGCGAACCAAGCTAAGTTTTCTCTATTTCTCTTCCCAAAGGGAGGGAGAGGTCTCATAGACCATCTCTTAGTGGCCGTGGGCTACATTTCGTAACCGTAGGCCATTTTGCCCATTTCGGAGCCTGGTTCCCGATTTTGAGCCGGGGCCGTGTGCCTCGGTTCGACCGCTAACTACCTGCTTGTCTTGCCGGCATGCATCTTATTTTCTCCTTTTAAGGGACACTGGTTCGAGAGACCAACCGTGGTCGAATACCACTCCCGCCTAACATCGGTTTTGAGCTCCTGACAAGGCTGCCCCGAACCTTCATTTTGCATCGGTTTTCGTTCATTTTTGGCAGGTACCTCTGTTTCATCACCAGGAAGGCCGTAGAAGGGTGGGAGGCCAGTAATTGTTCCAGCAACCAGTTATATTCCATTATCGCCCTCCGACGCCTGTTTTTCTCACTTCAAAGTCAGTGTTGACCACTCTAGGGTCACTTTCCTCAACCCTAAACCCCATATTTGTGATGTACACATCTGGGAGGCCACCAATATGTGGTGGCCAGCCAATAATTCCATTTGACCCTTTTGAACCCCTTTGAAAAGTGGGTTGTTCTCTTTCCTGGTTCACAGTTGCCAATTTTCAACCACAAGGTTTTGTTGAGGACACATGGGAGGCCACCAATCTATGGTGGCCGGCCATTAATTCCAATTGACCTGTTTGACCCTTGGCCGGCCGGCCATGGGGGGTGGCCGGCCGGCCACCTGCAAGCCCAAAAGCTAGCCGGCCAGCTTCCTTACATCAAGTACAGTGCAGATACACCCTCCTTTTCCCCACAGATTCTGTATCCGGGGGGACTTTTTTTTGGAGGAAAACTTGAGGCATTTCCCCCCCATTTTTCCCCCCTCTTTCTCCCTCTCATTTGTCTACATAACCATCTGCCCAACTTTGGTTTTAGGGTTGGAAAATTGATCCTTGGAGCTTGCATACACACCCCTCCATTTTCCTCCCATTTCAAGCACCAAAACCATCCAATTCCTACCCCTTTCTATACCACCACCTAGCACCACCACCACCACTCCATTTCCAGCAGCTTGGGGAGTTTTTCAGAGGCTAAGGGTGCTGCCACTTGGTCCAAGAAGCAACTAAAGATTGGTCTACAAGGGTGAGTTGATTTCTCCATCTTTCTAGCTCATTTTTGCACCATTTCTTATCCCTCTTTTCTTACTGTTTTGAGCTCTGGCCATAACTGAAAATGTCATTTTTTTGAGCTCCTTTTCATCTTCCATTAAGGGTCCTTCACTGTTTGGGACCCCCTTGTTGCACTTGCTTCATTACCCTCCTTTATGCCATAATCTTGCATGATTTTTTTGGCCTATGTGTAGTTTGTTTCGAGCTCTGATATAAACTGTAACTGAGCTTATTTTGATCCCTTATTAAACATTGAAGAAGGGCTCACCACTGTTTGGGACCTCCATGTATCACTTGCCATTGTACCCCTCTTTGGTCCCCATTTTTGCATGATTTATTAGCTTATTGAGCTTCTATTTTTGGACTTTTGTCCGAACTGAAAATGGCCCTATTTTGACCCCCTATTCATGTTTCATTGAGGGTCTTTTGCTGTTTGATGCATATTTTGTATACTTCATGTTATAGCCCTCTTGGTGGCCTCATCTTGCATGATATTTTGAGCCTATTTTCACACTGTTTTGAGCTCAGCCATCAACTTTAAGAAGCCTTATTTTGGGTTCCTCTTCAACATTGTTGAAGGGCCCTCACTTTTTTGAGACCCCCATGCACCACTTGCTTCTTTACCCCTTGGTGGGCTCATTTCTTGCATGAGATCTTTGGCATATTCGTATCTGTTTTTGGGGCTTTCAATAAACTGAAAAAAGTCCTATTTTTGGTCCCTCTTCAATGTTGTAGAAGGCCCCTTTCCTGTTTGGGGCCAGAATTTATGACTTACTTCATTACCCCCCTTTGCGGAGCCATTTTTGTACGCTAATTTAGCCCTACTTGGGCCCACTTTTTGGCCTCTCTCTAAACTGTAAAAATGCTTGTATTGGGGCTGGCTTGCTTCTTTATTTTCATTTCATATTCAAATTATGTATGCATTGTATAGTTGTAGGCCATTTCATGCGCCAAAACCCGTGTTTCGGGACTCGTTTCATGCATCGGGTTTCATTTTACCGGGTTTCGGGGCTTTTTTTCATCTCATTTTACCTCTGATTTTTGCATGATAGTATGCCTTTTTTTTTGTGTCTTACCATGTCTTGTTAGAGTGGCATTCCGTACTGTAGGTTCGGTTCTCGGTTTGCGTGCACGCGTGCACGCACTTTGAGTTGTCTCATTTTCATCCTATGGCCTCCTATGTGAGTGTGGCCAAGGTCCACTTGTGTTGGTGTAAGCCCATATTGCATTGTGTATGCCATTTCGTTCCATAGCATTGCGTATGCTAGGCCGTATATTAGCGCATTGTGTATGCCATGTTTTCTCGTGCATCGTGTATGCCATTTCATAGCCTTTCGCATGTTAGGTTGTATCTTAGTTACATTTCATGCATATCATGCATATTGCATCGTGTTCGGGATAGGAGTTAGCCCGGGCACGGGAAACGAGGTACGTTCCGTACTTCAAGTGACGGAACGTGTCTCAATTCCCCAGTCACCGACACTCCGGATTATCCATGATGGAGTTAGGTTTTATTGTATTTTCATATGCATTCATTTCATATTGAGTTGTGCAATTCGACTCCTCGGCCATCATGCATCGATATGCGTGATCGGTGGCACGAGGATCGAGACATGCATACATTTGTGAAAATACATTGCCATGTCCCTTTCCTGCTCTCTGTTGCAGCAAAATGAAGAATCAGCAACTTTTCGGAGCTTGGCATGCATTTCAAGAACAGGTGCAAACAGAGGCTAATTGGGGCATTGTCATGGATTTCCGCACAAAGGCAACCCGAACATGCATCATTAATCACCCGGAGCGGAATGAAGGCGGTCCCTGGCTTGCATGCCAGTTTTACAGCTTTCTTAGTTAATTTGTTAATTAATTAGGAATTTGTACATTATTCGGACTGTATTATTTGGGCTGTACTATTCTTTTATTCGGGACTGTATATTTATTCGGACCCTCTGCGCGAGGGCAAAATTGTAATAAGTGTGCGTATGTGTGATGTATGTCTTCCAACCCCACGTCTTTCTTCCCTTTTATTTACCTGCTTATGATGGTTAGATTAGGGCATATTTCAATTAACATACATCATGATAGCATGTTTGCATTCATTCATCTATTTTACATGCACCGGGCTCGGCGCATCATACTAACTGCATTTGTATTTCAATTCTAAGTTGAATACATGTTAGCTGTAGCATTCCATATGCCATGTTTAGAATAGCCGAGCCTGCTATAGTTTGCATCTTTGCATGTGTTGCATTAGGCAATCCTGTATATTTAGGATCATGCATGATTTCTAATGAGTTTCTATTTTGGCTTGGAGTACTCGATGAGTTTTTTATGCTTTAGCATCCTTGCATGCGTGTGAGTGACTGCCATGAATAGCATGCTTACCATGAGGCTATTTGCTTATGTGATATAACTACCTTGAATACCTGTGGGTGGAGATTGGGTTATTTGGATTGGAACAATTCATCAAGTGTTTTAAGCCCACCCGAGGGTGGCAAAATCTGCATTTTAAGCCTACCTGCGGGTAGCAAACCATCTTTCAAAAATAAACATGAAATGTTTTGTCCCAATTTAGGCAACCCGGTCTACACTTGTATGCTGTGCGCATCACATAGTAACCTAGGCTAATAACCGGAATAAGAACGTACAATGTTTTCAAAATCAGATATCATGGTTAGTAGAGGCCGGCCTTTGACCGGGCGGGCAGGGGTGCTCACGAAGTGACCTTCCCCAATCGTATCCAAGTTCCGGAGCCGAGGCAACTTTGGTGATGACGGACATGTGGCCTTTGGCACTGAGTCAGGGTTTCCTAAATTTCCCATTAAAAAACATTTAGGTGGCGACTCTGTATCTGGCAAAGCAGTCCATGTTTGGCACTTCTTTCAAAAATCAGTTTTCTCAAAACGATTTGCCGGATTTGGACTCTTTGGTTCAAGATTAAGAATCGTGACATTTGAGTCCTTGAACTGTAGTGACCCCAATATGAACGGAACGGGACTTAACCCTCCCGGGGCGTTCGGGGACGTCTACAGATGGTCGAGGCTTTCATTGCACAGTACTCCTATAACACGCAAATCGAGATTACAACCCATGATCTTGAGACAATAAGGCAAGAGCCTAAGGAGAGCTTTTCAGAGTTTGTAGTTAGGTGGAGGGCGAAGGCCTCAATGATGACCCTAAGGCCTACTGATAAGGATCAAATCTGGATGATTGTGCGCAATCTCCAGCCTAAGCTGAGGCAGAAAATGATCGTGCTCCCTGTCCCTACCTTTTCAGATTTGCATGAGATGGGAGTACAGATTGAGGATGCCTTGAAGCAGGGCTTGATTGATAATGACAGAGAGCAACCTAGAAGAACCTTCAACCGCAACACCAATACAGGCACCAACAATGCCGCAAATGCTAGAGCTTCAGAAGTAAGCATGGTCACCACCATTCCCCCTCCAAGATCCATGGCAGCTACACCTTTCTCCGGCGCGTCCAGAAGCAACACACAAACCACCAAATACCAACCTCGAGGCCAGAGAACCTTCACCCCATTATATATGCCCCTGTCGAAGGCTCTGGGGGTATTAATCAGGAAAGGGCACTTAAAGCCCCTGGAGCCGAGGCCATTGCCAAATCCACTCCCTCCCTCTCATAACCCAAAGAAAATATCGCATATCACCAACAACATGGTCATGACACTGACCAATGTTTTAGATTGCGTCATGAGATTCAAGATCTCGTTGACATGTAGGTGATTGTGCCTCTAGAAAAACCCAATGTCACAACAAACCCTCTCTCACCGCACAACCAAGCTCCACCCCCCAAACGTATCAACTTCATCCAAACTGGGGTCGTGTCTTACGATCCTAGCATATATATCACCCCATCTCACCTACCCAAGCTGGAGGTGCTCCTTCCTGACTGCACTGACTTGTGCATGTTGGACATCTCCAGAACCCAACCCGAACCATTGGTGGTGACTGTCGAAGATAGAACAGGGGAGATTTCAGGGGAGAATGGGATTGTTGAGTCAGAATCTGAGAAATCTGGGAGTTTTGCTGAGAATGTATATAGTTCGAGTGACTACATTCTATCAGTAGGCCAGGTTGGGCCAAAAGTGGAATTGCCGGCAAGGGCAGAGCTTTGTGTGATACGGGGGGATGAATCTGGTCAGAGGATAGATGACTTGGCAGCTGTGGAAGGGGACTTTGCTAACCTCCAATTTTTCAATGAACAAGATCCAGAGGGCATGGTAGTCAACTGGTCAGATTTTGAGGAGTCAGCAGAGGTCACCGGGTGGCTTGATGACTTACCAGATGTTGTCAACAAAACTCAGTTAGAACGGGGCCCGGCAAGGGCAAGAACATCAGTTGTGGCCGGAAGGATCGGAAATCAAAATGCATCGCTGGAGAGCGCTGGTGCTAAGAATTTCGCTTAAGACTTGGGCATTATAAATGCGGGAAGTGTTGAACAGCCAGCTGTACTAACGCAGTTGGAACAAGAAAGGTTCGGGGATTTTGAGAGAATCAGGAAAGCTAAGGCCCCTGAGGGGACTGAAAGTGCTGTGTGCACGAGGACAGAGAATGTTGCGAGCATGTGGACGGAAAGTACTGCGAGTACAATTGTACCGGAGCCGGACAGGTGTCTGTCGGCTGCCGACGGAATGTGGTGGGAAGACGATGATCTATGTCTTGCCCACACGGATGAGGATTGGGGGAGCAACCAGCCAGACGATACCTGGTACATCGGCAAAGTCGATCATATGACTAGAAGCGGGCGGTATTTCAAGCCCCCACATCTAGATCAGCCAGAGGCGTCTGGGAAAGATAAAGAGGTGGAGAAACAGAAAGAGAAGCAACTCAAAGAAAAGGCTGTACTGAAGCAATTGAAAAAGATACAGGCAGACATCTCCATTTGGGGACTGCTTATGGCATCGCGAGTGTATCGACAAGCTGTCTTATCGGCCATGGACAAGGCCAAGCTCTCAATAGACACCACACCCGAACAGCTGGTAGGCTTAGTTTTTCCGAGAGGGGCTACCCCGATGTTGACTCTCTCCGACAAAGAATTGCCACCTGAGGGTGCGAACCATAACAAGCCACTCTACATCTCTGCGGAGTGCAGAAACAAATGGATACCGATGGTGCTTGTCGACACAGGGTCCGCTATCAATGTGTGCCTGGCAAGGACTACATATGCAATCGGTTTAAAGACCACAGACTTTGTGTCGATAGCCCAGGTGATTCGGGCATATGATAACACAAGCAGAGAAGTAATGGGGACAGTGAAAATTCATACCAAGGTTGGGCCGGGACAGCATGAGGTAGACTTTCATGTCTTAGAAGTTCCTGCGACCTTTAATCTACTTTTGGGGTGGCCGTGGTTGCACCAAGTAAAGGCAGTTTCGTCCACCTTGCATCAGATGGTGAAATACCCCCATGGGAAGGAAGTAGCCATCGTTTTTGGAAATTCATCGATCCATCCACCGCCAGAAGTATCTACGCCAGTTTTGGAAATTGAGCACGGTATGGAGGATGTAGTCATGTCGAGTTTTACCCTAGCTGAGGCCCGGGTTGTGCAAGAGATCTTAGCTGTTAATGAGGGGGTGTATGTTAGCGCACAATCAGTATACCTCATGAAGAAGCTTCAACACATCCCCGGGATGGGATTGGGAAAGAGCGGCCGGAAGGGCGTTGCAGCGTTGGCCGAAGTGTCACACAACCCACACACCTTTGGCTTGGGTTATCTGCCCACCAAAGAGGATTGGATAAGGAAAGGTAAGGAGATGGCTGGGAGAGCCAAAGCAAAGCAAGTGGGGAAGCCTTTTGAGCTAACGCACCGACCCATCCAGGGTACCTTAAACGGACGCTTTGTCCGGGAGGGGGAGGACTTTCCATTTTGTGGCTTCCTAGAGCTGTGGATAAACGAAGAGAAGCGTTGTGTGCCAGGGTTTGAGATTTTCTTTGACCTACAGTTATCTAGGGATGACGTTGCCGAAGAGCAGACGGACCCATTAGCTGAGGCTAAGCAGAGCAAAAAAGTGGAGTCTGAGGATGCCGAAAGTGAAATGGGGGTAGCGCTGGCGTGTCTACTTTCAGATCCTCCAATCGAACAGAAGTGCTTGGGGGATAACTTCTCGGTATGCGTGATCGGGAATGAAATAGCTGCGGGCCTACCAGCAAACATTTTGGATGCATCCATCGCACCCTCTCTCACCTGGCAGTACGATGAGGGATTTTTGTCAAGCAGCACTGGGTCAGGTAGTGAGTCGGAATTTGATTCCACCGAGTCTGTTGAGTCGGAATCAAGTTCCAGCTCGACTGAGTTTGAGTCCGGTATTCCAGGGGGTGATAACCCAGATACCACAGTCCTGTCCAAGTCGTCTTTTTCTTTCTCTTTTGAGTCTGTTGTAACCGAAGAATCGGACGATTTGGAAATGCTTAATGAGAATGATGTGGCTGTGGTTTCTGAGTACTTTTCTGTGCCTTTGATTTATTGCTTAAATCAGGACTTTCAAACTTTTGATAAAAACGACGAGGAAGAAATTTCTCTGGTTTTGCAATGCTTAATTGATCAAGAGCAGGAAAGATTTGTTAAACCCTTAATAGATGAAATCACTACTGTGAATATTGGTACTGAGAAGGACCCGCGGCTGGTCCAAATCGGGTCCACGTTGTCTTCGGAGGAACGCGAGCGCTTAGTCGTTTTATTAAAAGATTTCAAAGATGTTTTTGCGTGGTCCTACGAAGACATGCCTGAAATCGATCTTGAGATTGTACAGCGCCGGATCTCTCTTGACCCCGAGGCTCGACCCGTTAAACAGAAACTCAGGAGAATCCGCCTGGACTGGGCCCTCAAGATTAAAGAAGAGGTCATCAAGCAAATTGACGCAGGGTTCCTGTTGGTATCTGAATACCCAAGTTGGTTGGCCAACATTGTTCCGGTGCCGAAGAAGGATGGCAGGATCCGGGTATGCGTGGATTTCAGGGATTTGAACAGAGCCAGTCCAAAGGACGACTTTCCCTTGCTGCAAATTGATGAGTTAGTGGACTTCACAGTGGGGCATGCTTTGCTTTCGTTCATGGATGGTTTCTCAGGCTATAATCAGATAGTGATGGCACCTGAAGATCGGGAGAAGACTGCTTTCATCACCCCGTGGGGGACCTACTGCTACAGAGTGATGCCGTTTGGGTTGAAGAATGCTGGAGCTACATATCAACGGGCTGCGACCACGATATTGCATGACATGATTCACAAAGAGGTAGAGGTGTACGTGGATGACATGATTATCAAGTCCAAAGAAAGAGAGGCCACTACACCGCCTTGCAAAAGTTCTTTCAAAGGATCAGAGAATTTCGGTTGCGGCTGAATCCTCAGAAGTGTACGTTTGGTGTTACAGCAGGGAAAATGCTGGGGTTTCTGATTACACAGAGAGGCATCAAAGTCGACCCTTCCAAAATCAAGGCCATCTTAGAAATGCCACCACCAAGGACTGAAAAGGAGGTGCGAGGATTTCTAGGTAAAGTGCAATTCATAAGACGGTTAATCTCAAAATTGACCTTGACTTGTGAACCACTTTTTGGCCTCCTAAAGAAAGGAAAGAAATTTCAATGGGACGGCCGATGCCAAGCTGCTTTTGAACAGATCAAGGAATACTTACAGAACCTGCCCGTGTTGTCAACGCCAGAGCTTGGGAGACCATTGATTTTGTATCTTTCAGTAACTGAGACTATAATGGGCTGCATACTCGTGCAAGAATCAGAGGACAAAGTGGAGAGAGCCATCTACTACCTGAGCAAGAAAATGCTGGAGTATGAGACTCGCTACACACCATTGGAAAAGGCTTGCTTAGCCTTAGTATAGACTATCAGGAAGCTGCAGCACTACCTGTTAGCTTACTCTGTAATGTTGGTTTCAAGATTAGATCCTATCAAATATTTATTCAAGAAACTGGCGCTTACGGGTAGGCTAGCTCGTTGGTTGTTGTTGCTTTCCGAATTTGATCTGAAATATGTGACGCGCAAGTCAGTCAAGGAAAGAGCGGTAGCAGAGTTCTTAGCCGATCATCCAGCGGAAGGAGGTGAAGCAGTTGAGTACTTATTGCCAGATGAGGCCATTTTGCATATCGATGATGAGTTTTGGACGATGTACTTTGACGGAGCGTCAAACCAGTACGGGTATGGGATAGGAGTGTTGCTGATAGCACCCGATAACTCTCGTATCCCTTTAAAATTCAAACTCTGGTTCAAAGTCTCGAACAACGAAGCAGAATATGAGGCATGCATTGCCGGTCTAGAAATAGCCCTGGAATTAGAGGCAAAACGGTTGGACGTCATCGGGGACTCGAATCTTGTTGTATCTCAAGCTAAAGGAGATTGGAAAGTCAAAGAAGAAAAGATGATTATGTATCACCAGACCTTGGACTTGTTAATTCCTCGGTTTGAGAAGTTAAACTTTGCTCATCTGCTAAGAGAGAACAACAGGTTCGCAGATTCACAAGCAACTCTATCTTCCATGATAGACATCTCGTTTGGAGTCCGGATGCGTCCAGTCATTATCGACCAGAAATTTGTGCCGGCTTATGAGTCGATTGCTGCTATAGATGATGTTCAAGATGAGAACCCCTAGTATTACGATATTTGGAATTTCTTGGAAAAAGAAACGTATCCACCAGGGGCAAATGCCAAGGATAAAAGGGCAATCAGAAGAATGGCTGCTCAGTTCATCATCTGTGGGGGTAAATTGTATAAGAGAGGTCATCTGAGAATGCATAAGCTGTGCGTTGAAGCTGAAGAATCAAAATGCCTGATGGAGGCCATCCATGGAGGGGAATGCGGTGCGCATATGAATGGGGTAATGCTAGCGCGGAAGATCCTCAGACAAGGTTATTATTGGTCCACCATGGAGGAGGATTGTATCGGCTTTGTTCGGCGATGCCACAAATGTCAAATCCATGCAAACCGCATGAACATCCCGCCGCTATACAATATGACTTTGCCATGGCCATTTTCAGTTTGGGGAATCGGTGTGATCGGGGCTGTCACTCCAAAGGGGTCTAATGGGCATGAGTTCATTCTGGTCGCGATAAACTATTTCACAAAGTGGGTTAAGGCCCAATCCTATGCGGTTGTAACAAGCCTGCGAGGGACCTCACGCTACAGTTCGGACTCAATTTTGTGTCACGGTTTTAAATTTGAACCAAAGAGTCCAAATCTGGCAAATCGTTTTGAGAAACAGATTTTTAGAAAAGAAGTGCCAAACATGGACTGCTTTGCCAGATACAGAGTCACCACCTAAATATTTTTTAATGGGAAAATTTAGGAAACCCTGACTCGGTGCCAAAGGCCACGTGTCCGTCATCACCAAAGTTGCCTCGGCTCGGGAACTTGGGTACGATTGGCGAAGGTTAGCTATGAGCACCCCCTCTCGCCCGATCCGAAGATCGGCCTCTACTAACCATGATATCCAATTTTGAAAACGTTATGTGTTCTTATTCCCATTATTAGCCTAGAGTTACTATATTATGCGCACAGCAAACAAGTATAGACTAGATCGCCTAACTTGGAAACAAGCATTGCATATCCGTTTGTTTTGGAAAACGCTTTAGGATTTGCTACTCGCAAGTAGGCTAAAATACGAATTTCAATGAGTTGTTCCAACTCAAACAATCCAACCTTCACCCACAGGCATTTAGGCAGTTTAACATATAAGCATCTAGTCACATGGTAAGCATGCTGTCATGGCAACACTCACACGCATGTAAGGATGCTAAAACCTGAAATACTTACAAAGTACTCCATGCCAAAACAAGAACATGTTAGCAATCAATGCATGATCCAAGTCCATGTTAAGTGCCTAATGCATCGCATACAAAATGTCTCTAGAATAGGCTCGGCTAATCTAAGGATGACATGTGAAATGCACAAGTAGCAGGTATTCAAATTTATTTTGAAATATAATGCCATTAGCATGATGCGCCGAGTCCGGTGCATGCAATACTGATGAATGATGCACGCATGCGTAGCATAAGGTATGCTAAATTAAATATGGCCTAATACTAACCATCAAAGCAGGTAAGTAAAAGGGAGAAAGAAATGGGGGTTGGAAGACATTCACACACTCACCCACATTTATTACAAATTTGCTCTCGCTTGGAGGGACCGAAAGAATAATACAGACTGAATAAATAATCAACTATCCTAGCTAATTAATTATTACAGGCCAACTAAATTAATTAAGCAAATTAATTAATCTAATAAAGCAATAAACAGTCCCGGGATGAAGGCCCAATGCAATGCACGCTCGGCTTTGCCCGGAAATCCATTGATATGCCCAAGATGCCTCTGTTTTCCCTGCTTTGCTCCTCTGAGATCTGCCAAAGTCTCAGGGTTTGCTCTATGGATGCCGGGGAACACCACCGGCTGGGGGAGAATACCACCGGCCATGCAGAATGGTCACCGGCCACAATTCTGATCCACTGGCCAAAAATGATGGCCGGCCGGCACTAAATGTGGCCGGCAGGACAAAAGTTCCTGCAGAACCTGATTTGACAACAACAGAGGGCAATACTTGGCATGGCAATGCATTTCAAGCAATGTATGCACCAATCACATCCCATATCATGTTTATGACTCAAAGGGACGTGAACCTTGGTTCTCGGACCACCAATCGCACATTTCCATGCATGATGGCCCAAGAAGCCAAGTGTGCACATTTAATATGGAATGCAATGCACATAGTCGAACCAAGGGGAACTTAACCTCTATCATAAGCAATTCAAGAGGCCAAGTATGCATGCTAATGCAATGCAACCTAAGCATGTTAACTAGGTATGCAACATGGCAATGCAAAGAGGCATACAAAACATGCAAGGCATGAGACAATGCAACCAATAAGTATGCAAGGTACAATGTGGGTGTTTAAGCATGTGAGCAAACATGTGACTTTATTCAATCATGTAAGTTCAAACATGCAACACACTCATCAATATGCTACAACATACAAGGAGCATATGCAACAAGCAAAGAGATGGACTTAAACATGATTTAGGCAGCCCTAACTAGGCCTAAAACAGTGGCCAAAGAACTCAAGAAATGGGACCAAACACACATACACACATACACACATGCACATGTTAATAGGCCAATACTTAAGCACATAAAGGCGACTTTTAAGCACACTTAAAAGAGGCAAACATGGGCAAATGGCATGCATTAAACTCTGAAAATCATGCAAGAACATGGTGCCAAACCAAACAGCCAAGATAGGCTAAACATGCAACAATGGCCCAAAACTTAAGGCTAACAAGCCAAAATGTAAAGGAGCTATACAATACATGGCAAGTATGACTCAAGAAATTTAAAATAGAGCTAAAGCATACAAAAACATGCATTAAAGCTTCACGAAGCTAGGCCTAAAACATGCTAGAACAAGGGCTTACAACCTAAGGTATGTTAACGCCTAAACATGGCATTACAAGGCATGTACGCTAAGCAAGCATGGTGTACCAAAACCAACTGAAAACAGAGGCATATTATGACATAATAAGCACAAAAATCAGTTAAGGCATGGCCAACACACACTTAAACATGGTAAAAATAGCCCTTTTCAAGGACAACAAGGAAAGAGGGTGGCCCTCTCCTTCTTAGGACCTCAAGGCACCATCCTCACCTTTGAAATCCCTCAAGATTTCAGTGGTGAGGAGGCCCAAACACCATGGTTCCGGAGCTCACACAAAATGGCACAAAACAAGGGCCAAACAAGGCTTAAGAGGGGTCAAACAACCCCAAAGCTTAAAACACTCTTAACAAACTATTTAAAGGCCTTAAAAATAGAACTTTTATGTGTTATACACAAAGCCAAAAAATAGTTGCAAGATAGGAAAAAGTAGAATGCAAAAATGGGGAATAAAAGGACAAACTTCTTACCCTTGTAGACCTTCTTCACAAATGAAGCTCCAGCAGCTTCTTGAGGTTGAAATCAACTTCAAAACTCTAAAAACAACCCTCAAGGGTCTCAGCTCCAAGAAAAGGTGTGGTTGTGTGTGTTTGTGTGCAAATCTAAGCCTAAACACACACGAGAGAGAGATAGGGAGATGGGAGATGAACAAATCCTAACCCTAGAACTCAAACCCTAAAAATGTTACCCAAAAATGTCTAACCCCTCACCAAGAGAGGAAGCCCTCTCTTATAGGCAACTCCCTCTTGTAAGACTTCCAAAACAAGCCATCCAAGAGGGAAATCCCTCCATACATGTGTATGGAGAGGAACAGAGTGGGTGCCAGCTATCACAGCTGGCACAAAATATCTGCTAAAAGCAGATGAACAATGGTCGGCCAGCCAAAAATGACTTTGGCCAAAACTTATGGTCGGTCGGCCAAAAATAGTGCCGGTCGGCCAAAGATTTGGCCGATGGCAACAAAAGACAGCCGGTAGCCTCAAGCCATGGCCGGTGGTGTGTGGGGATGCCTCAAAAGGCATTCCCTGCCCCTCAAAGGCAAAACACAAGTGTTTGGTGCCAAACCAACCACAAAACAGTCGAGTCGAGAGGTCCTGAGACGGGGCGCGTTGCCAAGGCCTCCGGGAACTCAAGACCAACACAAACATGGATGATCACCGAGTGTTCCAGTGGTGACGTCCAAGTCTTGAGGACGGTCAAAAATGGGGTGTCTACAGCGGTGTTGAAGGCTTCACATGTTGTGAAGTTTATCAGGAATAACATCATCTGTCGCTATGGGGTCTCGAACGAAATCATTTCAGATAACGGTTCCCACTTTAAGAAGGAAGTGATTGACTTGTTGGAAAAATACAATGGCTTTTCATAACTCATCTACCTACCGACTGCAAACCAATGGAGCGGTCGAGGCCGCCAACAAGAATATCAAACACATATTGCAGAAGATGGTGGAAACCTATCTGGATTGGCCAGATAAGTTGCCGTTTGCTCTGTGGGGCTACCGGACCTCGATTAGAACGTCTACTGGGGCGACTCCGTATTCATTAGTTTATGGGATGAAGGTCGTTCTACCTATCGAGACTGAAGTTCCATCTTTGAGAGTGCTGGCTGAGTGTCAGATAGCTGAAGCAGATTGACAACAGAGCAGATTTGAAGAACTTATGCTCTTTGACGAGCGCAGACTGAAAGCACTGTACCATGTTCAAGGTTATCAGCGCAGAATTACCAGGGCTTTCAACAAGTAGGTTAAGTCCCGGAATTTGAAGGAAGGAGATTTGGTGCTCAAAGGCAACCGAGCTCCCATTTATGACCCTAGGGGCAAGTTCAGACCCAATTGGACTGGTCCTTACATCATCAAATCTATTTGGTCGGGTGAAGCTGTCGTTCTGATGGACCTAGATGGCCTAGAGTTCTCCCAATCGATTAACATGGACAAGTTGAAGAAATATTACCCTTGAGTGGCTCGCTAGGCCAAAAACCCGAAAGGGCGACCTGGGCAAAAGTTAGAGCATGAAAAATTTGAAATTACAAAAACTGAGTTCACAAGGTTAAAAATCCGCAAAGGGCGGCCTTGGCAAAAGTTAGAGTGTAAAAGGAGAGTGAAAATACTCGAGTGAACCCGTGCCTGAACTACGTAAGGCTTGATTCTCATCTTTGGGATACGTAGGCAACGTCATCCTGAAGTTCAGCCATAAACCTTTCCTCAATCAACTTTGTCCATTTGATCATCTCGGCCATCTTTGTCTATTCAGCATTAAAGAGTTCGGTTATGATCTCTGGTGCAGTGCTTTTCAGACTAGGGGCAACTTTCCGTTACTGTGCAATGCCGCGGTACTATTCAGACTAGAGGCAACTTTCCAGTTGCTAGGATCTGAGGTTGTGCATCTCAGTGACAGATTTCAGGTGTGGCCATTTTTGATCCATATCGAAAATGGTTTTGAAAAGTTTTAATAAAAGTTGACTTTGTTCAAAATTAATCTTTTTACAACTTAGACCATTTTTGGACCAAAGCGAAAAAATTTCAGTACCCACAACCTTCAATTTCATTGATTTCAATACAGAGTTCTCCTGCTTTTGCATACAAATTGAAGTTGATTTTGGCTACAATCATAAAGAGCTGGTCGAAGCCTCTGATGCCAAAGTGGGCCCTTCCTGTGCCTCTTCATTGAGCCAATCCAAGCACTCATCAGACAAAGTGCAATTGAAAGTGGGAGCGGGGGCCAGGAGCTCTCTAGTCCTCCATGCTATGGTATACCGCAAGTCAGGCGCCAGCCGAATGCAAGTAGGTACTCTATTCCCTCTGGCGGGCAAGTTTGATCATGTTTGAACTGGTGCCGGAACCGGAACGGAAAATAGAAGACACAGTGTGTCATGCCAATCAATTAAATCCCAGGTTAACGGGTCATGTTGTAACTCATTGCTGACAGATTGAGCCATGGGCAGCGCCAAGCGATGCGGTTTGCAGACAAACTGCACATCCAGTTGTACCACCACCTCTCATCCAGGGCATCGACCAGGCGTTGTCGGAAAAAGTAACCGCGAGCTGAGTATGCTGGGCAAGACTCCACAATCTGTAACTTGTCCATCAGCCACACCTGGGGAGGGATGAAAAATGAGAGAATAAAGAATAGAGAGATATACGATGAGAGAAAAGTAAGAAAAAGGCTTTGTGAGAAAAACCGAGCCTGAGGGTCGAGTGATGTAAGCAATACATATGTGAGATTGGGTGGAAAACATTACCTGCAATAGTAGTGGGCTCCCCGCAAGCCTAGCCATCTCCCGACGATGAAAAGCGTTTAAGCCCATCATTGTCTCAGCCAATGTTATGGCAATGCAGCTTTTGCCCTCCTTCAAACCTTGGGCAACCTCGATCAACCGGACATTGAACCCACAGGAGCCCGGAGCAAGCAAGAAATGAGATAGCAAGCATAGGCAAAGCGCGTGTCGCCGATAGCCTTGCCAATGATGGTTGCCGCGGTCACCAGCATTAGAAAACCAGCGAACCAAGCTTGGGATGTCCAGCTCCCCGTCGTGAATCAATGATCGAGCGTCATAAAAAGTGAGGCCGCACATTCGTCTTAGGGCTTGGACATGACCGAATCGAAGTTGAGGCAATATTTCTTCATTACGCTCGGACTCCATCAAAGCTTGGAAATCCTCGAAAATAGGACACATGTCTTGCTGCTAAAGCTAAAGACGTATGTTACCGGATTCCAAAACCTTGTCGTGGCATGGAGGAAAGGAAGATGCAGCGGAGTACGGCCCAGCGTGAATAGTGCATTCAAGCTGAAGCCCCAGAAGTGCATTTTTTCTGAGCCATCTAGAGAAGCAATCCAAGCTGTGAGATTTTGGATGAGGAACGCCTCCATTTTGATGCAAAACTGAGATGAAATGAATGAACCACGAGGCTGGAACTTTTAAAGAGGATAAGGCACTACTCGGGGACACGTGTCGAAAAATTGGTGGTTGCCAAACCAAGTGGTTGGCCGACCACCTTTTCTGGTAGGCCGACCACCCCTTGGTCTCCAATGGAAAAAGTTGGTCGGCCAGCTTCCTTAGGTGGTCGGCCATGGGGCTTTGGTCTTATCCTAGTCTCTAGAAGAAAGTTCCTAGCATTTCCATGCATTTGGAGTGTTGAAGGTGCGAGTTTTCCTCTGTTTCAGATGCGTTTCGTCACTCCAATCGTCCGAGATACATCTGTTTATCGAGTTGTTGTTGAGTTTTGTTTATTGAGTTGTTGTTGAGTTTTGTTTATCGAGTTGTTGTTGAGTTTTTCTTATCAATTCGAGTTGTTAAGTTTCATTGGTTGTCGAGTTTTGTCCGTTGAAATTGTTGTTCTTGTTTATCAACATTTCCGGGATTTGCTTATCGAGTTGTAAGCTTGCTAAGGCCTCGTTGTTTCTTAGTAAGATAAGTTGTTTTGTTTGTTGTGTCAGCTCACTACTTGACTTGGCAAATTTTCGATGCTCAATTTTCATTCAATCTCATTTTTGTGCAAAATGATGCGATGCGATGCTAAGAACATAAAATACAACACTTTTTGAACAAAAGCTATTTCATTCCATCATGCTTCCTTTGTTACAACATTTTACAATAAGGGTACAAGTTTTACAGAAAATAAAACTGCCTAATAATGTACAATGTGCTACAACTACTAGTAAAAAAGACAAATAAAGCAGGAACATCCGTGATCAAGGTTTCAAGTGCAAGAATAAGAGGCCCTCTTCCGAGAAATCCTGCACCATCTCCACCAAAGACCACCATCCTGAATCGAGTCTTGTCCTCGGAACCCTCTTCGGCATCACCTCCGCCCTCAGAACCGGACTCAGAGTCATCCTTTCTGCCTGCAGATGTCTCTAATTGAGGATGCGCAGACTCCTCCTCCTCGCTGGACTCCTCCTCTATGAGAGGTGCTCTGCGCTTGCCTCGTCTACGAGACGAGTCCCCTCTCCCAGCTCCCTGAGAAGGCCTAGATGGCCTGGCCTATGGCCCAGTATGCAGCAGAGGCATCTGAAAAGAAAGAGGACAATTTGAGTACATTAGCCAGTATGTATATCAGATACAGATGCAAGAAAACTACATAGAGTGGGTGAATGCAGATACAGTACATGAATGTGGTGTGTGTCAGATGTGCTCTACACATACAGTCAATTAATGCAATGAAATGTTCAAGTTCAGCATGTCATCAGAAGTATGATAAATGCAAGAAAACTAAAGAGTACCAAAACACTGACGATGGACAACTGCGTCTCTCTCCGCAGGACCATGCCCTCGAGTGAGGCCATCAACCCGAGCAACCCCTCAGTATACTCGACGGGAGGCTGCAAATGCAAGTGCAAGTTATCAGTAAATGAATGAATGTCCAAATATTTGAGTGATAAATCAAAACTGTAAAGCATACCGGTGGCGAGTCAGGGTCTCTGACGTATGGGTGACCAGGCATAGGAGGCTCTATCGGAATCAGGTAGGCAGTCCCGTACCGCCATCCTGTTAACTCAGTCGGAATATCTGGCTATCCGGAGTGATGATAAGTCGGGGGAATCGGGGGGACCAGTCCAGCCCCATCTCTCGATGTGCCGGCCCTGCTGGTCGAAGGAATATCTGCGGCCCAGGCCCGGCTCGATGATGGTATGTCAGCAGACCTCCTTGTGGGAGTACGAACACCTGTCAATGGAAGCATCAAGTATGTATGACGGTAAGTCGAATACTCCCCCTCCTCCAAATGTAAAAATACGTCGGTACCCAACATGGCGCTATCGACATCCTGGGGAGTGAGCCCCTCAGTGGATCGCATATCGTCCGAAGGTGCTGCGGGGACACTCTACTCGGGGAAGCCCATAGTCTGGCGCATGAAGCGGTCCCCCAGAAACCAAGCCCTACCAGCTGGGCCCTCAAATAGGATCCTATACTGAGAAGCGGCCCATTCCCCAGCAAACTGAAATCCAGTGTCTCCACCCAAGGGCATCCAGGGCTGCCATATGATCTGTGGATAACCAATGCATAAGCCGATTAGAAATCGCAAATGTGCAAGATGAATCAAAGATGAAAGCATGAAGAATCGAGTTCAATTACCTCGATCCCGCAAGATCATATCAAAATCGCCGCAGGTAGGGTAGAGTCTCCCGAGCTCTCGGCTGGTACTGGCCCTCAAAAACGAGCGAGTAAGGAATCATAAGAGGCACTTCCACCTCAAGCTCCGGGGCTAGCATCGAAAAGTACGCGAAAACCCATAGTTGTGGAAAACAGGACAAAAGCCATCAGAATACAGAATGCTGAGTACCGAATGTGAATACAGAATGTACAGAGAATGCAGAATGCTGAGAGTGGAATGCAAAGTACAGAATGTAAAGTATGCCGTGTGTGCAATGTACAGATAATGAAAAGCAGAAATGTAAACCAAGAGGGCAGAAGGTACCTCCCAGGCTCTCCAAGAGCTGCCAACTATGTTCCCCCGTCCGCGGGAGGTCGCACTCATGTAGCAGTAGAGGGTAGCTAAGCCGGCGCCACCCCAGTCATACTGGCTGACCTGCGAGAGGTCTACCAGGGCACTCAGCAGATAAAGTCCAACGGTGTTCCCCTTATCGGAGAACAGAATGGTCCCGAAGAGAAACATCAAAAATCCTTGAGTATACTGTGCTATCTCCTCGGGAGTCTCGGGCACCTTCTCTCTAAAATGTGAGGAAAACCAAGTGTACCGGACTCTGCCCGAAGATCTATCAACCGGTGGGCAATCTCCCAACAGATAGATCCAAGCAGCCTCCCACTCACCCATGTCCTCGTCGTAGGGGATCGGCCAGCCTCCCATGTCAAGGCCCGTCATCACGGAAAAATTGAATGGGGTCATAGTCATGTCCCCGGTAGCTGAGAAATGGAAGGAGTTGGTGGTGTCCCACCATCTCTCTACAAGGGTGCCCATCAGGGTCCTGCTTGCTGGATAACGTGATATCCCTGTGCAGAAGGGTCCGAACCCTGCCTGGTCAACCAGATCGCGAATAGCCTCTGGGAGCTCCGTGTACCACTCCCTGGCGATGATCGATCCATAACCTCAAGTAATACGGGAAGATACCTGCATTTAGAATGAACACATGTATTCAATTTCAAAATAAAGTATATGAGCTGTGTGCAAATTAAATTAGATACAATGCCGTGAGCTGCGTGTTCAACATAAAGTATATGGGCTGTGTGTCCATCTCAAAGTTCAAGCTGCGTGTTCAACATCAAAATTTTGGCTGCGTGTTCAGAAATACAACAGTTTGGGCTGCGTGTTCAGAATTGAAGTGTGTGCTGCGTGTTCACATTCGAAAATGGGCTGCGTGTTCAGAAATTCAAAAGTTTGGGCTGTGTGTTCATCATCAAAGTGTGAGCTATGTGTTCAACATCAAAGTTTAGGCTGCGTGTTCAACTCTCAACCAATGTGTGCTGTGTGTTCACCTCAAAATTTGGGCTGTGTGTTTAGAAAGTCAAGTGTTTGAGCTGTGTGTTCAGGCTTCAAAAACAGTGGGATGTGTGTTCATCATCAAAGTGTGAGCTGTGTGTTCAACATCAAAGTCTAGGCTGCCTGTTCAAATTTCAAAACAGTGGGTTGTGTGTTCATCTCAAAGTTTGAGCTGTGTGTTCAACATCAAGTGTTTGAGCTATGTGTTCAGACTTCAAAAACAGCGGGCTGCGTGTTCATAATCAACAAGTTTGGGCTGTGTGTTCAGATTTCAGAAAATAGTGGACTGTATGTTCGCCGTCAAATAGTGGGTTGTGTGTTCATCATCAAAGTGTGCGCTTTGTGTTCTGAAATTTGAGTGCTTGAGCTGCGTGTCAACTTAACAAAATACTGTGCTGTGAGCTGTGTGCTAGAGTAAGCAGAAGTATGGTGTGTGAACACATTCAGAACGAGCAGATAAAAAATACATAGCAAAAGCATGAAATGCACGGAAAATGCAGAATACATTGCAGAAAATGTAAAAGTGAAGTACATACCTCTCCTGCCTGATAAGAGAGGTGGGACTCTGGCTCCCGCAGTAATAGATCTACAAGTGCTCGCTCATCAAAGTCGATGAAGTGGTAGAAAACGGCCCGAGAAAGGATGTGCGCTGGAGGGTCATACCTCTCGGGAACGAATGGCCGAATCCTCGGCGGCAAAGACATAATATCTGGCTCACCTCCGGCACCTGGCGGACCTCCGCCCTAAGGAAAATGACCTGCCATCTCAAGAAATCTGCAAAAAGGAGCAAAAATGAGCAAAATGAGCCAAAATTGAAAAAAATCAACAAAAGTCAACTCTCGGGAAATGAAAAAGTCAACAAAAGTTAACTCCCGAGAAAATTCTCCAAATATTGAGACAAACTTACCTCAAGTGGTGAAAATGGGAAAAGAAGCTCCGAAATCAAATTTTAATCGGTCCAAAGTGAAGAAAACCGAAAGATTTCGCGAAACAACTTTGCGTGGGGCGTTGGAAAATGCGTATAAAGAGCAGATCTGAGGGAAAAAGTGGTCTAGGAAGAAAGGAGCACTGATTTCGAACTTGGAGTTATGAGCAAAAAGTGTTTGGCCATGTGTATTTAAAGAAACAAGGGCAAAAGGACAAAACTGCCCCTGTTTTTGGCTAGGTGGTCGGCCGACCACCTTTTCTCGTAGACCGACCACCCCCCTTCACCAAACCTGGTTGGTGGCCTCCTTACCTGGTCGGTGGCCCTCCTGAGTGGTCTTTCATGCCTCTTTGAGCTCCCTGAAAATTTTGGTGGTGATTGGAGTCCCCGGCTCTCGAGAAAGTACAAAGAAAGTGCACTTTCTGGCGCGAAATCCCTCCGCGGGAACTTCAACTCCAAGTTTTGATGCGTGTTTCATCATCATTTGTCAAAAGCAAGGTGTATCCTGTTTGAGTACGTTGCGACCCTACCGGGAGGTAAACCGGAGGTCGCGATTTGAGTTGTCCTCGTCGAAGCTTGCATTTCTTTGCTCAATGTTTTGTTTTAAACATGCTCGTAAAGTCGCACTTATCCAGCATTGTTATACATGCCACTCGCATTGTTATGAACATCGCTTACATTGTGGTGCACGTTTCATCGCTATTGTCATACCTCCATGCTTAACTTACGTTGTCACGCCCGCTTCTCTCGCATTGCGATGTACTTTCCCATCGGCACCATGTTTGTCTGCATTCGATGTAGTGTTGAACATGTGTTGCTAATTATGTTGTGCTTGTTAAGTTTCTCTCTTTTGCAGGTACAATATTGTATGTATGGTTCATTTGAAGCTGGTGTGACCAGACGAATCGCGCAGGTATCGTATCTTCTCCATGTGAGACGTAGCAAGAATTATGATTCTCTTACATTCGTACTGCATGAAATGTAGTTATTGCATCTACTGTGAATATTTGCTTCATTATAGCTTGCTGCATTGCATGATCATGAGTTATGTCCGGTTTGGTGCATATCGTTTTGCATTTTGCCCCCGCCTACGGGCATGCCTGCGGGCACATCTCTTTTATCTCACCTGTTTGTCTAAGTCTTCGACCTTGTCAAAATGGGTCATCTCTGGGCTTTAACATTCACTCCCATCACTTATGACTTCCGAGTTCTGTTAAAGAGGGGCAACTGTAGACACCCCATTTTTGACCGACCTTAAGTCTCAGACGTCACCGATTGAGCACTCGGTGATGATGCATATTGTGCTCGTTCTAAGGTCACAGAGTCTCGGTTGAGAGCCTTGCCTTCGGACTTCGGGACTCTTTTGTGCTTTGCCTCGGTTTACGAACCAGGTCCTGTTTTCTCTATTTTCTCTTCCCAAAGGGAGGGAGAGGTCTCGAAGACCATCTCTCATTGGTCGTAGGCCATTTTTCCCGTTTGGAGACCAGTTTCTGATTTTCGGAGCCGTCGGTCGTGCGTCTCGGTTTGGGACTGCTTAACTTTCTCCGTTTGCTCTGGTTTTTGGCACACACCTTGTTCCCTCTCCCTAGAGGGACACTGTGGCCCGAGAGATCACCTTTGTGGTCATACACCACCTCTGGTGCTTAATAGTCAGTTTTCGGGGCCCCCCGGCTGCGCCTTTTGGCCCCCGAACCCTCGTTTTGCATCGGTGTGGGTTCATTTTTGGCATGGACCCTAGTTTCATTGTTAGGAAGGTGGTAGTAGGGTGGGAGACCACCTTTTCTTCTTGGAGACCACCTTTTCTTGGTCGGCTGGTTTTTCTTGTCAGGTAGGTGGTCTCCCTCACTTTTGAGCCACCATTTCAGGTCTCCCATACCACCACTGAATTGCATTCACCTGGGAGACCACCAATATGGGTAGGCCGACCACCTTTGTTGATTGAACCTTTTGACCCCTTAGTCTCCCTCACTTTTCAGCCACATTTTCGGGTCTCCCATATTACCACTGTGTTCCATTCACCTGGGAGACCACCAATATGGGTAGGCCGACCACCTTTTCAACTTGATCCTTTTGACCCCTGGTCGGCCGACCAGGGCAAGTGGTCGCCCGACTACTTGAACTGGTCGGCCATTTATCTTATTTTTTGTCTCCCTGAGTGCAATATAGTTGTGCCAGCTAGGAGGCATTTGCCCCATTCTCCGAGATTTAACCCTCTTGTTTAGGCTTCTTAAGGAAGCTTTGGCCCTTTTTGCTTAGCTTCTAAGAGAAGCTTGACCTTTTTTCAAGCTTCTTGAGGAAGCTTGACCCCTTTGGTCTAGCATCCTCAAGAAGCTTGACCCTTTTGGTTTAGCTTCTTTTAGAAGCTTGGTCCTTTTGCTTGAGGCTTCTCCAAGAAGCCTTGGACCTCTTCTCCTATAAGAGAGGCCCTTCTCTTCATTTGCAAGGGTTGAACATTTTTTGTTAAGGCATTTGCATACACCTCTCCATATCTCTCTACTTCAAGCTCAAATACTCCATTATTCTTGGCCATTTACACTACACCTCTAAGAACAACACCTCCACTACCATCCTAAGTACCTTGGAGCTGTTTTCTAGAGGTTGAGAGCTCACTTTCTTGGTCCAGAGCTTGCTGCATTGCTGTGCTACAAGGGTAAGTCACCATTTTCCTCTTTGTAGCTTTATTTTGCTTCATTCTTTAGCCTTATTTTCAGCCATTTTTGGACTTCATCATAAACTAAAAAAAGTCCTATTTTCAGCTTCTCTTTAAGTTTGATTAAAGTCATTTTTCTGTTGGGGGTCATCTACCCCCTTGCATGCTTCATTTCCTCATGTTTTGAGTTTTGCATTAGAGCATTCGTGTTGGCCTTGGTTTGGCCTTTTAGCCACTGAAATCCAATGGAATTTCAGTGGCTAACATGTGTCTTTGAGCCTCAAAATCAGAGAGGAGTGACCCTCTCCCCCCTTGTTCTCTTTGCTAGTTTTGTTGGCCTTACAAAGGAGCCCCTATTTGCATGTTTCAAAGCCATGCTCCAAGCCATTTTTGATGAGTTTTGTGACCTGTATGAACTCTTTCCAGAGCCCTTTTTTCCATATTAAGTGTCTATTATGCATGTGTAGAGTAACCTTCTTCAAGGCCTTTCAAAGGGGCTTTCACTTGCATGCTTCCTAGACTAATTTCAGGACCTTTTTGGTGGGTTTTAGGACCCTCATAACCTCTGTCCAGAGGTTGTTTTACCATTTTGTGTGTCTGTCATATATGTGTAGAACAACCCCTTGCATGGCCCTTCAAAGGAGCCTATCATTCTTGCATGAATTAACTGAGTTTCAGTGGGTTTTTGGGCATATTTTGGTATGGCATACTTCTGTTTTTGGCTGGTTTGGTGAGCTCTCATATGCTTCATATAGTTGTAGTACAACTCATGGTTCACTAGCTTTCTTTGCATGCTTTGTTGACCCTTGATTCTAGCACATTTTGACTATGCCTTAAACTGATTTTGTGCATATTTTGGACTGCCCTAGCTCTATTTTTGGGTCTCATGGTCAAATGATGCTTGTTTTGTATGCTTGTAGTTCAATATCCATGCTTAGCCTTGAGTTTCGAGGTCCATTACATGTATATACTGAGGCATTTTCTTATTTTGGGGCCATTATACATCATATTTTAGAGCTTATGCGAATGCCATAATCTTATGTTTTATACTCTTTAAATGCGTTTGAGAGTCGGGCTTGTATGCCTCATTTACCGACCATTGAATGAGCTCCATTTCTTTGCATTCTGAGCCATCATTTTAGGCCATTTCCCCACTGTTTCAGACCTGCCTAGGGTCTGTTTGGGATTGGTTTTGCCATTTGTGCATTGCTTTGTGTACCTCTAGTGTAACGCACTTCACTAGTTTTGGTATTTGGGCCATCTAGCTTGCATTGTGTGACATATTTTCATGATTCGAGATCATTGTGCATCACATTTCAGAGCTGTATCATATGCCATCCTATGCCATATTTCATTCCTTGCCATGCCTTGTTAGAGTTGCATGTTGTGCCTTACGATCGGTCCTTTGCATTCATGCATGTTTGCATGTATTTCGGTTGTCTCATTTTCATCATTTGGCCACTGATGTGAGTGTGGCTGAGGTCCACTCATATTGGTGTGAGTCCATCGTACATTGTGTATGCCATTTTAGTCCATAGCATTGTGTATGACATGTTATGTCACGTGCATTGTGTATGCCATTTTAGTCCATAGCATTGCATATGCTAGGTTGTATGTTAGTCGCATTGTGTATGCCATCTCATTTGCATTGTGTTTGGGATAGGAGTTAACCCTAGCATGGGAAACGAGGGACGTTTCGTACTCAAAGTGACGAAACGTGTCTCAAATCTCGGTCGCCGACACTCCGGATTAACCATGATGGAGTCTAGGCCTTGTTGTGTTTATATGTGCATTCATTTCACATCGAATCGTGCAATTCGACTTCTCGGCCATCATGCATCGAGATGCGTGATTGGTGGCACGAGGATCGAGGTGTGCATATAAATGTGAAAATACTTTGCCATGCCCCTTTCTTGCTCTCTGTTGCAACAAACTAGAAATCAGCAACCTTCTAGAGCTTTGCACAGCATTCTGGAATTAATTGCAAACAGAGGCAAATCGGGGCATTGCAAGGAATTTTCCGACAAAGCGACCCGAGCACGCATGCATCTTTCATCATTCGGAACAAGAGCTGAGGCAGTCCATTTTATAGCTTGCACGCTAATTTATTTACTTTCCTAGTTAATTTGTTAATTAATTAGGGTTTTGTAATATTTAATTATTTATTCAGATTGTAATTATTTATTTGGACTGTAATTATTTATTCGGACTGTATTATTTATTCGGACCCTCCGAGCGAGGGCACAATTGTAATAAGTGTGCGTGTGTGTGATGTATATCTTCCAACCCCACGTCTTTCTCCCTTTTATTTACCAGCTTATGATGGTTAGTTTAGGACATGTTTCAATTAGCATACTTATGCTTGCATGTTTGCATCCATTCATCTGTCTTGCATGCACCGAGCTCGGCGCATCATACTAACTGCATTGTATCTCAATTCCAAGTTGAATACATGTTAGTTGTAGCATCATCACATGCCATCTTAGAATAGTCGAGCCTATCTTAGTTATATTTTTGCGTGTGATGCGTTAGCCATCTTAACATGAGCTAGGATCATGCATTTGATTACTAACTAGCTTTTGTTTTGGCTCGGAGTACTAGGTAAGCTTTTTTTGCTTTAGCATCTTGCATTCGTGTGAGTGTTACCATGATAGCATGCTTACCACGAGTCTATCTGTTTATGTGATATAACTGCCTGAATGCCTGTGGGTAAAGGTTAGATTATCTGAATTGGAACAATTTATTGATTGCGAGTTTTAAGCCCACTAGATAGTGGCAAATTATCATGTTTTCTAAGCCCACCTGAGGGTGGCAAATTGTAGACGTCCCCGAACGCCCCGGGAGGGATGAGTCCCGTTCTGTTCATTTTGGGCTCACTACAGTTCGGACTCAAATTTGTCACGGTTCGTAATCTGAACCAAAGAGTCCAAATCCGGCAAATCGTTTTGAGAAACCAGATTTTTAGAAAAGAAGTGCCAAACATGGACTGCTTTGCCAGATACAGAGTCGCCACCTAAATATTTTATTTTTGGGGAAATTAAGGAAACCCTGACTCGTTTGCCTAAGGCCACGTGTCCGCCATTACCAAAGTTGCCTCGGCTCGGGAACTTGGGTACGATTGGGGAAGGTCTCTTCGTGAGCACCCTCGCTCACGCGATCAAAGATCAGCCTTTACTAACCATGATATCTAGTTTTTAAAACACTATGCATTCTTATTTCGGTTATTAGCCTAGATTTACTATGTGATGCGCACAGCATACAAGTATAGACTAGATCGCCTGAATTGGAACAAAACATTTCATGTTTGTTTTTGAAAGATGGTTTGCTACCCGCAGGTAGGCTTAAAATGCAGATTTTGCCACCCTCAGGTGGACTTAGAAAATATGGTTTTGCCACTATCTAGTGGGCTTAAAACTCACAGTTGATGATTTGTCCCAATCCAAATAACCCAACCTTCACCCACAAGCATTCAGGTAGTTATATCACATAAGCAAATAGCCTCATGGTAAGCATGCTATCATGGCAGTCACTCACACACATGCAAGGATGCTAAAGCATAAAAACTTACCGAGTACTCCAAGTCAAAACAGAAGCTATGTTAGAAATCCATGCATGATCCTAACTATACAGAAATGCCTAATGCAACACATGCAGGAATGCAACTAAGATAGGCTCGGCTATTCTAAACATGGCATATGGAATGCTACAGCTAACATGTATTCAACTCGGAATTGAAATACAATGCAGTGAGTCTGATGCGCCGAGCCCGGTGCATGCAAAACAGATGAATGAATGCAAACATGCTATCATACTGTATGCTAATTGAAACATGCCCTATTCTAACCATCATAAGCTGGTAAATAAAAGGGAGAAAGATGTGGGGTTAGAAGACATACATCACACGCACGCACACTTATTACAATTGTGCCCTCGCTTGGAGGGTCCAAATAATATACAGTCCCAAATGAATAATTACAGTCCGAATAAATACAAAATCCTAATTAATTAACAAATTAATCTAGGAAAGCAGTAAATTAGCATGCAAGCTAGGGACTGCCTCAACTCTGCTCCGGATGATGAATGATGCATGTTCGGGTTGCCTTGCGCGGAAATCCATTGCGATGCCCCAATTAGCCTCTGTTTACCATTAAGCCGAAAATATTGCGTGAAGCCCCAAAAGATTGCCAATTTTTGATTTGCTGCAATGGAGAGTAAGAAAGGGGCATGACAATGTATTTTCACATATGTATGCTTGACTACTCTTTAGGGAGCGTAGCCCTCGATCCTTGTGTCACCAATCGCACATCTCGATGCATGATGGCCGAGGAGTTGATTTGCATGACTCAATATGAAATGAATGCACATGAAAACACAACAAGGCCTAAACTCCATCATGGATAATCCGGAGTGTCGGTGACTGGGAATTGAGACACGTTCCGTCACTCAAAGTACGAAACGTCTCTTGTTTTCCGTGCTCGGGCTAACTCATATCCCAAACACAATGCAAATGAGATGGCATGCACTATGCAACTAATATACAACCTAGCATACACAATGCTATGAAATGGCATACACAATGCACGATGTAACATGGCATACACGATGCTCTAACATACAACCTAGCATACGCAATACTATGAATTAAAATGGCATACACAATGCATAATGGATTTACACCAACATGAGTGGACCTCAGCCTCACTCACATTAGTGGCCATAAGATGAAAATGAGATACTCGAGATATGTGCACACATGCACGCAAACCGAGGACCGATCCTAAGGCACGAATGCCACTCTAACAAGGCATGGCAAGGCATGGCAAGGCATGAAATATGGCATATAAACATGCAAGTTCCAGCACTGAAATGTGATGCAAAATGATCCCGAAATATGGAAACATGGCACCCAATGCATGGAATGGTCCCGAAACACAAAACTAGGCACATGTATTGACCTATAGCTATACAAAGCATGCATTATTTGATTATGAAGCACAAAGACAGAACCAAGGAAGTCCTAAAACATGAACATTTCTAGTTCAAAGCATGGCCAAAAGATGCTAGCAAGATGGACTAAAATAGCATGCAACTTTGACTAGCAAACGTGGGTTACATGGCATGTACATGAAGCAGGTGAGAAATCATCAAACCAACAAAAATCAGTGAACAAAACATGCCAAAATATGCCCAAATAAACATGGAAATGCAGCCAACACATGCACAAATGAGGGGCTCCTTTGGAAGGGCATACAATGGGTTATTAAGCACATGCATCAAGGACACTTGGCATGGAAAAATTAACTCTGGAAATCAAATATGATAGCCCTAAAACTCATCAAATTGGCCCTGAAATCAGTCAACAAAGCATGCAAGATAGGGCCTCTTTGGAAGGCCAAAAAGACCATCAAGCAAAACAAGGAGAGAGGGGGTCACCCCCCTCTGATTTTGGCCTTCAAGAACACACCTAAGCCACTGAAAATCCATTGGATTTCAGTGGCTAAGAGGCCAAACCATGGCCATTGCAAGTGCTCTAATGCATAGCCCTAATCATGAAAGAATGAAGCATGCATAGGGGGAAGATGACTCCAAACAGAGAATAGACCTTAATAAAACATGAAGATGATTCCAAAACAAGACTTTTTTCAGTTTAGGTCGAGGTCCAAAAAGGCTCACAAATAAGGCTAATGTACCATGCAAAAACAACCCTGAAAGAGAGATTGAACAAACAGGGTAGCAAAAGGCCTCAAAAAGGAAAGATCCCTTCAAAAAAGTTGAAGAGGGGCTCAAAAAAAAGATAATTTACAGTTTATGGAAAATCTCAAATATGCTCACAAGTAAGGCTAAAATATGATGCAAAAATAGCCCCAAAAGAGAGATAGAGAGCAAGAGGCAGTAACTGGCCTCAAACAGCAAAGAGCCCTTCAATAAAGTTGAATAAAGGCTCAAAATAAGGTACTTTTCAGTTTGGATCGAAGCCCAAAAATTCTTACAAACAGGACTAATATATCATGCAAGAAATAGCCCTAAAAGAGAGATAAAGGGAAAGAGGTAGCAGATGGCTTCAAACAGAAAAAATTCCTTAATCAAACATGAATATTAGCTCAAAATAAGATTGTTTCCAGTTTGGGTTAGAGCCCAAAAATGTAAGAAAAGGGGGCTAAGATATAGAACAAAATAGTGCAAAAATGGGGAGAATAAGAGCTTACCCTTGTAGCACAACTTTCCAGCAGCTTCTGGTCCAAGATTTTGAGCTTTCAACCTCTGCAAATGGCCTCCAAGTTGCTGGAATGGAGTGTGGAGGTGGTAGGCTATGAGGTGTAGGGTGAAATGGCCAAGAACCAAGGTGTTTGGAGGTTTGGATGAGGAAGATATAAAGTTGTATGTATAATGGTGCCTCAGCTGGTTATATAGAGGGAGAGGAGTGAAACAAAAGAGGGGAAAACAAATTCAAATTTCCCTCCCAAAAGGGCAGACCCTCGGGCAGGGGTCTGGTGCAAAACAGCTGGCACAACTGGAATGTACCAGGAGAGAGAAGTTTGGCAGGCCAGGTTCAAGAGGTTCAGGTGGCCGGCTGGCCACCTACCCTGGCCGGCCGACTAGGTGCAAAAGGTCCAAGAAAAATTAGTTGCCGGCCACCCTAAAAAGGTGGCCTCCCAGGTGAGTGCAACACAGTTATGTGGAGAAAAACTAGAAAATGTAACCCAAGAGAGAGAAAAACCAACTTTTTAGAGGGGTTCAAAAGGGTCAAGGACAATTGTTGGCTGGCCTACCCATATTGGTGGCCTCCCAGGTGTGTACAACACAATGATGTGATGGAAAGTTAGAAAAAGTGGCCTGGGAATGGGAAAAGTCAACTTTCTAGTGAAGAAAACGGGCGATGAAGAGTGATGAAGGAATAAAGCTGGTTTTTCAGAAAAATTGCTGGCCTCCCACCCTTCTACAACCTTCCTAACAATGAAAATAAGGCCTCCGCCAAAAATGAACCCAAACCGATGCAAAATGAAGGTCCGGGGGCCAAAACGCGTAGTTTGGGGCCCCGAAATCTGACTATTAAGCACCGGAGGTGGCGTTCGACCACGAAGTTGGTCTCTCGGGCCACAATGTCCCTCAAAAGGGAGGAAACAAGGTGTATGCCAAAAACTGGAGCAATCGGAGGTAGTTAAGCGGTCCCAAACCGAGGTACACGGCCGACGGCTCCGAAGACCGGGAACCGGGCTCCAAACGGGAAAAATAGCCTACGACCACGAAATGTAGCTTACGACCACTGAGAGATGATCTACGAGACCTCTCCCTCCCTTCAGGAAGAGAAAACAAAGAAAACAGGGCCTGGTTCGTAAACTGAGGCAAAACACAAAAGAGTCTGGAAGTCCGAAGGCAAGGCTCGCAGCTGAGATTCCGCAACTTCAGAACGAGCACAATATGCAACATCACCGAGCGCTCAGTTGGTGACATCTGAGTCTTAAGGTCGGTCAAAAATGGGGTGTCCACACAAATCCACATTTTAGCCTACTTACGAGTAGCAAACCGCTTTAAAAAACTAACATGAGATGTTTTGTTCCAATTCAGGCGATTCGGTCTATATTTGTATGCTGTGTGCATCACGTAGTAAATCTAGGCTAATAACCAGAATAAGAGCACATAATGTTTTCAAAACTCGATATCATGGTTAGTAGAGACCGATCTTTGATCGGACGAGCGGGGGTGCTCACGAAGTGACCTTCCCCAATCGTACCCTAGTTCCCGAGCCGAGGCAACTTTGGTGATGACGGACACGTGGCCTTAGGCAACGAGTCAGGGTTTCCTAAATTCCCCTAAAATAAATATTTAGGTGGCGACTCTGTATCTGGCAAAGCAGTCCATGTTTGGCACTTCTTTCAAAAAAATCTATTTTCAAAAACAATTTTCCGGATTTGGACTCTTTGATGATTCATCGGTCTTGCATTGCACTCTGCGAGATTAGATACAGGACCGTGACATTGAGTCTTGAATTGTAGTGAGTCCAATGAACAAAATGGGAGATTCCCTCCTGGGATGTTCGGGGATGTCTGCGGGTCGACCCCTGGTGTGGTGGTGTCACGATCTAAACCCACTCCTATAGGTTTAGCGTCGTAACCGCCTAGTAATCCTTGGATTACCAAAGGCCACCGAATAAAATAACATATAATTAGGGGTTGCGAAATCAAATATATGAATATACGTAGTCCATTGAGCTGTGTTGACATACGTGGGACTGAAATTTAAAACTTGTATAAAATATATACATATATGACGTCATATCCACATAAGTCTTGCAACACCATACAAGGTGTGCGGATGAATAAAAACGAAAGAAAATGTTCTCTACAAGACAAACACTAAGTATGGTCCACAAAACTTGACTTCTTAAATAGGAACCTCCTCAGGAAGTATGGTAGCTGGCTGACCCAAAACTCTCCAGGCAACAGCTTAGGCCTGGTCACGTGCCTGCTCACCTACATACATAATATAGATAGTGAGCGAAAGCCTAGTGAATAATAACAAAGTAAAAAGGTTTAATGAATAATGACCCATGCCAAATTTAGAAATCAGAATTCAAATGAGCAACAGGTTCATGTTCTTGAAACAGATTCATATTCTTGTTTATATCATAAACAGAAATCCAAATTCATGCTTGATTATACGTGGTACATCTAATAGCGTTAACAGATCAAATATAGAGCATTCGGGGTCATACTTGTCAGTTCCATAGAGGAACCTCCAGAATCGGGAACTTGTAACACGCTTGAGCCACGGTATTGCTACCTCCGGGCAAGGCCATGAGACCATGGTATTATTACCCCCGGGCAAGGGCCATTATACTTGTTAGCTCTATAAAGGAACCTCCGATATCAGGTAACAGCTAACAGATATCACATGACGCTAGGGATACCACGAATACACATCAGAAATTGGGTAATCATTCATTCATACAAACATAGCATTTCAGAATACTGATCATGTCATATCATCGAAAAATAATTAAAGTTAAACATAACTTTATAGAGTTATTACTCACTGATGGCTCCAGAGTTGGCAGACAAAACAGGCAAATGAAATAGCTCACGACGCGTGACCTACACAAACATGACAAATACATACTTGAAACACACACCCGAATAATCCTTAACTCATTTTGTTTCTTTCTCAGTGTGTTTCTAACCTTTATCCTCATTATTACGTTTTAGTCTTAGCCTAGGAATGCCGAAGATGCAATGAGGATGCAAAAAGGTACTTGATAACACTCAGACAAATAAGCTAAAAATAGGGGCCTCGCTCAAACGAAGGTTCAAACATGTAAGCGGTCGCTTGAGCGCAACTTCCTTCGCTCGAGCGGTCTATAAACTCTACAAAATTATTGGTTGTGTGATTTTTCAGTGTGAGACTGAGGTCTTCACTTGAGCACAACTCTAGGTCGCTTGAGCGGTCTGCAAAACATGTGAACGTTTGGGAGCATGTATTTCATGCTTGAGCCAACTTTTGGTCGCTTGAGCGGGGGTGCAAAAGCAAAGGTGGTCGCTCAAGGGTAGGATCGGTCGTTTGAGCGGAGAGGTCGAATTTTGAAATTTTCAAATTACACTCCCAAGTCCGAAACTCAAATTCAAAGCTACAATTCACATTCTTTTGGGCCTAAAACTTAAGGAAACTTGTGTAAACTTGGGAAACATCATGAATTCAAAACCATTTTGCAAAATTAAGCCCAGAAGCTTTGTCAATTATTCAAAACTCAAACTTAAGCCCATATTGTACTCCTAAGTCCAAAACTCAAATTCAAAGCTACAATTCACATCCTTTTGGGCCGAAAACTTAAGGAAACTTGGGAAACATCATGAATTCAAAACCATCTTGCAAAAATTAAGCCCAAAAGCTTTGTCAATTATTCAAAACTCAAACTTGAAATTGTGAAAACATTTAATGCATGTAAAGATACAAGTTCAAATCTTCCAAAACATGATGAATTCTCAAAACTATAGAGGACTTGGTGCATGTATGTGAGAATTCTTAACAATTAAACTCAAAATGCAAAAAAATGTGCTTGCATGCATGAATCTTGCTTAATTCCCACATCTAAGTTTCATTCTTGTGTTTAAACTTCCAATTCTCTTGAATTCATTCTCTTTTTGTCACAATCCTATCGTTTAAAGGTTAGATTCATACCTAGGCTTTCTAATTTAGGCTCTATAGGCTTGATTCAAGTTTAATCCTTTAATTCCTAGCAATTCCTTTAGCTTAAGCTTAATTCTCCTCCAACTTGACTCTAATCTCACTCTTCTCACCCTCCCTCTCGTTTGATATAACAAAATGAAGAAAAGAGGTGAGTTGAGGCTCATATAGGAGCCTTATATAGGCTCAATTAAAAGTTGGCTAATTAACTCTAATTAAGCTAAGCAGTGGCTATTAATTATTCTAATTAATTCGTTCTGAATCGAATTCCAATTAAACCTATCATAAAATTCTAAAAATCCCAAAGAACATATAACTTGAGTCAATTTTGTGTTCGGATGTCGATAAGGCTTTCAATTCGTAGAATCAACAAAAACTCAAACAGATATTTCTACGATGGACAGAGATAAACATAAATAATGTAACACACATGCAATTAATTCACAATTTCATCTTAGTCATGTATTAAGCATTCTTAATCATGGTTTAACGGGTAGTTATAGGTCGGGGTTGTTACAATCTTCCCTCCTTAAAGAGTCTGGTTCTCCAAACTCGAAGTACCTTCATTTTGAAAGAATATCGGATCCAGAGGAAATAAATTTGGGTATTCCTTCATCATATCTTCTTCTGTCTCCCAAGTTCCATAAGTCCCTTGTGGTTCTACCAATCCACATTCACTAACGAAATTTCCTTGTTTCTCAATCTTTTGATTCGGCAGTTCACAATCTGTATTGGCCTTTCTTTGTACGTGTAATCATCCTTCAAAAGAACATGTGTTGGCTTAATATCATGGTGTAGATCCCGTAAATATTCCCGAAGCATGGAAACATGAAAAACATTATGCATATGTTCCATGATCGGCGGTAAAGCTACCCAATACGTCACTAGATTTGTCTTTTCAAGGATTTTATATGGTCCAACATATCTCGATGCCAACTTGCCTTTCACTCCAAATCGTGTCTGGCCTTTCATTGGGGTTACTTTTATGAATACGTGATCCCGAACTTCATATTCTCGCTCTCTTCTTCTGACACCCGCATAACTCTTTTGGCTACTTTGTGCAGTTTTCAATCTTTGTTAAATCAATTTGACATTTTCTATCGTTTTTTGCACAAGTTCCGGTCCCAACAAAGGTTTGTCTCCTACCTCGGCCTAACAGACCAGAGAGCGGCATTTCCTACCATACAACGCTTTATAAGAAGCCATACCAATACTTGAATGATAATTGTTGTTATACACAAATTCAGCTAATGGTAGGTAGGTCTCTCAATTTCTTTGAAAGTCTAACACACACATCCTAAGCATATCTTCTAAGGTTTGTATCGTTCTTTCTGATTGACCGTCTGTTTGTGGGTGATATGCACTGCTCAGTCTTAACTCAGTTCCCATAGCTTGTTGTAGACTCTGCTAGAATCGTAAAGTGAACTTAGGATCCCTGTCAAACACTATGGAAACTGGAACTCCAAGCAATTTCACAGTCTCATTGACATATAGGTTAGCCAGCTTATTCGTATTATACAAAGATTTGACAGGCAAAAAATGGGTAGGTTTAGTTAGGCGATCAACAATGACCCAAATAGTATCCATACCTCGAAAGGAGCGAGGCAGTCCAACAATGAAGTCCATCGTAATGTGCTCCCATTTCCATTTCGGTATTGGAAGCGGCTGAAGTAATCTAACGGGTCATTGATGTTCAACTTTAACTTGTTGGCAAAACAAACACTTAGCCACAAAATCGACAATGCTTTTCTTTGTTCGAAGCCACCAGAAGTTCTGTTTCAAGTCATGATACATCTTTGTGTTTCCCGGATGCACAACAAATTTTGAATTGTGAGCTTCAGTCATGATGCGTTTCCTCAAGTCAAAATAATCCAGCACACAAAGGTGATTTTGAAATCTTAACACATTATTGTCAAACACAAATCTCAGTCTCGGTTTTGAGCCAATCTCATCAACAATGTTCTTCAAGAACTTATCTTCACATTGTTTCTCTTTAATCTCTTTGATGATTGTAGGTTGAGCAGAAATGGTGGCTAAGATCCCACTGTAGACACCTCATTTTTGACCGCCCTTAAGACTTGGCCGCTACTGATTGCTTACTTGATAGTGCAAGCTATCTTGTGCAAAAGTTTGATTTCTTCGGCAAGGAGAGCGTCAAATCCCAAACCTCACACCCCTTTTTGGACCAAAGCCTTTTGACTAAAATGATTTTAGACTTTAAGACCCTCTCTTTTAAAACATTTTTGAAAGAAGTTTCTACGATGTTCTGAGGCTCGCATTTCGTTAAATGTTATGCTTTTCGGTAAACTGAGCAAAGAAAAAGTGGAAATGCATGAAAGAGAGGTGAAATTTTTGAAAAATCTTCCAAAACACCTTGGTTAGAGGTTTGGAGTTGAAGAAAATTGGAAGGGAGAGAAGAAACCAAGTTGGGGGAAGAAGTTGGGCATGAACCGTTAAGAGAGAGTTGAGCATCTGTTTGCACACTTGGATTTCAGCTATGAGGCCACCACCATTGGAAATTGGACTTCCGAGGCTTCATTTTACACTCAAGAATCTCCTCAAGCCGAGGCCAGATGAAGGAGATATGGCTGGTTGAAGTTAGACTTCAATCCGGTTGGACCGAAATTGAGCAGTCTTCACTAAAATAGGCATATCTCTTATCATACTTGGAATTTTGATGTGAGGCTTCCACCATTGGAAATAAGACTTCCGGGGCTACAATTTAGACTCAAGAATGACCCGAAAAAGGAGTCTAGACAAAGGAGATATGCCTGTTTGAAGTTGGGGCTACGAAATAGTTTTTGCTGTCGGCCACTGGGGGAGTGCGCCGGCCACAAATGGAGTTTGCTGGCTATAGGTCGGCTAGAGGTGACCCTTTTCGGCCACCATTAGTGGTTGGTAGGCCACCAATGGTGGCTGGTAGGCCACAAGTGTCCAAAAAGCTCAAAATTTGTAGATATTTCTCCTCCAGCTGTTCTACACTATGCCAATTGTCCTGTATTCAGATATTTTCAACCAAGGCTCTCTTTTTTCTATATATAGAGGCCATATCTCTCATATTGCAAGGTTATCAAATTTTGGGAGCCTCTCTCTCTAAAAATCCTCTCTCTCTACAATTCTCTCTCTCTAGATTTCTCTTTCTCTTTCATTTTGTGCATAGAAATAGAGAGACACTTCTCCTTTGCCTAGACATCCTTGATCAAAGTTGCTTATCTTTGGACTGAGATTCCTTGGGACCTTATTGGAGCTTGAGAAGGTGATTTTAGCTCAGATTTGTGCCTATTTTGTGCTTTGGCTCCAAGAGGTATATTGCTTGCTTTGCTAGCTTGCTTTGAACACTTGCTTCACCATCTTTTGTATTGTTTTTGGTTTGGTTTTCAACTACAAAAACCTCTATTTTTTAGTTCTAAAAATGGTGGTTTAAGGCTTTTTTGAGTTAGGGGGTTGTCTCCCCTTTTTGCTCCTTGGCTTGTGAAGCTTTTTGTGCCATTTCTTACCACCTTTAAATCAAACTTTTTAGCCTTTTTAACCATTGAAATTCAGAGTTATTTCAGTGGTAAAAATCAACTTTGAAGTCCAAAATAGGAGGGGTTAGCCTCCCCTCCTTGTGTCTTGCTTCCATGCCTAGGTTACTTCACATGTTAGCTTGATTTTCTAGCTTAACGTAGCTTATTCTAAGCATGTTTTAGCCACTGTTTTGACTGGTTTTAACTCTGTTTTGGGCTGCTTTGGTCATATGAGTCTTGTTTTGTATAGTTGTAGTGCAAATGGCTTCACTAGCTTGGCATTTTAGGCCTCTAAACATGTTTTGCTTTGAATGATTGCATGTTGTAATGACTTTTAACATGTAATTTCAGTATATTTAGCTCTGTCACATACTCATTTATTTCATTCTTTCATTGCTTTTTGAGAGTTGTGTCTTGAGTCTTGTGAGCTAACATGTGAGCATGCTTTTCTAGCACTTTGTACCCCAATCTCAGCATGTTTTAGCCACTGTTTTGGCATATTTTAACTTTGTCTAGAGTTGGTTTAGTCAGTTGAGGCTTGCATTGCATGGCTATAGTGTTGTGATCTTCACTAGCTTAATGCTTTAGGCTCTTAAGCATGTATTGCATGAGTTGCTTGCATGATTTAGTATTATTTTGCATATAATCTCAGCATCATAATCTCTATCACATTTTCATTTGTCTCACTTTCAATCGTTTTTGAGAGTTGTTTCAAGTTTGGAATCCTTTAAGCTTGAGATGGAGTTTATGCTTAAAGGTTTTAATCCCCTTTTGGGGGTTTCTACTAACCAACGACATGATCTCTCTCATGTCTTAAATCATTCATTGGTTGACACTTCTTTCTCTTTAGAAGACTCTCACCTTGGACTTAATCGATTAAAGGACTAATTGGTAATGTAAAATGAGTAATCAAAATGAGCAAAGTAAAAGAGGCAAGATTAAGCATCTTTGTGTTGCATTACATGTGTTCGGATCGGACGTTAATCTGAACACAAGAAAAATGGGACGTTTCATACTCAAAGTGATGGAAACGTGCCACTTTTCTTAGTCATAATCACCGTCACCCTTGATCATGCATGATAGGCTGGTGGTTGTTTTGGTCTTGTTTGTGCATTCATTGACCTTGTACAAGCTTGGTTCCCTAGCCATCATGCATTGAAAATGCTTGGTTGATGGCTTGAGAGCCAAGAGCTACACTTCTTTGAGCTTGAGACATGATAAAGAGGGTAGCAGTACATACATTTCTTGAAAATGCTTTGTTTTTCCTCTGTTGCTCTCTGTTACAGCAAAAATAGAAGTCCAGAAAATGGGGGTGGCCGACTAGCCACTTGCAGTAGTCGACCGGCCATTTAAACTAGCCGATCGCCCAGTTAAGGTAGCCGACAGCCACTTTTTGTGGCCGACCGGCCACCAGTGAATTTTTGTGCAAGTGTGTTCTTGTGTTGGAGCAGAGGCAATCTGAAAGTTGGTACAATTTTCGGTGATTAAATGAGTGCAAACAGAGGCATTCGATGACAAGGCAAGAGCATTTTCGGGAGGAAGCAACCGAGCATGCATGCATCCCTCGTTCCTCGAGGCCGTTTAAATGCTTTTTTAGTTAGTTGTAGCTAATTAATACAAGTGTTGTAATTAAATTAGTTTAATTCATTTTGTAATATTTAGCTAGCTTAGAATAGTTAGTTTACTTATTTCAATTGTTGTAATAATTAATTAGCTAGAATAGTTAATTAGTTTCGTTTTATAATAATTAGCTTAACTTAGTGTAACTTAGCTTATTCATTTGGACCCTCCTTCGAGAGGGCATAATATTGTAATAAGTGTGCGTGCGTGTATGCATGTCTTCCAACCTCACGTATTTCTCCCTTTTATTTATCCGCTTTTGATGGTTAAATTAGGGACACGTTTTGATTAGCATACCTTATGCTTGCATGTTTGCATCCATTCATTTGTCTTGCATGCACCAAGACTCGGCGCATCTTTCAAACTACATCGCAATTTCAATACACTTCTTTGAATACGTGTTTAAAAGTATGTTATCAAATTGAATCAAGTCATATGCCATATTAGTAGCCGAGCCTATTAATTTCATATTGCATGTGTTACATTAGACATTGTTAACATAGTTAGGATCATGCATCTTTTTAACTAGCTTTTGTTTTGGCTTGGAGTACTCGATAAGCATTTATGCTTTAGCATACTTTGCATGAGTGTGATTGCCATATTGCCATGATTAGCATGCTTGCCATGAGGCTATATGCTTAAATGATTAAACTGCATGAATGCCTGTGGATGAAGGCTTTGTTGCTTGAATTGGAACAATTCGACGAATGTGAGTTTTAAGCCCACTTTGCGAAGTGGAAAATCATGTTTTAAGCCCACTTGAGGTGGGAAATCTGCGTTTTAGCCCACTTGAGGGTGGCAATTTCAAACCATTTTCGAAAACAAACACGAGTTGAATTTGTTCCAATTCTTGCGATTTAGTCTATACTTGCTTGTGTGCGTCACATAGTAAAGTTAGCTAATAGCCGGATAAGAACACATGAGGTTTATAAAACAACATATCATGATAGTAAAGGCCAATCTTTGATCGGGTGAGCGGGGGTGCTCATTTCAGGACCTTCACCTCTTGTACCCAAGTTCCCGAGCCGAGGCAACTTTGGTGATGACGGACACGTGGCCTTTGGCACAAGTCAGGGTTTCCTAGATTTCCCAAAAATAAAATATTTTGGTGGCGACTCTATAATCTGACAAAGCAGTCCAGTTTTGGCATTATTTGATTCAAAATCAATTTTTCAAAATGATTTTCCAGATTGGATTCTTTGGTATTTATCAGTTTCACATTGCACTTTGTGAGATTAGATTCAGAACCGTGACAGGAGTCCGAACTGTAGGACCAATTCGAGCTCTCCGAAAGGGGGCACAAAGAAAGTCGAGCTACACCCACCTTGTTCTTGCAATGCAATCTCAATTTTATTTTTCTCTAAGCCACATAATAACTCTCTCTGACTGGTGAGCAAACGTGACAAATTCCAGATTAACTTTCGATGTAAAGGATTTGCGACGGTATTGGATTTTCCCGGATGGTACAAAATCTACAGATTATAATCCTTAATCAATTCAAGCCATTGTCTCTATCTCATGTTCAGTTCCTTTTGAGTAAAGAAATATTTCAAGTTTTTGTGATCAGTGTGTACCTCACAAGTCACTTCATACAGATAATGGCGCCAAATCTTTTAATGTAAACACCACAGCTGCCAATTCAAGGTCATGAGTTGGGTAATTCTTTTCATGGGATTGAATTTGCCAAGAATCATATGCAATTACCTTCCCATTTTGCATTAACACGCACCCTAGACCCTTATTTGAAGCATTACTATAAATCTGAAATCCATCGGTTCCTTTAGGCAATGTCAGAATTAGTGCAGTTACTAGTCTAGTTTTCAGCTCTTGGAAGGCTGATTCCTTTTGATCTGTCTAATCATATGGTACATTTTTCTGGGTTAACTGTGTCTATGGCATGGCAAGCTAAGAGAAATCTCTCATAAATCGGTTGTAGTAGCTAGCAAGCCCCATAAAACTTTTGACTTCTGTCACATTTGTTGGTCTTGGCCAATTCACAATGGCTTCGATTTTTTGCGTGTCAATTGAGATACCCTCCTTGTTGATTACATGCCCCAGAAATGCTACACTGTCAAGCCAGAATTCACATTTGGACAATTTTGCATACAATTTCTTTTCTTTTAGAATCTGTAAAGTAGTTCTCAAATGATCCTCATGCTTTTCTCTACTTTTGGAGTAAATCAATATATCATCAATAAATACAACAATAAATTCATCAAGAAATTGTTTGAAAACCCTATTCATTAGGTCCATAAACACTGTAAGTGCATTTATTACCCCAAATGACATTACTAAAAACTTATAGTCCCCATATCTAGTTCTGAATACAGTTTTCTCTATGTCATCTGCTTTAACTTTTAGCTGGTGATACCCGGATCTAAGGTCTATCTTGGAGAATACTTGTGCCCCTTGAAGTTGGTCAAATAGATCATCTATTTGGGGAGCGAGTACTTGTTCTTGACAGTCACTTTATTCAACTCCCGATAGTCTATACATAGCCTTAAAGATTTGTCTTTTTTCTTAACAAATAGGACTGGAGCACCCCAAGGTGACATGCTCAGGTGGATAAACTTCTTGTCTATCAATTCTTGTAGTTGAGTTTTCAATTCTTTCAATTCAGAAGTGGACATTCTGTATGGGGTTTTAGAAATTGGTTATGTTCCGGGTACAACATCAATAGTAAACTCAATTTCTTTATCAATTAAATCCAGGCAATTCATTTGGAAATACGTTAGGAAATTCATTTACTACTGAGATGTTCTCTACAGTAGGACTATTAGAAGTCGCAGTCAAAACACAACATATATACCTCTCTACAGCCCTTCCTAAGTAGTTTCATAGCTTTCATAGCGGAAATCAAATATGGGGGAGGAACTACCCCATTCCCAGTAAATACAAATTCGGGTAAACCATGTGGACGAAACACAACAGTTTTATTCACATAGTCAATAGTCGTACAGTACTTCATTAACCAGTCCATACCCAATATGCAGTTAAAATGATCAATTCCCAAAGGCAATAAGTCAACATACAACATCACATCACCAATCATAATATCACATGCTGGATAAACATACGCACATACCATAGAACCCCCAGATGGCGTCGATACAGACAATAAATAATTCATGGGTTCTAAAGGACTAATTAACTTCTGAGAAAATGCATGTGATACAAACGAGTGTGTAGAACTAGAATCTATCAAGACATACGCATTTTGAACACAAATGAAAATTATACCTGACACCACATATTTGGTGTTTTGCACATCTCCAAGAACTAGTGCGAACACTCTCCCTTGCCTTAACATCTCATTTCCAGTGTTTCCTCTAGTATCAGTTCTAACATTTGACCTTGTTATAGAAGCAAATCTAGCTGAACTTGCTATAGGATAGTTAGCATTGTTGAATCTCAGCGGTAGGGGTGTAATCGAGCCAAGCCGAGTCGAGTTTATCATAAGTGGAACTCATGGAACACTTGAAGCAAGACTATAAATAGATATCACTTTGCCTTGAACAACATTGACTTAACATAAATAGAGTCCCACATCGGTCCATGACAAAAGAGTGCTCAAAGGTAATGCTTATAAAGGTGCCAAAGTTGAAGGTAATATATATATATATATATATATATATAATAGAAAAAATGGACATATATATAACAGAAAAATAAGTTTAATATTTTATTAATTATATTTATATTTATATTTATTTATATATTATATAATTATATAAATATTTTATTATATTATATATATATTTGTTAAGAGCTTAAAATTTAGAGCTCGGCTTCGGCTCGCTTGGCGGACAATCTCTAATCCTATGGCCAGTCTTGCCACATTGGAAACAAGCGCCAGATGCACGGTAACATGTGCCTTTATGCTTTCTTCCACATTCAGAACAAACCAGCATAGATCCACTGCTTTGACTTAAACTAATTGATGATCCCGTATTTTGCATTTTGTTTGTAAAGAATAAGCGGCCCTTCCGAAAATTGGATCCAGATCTTTTACCTCGTTATTCAGTGGTTATCGAGGCCTTACTTCGTTTCATATTTGCTAAGGTAGCTTCTGCCATCAATGCTCTGTCTAATACTTCCACATAAGTAGGCAACTTTAAGATGCCAACTCGATCAAACACTTTCAACGTCAAACCTCCTTCAAATTTTCGTGCCTTTTTGTAATTGGTATCCACCATGTGTGGAGCAAACCGGGCCCATTCAGTGAATCTAGTTTCATATTCAGCGTTTGCCCTGCTTGAGTTCCTAAATTTCTGATATTTTTTTGTCTCGAAAGCAATGAGGGAAATATTTATGTAGAAGATTTCCATGAATTGAGCCCATGTCATGTTTCCATTGTCATTTCAAATTAATAACCACTATCTCCGAGGATCATCTTTTAGGGTATTGTAGACGCGATCCCGGGAACTCTCCGATATCCATGCTGCGAGGGCGCGAAATCTCGTTTTGTTCTGAGCTACTATAGTTCGGACTCAATGTCACAGTTCTTAATCTGATCTTACAAAGTGCAATGTAAGATTGATAAATCACCAAAGAGTCGAAATCTGGCAAATCCTTTTGGAAAACTGATCTTTTATAAAGAAGTGTCAAACATGGACTGCTTTGCCAGATGCAGAGTCGCCACCTAAATATTTTATTTTGGGAGAATTTAGGAAACCCTGACTCGTGCTGAAGGCCACGTGTCCGTTATCACCAAAGTTGCCTCGGCTCGGGAACTTGGGTACGAGAGGGGAAGGTCATGCAATGAGCCCCCGCTCGCTCGATCAAAGATCAGCCTGTACTAAGCATGATATTTTGTTTTTGAAAACACATGTGCTCTTATTCCAGTTAATTAGCTAATCTTACTACGTGATGCGTACAGCATATAAGTATAGACTAGATCGTCTAATTTGGAACAAAACATTGCATGTTCGTTTGTGAAAATGATTTGAAGTTTGCTACTCGCAAGTAGGCTTAATCAGGGTTTTGATGAATTGTTCCAATTCAAACAATCCAACCTTCACCCACAAGCATTCAAGCAGTTATATCAAATAAGCAGTTAGCCTCATGGCAAGTATGCTTTCATGGCACTCAATAACACACATGCAGTATGCTAAAGCGTAAACACTCACAGTGTACTCCGAGCCAAAACAGAGAACTAGTTAGAAATCATACATGATCCTAGTTCATGTCAAAATGGCTAATGCAACACATGCGAAAATGTAACTCAGATAGATTCAGCTATTCTAAAATGTCATGTGAAATGTAACTTGGTACATGTATTCAAGTAAATGTATTGAAATACAATGCAGTTGATATGATGCGCCGAGCCCGGTGCATGCAAGACAGTTGAATGAATGCATGCATGCGAGCATAAGGTATGCTAAGGGCTGGTTTGGGGTGTTTGAAAAAAATGCAAAAAGCCAAAAAGTTATTACAAAAGCCAAAAAGTGATCATTATTCAAATATATATATATATATATAAATTCCCCAAAAAATGTACAAGCCAACATCATAGCTAAATGTGACACAGTGGTCTAAAGTGATGGTGAGTTTGAAAAGAGGGTGCATACAAAAATTACACAGCACGGTGCTGTTCAGCCCGTTTGGGCCCATTATAGGTCCTTTTTTGATAATTTGAACCGTTCAATGTGTAGAACTCGTCGAGTACTATTTGCTTATAAAAAATCATGTTGATCGGATATTGAAAACTATATGATCAAATCAGTTTTATATATAAAAAAAAAAGGACGGTGCACAAAGTAACGGTTGACAAAAAACTATTCCGATCAAATAGTTATCGATATCTAATCAACGTGATTTTCTATAGGTATATAATACTCAATGAGTTCTACACATTGAACGGTTCTGATTATCAAAATGGGACCCGTGGTGGGCCCCCACGGGCTGAACAACATCGTCCTGTGTAAACAGCACTGTAGGTAAGTTTTTTTTATCTCTTGCTGCCACCGTATTGTCTTCATGTACCATCACTGTCAATACATTTTTATATATGTAGGGGTAAAAACGTAATTTTGTTATTTTATATAATATTTTAATACACATTTTTTTCGTAAAAAGACAAAAAGTAATCCCAAACACCATCTTTTTTTCCTTTACTTTTTAGTCCAAAAAGTCAAAAAATGCACTTATTTAGGACACTCCAAACAACCCTTAAATGTAATATGCCCTAAAACTAACCATCATAAGCGGTTAAGTAAAAGGGAGAAATAAATGGAGGTTGGAAGACATGCATCGCATACACGCACGCTTATTGCAACAATACGCCCTCTCGCAGAAGGGACAGAATAAGAAGCTAACTAGCTAATCTAAGTTAATTAAACTAATTATTACAAGCCAACTAGTTAACTAACAAGCTAACTAATTATTACAAAACGAATAAGCAGCTAAACGCATTAACTACTTAAATACAAAACCAAAGCGTAAACTAGCTAAGCAAATTAGCTAAGTAAAGCAATAAAACAAGGTCCTTAGGGAAGAAGAGTGCATGCATGCCCGGTCACCTCGTTCAGAAATCCAACACAATGCCCCAACTTGCCTCTATTTGCAATTGTTCTCAGAACCTTGCACCAAGCTCCAGAAAGCTTAAACTCCACCATGGGAACCTGTGGGAGGGTGGCCGACCACCTAGGGATGCCACCAGCCATGGCCGACCACCTATCTTTGCTGTAAACTAGAAAAAGTGGTCGGCCAGCTAGTTTTTCTGGCTGGCCGACCAGTTGTTGCTGCTGAATTCCAGTTTGCTGCAACAGAGAGCAAGAAAGGGCATGGCAATGTATTTGCAAGGTATGTGTGCACAACCACCCTCCCTATCATGTCATGAACTCAAGGGAGTGCGGTTCTCGACCTTCGGGCCACCAATCGCGCATTTCAATGCATGATGGTCGAGATGCAAAGTTACACAACTCAATATAAAATGAATGCACAAGTAAACACATAGGGCCTAAAACTCTATCATGTATGATCAAGAGCGTCGGCAGCCGGGAATTAAGGCACGTTTCATCACTTCAAGTATGAAACGTCCATTTTTTCCCGTGTTTGGACTAACACCTATTCCAAACACAATGCAACACAAAACATGGCATGCTTAATGCGAATAACTACTTAGCATACTCAATGCAATGTGACATGATCAACTTAACAAAGCTAATGACATGCGAACAATGCTAATGCATGCATGCACAATGCAATGCTACAAGGGCAACTTAGCAATGTTAGGAACATGCATACTCAATGCAAGGAACAACTTGGCATGCACAATGCAAAGGACTACATAGCATACACAATGCGAAGTAAGATAAGCATGCAAGTGAACATGCTAAATGGACTTAAGCCAAAAGGGGTAGACCTTAATCATGCCCAAATCAGTGGCCATAATAATGAAACCAAGGCACCAAAGGCATATATAAGCATGCATGCCGATTGGCTCACCAATTAGGTTAAAGAGCACAACTCTCAAGAGTGCTCAAAGAATTACAAAAGTGGAAGTGTAACAACACTAAATGCACTGAAATTAGGTAAGAAATGATGCCAAATCATTCAAACAAAGCAAGTGAAGCATGCAAGAATCCTAAAGCATGAAAGCTAACAAAGAGGATTACTCTAGGGACATATAATACATGGCACAAATGCATGAACCAACCATGGACAGAGCTGAAATAGGTCAAAACATGGACCAAAACATGCTAAGATGGAGGCTCAAAGACCTAGGCATGCAAGCATACAAGCTAGGCTACAAGTAACGCAACAATGCACAATACTCAAAGGCATTCAAAGCATGAAAGAAGTGGGAACATGGTAGTCCTAAATGCTCTGAAATATCATGTTAAGTGATGCCAAATCATGTATACAACACAAATGAAGCATGCTATGATGCTCAAAGCTTGAAGCAAGCAAGAGCACTTGTACTATAGCTATACAAAACATGAAGCATAGAGCTAAGGCAATCCAAAATAGTCCTAGAACATGTCAAAATGAGTCTAAAACATGCATGGAAGGAAGCCAAAATATGCTAGCATGAGGGGCATAAGACATGATGCATACAAGGTAAATAAGGTGGATTACACTACACCTATTAAGACCAAGCATGGGATGAACTAACCAGCAAAAATCAGAGTTATATTATGGCATACTAAACCCCAAAAACACACTGAAATGATGGCTCGCAAGCTTAGGCATGAAGGCATACACAATGACTCATGTTAAGGCATAAAGGAACCAACCCTCCAACGCATTGAAAGAGTACAAAAATGCAAGTGCAAAACCATGAAACATGGACTGAAATCACATTATAAATGATGCCAAATCATTCAAATAGTCCAAGTAATGCATGCTAGTGGACTTGATGCACAAAGCTAGCAAGCTAGATTGAACCATGGCTATACAAAGCAAGTCATGCATGGCCAAAACAACCAAAATCAGAGCTAAAGCATGTTAAAACATGGATAAAAGCTTCTTGAAGTTTAGCCAGAAGCATGCTAGAATAACATGTCAAAGCATGATGCATGTTAGGCTATTTCATGGAAATGCACTACAAGTGCAAGGAGCATGCAAAGGCTAACCAAACCAAACCCTAATAGAGGTATGACATGGCAAGACATCACCAAAAACATGCTGAAATGGAAAGAAAATAAGGTAGAATGACATGCTACTTCATGAAGCATACAAGACTAGTTTGTGTGATTTACACTACAAGTGTATTTTGCATGCAAGGGATGATAAAACCAAGCAAAAATAGTGGCATGCCACAGCAAAATAACCATAAATACAAGCTAAGATATAGCCAACATAAGCTTAACAAACATGCTCAGACATGAGGCATTCAAGATAAGTATTGAAGACACGAGGAGAGGGGATGACCTTTTCCCATTTGGGACCTCAAAACACCCTTCCCACCACTGAAATTCCTCTGAATTTTGAGTTGTGAAAAAGCCAAAACAAGGTGGTCCCAAAGGCTCACAAAGAAGGCACAAAAGCAAGGCCAAACAAGGCCTAAGAGGGGGTAAACAACCCCAAACACAAAAGTGACCTTAAACAAAGATCTAAAGCACACAAAAATAGAACTTTTTGCAGTAAGAAGTTAAGCTTAAAACCTCATGCAAGAGGGTCCAAAAGCTTAAGCAAGAATGGGGGATTTAAGGGTTAAAGACTCACCCTTGAAGACCTTCTTTACTACTGCAACTCCAGCAACCTCTTTGAGCTCAAACCAGCCCAAGAACACTAAAAACAACTTCAAGAAGCCTCAGCAACACAAGCAAGGTGTTTGAGTGTGTGTTTGTGTGTTAAAGTGAGACAAAATGACACTTTTATGCACAAAATAAGATCAAACAAGGAGATATAGATACAAAGCTATATGTATCACTCCTACCTCTAATTTCTGAACCAAGAGGAGGGAGGAGATGGTTCTCTCTTATAAAGAACCAAAAGCAAAGCTTATTGAGGAAGCTAAGGTTCAAGGCAATCCCTCCATACACGTGTATGGAGGATAGCTTCGGTGCCCTCCAAGTAGTCGGCCAGCTACTTCAAGTGGTCGGCCGACCAGTTTAAGTGATCTCCCAAGAAAACAACTGGTCGGCCATGGTGGGAGATGATCAGCACACTGAAAACAAACCAGGGGTGGGGTGGCCGACCAGAAAGGGTGGCCCAAAGACCCAGGAGACCAGTTGTCAAATAAGAAAACTGGCTGGCCGGAAGAAAAGTGGTCTCCAAGGAGAAATACTGGTCTCCCACCCTTGTACCACCTTCCAAACAAGGAAAATAAGATTTGTACAAAAAACAAACCAAAACAGATGCAAGAAGAAAGTTCGGGAGGCAAAGCGCGCAGCCGGGAGCCTCGAAAACTAGCTGACAAGCACCAAAAGTGGTTTAAGACCACAAACGTGGTCTCCCAAACCACAGTGGCCCTCTAGGCCAAGGAAACAAGGTGTGGTTCAAACACCACACCAAACGGAGAACGTTAAGCGGTCCCGAGACAAGGCGCGCGGCCGAAGGCTTCGAACATCGGAAACTAGTCTCCAAATAGGAAAAGTGGTCTACGACCACAAAGAGATGGTCTGCAAAACCTCTCCCTCCTTCAGGCAAGGAAAACAAGGCTTGGTCCGCAAACCGAGCTGAAGCACAAAGATTTCAGAGGCCCGGAGGCAAGGCTCTCAGCCAAAACTCTGAAACCTCGAAACGAGCACAACATGTACTATCATCGAGCACTCAATCGATGATGTTTGAGTCTTAAGGTCGGTCAAAAATGGGGTGTTTACAGGTATAAGTGGCCAAGAGCACTTTCTGAGTCATGGAACATAGGAACACTTCAAATAGCTTTTCTATTTCAAGTAGCCATGTTTCTGCCTTCAATGGTTCAATACCATCTAAGAAAGTTGGTGGTTTCATCTTCATGAACTTTTGGGTTAAGTCAATTATATCATTATTATCTGGTTTAACTTGCACCGGTGGTGACAGAGGGGGCAAGGGTTGTTGCCTTTGTTGTTACGTCATTGTTTCAGTCAAAGCTGCAAGCATCTGTTCTATTCGACTCATGCAAGCCTCTGAGGATTCAGTTGTACCGTTACTTCGTGTATTTTTCATTTGCTATAGGTAAATAGAGCACTTATAAACATAGGCAAATAGTACTTTTCATAATGTTCAGATCATTCAATCTCAGTTCATTCATGTCATTTTCATATGTGCACAGTCAGGTTCAGTTTTCACATTTACATAAATTAGCACAACACTCACATAAGCAGATGAAATGTCCCTAATTCTTTTCTAGGACATTCTATAGCTCATATGGACTCGTGTGTGCGGTAGAACGCGTGCTCTGATACCACTTTGTCACGATCCAAACCTGCCCCTATAGGTTTAGCATCATAACTAACCAGTAATCCTTGGATTACCAAAGGCCTCTGAAGAGAATAACATTTTTATTTATGGTTGCAGAAGAAAATATATAAATATACGTAGTCCATTGAGCTATACTGACATACATGGGACAGAAATTTAAAACTTGTATAAAATATATACATATATGATGTCATATCCACATAAGTCTTGTAACACCGTACAAGGTGTGCAGATAAACAAAAAAAAGAAAAGAAAACGTTCTCCATAAGACAAACTCTAAGCATGGTCCACAAAACTTGACTTCTTAAACAAGAACCTCCCTAAGAGGCATGGAGGCTGGCTGACCCAAAACTCTCCATGCAGTAGCTTAGGCCTGGTCACGCGTCTGCTCATCTACATACATAATATAAATAGTGAGCGAAAGCCCACTGAATAATAATAGAGTAAAAAGGTTTAATGAATAACGTCCCATGCCAAATTCATAAATCAGAATTCAGAGTAGCAACAGGTTCATGTTCTTGAAACATATTCATATTCTTGTTTATATCATAAACAAAAATCTGAATTCATGCTTGATTATACGTGGTACATCCAATAGCGTTAACAGATCAAATACAGAGCATTCATGGTCATACTTATCAGTTCCATAGAGGAACCTCCGGTATCGGGAACTTGTAACATACTTGAGCCACGGTATTGTTACCCCCGGGCAAGGGCTATGAGACCACGGTATTATTACCCCCGGGCAAGGGCCATCATACTTGTCAATTCCATAAAGGAACCTCTGATACTAGGTAACAACTAACATATATCACATGACGCTAAGAATGCTACGAATACACGTTAGAAATTGGACAATCATTCATTCATACAAACATAGCATTTTAGAATACTGATCATTTCATATCATCGGAAAATAATTAAAGTTAAACATAACTTTACAGAGTTATTATTTACTGATGGCTCCAAAGTTCACAGACAAAGCAAGCCAATGAAATTGCTCACGGCGCGTGACCTATACAAACATAATAGATACGTACTTGAAACACACACCTGGATAATCCTTAACTTATTTCGTTTCTTTCTTAGTGTGTTTCTAGTCTTTATCCTCATTATTATGTCTTAATCTTAGCCTAGGAATGCCTAGGATGCAAAAAGGTACTTGATAACACTTACGCAAATATACTGAAAATAGGGGCCTCGCTCGAGTGCAACTTCCTTCGCTTGAGCGGTCTGTAAACTCCGCAAAAGTACTGGTTATGTGATTTTTTCGCTTGACATACGCTCGGCGGTCGCTCAAGCGTGAGACTAAGGTCTTCACTCGAGCACAACTCTTGTCGCTCAAGCGGTCTACAAAACATGAGAACTTCTGGAAGTATGTATTTCATGCTCGAGCCAACTTTTGGTCACTTGAGCGGGGGTGCAAAAACAAAGGTGGTCACTTGAGCACAGGGTTAGTCGCTCGAGCGAAGATGTCGAATTCTGGAATTTTCAAATTGCACTCCCAAGTCCAAAACTCAAATTCAAAGCTACAATTCACATCCTTTTGGGCCGAAAACTTAAGGAAACTTGTGTAAACTTGGGAAACATCATGAATTCAAAACCATTTCACAAAAATTAAGCCCAGAAGCTTTGTTAATTTATCAAAACTCAAACTTGAAATTGTGAAAACATTTAATGCATGTAAAGATACAAGTTCAAAGCTTCCAAAACATGATCAAATGAGATAAATTGATGGAAAACATGATGAATTCTCAAAACTATGGAAGACTTGGTGCATGCACGTGAGAATTCTTAACAATTAAACTCAAAATGCAAGAAAATGTGCTTGCATGCATGAATCTTGCTTAATTCCCACATCTAAGTTTCATTCTTGTATTTAAACTTCCAATTCTCTTGAATTCATGTTCTTTTTGTCACAATCCTATCATTTACAGGTTGGATTCATACCTAGGCTTTCCAATTTAGGCTCAATAGGCTTGATTCAAGTTCAATCCTTTAATTCCTAGCAACTCCTTTAGCTTAAGCTTAATTCTCCTCCAACTTGACTCTAATCTCACTCTTCTCACCCTCCATCTCGTTTGATATAACAAAATGAAGAAAAGAGGTGAGTTGAGGCTCATATAGGAGCCTTATATAGGCTTAATTAAAAGTTGGCTAATTAACTCTAATTAAGCTAAACAATGGCTATTAATTATCCTAATTAATTCGTTCCGAATCAAATTCCAATTAAACGTATCATAACATTCTAAAAATCCCAAATAACATATAATTTGAGTCAATTCTGTGTTCGGATGCCGATAAGGTCTTCAATTTGCAGAATCAACAAAAATTCAAACATATATTTCTACGATGGACAGAGATAAACACAAATAATGTAACACACATGCAATTAATTCACAATTTCATCTTAATCACGTATTAAACATTCTTAATCATGGTTTAATGGATAGTTATAGGTCAGGGTTGTTATAAGTGGTGTCAACCGTTCAACAAGAAAAGACAATGCTGGCAGCAGGCAAGGTGTCGACACCTCCCAGATTGGTGTCGACACTAAATTCCAACAAGCAAACCCCAGATTCTGTAATATACAAGGGTCGACCCTTCCCAGATTGGTGTCAACCCTTGTGGACAGTAACAAGAGATAGGTGTCGACCTTAAATTTCAGCAATACTTTCAGAAATTTCATCAACAGGTAAGGGTCGACCCTTAGGAAGGCTGGTATCGACCCCAGAACATAATTTCTAAGTTCCAAAGGAACTTTTTGACAAGAACAAGCGCGAACAAACAAACCCAATAAGTCTAAATCGAATTATACTCCTCCAAAGCCAAAATACAATAACTCCAAAGACTCCAAAAAGAAAATAAAGTGATTAAATGCACCTTCTAACATATTAAAATATTCAAGTGTTACACGTATTAACTATAGTGGAGTGGAGCGGTTTCAAATGTGGATTATTAATTTTAAAGTTTAATCCACGATTAGCAAATAGAGCGGTGCGGATTGATGTAAATCGGTGTGATTTTCGGCGATTTGGCAATATTTTGCATAGCCCTACTTAACACTTTTATCTACCCTCACTGTATCACATCTCTTCACTATTGCCTTTGTTGGTCTCTGTTGTATATGACCGAACCATCTTAGTCTATTCTCTCTCAACTTATCTTCTATCGGTATTACTTTTATCCATTCATGAATATACTTATTCTTAACTCTGTCTTTTCTAGTCTTACCACACAGCTACTTTGGCATCCTCATCCTAGTAACACTCATCTTATCAATATATTATTTTTTAGTTGCCCAACATTCCTTCATATACAACATTGCTGGTCTGATAGCAATTTTATAGAATTTTCTTTTTAGTTTAGTATGTACTTGTCTATCGCACAATACTCCAGACACACTCATCAACTTAAACCACCCTGTCTTAATTTTATGGATCCCATCTGCTTCAATCTCCCTAGCCGTTATGATAATCAATTCTAAATAACGAAAATGTTCACTTATAGATAGTTCTTAATTCTCAATCTTTATTTCTTCTTTGTTTCCATTGTTCTCATTACTAAAATTACATGTACTCTGTTTTAGTTATACTTATTCTAAATCTTTTAAGACAAAGAAATTAACTAAAATACATAATTAAAAAAATTAATAAAGATAAACAAAAATTCTATTTAAAAATAATTTTTGAAAATTGTAGCTAAACAAAAAGTAATTATTGAAATTGATAGTTAAAGGTAAAGTGATACAAGTGTCACAAGTTGATTTAAACAAGTGAAACAATAACAATACTATGTACATGGAAGACTAAACACAGAATTAAACATAGAAATTGTTATATCGATGATCGCGCGGACGATCATCCAAATGACTAGAAGACACCATAACAATAGCAGTCGACAACCACTGAATGACCGAATAACTAGATGCATAGTTTCTATATTTAAATATGCATTCGATCGTCTGTGCGCCTAAACTTTTTGATGCAACAATCCTCTTGCCTTTACAAGAATTTAATAAACTTTGTGAAGTAATTTTAAAATTTTGACAATAATAAAGTGGATATTAGCAAATGAGTTTCTCATTTTAAAACTTTAAAATCATCATTTTTTTTATTTATAAAATCTAAATAGGAGTATTAAAAATTGAAAAACATATCAAACATGCCTTTCATTTAACAGCCTCCACTCTACTCAACCCTCTCCTCGACTCCGAACTTCCGAATCCTTGGAACGTAAAAATCTCTCTCTCTCTCTCTCTCTCTCTCTCGCTCGCTCGCGAGGACTGGTCGAGAGTTTACAGGGGAATTTGGGATCTCTGAATCAAGTAAGTCATACATTTTGTGTGTATACTCTTCTACATGAATGTTCAACTAATTGCCTTTTAATCTCTCATACTTAAAGTCGATTTGTTGCTGAATCAAAGATAACAAATTAACAATTCAGTATCATTCACACTTGTCCGCTATTTGAGCGAGTCTCAGAGTAGTTCCAGATTTGTAAAACCTACAAATCGAGCACCTGATTCTAATAACTTGTGTGAAGCTTGACCTTATGCACCTCCGTTTGGTTGCTTCAAAAGAGAAATTGAACCTTGCAATTATAATGAAACACATACATATATACTGGGGAACTCCAATTTCAACTGCTTATAGGACCTCTTGCTTCCTAGATAGAGCCTATTACTCAGGTGTTTATTCTGCCAATCCAACTCTTCATTAAATTTGTTCAAGATTTTTCTTTCTTTCTTTCTCCTTTTTTTTTTTTTTTTTTAAAAAAATTTATATAAAAATACCTAATCTATCCCAAAAACTCCTTTAACCATTTCAGGGTAAAAAAACCCATCCCAATTCTTGATCTTTTACTAATTTTATCAAACAAACTTAAGTGAAAAAAAGGTTTGTTGAAAATTTGGTGAAAGATTCGATTCATACTGATTTGATGAAAAATATTTGGTGAAAACTTAAGCTTCCTAATATTATTAGTTATTTTTTCACTTGTTTCCTTTGAAACTAGATAAAGCATATGGGTTCTGTAGGTTGAATTGAAGGGGAAGTGAGAGAAATTTTCTGCCATCTGGCCCATCTTGCAACATAGGTCTATTTAGGTGGAAAACCCAATTACAAAACCTAACCTAATTTTATATATGGCCTTGGATTTCCTTCCAAGATTCAATCAGCTTGAAGTTTGTGTACTGTGCCTTTTTAACCCTTAATCTAAGAAGCATGGACACATGACACACCGACACGTCAATTTTCAAAAAATACATGACACAACACTTGGAGTACACGTACGAAATATATAATTTTATATATTATATATATGAATATATCATTTAAAAATAATAAAAAATATGTAACATAACACTTATTTTATAAATTTACGTTGTTTTTTTCGTTTACTATTGTATCCTAAAAGTTATTTAGTTCAAACTTATAATTAGTTTCATGTATGTCTAATCGGTGGATACATGTGTTTAAGTAATGGACATGAGCATCTGAAGTGTCTGGATCTAAAAACTTTTTAAAAAATAGTATACATTTTGAAGAGTGTCGGACATGTGTCGGGAAGTTTCTGAAATGGACATGACATGTCCGTGCTCCTTAGCCCTTAATTTATTTCCGAATTTGGAAAAAGAGTTTCTGGGAAACATGTCGCATTAAAACAGCTGGATTAGCGTAAAATGCATAACTATATCTGTTGAATAGACACTTCCCTCTGTTTTCTCAATCTTTCTGATAAGTATGTATCAGGTTGAATAAGACACTTTCCTGGTACACTCGTATGTGATTTAGTTTGGTTAGTTAGGTAGGTATTTTCCTTTTGTTTTCATGTGGATTTTTATTGAGGGTGCATAATGTCATATGGCAGTGGATGAAAACCCATGTGCGAGCAATGGCGGGGAAATGATAAAAAGTTCTAATGGAAAAGAGTTAGTTATTAATGAAGGAAATTCAGATAGGGAACCTTATGTGGGTATGGAATTTGAATCTGAGGAGGCTGCCAAGGTGTTCTATGATGCATATGCAACAAGCTTGGGCTTCGTCATGCGAGTTGATGCGTTTCGACGGTCAATGCGTGATGGGAATGTTGTTTGGCGTCGACTGGTATGTAATAAAGAAGGTTTTCGTAAATGCAGACCTCGGAGAAGTGAGAACAGGAAACCTAGAGCGATCACCAGGGAGGGCTGTAAGGCAATGATTGTGGTAAAGAAAGAGAAGACAGGAAAATGGGTTGTTACAAGATTTGTTAAGGAGCACAATCATCCACTGGTGGTTGCACCGGCCAACAGTCGTCGTAGTGTGCTCCTATTGCAAACACCAGTAAGAGTTAACTCTTGAATTACAAATTTTAAAAATGATTAGAGTTCTATGCTAGTAGTTACTCTATGATTGTCTAATATATTACGAAATCTGTTTATTACTCTTTACCACAAACGGGTTTACTCAGGCGAACCTGAATGTTGCTTTCTTGATATATTCATTATATAGCATGTATAAATATCTATGTACTTATGTTACTTGGGCTTTTCTTTTTTGTGAAGTTTTTGTGTTGGACACTCAACACTTACATAATGTACAGGAGATGTGTCCAGTATGCCTAGTTGAATATGCACCCATTAAAGTATGTCTAATTAGTAAAATTTACTACATAACTATGCATAGTGTCTAAAAATTATGAACCCTAGGTGTGTCTTGGTACTCTTCGACATGAAAATCAAATGTCCAACACTTAAACATATACCCACACCTGATACTTGTAACCATGTAACATAGATATGTACCTTGGTATATTTAAACTTGAAATTGGCTACAGACTATATTGTACTTGGTTCTCAAGTGATTTTGCCGAAGGAGTCTGTTCTGCTAAAGGCTTATATATACATACAAGTAAAGAATCAGGTTTATTCTATAAAATTCCTGCAGCTCTCTCTGCCTACTACTGTTTTGCTCTTCCTTGTAAACCAAATTGTTGATGTATTTTTGAAAATCCACGTCTCCTCTAGCAGTGCGTCAAACTTATTATTATTTTTTTTGGGTACATCGGAAAAAAGAAACAACAAACTAGGACTACGCTGTATTTCATAGAGGTACACAATATCTACAACTAGCAAAGTACAGATTTTCTTAGGTGGTTCATTAACAATAAGAAGATCAGCTGGTTGATATTCGCCTAATTTTGCCATTGCACGAGCACAAATGTTGGCTTCCCTCCTAATGTGCTGGATGGAGCAATCATAGCCTCTCATGATAATACGTGCATCTTCCACAATGCCCCGAAAAGGACATCTCTCTCCCAGATCTTCACTCAACAGTTGCACCACTTGCTCCGCATCCGTTTCTATTATCACTTGGTTGAAGCCTCATTGGAGTATGATGGTGAGCCCCTTGTAGATAGCCCAAAGTTCCGCTTCAAGACTGGTGCATATCTCAAGTCTTCCATAGTAGCCGCTAATCCATGCTTTTGTTTCGTCCTGGAATAATCCACCAAACCCGCCGCCTCCTCCATGCCTGCGAGTGCTACCATCCGTGTTGAGCTTGATTTTTCCTGCATTTGGACAAGACCACACAGTTAGGCTCTTAGATTTGAGAGGTGTTGTGACGTCTAAACTGAAAGCTTGAAAATTTTTTTTGGTATAATCTGATATAATTTTCACACTCGCATGAATATTTGTAATTTTATGTTCAAAAACCATTTTGTTACGATTCTTCCAAATAGTCCAAATTGAAATGAAGGACAGTTGGGGAGTTTTGTTCTTCCCGTTCACATTCTAAATGACCCAATCTTTCCAAGGCAAAGTGAACATGGTGAAGTAACCATTCCCTGCTAAAAACTTGGCACTATAGCTGTACAGCTTGAGGACAATGCCATAGCAAGTGCTCAATGTCCTTCATATTAACACAAAAAGGGCATTTGGGATCATTTGTAAGACCCCTCATGTTTCTCATATGGTTAGTGAGAATTTTTTCATGAAAAACAAGCCACAAGAAGCTCTTAAGTTTCAAAGGAGCCTTAAGCTTCCAAATCCAACCCCAATCCCTTCCTGATTTTGGTGATCAACAATTAAATCATATGCACTTGATGTAGAGAACTCTCCATAAGAGGATTTAATCCATCTAGGAGTGTCCTTTCCAGCACTAGTTCGGGGTGGTTGTAATTTCAAAATTTCCACACCTATAGGCAAAGTTAGGGAGGTGTGCATATGGTTTAAATCACATTCACCATGTTCATCAAGAAGGGAATTCACAGTGATATGCTCAGAATTTGGAATTTGTTTGGTGGGTATGTTCAAGTCTTTTTCAAACTCTCACTTTGGACCCTCTTCGAAGGTTTCATCTAACTCCTTTAACAAGGAGCTCCCTGGTATTTAGGATACCTTTCTAGGTATGGGATATATTCTTGCTTTTCCTCTTGTTTAAGAAAGACTGCTGCCCCAAGTATTTAGTTTTGAGCACTTCCACCCAAAGATTGTTCTCCTCTCTTAACACTTTCCACCCCAGTTTGGATAGAAGTGCTAGATTTTGATCTCTAGCCTTTCGGATCCCAAGACCACCATATTTTTTCATCTTACAGACCTGACCCCAATTCACAAGATGCACTTTCCTTTTCTCAAGGGTTATCACCCCAAAGAAAGTTTCTATTTATTTTGTCAATCTCATCACAAACTTTCCTCGGGAGCTCCATAGTTTGCATGGCATAAGCTGGCATAGCACTAGTAACAGATTGTATCAAGGTTGCCCTCCCTGCCAAGGACAATATTCTAGGTTTCCACCCGGCTAGTTTGTTCTTAAGTTTTTCCAAGATAGACAGAAAATGATTTTTGCTCACTCTAGTATGAAGTAAAGGGACCCCAAGGTATTTCCCCAAATTATGTGTTAAGGGAATACCACTCATATTACGCAACTGAGTTGCTCTCCTCCTAGCAAAGTTAGGAGACACAAATAGATGGGATTTGTGTAAATTGACCTTCAAACCAGAGATTGCACTAAACTCATTCAGGACTTGCAAAATGGTGTTACAATTTCGATCATTTGCTTTAGCAAACAAAATCAAGTCCTCCGCAAAAAACAAGTGTGATATATTGGGACCATTCTTAGCCAAGTTATGCCCAGTCCACTCTTTTCCTTGCACTTTTTGACTAATCATAGCAGAGAGTCTTTCCATGCATAGCACAAAAAGATAAGGGGATATAGTGTCCCCTTGTCTTAAACCCTTAGCTGGTTTGAACTCTTCAAGGGGTTGACCATTCCATAAAATAGCTGTACTCACACTAGTGACACAATTCGTAATCATATCCACCAATTTCTCATCAAAATGGAACTCTTTCAGAGTTTGCTGAAGGAAATTCCAAGAAATGTTATCATAGGCCTTTTCAAGATCAACTTTAAAAATCATGTAGCCCACCTTCCCTCTTTTCTTTCTCAAGGTATGAATTGCTTCCTTGTGTTTTTCAGCTCTTCAAATGAACTTGCTATTTCTTCCCATTGATGGTCATATGGATGACCTGTTTTAGTCGATTAAGGCATCTTCTTTAGCTTAAGCAGTTACACTTAATAATCCGATTAATTCCTGAGGCTCTGTTGAGTTAATTTATGAGTAGTGCTGCCAAAAAAAAAACCCAGTAGTATACTGGTGATAGTGAGTTAAAAATGCTGATGATACTGAATCAGAACAAGCAGTTTCAGAAAGTGATATTTTTTCATAGCATAAAAGTCCATGTAGTATCCTCGAACATTCAGAAGTGGTGTTGTATTTCTCAACAAACTTAGGTCACATTATTATCCTTTAAATTGATAATTTTGGTGATGGTGGTTGCGCAATCCTTTAGTTCATGTCATTTCACTTTATTTTCATCTCCCTGATGGATATTTGGTAGATGTTTATTTCTTAATCATTAATTATTATTCCAGCTTGTTTCATTTTTCCTTTTAGATTATCACTTACACAATATACTCATTGGTCCATTTTAGTTGATTGTTAAATTCTATGTATGCATATTAGACATGTCTTTTCTACTTATGGGGCTTAATTATAAAAAGGGTCCATCTGGGGATCATCTATTTTTCCCATTTAATTTTACTGTGTGGCTGCAAATCTGATCCAGGTAGTGTTTGATCTAAAAATTGTCATGACATGACATGAGTTGAGTGGCAAGATCACAAATCTTCTGTGTCATTCAATTAATTTTATCGGGAACCAGAACCACTATTAAATGATATGGAGACACAAAAGGAATCGAAACTTGAACTAAGAATGCTGAACATTCTTTAGGTAGTTTTTAAGAGGACAACTTGTATTCTGTCCCCCTAATTGCCTGAGAAAATTCACTTCATGGCTCTAGGCATCTCACCTTCTTTCTTAAATATAATGAGCACCATCCACCTGAATCATGGAAATGCTCGTGTTGTTTTCAATATCAACCATATTTAGCGTATATTTGGGTGCTTTTCAGGATGAGAAAGATGTAAAAATTCGGGAATTGACAGCTGAGTTACATCGGGAGAGAAAGAGATCTGCAGCTATTCAAGAACAGCTTGATATGGTTTTGAAAGATATGGAGGAGCATTCCAATAACCTATCAAGAAACATTGATGACATAGTTCAAAGTGTGAAACAAATTGAATCAAAGAGAGTTGTCCTTTCACACAGCTGATGGTCTGATTAGTTGTTCACTTTAATGTGTCTTTGTAAAATTTCTTTTGCAGACAGTATTTGTTTTCCGGGATGTAAATAATCTGTCCGTTGAGATGAATTTTCCCTGTATCTGTAAGAAAAAAGTAACCAATTAAGCTGCTTTGAAGATTGTATCCTTAGCTTCAAATGCTTGACATTATTTGATGGCTGAAGTAAATATTCTTGCAATTCTTCTGTTGGGAGCTTTTTTCTAGCTAAAATAGTCTTTAAAGACAAAATAGGCTAAAATAGTCAATAAAACAAAATATCACATTCAAACCATAATCATTTACTTTTTATCTCACAATCATCAAATCAATTAAAAAAAAAAAAAATCAACTATCATTTCAAAAACTATTTTTTGAATTAGGTTAAAATAGTTTAAAAAATTAATTAAAATAGTCAAGTTCTTATACGAGCTCAATCAGTTATTTTTCGTGAAATCTTAGTTTTATGACCGCTTGGCCCAAAATCTTATGAACTTGAAGTTGTGTCTGTTTTTGATTTTCAAATTTTCCATGAAATTTTAGTTTTATGACTGCAAAAGAGATGATACATTTGAGATTCCATGGACCAATGAGCTCATTTAGACGCGTCCGGATCTTCTAGAGTGAGTTTCCTGAAGTTTCATGCAATGAAATAAAATGACCAAAAAACAGAAAGAGAGAAGACTGTCGGAGTCTCCTCCATAACCACTGTCACCCTCGTCATTCTTGCATTCCATCACCAATGCCACCCTCACCAAGTCTCATCCTCCTCAAACCCATATCTTGTCAACCATTTAACACAAACCAACTTTGATTTTAACTTACAGAACGTTCTTTACGAATACGTCTTCAATTCCCACATTCAGCTTCAGTTATTTGAACAATCACGCTTTTATTTCACTGAAATGATTATCAAATTCTTTCAATAATTTTTTAGCTTGTCTTCCTAGGTCTAGGGTTTGAGGAGAAGAAGAATAAGAGGAGAGGAGGGGATGGTGGATGGCAGAGAGGGGGTGGGGTAAAGGAGGAGGAAGCCAGCCGTCGAGGTTGGGGTTGGTGATGGAGACTCCGGCAGTCATCTCTCTCTCTCTCTCTCTCTCTCTCTCTCTCTCTCTTCATTTTGTGCCTTTCTCCCTTTTTTTTTTTTAATTATTTATTTATTTATTATTTGGCTTAATCAAAACGAAAACTTCAGGAAACTCCAATGCTAGAAGATCGGGCACCATTTAGAGACACTGCAATGCCCTTAAAAGAAAAACCGGAAAAGTCTATTGTTTATGAATTTATTGAGACTGCAGAAACTTTTCTTAATTGTCATACTTTCATCAAGAGCTCAAGAATGTGTCTCCCTCAAATTTTCTTCCAATTTTATATGAAGGCACGTACATCAAACGTGTCAACCATAACCACTTTGATGTTCTGCCGGAATTACCACAAGCATTGGGTAAAACACATACAAATTGTCCATATATGTGTCATTTACAGGCTTGAAACTGTAATTAGCACTGTAACTGCATCTTCCAGAATTACTCGAGCAAATCACTGTAAAGAGATTTCCCGTTAATAGTTTCAAAAACCCAAGTTTGGACAAAATCTACATGCTCAATTCACTACATATCCACAACGTTTTAACCTACCAATTGCAGATGAGATTGCAAATGTAAAAGTAGGTCATGGAAAATGGAATTAGAGACATTTTACATCTACGAGGAAAGAATGAGTTGATTTAAATTAATGAATGTCATCCAGTATATTTGTCATTGCATTATGTTTTATAATTCCAACATAATGAGCTTGGATGGGAGCCGAAGTTAAAACTGTTAAACGTTCAACATAATCGGCCTTCAACTGATTGACCTCAAATATAGGTACTAACATTTACTAACCACACCGTTTTAATCCCCCCAAAAAAGTTGATCATGATGTTATGTATTCCACATTCACAAGTACATATGGAATAAATTTGCATACTTAACTTAGTTGAAGTTGAAGCAAGACTGTAGCACCAATCTCAAGTTTTTAAAAGGGAAGTCATAAGGAGAGGAAGTTGGCGAGATTTTCATTGCACTCTTGTGAATGTGGAGTATATGACATTGTGAGTCATGACCAAACTGTTTTTCAGGGATTAAAATGGTATGGTCAGTAAATGTCAGTGTCTATATCTGTTATCAATCAGATTTTGAGAAGCCTGTGAAATAGTTAACAAATTGACTGTTGCTTCCCATTCAAACAAAATAGCCCAAAAATCTTACATAGAGCACAGATAAAGTAGCAAAAACAAGATTAATGCTCGTCAGAATTGTGATGGCACTGGACATAATGAAAGCAAGCTATTGTTTTGAGAGTTCAACTTGTTACACGAGAGAGCTTTTATTCAGTGACTTTCAACTTGTTTCTAGGGTCAATTACAGAACATGAGAAAACAAATCACCTTGAACTCACCACCCGTACTTGGCTTGTGTTTCAGCTTTTGTGAGGAAGCCTTTGGAACGGCGCTCTGCAAGTTCCATCTCTTTCTGTCTCATATCAAAGTACAAAGAACCAATCTGATGCTTCCTCTTGTGTAGCTTTGTAGGCTTCCCCTTTGTCGAAACAGGCTACAAGAGAGATAAATTTATGCATCCGTTCAGAAAATCAAGTAAATATGAAAGCAAATAAACTATGTGAAATTATATACATAAAGGCTTAGTTACTCTCCAAAACATAATCATATAATTGCTTCCACAGAGCATATCCAAAAATAAATAGATAAATAACATCTTGCTCATTGAAAAATCTAATACTAAAATTTTACAGAACTACTAGAAAGCTAATGCTTTGAGATTTCCTGCTCCCAATTGAAGCATTGTTTATAAAATAATTCAAACTCAGTCCAGAAATCTAGGACGTAGGAATACAAAATTGAAGAGAACCTTTTAAAAACACGCAATAAAAAGTTAACTTCATGAAGTCTCCAGAAGCATTATTAATTGATTTACTTTCATGGTGAAGATCAATGGCAAATACTTCAGGCATGGATTCAAATAAAAAATAAAAAAGTAAAAAAAGAAGAAGAAAAAGAAAAGAAAGATGATGCTTTTGATGGAAATCTGAGCGACAAGTATTTGATTAGCCAAATGGCCACAGTATGCAGAAGGATCTGAATAAGCATCAACTAAATAAATACACATTCATCCAGCTCATGGAAATGGTTCATGAAACGCCATTATATGAAACACACTTAAGTGCTCTAAGTGATAAAGTTGAGATTGAAGAAAACATGGGAAACAAAAGATTCAAAGGGTGACCACAAGGTTTTTTGGTCATTGCATAAAAAGAGTATTTTCGCAAAAAATTGTAGTTTTGAATTATGGGCTTCTTAACAATACATGAAAATAATTCTCCATCAAAACAAAAAAAAAAACCTGAACAGATTAAAATAGCCTGTTCAAATTGAAAATAAACAAGACAGGAAAATCACACTGACGGCTCCATATTATGGAATATCCTGATAACTTTGAGCATAAATGCAGCCAATTGGTAGATGTATCAATCTTGCGTTCACACAGACACAGCTAGGATTTTTTTTTTTGGTAACAGCTAGGATTTTATCTTGAGCACAGACGGTGGCTTAGTCTACCCATTACATTATTGATCTGGTCTTAAAAATAATCTACATATATATTATCTATATATATGTATAATTCAAGCATTGTACTGCTTCATCCCCTTTTTTATTCAAGCATACCACCTCATTTTTATTTTCACTAGCGGTCCGGCACGCACATCAAAAAAAAAAAAAAAAAAAAAAAAGAAGAAGAATATATGAGAATGGTGATAATTTTTATTGTTTCATATTTAAAATTGTAATAAGTTTAAGAAAAAATACAAAATTAGATTGCCTGCTGGAGAGACGAGTGAATTTCCAATTACTGTAGGGTTGCATCAAGGATCAACCTTAAATCCTTATCTTTTTGCTTTAGTTATGGATGAGTTAACGCGAAATATTCAGGATGATGTGCCATTGTGTATACTTTTTGCAGATGATATTGCGTTAGTGGATGAGACTAGAGGAGTCAACACTAAGAGTCTTGGAGAGAAACACTTGAATTTAAAGAATTTAGGATAAGCAGAACTAAGACAGAGTACATGGAGTGTGATTTTAGTAAAAATACACCGGAAGCAGAGGAAAAGTGAAAATTGAGAAACAAGAACTACCTAAGAGTGAACATTTTCGTTATTTAGAATCGATTATCACAACGACTGGGGAGATTGGACCAGATGTAATCCATAGAATTAAGGCAGGGTGACTTAAATGGAGGAGTGCGTATGAAATACCATGCAATAAACGAGTACCCACTAGACTAAAAAGAAAGTTCTATAGAACGGCTATTAGATCAACAATGTTTTATGGGATGGAATGTTGGGTAACTAAGAAACAATATGCAGATAAGATGAGTGTCGATGAGATGAGAATGCTAAGGTGGATGTGTGGCAAGACTAAAAAAGATAGAGTTAGGAATGAATATATTCGAGAATGGATAATACCGATAGAAGATAAGTTAAGAGAGAATAAATTGAGATGGTTTGGTCATATAAAATGTCGATCAATTGAGGCAATAGTGAAGAGCTGCGAGACAGTGACGGTAGATGATAGTGTTAAGGGAAAGGATAGACCTAAATTGACATAGACTGGTGTAGTAGATAGAGATTTGAATCTCCTTAATTTGACTAACGAAATGGCCTTTAATAAAGTCAATGGAGAAGAAGGATTCATGTAGCCGATCCCATTTGATGGGACTCAAAACTTGGTTTGGTTTGATTTGGGTTCTATAGCATAATCTTGAAAATTTAGGAAGGCACACGCTACTTGCGTGATTTGTTAATAGATCTGATAACAATGACACTATTTGAAGCAGTTGGAGAGAATTGAAGTAGTTTATAACAATTATCATGTTTTGGGGGCATTTTCAAGAAAAAAAAAAATCGTGACACCAATACCAACACCAACAAAGGTGTTCGCTTTATATATTAGTATAGATTTTTGGTTGAGCCATATCATATGACTTTATTATTAGTAGAATCTCTTATCAGAGTTTTAAGAGGAGCCAATGCATCACACCTAATTGAACTCTTCTGTATAGTGTCCTATATATATAGGATTCCTTGACAGTATGAGAAGGGCACAACATGGCTCCATCCACGAAAGTTGACATCCCATTAGGAAGCATGCCAACAATGCACCCCTTCAGAATTTACCTGACTAGGGCCCCTGTTATCCTTTACATCCTATAGAAAGGAAACAGAAGATCATGGAATCTACCATGACAATGTCAACTCCTCAGCAGATTATTACTGCAGGACCAAGTGCCGGACTGCTATATCAACAATTTTAAGGGTTGGATGAGGAAGCTTATTTCTCAAAATTTCTTCTACCACCATATTTTCAAATTTGAATATTATGGAAGTTATATATCAAGTAATATAAGCTTTTCACAAAAACACCATGAGCTGCACCAAATACAATCTAGATTATCATGCAAAATATTTCTATCTCCAAATAATGTCGGGGGAGAGGTAGACCTTAGTAGCTGCTGCATATTATATTGTACAAGCAGCGAAGTGGGAAAATATCACTTTTACAAAAAAAAAAAAAAGGAAAAAAAAAAAAGAAAAATTTGTTTTGAGGAAAGGTCGACCTTAGTAACTGGAATACCTACAGCTTTGAAGATTATCCTGGTCCATCATTTCAAATGGTAGCAATAGAACACTCCTCAACCTACTTTGATCCTTGTTAGTCTAAGCCCTAACTTCTCAACATTTAACAAATCAAGGTAATGATAGTTTGGTTAAAAACATAACCTTCATTTTTGCAACAATAATACTTACTAGGGGTGTTCATGGGTCAAGTCAGTTCAAGTTTACCCTTGAATCATCAACCGACCAACCATCATCGGTTTGTCTATCTGTTCAATTGAAACCGTTTGTTCAAGTCATTCGGTTGGAGGTCAAATTCGGCCGTTTCAATCCCTCAATCCTTCTATACAAAAATGAAAAAAGGTATATCTCAAAACCCTAGAATTCAATTTTAATAAAAGGATATAGAAATTAAAAAAGAAATAAGAACCTGGAAAACATTAAAAATTTGACAACATGAATAAGGTTGGGAAGATAGATCATCTCATCCATTGTCCAAAAACTTCTTTGGCACCACCACTTGTCTTCTTAGTCTTCCACACCATCGACATCGTCCCTCCTTTGCGATTTGCAGTCAATATGTTGTTCCATGTCGGTAGTTGGAGATTCATGGGGAGAGGTTTAAAGAACATCAGAAAAGGGAGGAGGAAGCGAGGGAGATCGATGAGGGGAATTAGGGGAGAGATGGGGAAGACATATTGTTTGTAAATGGGAGGGCTTACAAAGTCCGTAGATGAGAGAGATGAACATTGTCTCTAGACAGAGAGAGAGAGAGAGAGAGAGAGAGAGAGATTAGGAAGAGAGAAATCTGGGGAGTTGAGAGATTATGAAGAAGAGAAAAATCTGGGGAAAAGAACAAAGACGAAGTTTGATAGAGAAAGATGAGGACAGTGTGAAAGCCAAAGAGTCCTCCTATGACTCTTAGGTTTTCTGTCTGCTTTATTTTTGAAAGTTGAAATGTTGTGATTAATTTTTTGTGAAAAACCGAAGAGTAAGCTTACAGTGTAAGCTTTGCACAACCACTAAGGTCATAATGAAGGTAATGTTAATAAGCCATTGACATGGGCTTATTATATATATATATAATTCAGTCGGTCAGTTTTGACAAACCTAATTTGTATCAAATTGATATTGACCGCGAACCCACAAAATCCATCCAAATGAAACCATTGTCGACCATCTGTGTGCTCAAAACCATTCGTGACTTACCGGTTCGGATTGGTCCAGTCAGTATTCTCGGGTTGGCGGTTTCCATGAGCAACCCTAAAACTTACACTTCCACAGAGGCACAAACCAATAAACTATTAAACAACTAACATGTTGATGTAGCAGTTTCAGTATTGTGGACGATGTGAGGTGGGATGTATTGCTATGGGTGCCATCTGGGAGGTAGGGCAAGTAGAAAGCACTAGACCATCAAAGGAGGGTTGGGTGGAAGCTAAGGTTGCCTTTGGGAGAAGGGGGAGGGTGGAGTTGGACAACCGCAACATAAGAAACATGGAAACTTCTAAGGAGTCATCATGTTTGTGTCCGACACCGACACTTCCCGACACGAGTTGAACAAACCCATGCATCCAAACTTGTCCAATTATTATTTTTATTTTTGAATTATGAGCCACTAAAATTTGTCCTTCAAAGCATTTATCACTATAAACACAAGGGTTTTTTTTATTCATAGAAATCTATCTATTGGAAGGCTTATACATAACCAAAGGAATGCTTATTGTGTCTCCATTATATGTCTTTCATTCCATAAAGTATACATGCACTTCATAATGCCCAGACTTCAATCCTAGAAATATAGCCATCACTACCCCCTCATGTAAATCCCACAGGTCACAAGCCAGTGCTCAGTGAAGAAAGTGCCTAAGCACACGTCTTTCTCCCTTCCATTATTATGTTCCTTCACTTCAAATGGTAGCAATAGAACACCCCTCACGCTACGTTGATCCTTGCTAGTCTAAGCCCTAACTTTTCAACATTTAACAAATCAAGCTAATAGAAGGGCATACTTGGCTAAAAACTTAACCTTCATTTTCGCAACAATAGCAATCACATCACAATTCAACCATAGCATAGACCAATAAACTACGCAATAAAAACGTCTAATTGGCATATTTAAACAATCAAAACAACTAACATTTTTAAAATAGAAGTTTGTTTGAGTGCTATGGACGGTGGGAGGTGAGATAGATTGTTGTGGGTGCCAGGTAGGAATTACAACACGTAGGAAGTCCTAGATTAATAGAGTCGAATTGGGTGGAAGCTAAGGTGGCCTTGGGGATAGAGAGAGGCGCAATAATGGAGAGGCAAGTTTGGGGTTGGACTACTACAAGATAAGAAACGGAAACTTCTAAGGTGTCATGTTTCTGTCAAACACACATAGACATTGACAAACTTTCCAAAACATGTTGAACATGCTTGTGCACCTAAACATGTCCTATTAAAATTCAATCTTTTTGTATTATGAGCTACTAAAATTTGTCCTTGACAGCATTTAACCCCTATGGACACGAGATTTTTTATGCATACAATACAACTATACAAGTCCGGCTTATACATAATCAAAGGAATGCCTATAGTATACTACTATACAAATCTTTTTGTTGGAAGGCTTATACATAACCAAAGGAATGCTTATGGTAACTCCATTACATGTCTTTCATTCCAAGGCATAAGTTCTATCCACACTTCATATCACCTTATGAAGCACGGATACTCCGAAATGGCCCTCAGACACAGATCGGATAATGATCGGATACTTAATACGCTACCGACACGCGGATACGACGACACGGGAAATGAAGTATCCAATTTTATTTTTTAATTTTTGAATTTCGGATACGTCTAGGATACGTGAGGATATGGTTGGGATACGGTATGGATACGGCAGGGCAAAAAAATAATTTAAAAAATTTAAAATGGGGTCAAAATATAAAATCTGAAAATAAGATAACACAAAAAAAAATAATAATAATAATCAACCAAACTTACCTTGACCTAGGTCGAACAGCAGCCGCGAAGGAGGAGGAGGAGGAGGAGGAGGAGTTCGTCGTCATCTCTCGTCTCGAACAGCAGCTTGACGGTTGTCGATCAGGTTTGCGAACAGGAGCTCTACGGTCGTCAATCAGGTTCGTCCCTCTCTCTCTCTCCCTTTCGCTCCCTCTGCCTGCCTCTCGCTCGATCTCACGAACTATCTCTCTCTCCCTCTCCCTCTCGCTCGATTTGTCTATGTCTGGTTAGAGATGGACAGATCTCGATCTCATCTCCCCTCCCCCTCTTGGTCGATCTCTCTCTCCCTCTCCCTTATCTATGTCGTCTCTGTTTTGCTTTTGCATATTTATTTTTATTATTATTTTTTTTTAATTTTTTGTATGTATACTCTGTAAATAAAATAAAATAAATCAAATAAGATATAAAAAAAAAACTTTGTATATGTATTCGGTACTATTACTTGAATCCAAATAAAACAAATAAATAAATAAATTGTATCCGGTACTATTACTTGAATCCTGATAAAACAAATAAATAAATAAACTTATTAAAAATAAACTTTGTCAACTTATAAAATTATAAACTTTGTAAACTTATTAATAAATCAAATAAGGTAAAAAAAAACTTATTAATAAATAAATAAATAAACTTATTGATAAATAAATGAACTTTGTAAATTTTTTCCCCCTTAATTTGAATTATTCAAATTATGTATGTTACCTTAAAATTGTTGAAATTTTATTTTATGTATGTTACATTACTAAAAATTGTTGAAGTTTTATTTTTATGTATGCTATATTATTAAAAATTGTGAAAAAAATATTTTTTATGAACGTATCCCCGCCATATCCGTATCCTATTTTTTCGAATTTTGTCGTATCGCCGTATCCGTATCGTATCGTACCCGTACCAGTATCCGTATCCGTATCCGTGCTTCCTAGATATCACCCAAAGTTCAATCCTAGAAATATAGTCATCACTATCCCTTCATGTCAATCCCATAGGCCACAAGCAGGTGCTCAGTGAAGAAATTGCCTAAGCACACGTCTTTCTCCCATCAATTGATACTAGTTGGAACAAAAACTTTCCTCTAATTGTTTGATGAGAATTGCAAAAGAAAAAAAAAAAGAAAAGCAGAGGGCATAATTGGATTGGGTTGAAAACAAAACATGAATAGAGTACATGGGATTGACAGGTTGTTCATGAGGGAAATGAAAACTACTAGGCCCACACGAGGCTTGTGGATAAATTATCGTCATTATCAAGGGCCAGCTAAACAGGATATACATGTACTGAACTCATAATGCTTTGGATAGATTTTATGAATGTCACCTAAATATTGTGGAGAGAGGTGTATAAGCACTCCCTTTTCAATGGATAATATCGTCATCAATTACCATCTCAAAGGAGGGCACAGCAGTATGGGTCTCTATCACTATCAGTTATGTAAATACCTAAAGAGATGATGTAAGACAATAGCTATGCTTATCATGACCCAAATAACTTTCATGATACATGAGGCGCGCACACAGTCCTAAATGAAAATTTTAAGTTCAATAGAATCAAACAAAGATCTCAGAAGATTAGAAGGTTAAATTTGAGTACCTGGTAAGAGGGCCCAAAAGCTATTCCAGTTAATTTGACCTGGTCCTCCCGTGGTCGATTCTTAATCAGCTCATCCTGATTCACCTCAACTATTTCCTGAGGAATCTCATTCCTACCTCTCTTCCCAGGCATTTTCACGAGACTTTCGCTCATTCCCGATACATCTGATGGCGCCATTGCTGTCGAGCCATCACCCCAATTGCTCTCATATTGCCCGTAATAAGCATGGTTCCCATAACCAGCATAACTGTCGTAGTTTTCATAATTAGCACTGGATGAAACCCAACCAGAAGTATTACCACCACCACCATCATCACCAACTGTATATTCCGCAGAACCAGCCGCATCCCCAACCGAAGCAGACGATGACCTGTCAACCCATTGGCTAACATAGTTTTGTACATTTGGATTAGCACCCACTTCATCTTTAATTTCAAAACCATCTGAACTTGAAGCGGGTACATTGGCCTCAAGAATCGATCTTCGACTCGAACCAGAAGCTGTAGGCAGAGCACCCAATGCGGAGGAGTTCCTGGGAGCAGGAATACTCGATAGGAATGACTTAACAGAAGGCGTTTGAGTCAAAGAATCCACAGACTTTTTACCTTCTCGTTCCTTCTCATCATCATCATCATCATCATCAGAACCGCGAGACTTCATCAGAGATGGGTTAATTGGAATCTTGAATTGAATAACCTTTTTCCGATTGGGTTCCGAAGAAGAAGCCGAAATGTTGGAGATGGGTAGTGGGTCTGCATTGAGGGACTTGGGTGGAGGAAGGGAAGAGAAAATTGAAGAAGATTTGGGTTCAGGAAGGGAAGAGAACAAGGAGGAGGGTTTTGCAGGACCGCTAAATTTAGAGGAAACTAGTTTCGAATCTTCAAGTTGTTGTTGTTGTTGTTGATTGTTGGGTTTTGAAGATGAGAGATTGGTTAGGGTTTGAGGTGGGTTTGGGGGGTGGGATTTTGGAGGGGGGAGAGATGAGAAGAGAGAGGATACAGATTTGGGAGGTGGGAGAGAAGAGAAGATAGAGGAAGAGGGTGAATTTTGGCTGAATTTAGAGGAGAGCTGTGGAGGATGATCTACTTTTTCGGGTTGCTCATGCACTTCTTCTTCTTCTTCTTCTTCTTCGTCCGAAGAGGCATAGGTTGCTAGCAAAGAGTCCATGAGAGAGAGAGAGAGAGAGAGAGAGAGAGACCCTAATTAGAAACAGAGAGGACAATTAGGGCATCGTATGTATGTAGAAGAACGAAGGGGAATCGGTGAAACGTTGATGAACCTGATCTAAACAAGATTGCTGAGCTTTCGTTTTGGGATGAGGATTGGAGTTTTGGTTTTTGGTTTTTTTAAGTTGGAATTAAAAAGTTTCCTTTGAATGGGTTTTTTAATTTTTTTAATTTTTTTTTAAGAAAAATAAAATAAAATGATTATGATTTGAATTTGACATTTTATTTTATTAATTTTTAATTAATTTATTTTTTTTATAATTAAAATAGTCAAAAAAATATATGTCATATATCTAAGAGCTAGTTAACGAAAATTCAAAAAAAAAAAAAAAAAAAAAGAGGCAAAATTCACTTTACCGGTGGTTTGGACATATGCGGTTTATTTAAAAATGATCACATAACTCTTGTGTAATTTATAGTTTGAAGTATACCGTCAAATATTTTATTTAATTTAACAATAAATATGAAATAACAGACTATAAAGCTTATAAGCTCATTTTCAAATTTCAAGAGAGATAATGACACATAGAATAAAGCATAAAGACTAAAGAGTACTTTTTCTTCCAAACAAATAATGAAAATGTAAGAATATTTTAATCTTTTTTATTAAATCATTAACAGATTTAACGGTATAATTTAATACACAAATTACAAGAGAGTTGTGTGATCATTTATAAACGTTAAGAGTAAATCACAAATGACCTAAACCATACAAGGTAAAATGGAATTTTTCCAACGACAATGTTACGTAGCTCAAATTTTGTGGCTCAAAAGTGGCTCGAATGGTCAAAACGACGTCGTTTTGAGTACAGAACAACATAAAAATGGCCAAAACGACGTCGTTTTGGCCATTCGAGCCACTTTTGAGGCACAAAATTTGAGCTACGAGACATTTTCCTTTTTCCAAAATATCAACAAAAACGCTACTGTTCAAAGACGATTGGGTAATTCAGAATAGAAAATAGTGTAAATTGTACCAATTGAATTATACTACTCCTTTATATAATAATAATAAATAAAAAAAAGGACAAATTACCAAAAAAAAAAAAAGGTTTCGCCTGTTTTTTTAATATAAATCCTAAGATTTCAATTTTAACAATTAAAACTGTTAGATTTATTTATTTTGATGATTTATTTAATTATGTTTTAATTTATTTAGAAGAAAAAAATAGAATTCAAAATTTATTTTGATAATTTATTTAATTATATTTTAATTTATTTGAAAAAGAAAAATAGAATCTAAAATTTATTTCGATGATTTATTTAATTATGTTTTAATTTATTTGAAAGAGAAAAATATAATCAAAATTTATTTTGTTCCATTATTTCTTACCTAAAACTTTTATCTTAAATGTTGTTAGAATGTATTTAATATTTGATTAATCAAAAGGTTCAAATAGAGAGAGCAAAAAGTTAAAAGGTTCAAACAAATTTCAAAGACAAAGAAGAAATGACCAAAAGGTTCAAAACAACACAATGAAGAGGGTAAAGGTACAAGTGGAAGATATTCAAATTAGTAATGATTCAAATTAGTAATGATGGAGTACAACGGCTATAAATTCAAATGAATACAATGGTTATAAATGGCTATAAACGGCTTTTAATTCAAATGAATACAACGGCTATAAATATTATAAATTTCATTATATATATCAAAGCCTCTAATGTAAACAAGTTACAAAAAATCAGAAAATATTCTTTGTTCTATAATCACTCACATCTATTCTCTGAAAAATTCTCTGAGAAGTGTTCTTCAATTTTTGTTTACATTCTCTCGTAAATTATATCTCGAGCCTTATAGCATTAAGCTCATCTTTCTTGTGTGAGATTTACAGAAAAATTAAAGTTTCGTTTTATATATCTATCTTTGAGAGATATTTATTGTAAGCTTTCTTTGAAAGCAAAAATACCATTTCATCTTGTAAAAGTGTTACAAACACTGTGTTCTTGAAATCTTAAGAGTGATTGTGAATCACCTAAGATTTGTAAGGGTTTGAGCTTGTGAAGTCTGTGTAAAATTCGTGGAGGATTGTTCCATTTGTAAAAAGGTTGCTAGCACCCCTGTGAAGCTAGAAAATAGTGAAAAATCTCAAGTGAAGCTTGAGAAGTGGATGTAGGCTTGGTTGAAGCCGAACCACTATAAATCTATTTGTCTTCTTTTCCCTAATCTCTTTACTTTTCTACTACTGCTATAGCTATCTAATATTCATGTGTTAATCATTTGATTTACCATGTATGTTAGTTATACTTCATTGTTATTTTGTTTGATCATTTATTGCTAAATTCATCATTGTGCTTGTTAATAATTTGTTGTACTAACAGTTAATTTTATTGGGGTATTATTAATTTTAATTTGTAGAAACCTAATTCACCCCATCTCTTAGGTTGCTTTTTGGGTAACAAAAACCCTGATATTACTTTTGTGTCACAATTTACCCCCTTCCATCTCCGTATGATGAACTAATGGACCTCCATTTTTGATGCCATTTCCATCCCAAAATGGCATCATTTTACTCCATTACCTTATCTCTATCTATATATATACAAGCCATGGTTGTAGGGAGATTGAAGGTGGCACCCGAGCGACACAACCATGGCTGATGGCCGTAGCCATGGTTGGTGGAAGAAGAAGAAGAAGAAGAAGAAGAAGAAGAAGAAGAATGAGAAAGAGAATAGGAGGAGCTGAAATTTGAAGGTGGTGGCGATGATGGCATTGCCACTGTTGAGGGTTCGACAACTACCACGAGTTTGGTGGAAAGGTCATGAAAGAAAAGAAAAAGAGAGAGAATAATCATGGAAAGGAAGGAGAAATGAAGAAACACGGAGATGAAGATAGAGGAAGGAAAAAAAAGAGAAAAATCTTAATTTTGGCCAACTTTCGAAACTCCAACGACACGCAAAAAGAGATAGAATATGGTATATGAAAGGTGGAATGAAAACTAGCACTACAAGAAAATACAGCTTTGGCGACTAAATTTTTAGTCGCCGAAAGTCCTTTTTTAGTTGCCAAAGGTCGAATTTCCACTTTCCGCGACAACAACTTTTAGTCGCCACTGTTGTCGCCAATGGATGGTCGCGAATACCTTTGGCGACTAAAAACCTGTTAGTCGGCAATGTACAAGTCTTCAGCGACGAAAGAAATTGTCGCCAAATGCAATTCCATTTTTGGAAATTCGACCTTTGGCGACTAAACTTTTAGTCGCCAATAGTAAATTTTTTTTTTAATTATTTAAACATTTGCCGACTAAACAATTAGTTGCCAAAACCTATACCTTTCGGCGACGAACGACTTTAGTCGCCAAAACCATTTTCAAAAAAAAAAAAAAATTGCATCGATTGCTCCCACAAGGTTCGAACCTGCGATGTCCCAAGCCTTGCACCCTACTCCACCTTTACCAACACTTGCCCCACTACGCCACTCCCAGATCACATGAATAATATTGCAATATATATTATTTATATACTATATTCACTGGTATGAATACAAAATTCTATAATATAAAAATAAATTTTTTTATTTCATATATTTTATGTAAAAAAATAAAATATTTACAAAAAAAATTGGATAGCACTTTTGGCGACTAAATGTGAATTTTAGTCGCCAATTCTCCATTTTTTGGCTACTAATTTCTTTTCTGTCGGTAAAACAATTAAATCCCACCTAAGAATTCGACATTTGGCGATTAAACAGAAATTTGGTCGCCAAAACCCATACTTTGGGCGACTAAAATGGATTTTAGTCGGCAATTATTGACTTTTTAGCTACTAATTCTTTTTTTGTAGCCAAAAAGCTTCACTTTCAGCGACTAAATTGTTTTAAGTCGGCAAATCGCTATAATCATGACTAAACCTGCTTTTTAGTCGCCAAAAGCATATTTTTACATTAAATTATTTTAGTCGCCAAAACCGTGACTTTTGGCTACTAAACAAAATTTAGTCTCTAAAAACCCTGTATTAGGCGACAAAACTTCCTTTTAGTCGCTAAAAACCTGCTGTTCGGCGACTAAACTCTTTTAGTCGCTAAAACCCTTATGTTCGGTGACAAATTCCAATTTAGTCGCCATTTCATGCACTTTCAACGACGAATTTTAATTTTTTGGTCACCATTTCTGTTTTTTGTTGTAGTGTAGGCCATGAGGGCATGAACCCACCTATTCAGATTCAAACCCACTTGCTAAAGTCTTTGTACCTCCCTCATCGTAACTCTATTTTACCTCATTTTCAAATCATTGGATTCACCTTATGGCCTAGTTTTTATTCTACCTCTTATACGTCATGTTCCACCTCTTTTTGAGTACCGTCAGAGCTCTAAAAGTTGGCCAAAATTAAAATTTTTCTCTTTTTATTTTTTATTTTTTATCTTCATCTCCATGCTTCTTCCTTCCTCATTTCTTTCCACAATTATTCTCTCTCTTTTCCTCTTTCTTCATGGCCCTTTCATCGAGCTCGTGGTGGCCACCGAACCTCCGACGATGGTCGTGTCGCCATCTCCATCACCTCCAAGCTTTGGTTCCTCCTCTTCTCTTTCTCATTTTCATTCTTTTTCTCTTTCTTCTTGGGGCAACCATGACCATGGCCATCTGCCATGGATGTGCCGCCCAGATGCCATCTTTGGCCTCTCTACAACCATGGCATATATATATATATATATATATATGTATAATTAATGTATATATACATTATAAAAATAAAAATAAATAGATATGGAGTGATGAAGCAAAACAACATCATTTTGGTATGGAAATGGTGCCAAAAATGGAGGTCCCATTAGTTCATCAGAAGGAGATGGACGCGGGGGAAAAATTAAAACCTTGAGATTTAAATTAAAAAACATGCGAAACCCTAGATTTTTTTTTTTTTTTTTGTAATTTGCCCAAAAAATTATTTAAATTATTAATTAAAATATATTTATGAGATCATTAAAAATTATTAATAAATTAAATTTATTAATAAAATGAACAGTTTATTATATGCTTAAAAATTTAAAGACTTGATATGTAATTTCCAAAACCACACGGATAATCCATATTTTAAGTAAATTTAAAGATATATTTATATTTTATCCTAAATTTTAAATTCACTTAAATTAGGAAAATGTTATGGTGTGCACCTACCACAAAAATATATAATTTTACTACAAAATTTCATAATACAAAATACATAATATTATGAAATTTTGTAATAAAATTATATATTTTTATGATAAGATGCATATGATATGCGCCCCAAAAGGGATGTATACCATAGGATTTCCCCCTAAATTAACATGATAAAGGAATTGGACATTATCATATGGTTACATTGATGAACAAATCAAAAAGTGACATCCAATATGTCGTATGTAAAATTACGAGAGACTTTTTAGCAGGATTGTATTCTCTCCATATCACTATCATTCATATTTCACTATAATTTTTATTGGCCTTATTCCAAGCTCATGATGATAATTTAAATTGTTCATTTTGTAAATTTTATAATAAAAATAGTCTGCACAAAAAATAATGTTCATTGGGCATCACCATGTACATAAACAAAATATAATTAGTTTTTTTTTCAAAATAGACAATAACTATGAATTTAAACTTAAATCAGTAATTTTATAAAACAAAATATTATTTCTTAATCTATTCATTGATATCCAATGAGTTAATTTTTTACACAGACGATTTTTACTATGAGAATTATAAGATGAACAATTTGGATTATTTTTGTGGGCTAGAACATAAAATAGAATATGGTAAAACATGAAAGATAGTGATATGGGGAGGAATCATTTCCCTTTTTAGGAGTCTCAATCTTTTTCTAATTAAATTTTCACTTAAATAAGGTTTTCAACTTCTTAAAATGGTTCAATTTAATCTTTTATTACATTATGTCTATTTTGATTATTAAGTATATCATGATATAAAAAAATAATAATAATTCATAAAACCATTTTCATAATAAAAAAAATAAAAATATTATCAACCTATGTTGGTGAAAGAAGAGGTGTGTGTTTTATGATCTTTTGTTTTAGGGTAAATTATAAATACATTCCTTAAGATTAAAATACAGATTGTTCACTGTGGTTATGAAAATTACAAATAACCCATTGGCAAAATTTGTCATTTAACAGAATTAATAGGAAAAATAAATCTTCTAACTACCTCCCTATACAATAATAAAATTACCAAAACTATTAATTAAAATGTATGTTTAATATGATTAAAAAATGTAAATTGACTTAATGTTTTATTAATAAAATGGGTTATGATTAGAAATTTGAAGGAGCATGTAGCATCCCTGGTCTTAAATCCAATTTGAACTCACTTGTATGGATGTCCCGATACACTTTCGGACAATTGATTTGATGGATTGTATTTTGTTAAGATGATTGAGTTAGCGTTAATTCCTATTCAGTGTGTAACACTTTTAATATATATATATATATATTTCATTTTATTTTGAATGTAGGGATGAGAAGTGGAGACTTAGAAACATTTTTGAACAAGTGAGGTTTGGTTGCACGAGTAGCCAAATCCACCGTACGAACGACTGGGTTTACCGCAAGAACGGCCAGCGCTTGAATGGCCAATGCTCGAGCGGCAGTGAGTTTCACACAAGTGGCCAAGTCTGAGGACCTTTCCGTTTGAGCTCCGCATGAGCATCCATAATTCATCACACGAGTGGCGAGACGACTGCACGAGTAGCCGAGACAAAAAGGCTGCGACATGGCAGCCTCTTAGCCTAATATTTTTGAACCCTCAATCTTATTTTTGCAGATAGCTCTCTCTCTCTCTCTTCATTTTACTTCATTTCTCTCTCTATATATATATCTTCTCTGTATTCTCTTTTTCAGCCATAGTTACATATATTCAAGCTTTAGATTAAGTGTTCTAGAGTGAGAATCTATCCAAAGTCCGAGCATTAACGTTGTAGAGCTCGATGACAGCTACATTTTCATCAAAACCAAAGTTTGATTTGGTTTAGTTTTAAATATTGTGCTTCTCCTCTTCTCCAAGAGGTAAGGTTTTCTTCTATTTATTCAATATGGGTTTGTGCAAGAATATATGGTATTTTTTTTATACTTCATTAGAAGATTAGTAGAGAAAATTGTAAAAAATGCATGTTAGAAGTTACGGTTTGGAAATGATTGGCTATAATTTTCCTAGCAAACCTATTTTATTTATATCAAAAAGCATGTGGGTATTTTAATTTGAGAAAGTCTCAATTTAGATAAACCTTAATTTGTGAAATGGTTCAAATTGTAGAATTGTTCCTCTATTTTGAAATTGAATATAATTGATTGTGAAATTGAAAATGTTATATTGAAATTAGAGACGAATGGGGATAATTTATTAAATTATAGTATTTATAGAGATTGCATTGTTGGCCATAGGTAGAGAATGGCATTGTTGTAGTCTATAGAATTTAACATCATAAGTTGAATTAAACCCTTCTTTAAATTGCATTAGGGAATTGTTGAGTTTATCAAATGAAAACCCATTGTTGAATGGAGGTGTGTTGAATGCATTTTATAAAATAATGAGAACTGACACGAGTTGTCCTTTTGTATAATTTAGACATTATGGTTTTAAATTGATTGCTATGGTGAATCTGAGTGATGTATAGAGAATGAGATAATTTAGCTTGATAGTCTATGGTGAAAAACGAAAACCTACATGGTATAGGTGCTAAGCCCCTTCCGATTAGAAACTGGTAAATTTAGCTATAACAACCTCGACCCATGATTAACGTATAATCCATGATTAAGAAGGCTTAATAAGTAATTAAAGTGAAATTTTGCATGAATTGCCTGTATGTTGCATTATTTGTATTCATATCCGTTTATCGTAGAAAGATCTGTTCATGTTTATGTTTTGTTCTGTGAATTGAAGGTCTTATCGGTATCCGATTACAAAATTGACTTTGGTTATGTGTTATTTGAAATTTTTAGAATTTTATAGTAGGTCCAAGTTAAATTCAATTCAGAACCAAATAATTAGAATTAAATAATATCACTTAATTAGCCTCAAGCCAAGCTTAATTAGATATCACTAATCAAGCCTATATAAGGCACAATGTGGACTCACACCTTTAGTTACACCTCCATTTCCTCATCCTTGAGTTCAAAACGTAGGAGAGAGAGAGAGAGAGAGAGAGAGAGAGAGAATAAGGAAAATTGAATTCAAGCACAATGATTGTAGAAAGTAGAAGACTTTGAAGCTTTTGGCTTGGAACTCAAACAATTAACCATCTAGAGCACAATTGAGAACCTAAGGTAAGAATTCAAGCCTTTGGTCTTGTTCTTGAGTTGGTGAATTCATGAATTCAAGAGAATTGAGTGGTTTATTATGAGAAGTGAGCTAGAATGAAGGAACATAGATCATACCATGCATGCATGTTCCTTTGAGTACAATTTGAGTTTGATTTCAAAGAATTCTTTCATGTATGTGCCCATCTTACCTATATTTTGAGACTTTATCTTGATTAATACCATTTTATATAAATTGATCATGTTTGGAAGCTTTGAAGTCAAGATAAAGCATGCATGTTATGTTTTCAAAGAGTTGAGTTTTGTTTTACACAATTGGCAAGCTTTTGGGGCTTGATTTTGTGAAATGATTTTGAATTCATGATGTTTGACAAGTTTAAACATGTTCTCTCAAGTTTTGGGGCCCAAAGGTTGCATTCTAAGGTTTTGAATTCGAGTTTTGGACTTGGCAGTGCAATTTGGAAATTCCAAAATTTGACCTTTCCGGTCGAGCGACAAATCCTGCGCTGGAGCGACTACTTTATTTTTGCACTTTTGCTCGAGCAACTAAAAGTTGGCTTGAGAGTAAAATGCATGCTCCCAGAAGTTCATATGTTTTGCAGATCGCTCGAGCGACAAGAGTTACGCTCGAGTGAGGACCTGAGTCTCACCCTTGAGCGATCGTCGAGCGTTCGTTGAGCGTGAAAATCATACAACCAGTATTTTTACAGACCGCTCGAGCGACCACTCAGATTTTACATGTCTGCTCAAGCGAAGGAAGTTGCGCTCGAGCGGGACCCTTGTTTTCAGCAGGTTTTGTTAAGTGTTACCAAGTGTATTTTAGCATTCTCAATGTATCCTAGACATTCCTAGGCTGAGATTAAGACATAATAATGAGGATAAAAAATAGAAACACACTAAGTTGAGAAAGAACTAAGTTAATGATTCTGGGTGTGTAATTCAGTACGTATTCGTTCTGTATCTGTGTTGGTCATGCGCCAAAGATATCTGATTTGCCCACTCCATTTGTTTTCTTTGGAGCCAACTGTGAGTAACGACTTAGTAAAGCTAAGTTCAACTTTAATTATTTTCTGTATGATGAAATAAGATCTGTTCTATGAAATGTTATGTTCTGTACAATGAATGATTGTCCAATTCTGACAAGTATTCGGGGCTCAAGTAAGTTATCTGTTCCCGGTCTGGAGGTTCCTGTATGGAATTGACAAGTTATCCGTACCTAGCCGGAGGTTCCTTTATGGAACTGACAAGTTATCTATACTCGGTCAGGAGGTTCCTTGATGGAATTGACAAGTTATCCATACCCGGCCAGAGGTTCTTTTATGGAACTAACAAGTATGATCTTCAATGCTCTGTATGTGATCTGTTAGTGCTAACAGATGTAAGATTAAGTATGAATTCTGATTTCTGTCATTGACTTGAACAAGAATATGAATATGAATCTGTTTCTAATTGAAATATGAATATGCATAAGACTCTATTTCTGATAAGAATCTGCTTTTGATATAAACTCTGATTTCTAATTCTATGATGGACACCATTCATTAAAACCCTTTACTCTGTTATTATTCACTAGGCTTTCACTCATTATTTATATTTATGTATGTAGGTAAGCAGGTGTGTGATCAGGCCTAAGCTGCTGCCTGGCGAATTTTGGGTCAACCAGTCACCGTGCCTTCTGAGGAGGTTCCTTTTTGAGAAGTCAAGTTTTGTGGTCATGTTGAAGATGTTCTTTTGTTTTTGTTTGGTTTGTCTACCTGTACATTGTGCAAAGTCCCTTATGATGCTATGTGCATGGAAGTTTGACATCATATAAGTTTCAAATATTATTTGTTTCATGTATGTCTCCACAGCTCTATGGACCTTCTATTTTGTATAACGGCTTTCGCAGCCCCTTATATTTTGTTATTTTGTTAAGAGACCTTTGGTAATCCCAAGATTACTAGCCGGTTACGTAGCTAAACCTATAGGAGCGGGTTTAGGTCGTGACAAGGTGGTATCAGCGTACGAGTTATACCGCGCGCACGAGTCCATAAGAGCTATAGGATGTCCTAGAAAAGAATTAGGAACATTTCATCTGTATGTGTGAGTGTGTTAATCTTTGTGAATGCGGAAACTAAAACTGGAAACTGGAAACTCTAAGCATGGTGAAAAGAATTATTGGCCTATGTTTATTATTGCTTTGTTTACCTATAGCGACATTGAGAATGCAAGGGGATATGATATAAGTGAATCTTCTGAGGCTTGAATGAATAGAATGGAACAGATGCTTGTGGCTTTGACTGAAGCTATGACGCAACAACTAAGACAACAACCTGTACCTCCTCCACCTCCGTCGGTTCTAGTTGAACCGGACAATAATGACATCATTAACTTGACTAAAAAATTTATGAAGATGAAACCGTCAACCTTCTTGGGTGGTATTGAAATCTTAAAGGCAGAAACAATGTTGCTTGAGATGGAGAAACTATTTGAAGTATTCCCTTGTTGACAAGTATTTTCTCAAGTAAACGTGGTTGCTTGTTTCGAGACACAAAAAGTTCTTTTGGCCACATACACTTTAAAGTTTCTTAGTTCAACGAGATCTTTTATGACAAGTATTTTCCTCAGTGTTTCTGGGACCGAAAAGTTTCTAAATTCCAGGAACTTAAGCAAGGCAAGATGTCTGTAGTTGAGTATGAGGCTAAGTTCATGGAATTAGCTCGTTTTGCCTTTTACATGGTGGATACGGATTACAAAAAAGCCCACAAATTTGAAGGTAGATTGGATCTCAATGTATTTGATCGAGTGGACATCCTAAACTTGTCTACTAATATGGAAGTACTGGATAGGGCATTGATGGCAGAAGTCATTCTAGTAGCAAAGAAACAAACTCTAGCCCCAACAATTGAATGGAAGGGTAAACGGTCCGAATTCAATTTCAAGAAGGACTGATCCTTTTTAAAAAGGCAGAATATGGGGTCTTCTAACAGCTCTAGCCAGAGTAGTGGCTCTGTTTCGAACTGTCCTAATTATGGAATGAGGCATAAAGTTATGTGTCACCGTGCCTCTGGTGTGTGTTTTCGGTGTGGCAAGACTGGCCACATGATTCGAGATTGTTCACTAAGATTTGATAATGCTAACCGCCCTACCGTAAGTTTAGCCAGGTCCGCTTTTACTACAAGGACCAATGCAAGAACTGATACCAGGAGTAATATTGGAAATGAGATGCTGAGGCAAGAGAGAGTATTTGTGTTAGTGCCCGGAGATATACAAAATACCGAATCTGTGGTGTCAGGTATAATCTTTATCTGTGCCCAGAATGCCTATGTGTTGATAGATTCTGGTTCTACACATTCATTTGTATTGCATACTTTTTCACAGAAGTTAACTAGACCATTAAAACCTATGAATTGTCTATTATCTGTGTCTACACCAACTGGAGGTTCTATGATATGTGCTTATGTATATCCGGCATGTGATATTATGATTGGTGATATGATATTATACATTGATTTGTTACCTTTGAGCATTGATCATTTTGATTGCATTTTGGGTATAGATTGGTTGACTAAATACCATGCCACCATTCACTGTGTGAGTAAATCTGTCATGTTTCGACCACCTGGTGTGCCTGAGTTTGTCTTTATTGGGAGTGGGGTAGTTCCTCCGCCGTATCTAATTTCATTTATGAATGCCAGGAAGTTGTTGAGAAAAGGGTGTTAAGGCAGCTTATATTGTGTGATGACTGAGTCTTCAGATAATGCTAGTGTGGAAACGATTCCCGTAGTCTGTGAATTTTTTGATGTGTTTCCTAATGACCTACCCGGAGACTTAATTGATAGAGAAATTAAGTTTACTATCGAGGTAGCAGCTAGAACACAACTTATTTCTAAGACTCCTTATCGAATGTCAATCTCTAAACTAAAAAAACTAAAAGCCTAACTCCAAAAACTACTAGACAAGAAATTTATCCGACCAAGCACTTCACCTTGGGGTGCTCCAATCCTATTTGTTAAAAAGAAAGACAGGCCTTTGAGACTGTATATTAACTACTGTGAGTTGAACAAAGTAACTGTGAAAAATAACTATCCATTGCCCCGAATAGAGGATCTATTTGACCAACTCTAGGGAGCACAAGTGTTCTCCAAAATAGACCTTAGATCCGGGTATCACCAGTTAAAGGTCAAGTAGAAGATGTAGAGAAAACTGCATTCAGAACTAGATACGGACATTATGAATTTTTGGTAATGCCATTCGGAGTAACTAATGCACTTGCAACATTCATGGGCTTAATGAATAGAGTGTTCAAACAATTCCTTGATGAGTTTATTGTTGTGTTTAACGATGATATATTGATTTATTCTAAAAGCATGGAGGAACATGAAAATCATCTGAGAATTGCTTTACAGATCCTAAGAGAAAAGAAGTTGTATGCAAAACTTTCCAAATGTGAATTTTGGCTTGGCAATGTAGCATTTTTGGGGCATGTAATCAACAAAGACGGCATATCGGTGGATCCACAAAAAATTGAGGCCATTGTAGACTGGCCAAGACCAACTAATGTGTCAGAAATCAGAAGCTTCCTAGGACTTGCAGGTTATTATTACAGATTTGTGAAAGACTTTTCAAAACTTACCATGCCATTAACATAGTTAACATAGAAAAATGTACCATTTGATTGGATCGATCAGTGGGAATCAGCCTTCTAAGAACTGAAGATTAGATTAATAACTGCACTAATTTTGACAGTACCCAACAGAATTGATGGGTTCCAGATTTATAGTGATGCTTCATACAAAGGCTTGGGGTGTGTGTTAATGCAGAATATGAAGATAATTGCATATGTTTCTCGATAAGTCCGATTGCATGAAAAGAACTATCCAACGCATGACCTTGAATTAGCAGCTGTGGTGTTTATTCTAAAAATTTGGCGACACTATCTATATGGTGTGACTTGTGAGGTGTATACCGACTATAAAAGTTTGAAATATTTCTTCACACAGAAAGAATTGAACATGAGACAGAGACGGTGGCTTGAGTTGATAAAAGACTATGATTTGCAGATTTTGTATCATCCGGGGAATGCCAATATCGTTGCAGATGCTTTGAGCCAGAAATCCATTGCCAATTTGTCATGTTTACTCACTAGTCAGGGAGAGTTGTTATGTGACTTAGAGAAGTATGAGACTGAAATTGTGTTATATGACTAGGGCGGGATCTTAGCAGCCATTTTTGCTCAGCCTGCAATCATTAAAGAAATTAAAGAGAAACAACTTGAAGATGAGTCCTTGAAAAAGATTGTGGAAGAATTTGACTCAAAACCGAGGCCAGGATTTGTGCTTGAGACTAATGTGCTGAAGTTTCAGAATAGACTTTGTGTTCCAGATTCTTCTGATTTGAGAAAGCGTGTTATGACTGAAGCTCACAATTCTAAGTTCGCTATGCATCCGGGGAATACAAAGATGTACCATGACTTGAAACCAAATTTCTGGTGGCCGGGAATGAAGAAAAGCATTGCTGACTTTGTGGTAGATACTTACATTGCCAACAAGTTAAAGCTGAACATTAACGACCCGTTGGATTACTTCAACCGTTTCCAATACCGGAATGGAAGTGGGAGTATATTACTATGGATTTCATTGTTAGACTGCCTCGCTCTTCTCAAGGTATGGTTTCTATTTGGGTCATTTAACTAAATCTGCTCACTTTTTACCTGTCAAATCTTTGCATAATATGAATAAGTTGGCTAATTTGTATGTCAATGAGATTGTGAAATTACATGGAGTTCCAGGTGTTTATAGTATCTTACAAAGACTCTACGCTCATTTCAAGATTTTGGCGAGTCTATAGCAAGCTTTGGGAATTGAGTTGATACTGAGCAGTGCTTATCATCTGCAGACAGATGGCCAATTTGAATGGACCATTCAAACATTGGAGGACATGTTATGGATGTGTGTGTTAGACTTTCAAGGCAGTTGGGAAACCTACTTACCATTGGCTGAATTTATGTATAACAATAGCTACCATTCGAGTATCAGCATGGCTCCTTATGAAGCTTTAAACTGAAATTTCGTATGAATTGCTTGTGTGTTGCATTATTTGTATTCATATCCGTTTATCGTAGAAAGATATGCTCATGTTTTGTTTTGTTCTGTGAATTGAAGGCCTTATCGGCATTCGATTACAAAATTGACTTCGGTTATGTGTTATTTGGAATTTTTAGAATTTTATAGTAGGTCCAAGTTAAATTCGATTTGGAACCAAATAATTAGAATTAAATAATATCACTTAATTAGCCTCAAGCCAAGCTTAATTAGATATCGCTAATCAAGCCTATATAAGGCATAATGTGGACTCACACCTTCAGTTACACCTCCATTTTCTCATCCTTGAGTTCAAAACGTAAGGGGAGAGAGAGAGAGAGAGAGAGAGAGAATAAGGAAAATTCAATTCAAGCATAAGGATTGTAGAAAGTAGAAGACTTTGAAGCTTTTGGCTTGGAAATCAAACAATAAACCATTTAGAGTACAATTGAGAAGCTAAGGTAAGAATTCAAACCTTTGGTCTTGTTCTTGAGTTGGTGAATTCATGAATTCAAGAAAATTGAGTGGTTTATTATGAGAAGTGAGCTAGAATGAAGGAACACAGATCATACCATGCATACATGTCCCTTTGCGTACAATTTGAGTTTGATTTCAAAGAATTCTCTTATGCATGTGCCCATCGTACCTTTATTTTGAGACTTTATCTTGATTAATACCATTTCATATCAATTGATCATGTTTGGAAGCTTTGAAGTCAAGATAAAGCATGCACGTTATGTTTTCAAAGAGTTGAGTTTTGTTTTACACAATTGGCAAGCTTTTGGGGCTTGATTTTATGAAATGATTTTGAATTCATGATGTTTGACAAGTTTAAACATGTTCTCTCAAGTTTTGGGGCCCAGAGGTTGCATTCTAAGGTTTTGAATTCGAGTTTTGGACTTGGGAGTGCAATTTGGAAATTCCAAAATTCGACCTCTCCACTCGAGCGACCACCTTATTTTTGCACTTTCGCTCGAGCGACCAAAAGTTGGCTCAAGCGTAAAATGCATGCTCCCAGAAGATCACATGTTTTGCAGACTGCTCAAGGGTCAGGAGTTGTGTTCGAGCGAGACTGAGTCTCACGCTCGAGTGACCGTCGAGCATGAAAATCATATAACCAATACTTTTACAGTCCATTCGAGCGAAAGAATGTACGCTCGAGCGACCACTCATATTTTACATGTTCGCTCGAGCGAAGGATGTTCCGCTTGAGCGGGACCCCTGTTTTCAGTAAGTTTTGTTAAGTGTTTCCAAGTGTATTTAGTATCCTCATTGCATCCTAAACATTCCTAGGTCGAGATTAAGACATAATAATGAGGATATAAAGTAGAAACACACCAAGATAAGAAAAAACTAAGTTAATGATTTCGGGTGTGTAATTCAATACGTATTCGTTCTGTATCTGTGTAGGTCATGCACCAAAGATATCTGATTTGCCCACTCCGTTTGTTTGCTTTAGAGCCAACTGTGAATAATGACTTAGTAAAGCTAAGTTTAACTTTAATTATTTTATGTATGATGAAATAAGATCTGTTCTATGAAATGTTATGTTCTGTAAAATGAATGATTGTCCAACTTCTGACAAGTATTCGGGGCTCAAGTAAGTTATATGTTCCAGGTCCGAAGGTTCCTGTATGGAACTAACAAGTTATTTGTACCTAACCGGAGGTTCCTTTATGGAACTGACAAGTTATCTGTATTCGATCTTGAGGTTCCTTGATAGAACTGAAAAGTTATTCGTACTTAGCTGGAGGTTCCTTTATGAAACTGACAAGTATGATCTTTGATGCTCTGTATATGATCTGTTAGCACTAACGAATGTAAGATTAAGTATGAATTCTGATTTCTATCATTGACTTGAACAAGAATATGAATATGAATTTGTTTTTGATTGAAATATGAACATGTACAAGGCTCTGTTTCTGATAAGAATCTGTTTTTGATACAAACTCTGATTTCTGACTTTGTGATGGACATCATTCATTAAAACCCTTTTACTCTGTTGTTATTCACTGGGCTTTCACTCATTATTTATATTTATGTATCTAGGTGAGCGGTAGCGTCACTGTGCCTAAGTTCTTTGCCCATGAGTTTTGGGTCAGCCAATCACCATGCCTCTCGAGGAGGTTCCTTTTTGAGAAGTCAAGTTTTGTGGTCCTGTTGAAGATGTTCTTTTGTTTTTGTTTGGTTTGTCTACCTGTACATTGGGCGAAGTCCCTCATGATGCTATGTGTATGGAAGTTTGACATCATATAAGTTCAAATATTGTCTGTTTCATGCATATCTCCATAGCTCTATAGACCTTGTATTTTGTATAATGGCTTCCACAGCCCCTTATATTTTGTTATTCTGTTAAGAGACCTTTGGTAATCCCAGGATTACTAGTCGGTTACGTCACTAAACCTACAGGGGCAAGTTTGGGTCGTGACATTAGCGGTGATTAGGTAGTGCTTAGCGATGACCACTGGCAGAGTAGTTCTCCTGGTAGCCTACTAGTTTGCTTAGGTGGTGCTTAGTTATGATCATTTGACCGATGCATGTACTTTGGTAGGATTTACTAGAATAAAATGATGATTTGGATTGTTACAATATCCGGGAGAGAGAGAGAGAGAGAGAGAGAGAGAGAGAGAGAGAGAGAGAGAGTTATATTATGTGTATATTCAATATTATATATCTTATAATACAATAAAGAGGCCTATAGATAGGTAAAGTAAAGATGGGAAACAAGAAAGCTATAGAAATATCCTAATATGGTAAAACCTAATTACAACATCTAATATATGTAGTGAATATAATATATATATACCATATTCACTAACAGCTCCTCTCAAACTCAAGGTGGTTGCAAAGAGACCAACTGGAGTTTAGAAAGAGAAACTAAAGAAAATAAAGTAAAATAAAAATAATAATGGTAGATGACAATTTATGGTTGTGCCAGACCATTGTAGGAGTAGCTGAGGATAATGTCGGAAGATAGTTTATGATCGTGTCAGATTGTTATAGGAGCAGGGTCCAAGTTAATGGAGCTTATGCTGGGAGACAATTTATGGTCTTGCCAGACTGTTGTAGGAACATGGCCAGAGCTAATGGAGCTAATGCCGGTAGAAAATTTATTTTCGTGCCGGACCATTATAGTAGAAGAATGAGTGTTGAACCAGCAAGCGTAGCACATATGTAACTTGTGACGTGGTGCTGAACGGTGATGGCAATAGATGAATAAGTGCACCAGGAGGCAGCTTGGAAGGGAACCATGTGCACTAGGGACGGCTTGGAAATGAACCATGTGCATTAGGAGGCGGTTGTGGCTTGTGTTTTTCGCGCCCCATTTCAGAGGTTTGAAAGAAAGCCCTACAGTTCAGACTTCTGCGGTTCTGAATCTAATCTCACAAGTGCAATGTGAAACTGATAAACACCAAAGAGTCCAAATCCGACAAATCGTTTGAAAAATCGATTTTAAATCAAATAATGCCAAAATTAGACTGCTTTGCCAGATACAGAGTCGCCACCTAAATATTTTTTATTTTGGAAAAATTTAGGAAACTCATGACTCGTGTCGAAGACCATGTGTCCGTCATCACCAAAGTTGCCTCGGCTCGGGAACTTAGGTATGAGAAAGGAAGGTCATGAATTGAGCACCCCCATTCGCCCGATCAAAGATTGGCCTCTACTAATCATGATATGATTTTTCATAAACATTATGCGTTCTTATTCCGAGTATTAGGCTAGCTTTACTATGTGATGCGCACAAGTAAGTATAGACTAGTTTGCTCAATTTGGAACAATTCAACTCATGTTTGTTTGCGAAAATAGTTTGAATTTGCCACCTCAAGTGGGCTTAAAGATTGTGGATTTACCACCAAACATAGTGGACTTAAAACATGATTTGCCACTCAATAAAGTGGGCTTAAACATACATTTGTTAAATCGTTCCAATTTAAACAGCAAACCTTCATCCACAGGCATTCAAGCAGTTTAGCATTTAAGCACATAGCCTCATGGCAAGCATGCCAATCATGGTAACATTCACACTTATACAAGTATGCTAAAGCAAAAAAAACTCACCTAGTACTTCGAGCTAAGAAATCAAAGTTAGAAAATTATGCATGATTCATAACTATACAAGATGCCTAATGCAACGCATGTAATATGCAATTAATAGGCTCGGTTAGTAATATGGCATATGAATCGATTTTGAACAACATGCGATTAAACACGTATTCAAATAAGACATTGAAATGACAATGCAGTTTGAATGATGCACCGAGCCTCGGTGCATGCAATACAAGATGAATGGATGCAAGCATGTGATATGCTAATTAAGACATGACCCTAATCTAACCATAAAAAATGATTAAATAAAAGGGAGAAAGACGTGGGGTTGGAAAACATACATACACATACGCACGCACACTTATTATAATATTGCGCCCTTGCGAAGGAGGGTCCGAATGAATAAAAGCTAAGCTAATCTAATTAAGTTAATTAAACTAATTATTACAAATCAAATGAATAACTAGTTAAGCTAATTACTAATTATTACAACACTTTAACTATTTAGCAAACTAATTAATTAATTTACAACACAAATGCACACGAACTAAGCATGTAAAACATTAAGCTATGCTGCCACTACTCTACCTCGGGAAGTGGAAGATGCACATGATCGGTTTTCACCCCTAAAAGACCATCGTTTTGCTCTCGAAAGTCTCTGTTTGCAGAGGTGAACATTTCCAGAACCTTTCTGCTCCACCTTACCAAACCTTTGCTGAGGTTTTCATTAGTGGCCTGCTGGCCATGGATGGATGCTGCCGGCCAGAAATGATGCACTGCCGGCCATGGATGGTGGCCTACCGGCCACTGATGCACTGGATCACCATGTTGCAACAGAGCACAAATAGAGCAAAAATAGGATTTTTCCAAGGATTTGTTTGTACTGTATCCCTCCTTATCATCTCAATGTCTCAAAGGAGTGACACATTTGGATCCAAAACCACCAATCAAGCAAGTTCATTGCATGATGGCCAAAGATCCAAGTTATACAATTTCGATAAATGCACAAATATAACCAACAAGACCACCACCCTATCATTTATGATCAAGGGCAATGGAGACCTAGGAAAGTGACACATTTCATCACTTTTGAGTATGAAATGTCCCATTTTCCTTGTGTTCAAATTAACGTCCGATTTGAACACATGCAATGCAATACAAAGAAGTGCTTATCTTGTCATTTTTACTTATCAATTTTGTTTACACATTTTAATTACCAAATCATTCTTTAATTAATTTGTCCATTGGTGAGTGTCCTCTAAGATGAAGGAAGTGTCAACCAAGGGATAGTGTAGGGTAAGAGAGAGATCATGCCTTTGATAATGAACCCTCAAAGAGGATTAAACCATTAAGCATAACCTCAATCTCAAGCTTAAAGGAACCCAAACTTGAAACAACCCTCAAAAGCAAATAAAAGAGTGAAGCAAAGAGGGAGGTTGCAGATATTTAGGTGCTGAAATTAAGTGATAAAAGCACTAAAAACATGCAACTAAGTCACACCAATAATGTTTAAAGCCTTAAAACAAGAAGCTAGTGCAAGGACTCACATTACAACTATACAAAACAAAGTTCAAATGAACCAAACAACCCAAAATAGAGCTAAAGCAGGCTATTTCAAAGGCTAAAACATGCTGGACTTAAGCTAAGTTAAGCTAGAAAAATATGCTAACATGTAAAGCTAACTAAGCATGCAAACAAGATACAAGGAGGGGAGGCTAACCCCTCCAATTTTGGACTTGAAAATGAGATTTTTTCCACTAAAAAACCTCTGAAATTTAGTGGTTAAAAGGCCCAAAAAAGTTGATTTGAAAGTGATACAAAAGCTTTACAAGCAAAGAAGTAAGAAGGGTGAACCACCCCCTAACTGAAAATGGCCTCAAACCTCCACCTTTAAGCCACAAAAACAGAGTTTTTTAAAGTTCAAAAATAGGCCAAAAACAGTCCAAAAATAGTGGAAAGAGATAGGAAAACAATTGTGCAAAACAAGCTTAAAATGAGAGTGTTATACCTCTTGAAGTCCAGACACAATTGAGGTAATAAATTAAGCCAAGACCACCTTCTAGAGCTCAAAGAGGGTCCCAAGTAACCTTAGTGCAAAGATAAGCAACTTTGGCTAAGGGTTGATAGGCAAACTTGAAGTGTATCTACACTTGTATGCACAAAAGTTCAGGAGAGAGAGAGAGAGAAATCTAGAGAGAGAGAATTGTAGAGAGAGAGACTCCCAAAATTTTTTCAACATTGAAAACAATAGAGAAGGTCCTCTATATATAAAATATATGGCTTCAGGTCGAAAATATCAATATAGGACTATTAGAGCAGTATGGAACAGCTGGAGGGAAAATATTTACACAAAAAATTGATTTTTGACACCATTGGTCGGTCGGCCATCACTGGTGGCTGGAAAACTTCATCCATGGCCGGAAAAATTCACCCCTGGCCAGCACATGGCCGGCAAACCTCACTAGTGGTCGGCCAAAAAATTCTACTTTAAGGCCCGACTTCAAATGGGGATATCTCCTTCATCCAGACTCCTTTTCAGGTCATTCTTAAGTCTTAATTGAAGCCTTAGAAGTCTACTTTCCAATGGTGGTAGCCGCACATCAAAATTGTAAGTGTGCAAAGAGATATGCCTATTTTAGTGAAGATTGCTTAGTTTTGGTTCTAATCCGATTGATGCCTAATTTCACACAGCCATGCTTCCCTCATCCGGACTTGGATTTAGGAGATTCTTGAGTCTAAAATGAAGCCCCAGAAGTCCAGTTTTCAATGGTGATGGCCTCATAACTAAAGTCCATGTATACGAAAGGATAGGCCTGAATTAGTGAGACTGCCCATCTCTCTCTCTTAACGACTCATGCCCAACTTCTTCCCTAACTAGGTTTCTTCCCTCCACTCTTATTTTCTTCAATTCCAAACCTCTAAGTAAGATGTTTTAAAATATTGTTTGAAAAAGTTCACCTCTCTTCCATTTATTTCCGCTTTGTCCTTGCTCGGTTTACCGAAATGTGCAACATTTAACGAAATATGTGCCTCAGAACATCGTAGAAGCATTTTCAAAAATACTTTGAAAGAGAGGGTTTTAAGGTCTAAAATAATTTTGGTCAAAATAGTTTTGGTCCAAAATGAGGTGTAAGGTTGGGATTTGGAGCTTTTCTTGTTGAAGAAATTGAGCGATTGCACAACATAGTCTTCATCCTTGAGTAATCAATCAGAGGCGCCCAAGTCTTAAAGGTGGTAAAAAATGGGGTAACTACAGTTGCCCCTCTTTGACAGAACTCAAAGTCATAAAGTGACGTGAGTGAATGTCAAAGCTCGAAGACAACCCATTTTGACAAGGCCGTAAGACTTGGGCAAACAAACAAAATACAGATACAGTTGGTTGAACTTGAGGGTTGCCTACGTATCCCTTTGCAAGGAATCAAACCAGCATAGTTTAGGGGCAAGATGAAAAATGATATGCACAATGCGATTTTGAAAGTTGGACTTACACGCTACGCAAAGCCGGTTATTTTGAAAAACCTTATGATTATGCGAGATGATGCAATAAACAATAATAGATGCAATAAGCAAGATAACAACATATGAATGAGTAGCTTCAAGCTAAAAACGAACACAGGTTTCATACAAAAAAGCTATAAAACAAACTCCAACCACGCCAAAACACGGGACGAGGAAAGAAAACACAGCTGAGGGTTACGTTTTACGCATCTTGAGAAACTCTAATCATGCTGAAATCGCGAGAAGAGGAGATAAACCATTCGGGTTCGCGGTTCACACGTCCCAAGTTAAAACACGCCCAGGCTCGCCCGTCACGCATCTTGAGATACTCTAATCACGCTGGAATCGTGAGAAAAGGCCCTAAGAAAAACAAATTAGGGACGCGTTCCACGCATCCTGAGATAAATTCCAAACACGCTGAAATCGTGTGAGGAAATGAACACTTTAACCACGCTGAAATCGTGAGAAGAGGTCCGAAGAAAAGTCCTCAGGACCGCGTTCCATGCATCATGAGATAAATTCCAAACACGTTGACATCGTGTGAGGAAAGGAACACTCTAACCACGCTAAAATTGTGAGAAGAGGTCCAAAGAAAACCCTAAGGAGCGTGTTCCGCGCATCCTGAGATAAATTCCAAACACGCTGAAATCGTGTGAGGAAAGGGACACTCTATCCATGCTGAAATCGTGAGAAGAGGTCTAAAGAAAACCCTAAGGAGCGCGTTCCGCACATTCGGAGATAAATTCCTAACACGCTGAAATAGTGTGAGGAAAAGGACACTCTATCCACGCTGAAATCGTAAGAAGAGGTCCAAAGAAAAGACGTTAGGAGCGCGTTCCATGCATCCTGAGATAAATTCCAAACACGCTAAAATCGTGTGAGGAAAGCGACACTCTAACCATGCTGAAATCGTGAGAAGAGGTCCAAAGAAAAGCCATCAGGAGTGTGTTCCACGTATCTTGAGAAAAAGTCTAGGGGGACAACGATCCTAAACGCTGCTCAGCATAAAAGGATAAATGATACAAGATAACACAAGATGCAAATAAATGCAATACGTGCGATGATATGATAATGTTACAAGCAATGTAGGGCATGATGTTTAGGGAATGCAATAAACAAACAAAGTGGCGCTTTGTAGACACCCCATATTTGACCGCCCTTAAGACTTGGGCGCTACTGATTGTTTATTTGGTGATGAAAGGTGTACAGTGCAAAGGTTCGATTGCTTTTGCAAAGGTTCGATTGCTTTGGCAAGGAGAGCATCAAATCCAAACCTTATACCCCATTTTGGACCAAAACCATTTTGATTAAAAGGATTTTCAGATTTCAAAACCCTCTCTTTCAAAATATTTTTGAAAAGTTCCTATGATGTTCCGATGCTCGCATTTTGTTAAATGTTGCGCTTTTCGGTAAATCAGGCAAGGACAAAGTGGAAATTAAGAGAGGTGAACTCTTTGAAAAATATTCCAAAATATCTTGTTTAGAGGTTTGGAGTTGAAGAAAAGAGGAGAAGAGGGAAGATAACAAGTTGGGGAAGAAGTTGGGCATGAACCGTTAAGAGAGAATCGAGCAGCCCTCGCTAACTCAGGTCTATCCTTTTGTACACTTGGACTTAAGTTGTGAGGCCTCCACCATTGGAAAGAAGACTTCCGGGGCTTCATTTTTCATTCAAGAATCTCCTCAAGCCGAGTCCGGATGAGGGAGATATGGTTGGTTGAAGTTGGACAGGAATCCGGTTGAGCCAAAACTGAGTAGTCTTCACTAAAACAAGCATAACTTTCTCTACACTTGGAATTTTGATATGAGGATTCCACCATTGGAAATATTACTTCCGGGGCTTCAATTTGGACACAAGAATGACCTGAAAAGGAGTCTAGATGAAGGAGTTATGCCCGTTTGAAGTTGGACCTAAAGAGTAGATTTTGCAGTCGGCCACGTAAGTAGCCGGTCGGCCATCATTAGTAGCAGGTTGGCCAAAAAGATGGCCGGTCGGCCAAAAATGCCCAGAAAACTCAGAATTTGCAGATCTTTTGCTCCAACTGTCTTCCAAATGCTCCAGTTGTCTCTATAATCAGATATTTCGACCAAATGCTCTGTTTTTGCTATATATGAACGCCATATCTCTCATATTGCAAGGGTAGAACATTTTGAAAGCTTAACAAGTTTGGAAACCTCTCTCTCTAAATCTCTCTCTCTCTCTCTCTCTCTCTATAATTTTGTGAGCAAAATTCCGGTCTCTCTCTCTAGAAGCCTCTCTCTCTTCTTATATTGTGCTTAGAAGTGAGAATTTCCTACACTCTTGCAAAGAGACCCTAGACCAAACACCTCTACCTTGTTGTTGAGGTTCTTGGAGGTCCTATTTGAGCTCTCAAAGCTGGTTTTGGCTCAGATTTGCACCTGTTTTGTTGTTGTGCTTCAAGGGTAAGCACTTGTCCCTTTTAAGCTTGTCTTGCACACTTGTTTTGTCACATTTGAAAACTGTTTTTTGCTTGGTTTTGAACTGAAGAAAACTCTATTTTTCAGTCCTAAAAATGGTGGTTTAAGCCCCTTTTGAGTTTAAGGGTGGTCCACTCTTCTTGTCTCTTTGTTTGCTAAGTTCTTTGACATCTTTTAAAGCCTTTAAAACAATATTTTCTTGGCCTTTAAACCACTGAATTCCAGAGGAATTTTAGTGGTGGAAAGGTGGTTTTGAGGTCCAAAATAGGAGGGGGTGGTTCCCCCTCTTCACCTCTTGTTTACATGTGTTGATGGCCTACAAAGTGAACATGCTTTTCTACCCTTTTGAAGCTTGGTTTAAGCATGTTTTTGCCACTGATTTGCCATGTTATAACTCTATTTTTGGCTGGTTTGGTCACCTCTTGCATGCTTATTGCACTTGTAGTGTAGTCTTGCTTACTAGCCTAGCATGTGTGATAATTTAGCTTATCATTCTACAATGAGTGAGCTTGATTCTAGCATGCTTTTGGCTCTAATTTAGCATGCTTGAGGACTGTTTTGAGTGGTTTTGGTCTCTTGAGCCTTGCTTTGTATTGCCATAGTGAAGGTAGCTTCACTAGTTTTGTGTGTCAAAGTGCCTGGCATGCTTTGCTTGAGTCGTTTGCATGATATAGCATCATTTTACACATGATTTCAGTGTATATAGTATAGTCACACTCTTACATGTTCTACTCTTTCAATGCTTTTGGGAGTTGTGCCTTGTGCCTTGCTCGAAAGCTAATTTGTATGCATGTTTGTCTAAGCTTTTGGGCTACCATTTCAGCATGTTTAGGCCATTATTTTGGCATGATTGAGCTTTGTCTAGAGCTGGTCTATTTGTTTAAGTTATGTATTGCATGCCTCTTGTGTGATGCTCTTTACTAACTTTGATGTTTTTGGCCCTCAACATGTTATGCTTGTATTGCTTGCATGTTTTAAGGTCTTTAGCATGCCATCACAGCACTAAAGCAGCTGCAACCTCCCCCATTTCTTCATTTTTCAATTTGCTTTGAAGGTTGTTTGGCCTTAAGCTTGTGTTTAAGCATGAAGTAGGGTTTGTGCCCAAATGGCTTTAACCCTCTTTTAAGGGTTCCTCCTAGTCAAAGGACATAATCCCTCTCATGTCCTAAGCCATTCTTTTGGTTGACCTCCTTTCCTTAGAGGACTTGTACATTGAATTGAATCAATTAAGAAATGGTTTGGTAATGTAAATGTGTAAATAAGAATCGAGCAAAGTAAAACATGCCAAGATAACATATGTGTGTTGCATTGCATGTGTTTGGATCGGACGTTAATCCAAACACTAGAAATGTGGCACGTTTCATACTCAAAGTGATGAATCGTGTTACGTTTCTTGGTCGTTGTCACCATTGATCATGCATGATAGGGTGACGACACTTAGAGTCTTATGCGTGCATTCACTAACATTGTGCAAGCTTGACTCTTTGGCCATCATGCATTAAGATGAGTGGTTGGTGGCTTGAGAGCCGTGTACTATGCTCCTTTGAGCTTGAGATATGATAAGAAGGGCAATTGCACACACATTTTCTTGCAAATACACTAACATGCCTCTATTTGTGCTTTGTTGTAGCAAAAGGAGAAAGTTCAGGAATCAGTGGCCGATCGGCCACCCAAGCCAGCCGACCGGCCACCAATACTGGCTGATGGCCATCACTTCTAGCCGATCAGTTCATCAGCATGTTCCTGGGATCAAACAAAAGCAATCTAGAGGTTGGCACTATTTTTAGAAGTCAAAAGAGTGCAAAAAAGGCATTTAGAGGCAAGGTAGTGGATTTCCGGGAGGACGCGACCGAGCATGTATGCCTCCCTCGTCTGCGAGGCCATTTTCATCACTTCATTAGCTAGTTGTAGTTAATTACATGTGCTGTAATTAATTTAGCTTAGTTTATTTTGTAATATTCTAATTAGCTTAGATTAGCTAATTGATTAATTCAGTTTGTAATTAATTAGCTTAGCATAGCTAGTTATTCAATTTCAATTGTGTTGTAATTAATTAGCTAGAGTAGTTAATTAGTTGGTTTGTAATAATTAGCTTAGGTTAGTCTAGCTAGTTCGCTTATTTATTCAGACCCTCCTGCGAGAGGGCGCATATGTTGTAATAAGGGTGTGTGTGTGTGTGCATGTCTTCTAATCTCATTTCTTTCTCCCTTTTACTTAACCGCTTACGATGGTTAGATTAGGGAACTTTTTGATTAGCATACCTTATGCTTGCATGCGTGCATCATTCATTTGTCTTGCATGCACCGGGCTCGACGGATCATTCAAACTACATTGTACTTCAATATTTACTTGAATACGTGTTTCAAAGCATGTTATCAAATTGTTGCATTCATATGCTATCTTAGTAGCCGAGCCTATTTAGTTGCATTTTGCATGTGTTGCATTAGGCATTCCAGCATAGTTAGGATCATGCATTGTTTTCTAACTAGTTTTCTGTTTCGGCTCGGAGTACACTGTAAGTGTTTACGCTTTAGCATCCTTGCATGAGTGTGAGTGGTGTCATGACAGCATGCTTTCCATGAGCTTATTTGCTTAAGTGCTTAACTGCATGAATGCCTGTGGGTGAAGGCTTGATTGCCTAAATTGGAACAATTCGATGATTGTAAGTTTTAAGCCCACTTGAGGTGGCAAAATGATGTTGTTTTAAGCCCACTTGAGGGTGGCAAATCCGTGCTTTAGCCTACTTGCGGGTAGCATTTTCAAACCATTTTTGAAAATAAGCATGAGTTGTTTTGTTCCAATTCTCGTGATTGAGTCTATACTTGTATGCCGTGCGCATTACATAGTAAGTTAGATTAATAACCGGGATAAGAACACATGTGTTTATAAAATAACATATCATGGTAGTAGAGGCCAATCCCTTGATCGGGCGAGCAGGGGTGCTCATTTCAGGACCTTCCCCTCTCGTACCCAAGTTCCCGAGCCGAGGCAACTTTGATGATGACGGACACGTGGCCTTTGGCACGAGTCAAGGTTTCCTAAATTTCCCAAAACAAAATATTTAGGTGGCGACTCTGTAATTTAGCAAAGCAGTCCATCATTGGCGTTTTTCATTCAAAATTAATTTTTCAAAACCAATTGCTAGATGCAGACACCCCATTTTTGACCGACCTTAAGACTCAGACGTCATCGATTGAGCGCTCATTGATGGTGCATGTTGTACTCGTTCTGAAGTTTCGGAGTTTTGGCTGAGAGCCTTACCCTCTGAGCCTTGGAACTTTTTGTGCCTTGACTCGGTCTGTGGACCAGGTCTTGTTTTCTTTTCCCGAAGGGAAGGAGAGGTCTTGTAGACCGTCTCTTAGAGGTCATAGGCTACTTTTCGTGGTCATAGGCCACTGTTCCCGTTTGGAGACTTGTTTCCGGTTTTCAGAGCCGTCGGCCGCGCGCTTCGGCTCGGGACCGCTTAACATTCTCTGTTTGGAACGGTTTTTGGAAAACACCTTGTTTCCTCTGTCTAGAGGGACACTGTGGTCCGGGAGACCACTTTTGTGGCCGTACGCCACTTTTGGTGCACAACAGCCAGTTTTTGGGGCACCCGGCTGCGCGCTTTGCCCCCTAAACTCTCGTTTTGCATCCGTGTTGGTTCATTTTTGGCATGAACCTTGTTTTCCTTGTTTGGGAGGTGGTACAAGGGTGGGAGACCACCATTTCTCCTTGCAAACCACTTTCTTCCCGCCAGCCGGTTTTCTTGTCGGAAAGCTGGTTTTCTTGATCTTTGGGCCACATTTGCTGGTCTCCCACTACACCACTAGCTTGCTTTTAAAGTGGAGACCACCAAATGGAGCCACCAACCACTTTTTTGTATGGGAGACCACTTACCCTGGTCGGCTGACCAGCAAAAGTGGTCGGCCGACCACCTTTTTTGGTCGGCCAGCTCCCTCTTATTTTGTCTGTTTGAGTGGGTGCCAGCTGGAAGGCACAGACTGTATCCTCCATACACGTGTATGAAGGATCTTGAGCCTTGTTTTTTAGCTTCTTGAAGAATCTTTGGCCTTGTTTGTCTATAAGAGAGGCCCTTCCCCTCCTTGAACCAGGTTCAGAATTTCTCTAAGGCAAAACAATACATATCTCTCTATATCTCTATATTTTGGCTCATACGATGCATTGTTCTTGACCCTTTTACACTACACCTCATAGCCATACACTTCCACCATTGATTTGAGGTTCTTGGAGGTTGTTTTCAGAGGTTAAAGAGCTAGTTTTTGGTCCCAAAGTTTGCTGGTTTTGCTGAGCTTCAAGGGTAATCACTTTTCCCTCTTTTAAGCATTATTTTGATCCCTCTCTTAGCCTCATTTGCATGCTTATTTGAGCTTTGTTGTCAACTGAAAAAAGGTTCATATTTAAGTGATTTTCATGTTTGTTTAAGGCTCTTTTGGTATTGGGGGTCATCTACCCTCTTGCATGTTCTATTTAGACTTGTTTTGAGCCATGCAATGAGACCTTTGTATTGAGCTTTGCTTGGCCCTTTAGTTGAAATAAATGCATGGATTTTAAGTGGTTGGCATATGGTTTTGAGGGCCAAAACCAGAGAGAGGTGACCTTCTCTCTTTTGGCCTTGTTTGCTTGCATTTTTGGCTTTCCAAGGGAGCATATATTTCCACACTTCCTAGCCATGGTTCAGGCCCTTTTTAGTGACTTTTAGGACCTGCCTAGACTCTGTCTATGGCTGGTTTGGTCACCTTTTGTTTGCCTCTTGCATGTGTAGAACAATCCCTTACATAGCCTATCAAAGTAACACCTCATTCTTGCATGTATTGGTCATGTTTCAGTGGGTTTTTGGCCATCATTTGGCATGCCATGATTCTGTTTTTGGCTGGTTTGGTAGCCTCTTTTATGCTTCACATGCTTGTAGTGTAAATCATGTTTACTAGCTTATAATGCATGTTGTTTTGGCCCTCTATGCTAGCATATTTTGGCCATGCTCCAAACTGATTTTATTCATATTTTGGGTTGCCTTAGCTCTGTTTTGAGGTCCCTTGGTCGAATGATGCTTGCCATGTATGGTTGTAGTGTAATAGCCTTGCTTAGCCTTGAGTTTTGAATCCCCTTGCATGCTTAACTTGAGGTGTTTGCATGTTTTAGCATCATTGAGCATGATATTTCAGAGTTTATTTCTTGGCCATATTCTCATGTTTGTCACTCTTTCAATGTGTCTGAGAGTTGCATCATTATACCCCATTTATGAGCCTTTGCATTGAGCTTCATTCTTGTGCCTTTCAAGCCACCATCTTGGCTCATTTTGCCACTGTTTTGGGCCTTCTTAAGGTTTTTTTGGAGTTGGTTTTGTCATTTGAGCATCGCCTTGTATGCCTCTAGTGTAATGTGCTTCACTAGCTTCGGTACTTGAGCCTTTCAACATGCATTGTGTGAGTTATTTGCATGATTGAGCCATTTTGTATGTCATTTGAGCTAGAACATGTGTCATTGTATGCCATATTTCATCCTTTCAATACTTTTGTAGAGTTGCATTTTGTGCCCTTGGGCTTAGGTCCTTGCATTGTGTATGCTAGCATGAGTTTTGGAGTCTTGTTTTCATCATGTTTGGCCACTGATTTGGGTGTGGCTGAGGCCCATTCATTTTGGCTTAAGTCCATTTTTGCATTGAGTATGCCATTGTATTCCATAGCATTGAGTATGCCACATTGTTGCATGATTGATCATTGCATTGTGCATGCCTTGTTCATCTCATTGTGTATGTTAGTTCTTAGGTGCATTGTGTATGCTAAGTACCACGTGCATTGAGTATGCCATTGTTAGTTCATAGCATTGTGTATGCTAGTTGCATGTTTGCATGTCATCCTTTGCATGTTTGCATCACTTCGTTGCATAGCATTTAGGTTGCATACTTAAAGTCGCATTGTGCATGCCATTGTTTGTTGCATTGTGTTCGGAACAGGAGTTAGTCCGAACACGGGAAATGAGGGACGTTTCGTACTCAAAATGATGAAACGTGCCTCGATTCTCGGTTGCCGACACTCTTGACTACCCATGATGGAGTTGTTGGCTTTAGGTGCTTGTATGTGCATTCATTTCACATTGAGTCGTGCAATTCGACTCCTCGGCCATCATGCATCGAGATGCGCGACCGGTGGCCCGAGGGTCAAGGACTACATTCCCTAGAGCTTATACAATGACGGGGAGAGTGGTCATGCACACATGTGTTGCAAATACCTTGTCGTGCCTCTCTCTTTCCCTTTATTGTAGAAAAACAGAATCCAGGAGAAGAAACTGGTCGGCCAACCAGGTTTTCTAACGGGCTGACCACCTTCTTTGGTTTCTACCACAAAAGGTGGTCGGTAGTTGGTCTCCCATGCCCATAAGCTGGTCGGTGACCTTCCCTGATTTCGGGGTGGAGTTTTATCTCTTTGGAGCTTTGTGCAAATTTTTGAAATCAATTGCAAACAAAGGCAAGCCGGGGCATCGCGATGGATTTCCCGACAAGGCGACTCGAGCATGCATGCATCCTTTATCATTCAAGGCAGAGCTGAAGCAATCCACATTCATGTAGTTTGCATGCTAATTTAATTGCTTACTTAGTTAGTTTGTTAATTAATTAGAGTTGTGTAATAATTAGCTGTAATTTATTATTCATTTTGGTTGTGTAATAACTAGCTCAATTAGATTAGCTTAGATTAACTAGTTGGTGTTGTATTATTTATTCGGACCCTCCGTCGAGAGGGCTAACTGTTGTAATAAGTGTGCGTGTGTGTGATGCATATCTTCTAACCCTACGTCTTTCTCCCTTTTATTTATCAGCTTATGATGGTTAGTTTTAGGGCATGTTTCAATTAGCATCCTTATGCTCGCATGATTGCATTCATTCATCTGTCTTGCATGCACCGAGCTCGGCGCATCATACTAATTGCATTGTATTTCAATTCCAAGTTGAATACATGTTATCTGTAACATCTCATATGCCATTTTAGAATAGCCAAGCCTATCTTAGTTGCATCCTGCACGTGTTGCATTAGGCATCTCAGCATAGTTAGGATTCATGCATGATTTCTAATTAGCTTCTTTCTTTGGCTTAGAGTACTCGGTGAGTGTTTATGCTTTAGCATCCTTACATGAGTGTGAGTGACTGCCATGATAGCATGCTTGCCATGAGGCTAACTGATTATGTGATATACCTACCTGAATGCCTGTGGGTGAAGGTTAGATTACTTGAATTGGAACAATTCATCGATTGCGAGTTTTAAGCCCACTTGAGAGTGGCAAATCACCCTGTTTTCTAAGCCCACTTGAGGGTAGCAAATCCACGTCTTAGCCTACTTACGAGTAGCACCACTAAACCATTTTGAAATAAACAAACATGAAATGTTTTGTTCTAACTCAGGCGATCTAGTCTATACTTGTATGCTGTGTGCATCACATAGTAATCCTAGGCTAATAAACCGGAATAAGAACGCATGTGTTTTGAAAAACTCGATATCATGTTTAGTAGTGACCGATCTTTGATCGGGCGAGCGAGGGTGCTCATTGCATGACCTTCCCCAATCGTACCCAAGTTCCCGAGCCGAGGCAATTTTGGTGATGACGGACACGTGGCCTTAGGCAAGAGTCAGGGTTTCCTAAATTCCTCCAAAATAAAATATTTAGGTGGCGACTCTGTATCTGGCAAAGCAGTCCATGTTTGGCACTTCTTTCTAAAAATCAGTTTTTCAAAACGATTTGCCAGATTTGGATTCTTTGGTGATTTATCGACTTTGCATTGCACTTTGCGGGATTAGATTCAGAACCGTGACATGGAGTCCGAACTGTAGTAAGCCCAATAAACAAAACAGGATTTTCTCGGGACGTTCGGGGACGTCTACACTAGATTTGGACTCTTTGGTGTTTATTAGTCTCACATTGTACTTTGTGATATTAGATTCAGAACCGTGACAGGAGTCCGAACTGTAGTAAGACCAGATTCGTGCCTTCTCCGAAAGGGGGGGCATGTGGAGAAAGTCGGGTCTACACACTTTAAAAAGCACCTCATGGGGTGAGTGGCCATAAACCGCTCTTCTCTGACAAAGACCTCCCCCTTGTGTTCTTTGAACTCTTACCTTCAACTCACAGCTCAAAGGCCCTTAAATGCTGACAAGGGGTAACCTCTGCATGTAGAAGCCACGGATGTCGCTTTTTTTCCTGATCATATTCACAACTTTCCCTATTCTCCAATGGGGTGACAAACTAGGTTAGTTCAGTATCCAGAATTGAGGCGCACACATGCTATCTTAATCTATGGGGTTGCCATACAGATTTCAAGCCGATGATACACCCCTGGGTATTTAAACTAGACTTTAGTCTCGGAAATTCCAAACCTTTGTGTTCTAGGCATCGCCATTAGAACTCTAGTTTCCACCGTCGTAGTTGGTCTCCTAGGAACTCATTGCAAACACAACCAAGATGCCTCTGGCAGGAAATGGTACTCAGGGAGAGCACTTCTGATCGCCATTCTGGCTTGAAGCAGGCTTGAGCTTGAGCTTGAGCTTGAGCTTGAGGTAGAGATACACTCATACTCCAAAGAAAAGACAAGGCCTGAGAAGGTGCATCTGGAATGCAATCTCGGAATTTGCTGAAGTTGAAACACACTAAGTGTAGACCGCCCGAACTCGCTCCGCACGCCCCCTTTTCAGAGAAGGTACGAATTTGGGTTCATGCTACTACAATTCGGACTCCTGTCACGGTTCTGAATCTAATCTCACAAAGTGTAATGTAAGACTGATAAATCACCAAAGAGTCCAAATCCGGCAAATCATTTTGGAAAATCGATTTTAATCAAAAAGCGCCAAACATGGACTGCTTTGCCAGATTTCAGAGTCGCCTCCTAAATATTTTATTTTGGAAAATTTAGGAAACCCTGACTCGTGCCTAAGGCCACATGTCTGTCATTACCAAAGTTGCTTCGGCTCGAGAACTTGGGTACGAGAGGGGAAGGTCCTGAAATGAGCACCCCCGCTCGCCCAATCAAAGATCGACCTCTACTAACATGATATGTTGTTTTTGAAAACACATGTGTTCTTGTTTGATTATTAGCTAGCTTACTATGTGATGCGTACAGCACATAAGTATAAACCAAATCGCTTAAGTTGGAACAAAACATCTCATGTTTATTTGTCGAAAATGGTTTGAAGTTACTACCCTCAAGTAGGCTAAAATGTGGATTTGCCACCCTCAAGTGGGCTTAAAACATGATTTGCCACAAACAAGTGGGCTTAAAACACACATTTTGATGAATTGTTCCAATTCAAGCAATGAAGCCTTCATCCACAGGCATTCATGCAGTTATAGCAATTAAGCAAATAGCCTCATGGCAAGCATGCTAAACATGGCAATCACGCTAAACATGGCAATCACTCACACACATGCAAGGATGCTAAAACGTAAATACTCACAGTGTACTCTAAGCCAAAACAGAAGCTAGTTAGTAATCAATGCATGATCCTAGCTATGTCAACAATGCCTAATGCAACACATGCAAAATGCAGCTAAATAGGCTTGGCTATTCTAAGATGGCATATGAATGCAACACTCGATAACATGCTTCAAAACACGTATTCAAGTAAGTATTGAAATTCAATGCAGTTTGAATGATGCGCCGAGCCCGGTGTATGCAAGACAAATGAATGATGCACGCATGCAAGCATAAGGATGCTAATTGAAATATGCCCTAATCTAACCACTGAAAGCGGATAAGTAAAAGGGAGAAAGACGTGGGGTTGGAAGACATATACACACACACGCACACTTATTACAACATTGTGCCCTCTTGACGGAGGGTCCGAATAATTAAGCTAAGCTAACTGGCTAAGCTAATCAAACTAACTAATTAACTAACTTAGCTAATTAATTATTACAAACCAAATTGAATTGAATAACCAGCTAATCTAAGCTAATTAAAATATTACAACACAAATTAAACTAATTAATTACAACACATGTAATTAACTACAACTAACTAGTAAAGCGGTAAAATGGCCTCGCGGGCGAGGCATGCATGCTCGGTCGCATCTTCCCAGAAATCCACCGCCTTGCCTCAAGATGCCTCTGTTTGCATACCTTTGGACCTCTGAAAATTGTGCCAACTTCCAAATTGCTTCTTACTAATCTCAGGAACATGCTGAGGGATGATCGGCCAGAGATGGTGGCCATCGGCCAGTAATGATGGCCAGTCGGCAGGCCTTGATGGCCGGTCGGTTGCTCTGGTGGTCGGCCGGCCATTTCTTCCTGCAATTTCTCCTTTTGCGGCAATAGAGCACAAACAGAGACATGGCAGTGTATTTGCAAGAGAATGTGTGTGCAACTACACTTTTTATCATGTCTCAAGCTCAAAGGAGTGTAGTGCGTGGCTCTCAAGCCACCAATCACGCATCTCGATGCATGATGGCCAAAGAGTCAAGCTTGCACAATGTTGATGAATGCATAAACAAGACTCGATGAACCTCCACCTTATCATATATGATCAAAGGTGTCGGTGACCTAAGGAATGAGGCACGTTTCATCACTTTGAGTATAAAATGTCCCTCGTTCCTCGTGTTTGGATTAACGTCTAATCCAAACACAATGCAACGCAACACACATGCAAACAACATGCTTATCTATCAATGCTAGAGTGGCATGCACAAGGCTCTATCATGTAAGCAATGCATGCATGGCATGTTTAGAAGCTAAGGCATCAAAGCTAGTGAAGTATGTTACACATGAGGCATGCACTATCAATCTTGAATGGTCAAACCACACATGGACAGACCTAAGATACTTCAAAACAGTGGCCAAAACTCAATAAAACTTGGGCACAAAAAGCAAGGAATGCATACTCAACTCATGGCTCGTAAGCAAGGCATAAAGGCACAACTTTTAAACACAATTAAAGAGTGATAAACATGAGGGTATGACAAGGTTTTATGCTCTAAAATCATATGCCCAAATGCTGACAAACATGCAACCATCACAAATATAGCATACTAAAGTGCCCAAAACTCAAGACTAGCTAAGGCACTTATACCATAGCCACACAAGGCAAGCCCCAAAGGGCCAAGATCATTCAAACAAAGTTTAAGCAAGTCAAAACAAGGCTAAGAACCTGCTGGAGTAGAGCTAAAACAAGCTAGAATTAGGGGCACATAGCATGATGCATGTTAAGCCTACAAGGAGAATTGCACTACAAGTACAAAGACCAAGCAAGAGATGACCCCACCAACTAAAATTAGAGTTAAAGCATGCCAAAATAACACCAAAAACATACTGGAGTGAAGTCAATACATGCTAGAATAACAAGCTAACCTATGAAGCATGTTAGGCTAGTGAACAAATTTACACTACAAGTGTAAAAAGCAAACAACATGAGGCCAAACCAACCCAAAACAGAGGTATAACATGGCAAAATGAGGCCTAAAACATGCTAAGATAGAGCCTTAAGAGGGTAGAAAAACATGCTAAAGTGTTAAGCCAACAACACATGCAAACAAAAGCACAAAAGGGGAGGACCACCCCCATTCATTTTGGGTCTCAAAATCCACTTTCCACCACTGAAATTCCTCTGGAATTCAGTGGTGAAAAGGCTAAACAAAGGTGATCCCAAAGGCCTTAAAGGATGGCACCAAGCCTAAGCAAATAAGGCACACAAGAGGGTAGAACACCCTCAACACCAAAGAGGCCTCAAACAACCATTCTAAGCACTTAAAAATAGAACTTTTTGTAGTTTCAAGTTAGGCCTAAAAGAGCATGCAAGGATGACCAAATACTTAAACAAAACAAAGCTTAAAAGAGGGAGATGCTCACCCTTGAAGAACCACAGCAAAACAGCAACTTCTTCAACCCAAAACCAGCTTTTAGAACTCAAATATCACTCCCAAGAACCTCAGCCCAATGATGGTGGTGTTTGAGTAGGTGTTTGTGTGCAAAAATATGGAGAAACAACACTTCAAGGCACAAATATGGAGAGAGGGAGAGAATTCTAGAGAGAGAGAGTAGATATTTTTGCTTCTCAAAATTTCTAAACCTCTGGAAGGCGAGAGGAGCCTCCCCTTATATAGAATCAGAAGCCTCAAGCTTGTTTGACAAGCTAGAAGCTTGTTACAATCCCTCCATACACGTGTATGAAGAATGTCTTCTATGCCCAACAGCTGGCACAACTGGCACCAAAATATCTGCAAAAGCAAAAAAAAAGGGCCTCGGCTAAAAAATATAGCCGACCGGCCATTAAATGGGCCGACTTGCCATCAGTGAGGCCGACCGGCCACCACTGATGGCCGATGGAAAGAGGGCATGGCTGATGGGCACAGGGCCTGGCCAATGGGTTGTTGGGCTGGCCAACAGACCACCCCATTCCCTCAGAAACAAAGCCACAAGCTCTTGGTCCATAACCAAGCATAAAACAGACAAATTGAGAGGCTCCAAGGCATGACGCGCATTGAGACCTTTAGGAACTCAAGCGAACACGAGCATGGATGATCATCAGTGTTCAAGCGATAACGTCCAAGTCTTGAGGGCGGTCAAAATGGGGTGTCTACACTAAGATGCTACAATTTTTCCCTCTTTTCTTTTGTTTTGCAGTCTGGAACCCATGTAGCTTCAGATAGGTCATTGTTCTATTGTTCTCACATGACCTGGGTTGAACCCTGCAGTTTAGGAAAGAAACTTGTTTTGTACAAATGTGGAGAATGGCACAGCACTCTGAGCACAAAACGATTTATTTTTGAAATTGAAATTGAGAAATGAGTTCTTAACCATGTATTGAGCCTACGACTAACTACAATACACCACAATTCAACAAAGAGAAAACGAAGGTAAAACAACCTAAACACATCTTATTGACACTCGAAACGACTCAAAACAAGAATCGAGACAAACAAAAACAACAAACACAATACTCGAATGTGTTTCAATGGCGAGAGACCTCTCAGTTCATAAGGAGCCTGCTTCTCTGGTTATTGTTTCCCACCCTTTCTTATTTGTGATTCTCACATCACTGTGGCACTCAATCTCTATTTCTCTGACAAGCCCTTTCCTCACTTTTCCTCTCAACGCACATCTCTCTATTCTTTAATCTCTCTTATTTTTATTATCCCTCCCTGGGTGGTTGATGGATAAACAGGAAGTTGTTAGGTCTTGCCCCTGGTATTTTGCCAGATTCTCCTTCTTTCGCTCACAACTAGTGAGCTTTCCCACAGAGGGGTTGTGGTGCAACTAGATGTACAGTAAATCTACAACTGACATTAGTTGACGATGCCCTTAGCTTAACTTGATTGAGATGAGCTACAATATGTCTCATCAACCAGGTATACAATTGATTGGTCTCACACATTGCGTTTTTTACGTCCCTATTCTGGGTCAGACGCCAATTTGGGTGTGATCAAACCTGTCTAGATGTGGGGGTCAAATACCCTGCTCCATTTCCAGTTTATGCTTTGCACTTGGCTTAATACCTCGCTGCCTGGAGGATGAGAGAGTCTTTTGGCCTCTACTGTTAGCTTCAGTTGCGCCCTTTCTAGCGAGTGCATTCATAACAGGGAAAAGACAGAAAACCTGACTCAACTGTGCCCCTAGTTCATTATTTTGACCATTTTTGGATTTTGGATTTTTGCTAAAACAATTTTGACCAATATGAGAGTTAGATTAACATGCTTATTCGACTTTCTGCTTTGAAATCATACAAGTCAGGTCATGAGCACTGCAAATTTTCCTTTCTTTGGGTCCAAGAAGCGGTCCAATTTTGGAAAAATAGAATAATTTTCGAGAGAATTAGTCAACCTCATTAAAAAAAAAAAAAATCCTCAAAAACTATTTTTGCAAATGGCCACTACTTAACCGACATGGAATTAACTCTTGAGATGCACCACCTCAGATCTGAACTTGATTTGTCTTGCAGCTGGATCTTCTAACAGAGTAGGACAATCAATTTTGAACAAAGATGAGCCAATTTGCACATGGATAGAATATTCGAGTTTGAACAAGGGCAAGCCAATCAACATGGATGTGACAAGCAAGTTGAAAATGGTTGGGGCCGAACTTTAGGATGAAAATGCCTACGTATCCCAAAGATGGGAATCAGGCCGTACGTAGTTCCAGGTTAAGGTATACTCGAGTATTGACATTCTCCTTTTGCACTCTAACTTTTGCTAAGGCCGCCCTTCGGGTTTTTAACCTTGTGAGCTTTGTTTTTCTTTTCTTTTCATTTCTTTTTCTTTCTTTTTTCTTCTTTTCTTTTCTTTCTTTTCTTGCTCTAACTTTTGTCTGGGTTGCCCTTCCGGGTTTTCGGCCCAGCGAGCCTATCAAGGATAAAAAAGTTTAACTTGTTCATGTTGATTGGCCGTAGGATCTCTAAGCCATCTGAATCCGGGAGAATGGCTGTTGTTCACTGATGATGTAGTTTTGATGATGTAAGAGCCCATCTAATCGGGTCTGAATTTGCCCCTAGTGTTGTGGATAGGAACTTGATTGTATTTTCAGCAATAAATTTTCTTCTTTCAAATTCTGGGATTGGGCTTTCTTGCCAGTCTTCATTGGTTTGAGAAATGACCCAGTTTGGAATCTTTGAGCACATCTGACTTTTTTGCCCCTAGTTCAAGGGATGCTTCTCATCCAGCTTTGCAAGCTTACTTTGATGACATCTGACCTTCTTGCCCCTAGTTCAAGGGCTGCTTCAAATCTGGCCATACAAGCCTCATATTGTGATTAATCATTAAACATTCTGAATCAAGGTTCAAGGTTTGAAAACAAAGGGGTCGAGTCTTGAGGCCGAGAGTGATTCTATGCTGCACAATCCCAAGATCAATTCTAGGCATGTCTCCATAGGACCACGCAAAACATTTTTTTTGAAATCTTTTAAGAAAGCGACTAATCGCTCGTGTTCTTCTCTGAAGACAATGTAGAATCAATCTAGATCAGGCTGGGATCCTTCTCAATACTCATATTAACAAACATGATCTCATTCATTAAGGGCTTAGCACGCCTCTATTCCTCTCAGTCGATCAAATTTTTGCAAATCCCGAGGAATTCTTTCCTCTTTGTTTTCATCACAATGTTAGAAAAGTTTTGAAAAACTTAGGTCAATGCAATGATTTCAAGGCACATAAAAGTAGATGAAAATCTCTGTCGTTTCATTCAGATCTTCTGGCACAACTAGCGTAATGGCAGAAACAGACGCAAAAGAAGTGTGTAAAAGACAAATGCAAAATGAGAAAGTGATGCCCGAGTTAACATGCTCGAAATCACCAACCTCCGACACAACAAAATAGACTCCATACAAAAAGACTGATTCAATACAATACAACAGAACTGACTCAATATCCAAGTCAGAAAGTACAATAAACAGCATTTGCACATTGCTTAAAACAGTGCGTGCCATCCGCCATATCTGGAGTAAAAATGAGCGCCATCAGTAGGTGGTTCATCTCCCGATCACATAGTCACATTATCCCCCAAGTTCATCGATCCAGTACCGATAGACTTTGCAGGACCTGGTGCAACGATGACCTTGTTGTCAATCAGATCTTGAACTTTATGGTGAAGACGATAACAACCATCAGTGTCATGGCTGGTTTGTTGATGGAAAACCTGATGCTTGGCGACGATTATGCCTGGTTAGAAGGGAATTCGGGAGAGGTCGAGAGTCAAGGGGTTTGAGATGGCCTTGTCCTATAAGGATTTGGAGAGCTTTGGATAAGGTCATATAGAAGGGATTATAGATGCGGTTACTAGTCTTGGAGGGAATGACAGAAAGGTTGGTAGGTGCTGACTTGGTTTGATGACTTTTCCGAGTGTAGAATTGGAGCTGAAAGGGGTGTTTCTGGTACGGAATCATTTTTCATGGCTTGTCCCTTGATTCGAAATGCCCTGAACCTGAGTGGTAAAAGTGCCATCCACAGTCTTTGCAACAACTGCGAGCAATTGCTATTTGTTCAGTCCTTCGGCTTTCAAAGCCTCAATAGCCTACTGAAGATGTTCATAGGGACCAATGCTTGCCCTTACCTTGTTCTTGCCACTTGCCTCTACTTTGCCAAGGGATTGGGTCGCTATATCAGAGTGGAGCCCAGTTGTTGTTAACATGTCATTGCCTAGACTTGGGATGACTTTAGGTTGGCCCCTTCCAATTACAGCTCACCCCAAGATTTGGGAGCCTTTTGGCGTGAAATTTTTGGCATGTGGTGTGGTCGATGAGGGAGCCAAAATTCGAAAGGCTAAATCTACCACAGTTCTTTGCAAATCTTCAATCATGTTCATCAGCTCAGAAGTAGTGGGTTCATGGGTTTGAGATGATTGGGGTTTGAGTGCATCCATCATGCACAAGTCTACTCTTTCTGGAACGAACACCTCAGGCTTGGGTAAATGGGTTAGGGTGATGTATATGCTGGGATTGTAAGTGGATGGTAGTGTATGGATTATGTTGAGGTAGGGAGGTAATAGGTTAGGGGTGGCCTGAGGTCCTTTTGGTAGAGCCATGATCTTTTCGTCTATAAGATCCTAAATCTTATGACAGAGGTGGATGCAACGGTTTGTATCATGACCGTGTTATTGATGATAGGCACAGTATTTAGCTGGGTCATTTCTTGGTGGAAGAGGATTTGGAAGAGGTAGGGGTTCTAGGAGTTCTAGGTACCCTTTTTTCTTGCAGCATTTTCAAAGCTTGAGAGAGACTCATGTAAAGAGGATAGAAATTTTGGGCTTGGGGCCGAGTTGAAGTGATTGGTTTTTGGCCATTGAGGGGAGTGGTAATAGTGTTTACTTCTGAGCATTTCGCAGCTGTGCTACCATTAGTAGTAGCATTGGAACTGCAAACAACATTCTTTTTCAAAGGCTTATTATCTTCCACAAAGATTCCTTATCTGATGGCATCCTCAATTTGAACCCCCATTTCTTGAAGCTCTGGAAAGGTAAATAGAGGTAGAACGATCATCTTCTGCAGCAACTTGCCATGCAGATTCCGAACAATCATCCTAATTTGATCTTTTTCGGAAGGCCTTGTAGTCATCATCGAGGCCTTCACTTTTCATCTCGTCACAAATTTTGAGAAACCCTCATTTAGCTCTTGGTAGGTGGCTTTGAGATCACGAGTTGTGACCTTGATCTATGTTTTGTAGGAGTATTGAGCAATAAAAGCTTCAGCCATCTTTTCCCAGTTCTGTTTCACAAAGTCCTCCAATTTTGCATACTAGATTGCGGCTATCCCAGACATGGTTTGACTGAAGAAAGACAACTTCTAGGCTGGGGTCAAACCCATTGGCCTTAGGATATCAGAAAACAGGCGGAGCTGCACCATTGGGTCTCTAGAGCTGTTGAAGCGGTCGATATACGGCATTTTAAACCGCTCTGGTAAGGTAACTACAGATTTAGTATACCCATCCTCTGAATTTAGAATGGAGTTCACTCCTTGTGCTCGTTTGAATAACTTCTCTAGTTTATTGACCTTAAGTGCAGTTGGGTCAACCTCACATTCAAACGGGGCTTCGGTTTGATAGGCTGGAGCTTTAGAGGCTTGTGCTGGAATTGGTTCCACCAGATTGCCCTGAGTTTCTTGGACATTAGTAGTATAGGCAGTGGCTCTGAGTGTCAGGTTACCCGTGGGAGGTGCATGAAATGCAGAAACTATGGCCGGCTGTGGCTGTTGTTGTTGTAGTCGGGTCATCAGTTCGGCCTGACGAGCTGTGACTTCAGCCTGATGGACTATGTCTTGCTTGATCGCCTCATTGTCAGTCTTTGTGTCGATTCTTCCACGGTGGGGATACTAAGCCATAGGAATAGGTGATTAATCTCGTCTTTGAATAAATCAAGCGTTCCCAGACTAGACTAGACCCGGGTGAATTGACGGGTGACTGCTGTAGAAACTACACTGGTGAATCCTACCTGACTCTCCTCTATTTTGTACCCGGGGGGGAGTGAGGTAAACTCTGGTTGCCTCTGAACAAATTCTAACCTGACAAATTCTATCGATACAAGTCTAGAGTACTCGGGAGATATCGGAGCCTTCTGAAGCTATGGTTCCAGGACTATCTAGCAAAAGAGAAAACATACAGCATCTCAGCCCAATTTTGCTAGAATGGATATGATCATAGTTGAGTGACTGTACTCTCTACTGAATTTTGCCCCAAAATAGATACTAACTTGGCAACTGATAAGCATATCTCTGTACAGTTCCACTATAAAGCACATACCAGTTAAGTGAAAGCCAAAATACCCCTATGATGGGGTAGGGTTACCCTATCTTAGTTTCGTCAGGAGCTAGGGTTCACTATGCACAACAAGTGGCTTCACACAATCCTGCATTCGGGTAAGCAACCTGTCCTAGTTTGGAACAGTCTCTATGGTTTCCGATATGGAACTAGGTTGATTGGTCAAAAAGGGTACCTTAGGAAGACTACCTAATATACCTCTCACACCTAACATTGAGAAGTAAAAGGAGGATCAAACGGTACAACGGTAGTCCAGATCCAAGGATGGTGTTCCCATCGTGGTAGAGCCCGCAATCGGTCAGCCTTTTGGCAAGCTTTTCCAAGCAAGCCTCGGGCAAACCGTTTAAGAATAACAGAAGTCAAACACTGTGACTTAGGCGCAACAATGCAAATGCAAATGCAAAGAAACACATAAGTGTAGATAAAAAAACATATCATGAGTTCGAGTCAAGTTCTCTAAATCCCCAGCAGAGTCGCCAGAAACTATGGCTTGCCTTTTTCGTGCCCCCTTTCGGAGGTTTGAATGAAAGCCCTACAGTTCAGACTCCTACAGTTCCGAATCTAATCTCACAAGTGCAATGTGAAACTGATAAACACCAAAGAGTCCAAATTCGGTAAATTGTTTGGAAAATCGATTTTAAATCAAATAATGCCAAAATTGGACTGTTTTGCCATATACAGAGTTGCCACCTAAATATTTTTTGTTTTGGGAAAATTTAGGAAATCCATTACTCATGCCGAAGGCCACGTGTCCGTCATCACCAAAGTTACCTCGGCTCAGGAACTTAGGTACGAGAGGGGAAGGTCATGGATTGAGCAGATTAAGCCCAATCAAAGATCGGCCTCTACTAATCATGATATGATTTTCATAAATATTATGCGTTCTTATTTCGATTATTAGGCTAGCTTTACTATGTGATGTGCACAAGTAAGTATAGACTAGTTTTCTCAATTTGGAACAATTCAACTCATGTTTGTTTGTGAAAATGGTTTGAATTTGCCACCTCAAGTGGGCTTAAAGATTGCGGATTTGCCACCAAACATAGTGGGCTTAAAACATGATTTGTCACTCAACAAAGTGGGCTTAAAACATACATTTGTTTAATTGTTCTAATTTAAACAGTAAGCCTTCATCCACAGGCATTCAAGCAGTTTAGCATTTAAGCACATAGCCTCATAGCAAACATGCTAATCATGGCAACATTCACACTTATGCAAATATGTTAAAGCGAAAAGAACTCACCTAGTACTCCAAGCTAAGAAAACAAAGTTAGAAAATTATGCATGATTTCTTACTATACAAGATGCCTAATGCAACACATGCAATATGCAATTAATAGGCTCGGCTACTAATATGACATATGAATCGATTTTGAACAACATGCGATGAAACACGTATTCAAATAAGATATTGAAATGGCAATGCAGTTTGAATGATGTGCCGAGCCTCGGTGCAAGCAATACAAGATGAATGGATGCAACCATGCGATATGCTAATTAAGACATGACCCTAATCTAACCATCAAAAACGATTAAATAAAAGGGAGAAAGACATGGGGTTGGAAAACATACACACACGCACGCACACTTATTACAACATTGCGCCCTCACGAAGGAGGGTCCGAATGAATAAGAGCCAAGCTAATCTAATTAAGATAATTAGACTAATTATTACAAATCAAATGAATAACTAGTTAAGCTAATTACTAATTATTACAATACTCTAACTAATTCGCAAACTAATTAATTAATTTACAACGCAAATGCACACGAACTAAGCATGTAAAACATTAAATTATGCTACCACTGCTCTACCTCGGGAAGTGGAAGATGCACATGATCGGTTTTCGCCTCGAAAAAACCACCGTTTTGCTCTCGAAAGTCTCTGTTTGCAAAGGTGAACGTTTCTAAAACCTTTCTACTCCATCTTACCAAACCTTTGCTGAGGTTTTCATCAGTGGCCTGCTGGCCATGGATGGATGTTGCCGGCCATCTGTCGGCCAGGGAGGTGTCCTATCGGCTAGAAATGATGCACTACCGGCCATGGATGGTGGCCTACCGGCTACTGATGCACTAGATCACCATGCTGCAACGGAGCACAAATAGAGCAAAAAGAGGATTTTTCCAAGGATTTGTTTGCACTGTATCCCTCCTTATCATCTCAATGTCTCAAAGGAGTGACACATTTGGATCTAAAACCACTAATCAAGCAAATTCATTGCATGATGACCAAATATCCAAGTTGTACAATTTTGATAAATATACAAATATGAGCAACAAGACCACCACCCTATCATGTATGATAAAGGGCAATGGAGACCTAGGAAAGTGGCACATTTCATCACTTTTGAGTACGAAATGTCCCATTTTCCTTGTGTTCAAATTAACGTCTGATTTGAATACATGCAATGCAACACAAAGAAGTGCTTATCTTGCCACTTTTACTTGTCAATTTTGTTTACACATTTTAATTACCAAATCATTCTTTAATTAATTTGTCCATTGGTGAGTGTCCTCTAAGATGAAGAAAGTGTCAACCAAGGGATAGTGTAAGGCAAGAGAGAGATCATGCCTTTGATAGTGTACCCTCAAAGAGGATTAAACCATTAAGCATAACCTTAATCTCAAGCTTACAAGATCCCAAGCTTGAAACAACCCTTAAAAGCAAATGAAAGAGTGAAGTAAAGAAGGATGTTGCAGAGATTTAAGGTCTGAAATGAAGTGATAAAAGCACTAAAAACATGCAACCAAGTCACACCAATGATGTTTAAAGCCCTAAAACAAGAAGCTAGTGTAAGGACTCACACTACAACTATACAAAACAAAGTTAAATGAACCAAACAGCCCAAAACAGAGCTAAAGCAGGCTATTTCAGAGGTTAAAACATGCTAGACTGAAGCTAAGTTAAGCTAGAAAAACATGCTAACATGTAAAGCTAACTAAGCATGCAAACAAGACACAAGGAGGAGAGGCTAACCCATCTAATTTTGGACTTCAAAATTTTTGCCACTGAAAAACCTCTGAAATTCAGTAGTTAAAAGGCCTAAAAAATTTGATTTGAAAGTGATGAATAAAGGCACAAAAGCTTTACAAGCAAAGAAGCAAGAAGGGTGAACCATTCCCTAACTGAAAATGGCCTCAAACCACCACCTTTAGGCCACAAAAACAAAGTTTTTTTATAGTTCAAAAACAGGCCAAAAACAGGCCAAAAATAGTGGAAAGAGATAGGAAAACAATTGTGCAAAACAAGCTTAAAAGGAGAGTGCTATACCTCTTGAAGCCAAGACACAATTGAGGCAATAAATCAAGCCAAGACCACCTTCTAGAGCTCAAAGAGGGTCCCTAGTAACCTTATCCCAAAGATAAGCAACTTTGGTTAAGGGTTGATAGGCAAACTTGAAGTGTATCTACACTTGTATGCACAAAAGTTCAAAAGAGAGAGAAATCTAGAGAGAGAGACTCCCAAAAATTTTCAAACCTTGAAAACAATAAAGAAGGTCCTCTATATATAGAAATATATGTCTTTAGGTCAAAAATGTCAATATAAGATAGCTGGAGCAGTGTTGAATAGCTGGAGGGAAAATATTTGCACAAAAAGTGATTTTTGACACCAGTGGTCGGCCGGCCATCATTGGTGGCTAGAAAACTTCACCCCTGGCCAGTACATGGCTGGCAAACCTCATCCATGGCCGGCACATGGCCGGAAAACCTCACTAGTGGCCGGCCAGAAAATTCTGCTTTCAGGCCCAACTTCAAATGGGGATATCTCCTTCACCCAGACTCCTTTGCAAGTCATTCTTGAGTCTAAATTAAAGCCCTAGAAGTCTACTTTCCAATGTTGACAGCATCACATCAAAATTACAAGTCTGAAAAGAGATATGCCTATTTTAGTGAAGATTGCTTAATTTTGGTCCTAATCGGGTTGATGCCTAACTTCATATAGCCATGCCTCCCTCATCCGGACTCGGCTTTAGGAGATTCTTGGGTCTAAAATGAAGCCCTGGAAGTCACCTTTCCATTGGTGGTGGCCTCATAACTAAAGTCCAAGTATACAAAAGGATAGGCTTGATTTAGTGAGGCTGCTCGTCTCTCTCTCTTAGTAGTTCATGCCCAACTTCTTCCCCAACTAGGTTTCTTCCCTCCACTCTTATTTTATTCAATTTCAAACCTATAAATAAGATGTTTTAAAATATTTTTGAAAAATTTCACCTCTCTTCCATTTATTTCCGCTTTGTCCTTGCTCGATTTACTGAAAAGTGGAACATTTAACGAAATGCAAGCCTCGAAACATCATAGAAGCATTTTCAAATATACTTTGAAAAAGAGCGTTTTAAGGTTTAAAATAATTTTGATCAAAATAGTTTTGGTCCAAAATGGGGTGTAAGGTTGGGATTTGGAGCTCTTCTTGTTGAAGAAATTGAGCGATTGCATAACATAGCCTTTATCCTCGAGTAATCAATCAGAGGCGCCCAAGTCTTAAAGGCGATTAAAAATGGGGTGTCTACAACAGCTTGGAAAGGAACAAAGCCAATGGACAAATTAGGTGGTGCGCCAAGGGGACAACTTAGGTAATTTGCCAAGGGGTAGCTTGGGTGGTTCGCTTGGTGTATCATCAAGCTCACCATGATATAGATATATAGTATATTACCCTTTCTCAAACTTAAATAGGTTTTAAGATATAAACCTATTTGAGGTTGAAAGAAAGAGAACTGAGAGTGAGCACAAGCCAAAAAAAAAAAAAAAGGATTGCGATTAAAAAGTAAACATGTGATAGAGATAGTCGGGGTAAGAATAAACCAGCGGACAGAAGAAGAGATCATCAAGAAACGATACTAAAGGAAAATATGGTAGCAGAATGGGTTGAGGTCCGATGGCTGTAGACATCCCATTTTTGACCGACCTTAAGACTCAGACATCATTGATTGAGCGCTCGGTGATTGTGCATTTTGTGCTCGTTCTAAGGTTACGGAGTCTCGGCTGAGAGCCTTGCCTCCGGACTTCGGGACTCTATTGTGCTTTGCCTTGGTTTGCGAACCAGATTCTGTTTTCTCTTCCCGAAGGGAGGGAGAGGTCTCGAAGACCATCTCTCAGTGGCCGTAGGCTACTTTTCATGGTCATAGACCACTGTTCCCGTTTGGAGACCAATTTTCGATTTTCGGAGCCGTCAGCCGTACGCCTCGGTTTGGGACCGCTTAACTTTCTCTGTTCGCTCGATTTTTGGTACACACCTTGTTTCCTCTCTATAGAGGACATCAGGTCAGAGACCACCTTCGTGGTCGCAGCGCCACTTCGATGCTTAATATGGCCGGGGCACCCTAGCTGCGCGTTTTGGCTCTCGAACCTTCGTTTTGCATCCGTCTTGGTTCATTTTTGGCGTGGACCCTATTTTCATTGTTTGGGAGGTGGTACAAGGCTGGGAGACCACCTTTTCTCCTTGGAGACCACTTTTCTCCTCGCTTGTTGATTTTCTGGTTTTCTTGTCGGGAAGTTGGTTTTCTTGGTTTTTGGGCCACATTTACTGGTCTCCCACCCCACCACTAGCTTGCATTCAATCGGGAGACCACCAAATAGGGCCACCAACCAGTTTTTTTTTTGGGTTGAACCTTTAGAGCCCTTGTTTTAGCTTCTTGAGGAAGCTTGAACCTTTTGAACCTTTGTTTTAGCTTCTCGAGGAAGCTTGAACCTTTTGAACCTTTGCTCTAACTTCTCGAGGAAGCTTGAACCTTTTGAACCTTTGCTCTAGCTTCTCCAAGAAGCTTGAACCTTTTGAACCTTTTTTAGCTTCTCCAAGAAGCTTGAACCTTTTGAACCTCTTCTCCAAGAAGCTTGAACCTTTTTTAGCTTCTTGAAGAAGCTTGACCCTTTGTTCCAAGCTTCTAAGAGAAGCTTGAACCTTTCTTAGCTTCTTGAGGAAGCTTGACCCCTTTGCTCTAGCTTCCTTAAGAAGCTTGACCCTCTTGAGTTTTGGCTACTAAACCATTTAGTCGCCGATTGAAAATTTAAAAATTATTTTTTTACCTTTGGGGACCAAAATTTTAGTCACCAAAAGTTTTTTTTCAGCGACAAAAACAAATTTTAGTCGCGAAAGGTTGAAATATTTGTTTTAAAGGGAAACAAATTATTTTTGGTGCCCGATCTATTTACACTCTGTTCTGTCTCTCACACACACAGACACATGATATAAACTTCTATGTCAAACACTAGCAAACTTCACCCTCACCATCCCTGCTAACAGTTACCATTGAACTTCCACTACCGACCATCGCGGCTCTCGCCACCATCGCTCACCATCGCGGCTCCCCTCCCAGCCATATTCAGGTCTCTCTCTCTCTCTCTCTCTCTCTCTCTATCTCCATTTCATCATCTCGGATCTAGGGTTTTATTAGGTAGATAGCAATTGATTTAAGGTACTGAACAATTTAAGAATATTATTACGTAAGTTAATGGAAACTTTTAGGACTCAATTCGGTGAAGTCCTCTTCGCTTAATAGGATTGAAATTTGCTCTATATTCTACATATGGGTTTTGATTTTTTTTATTATTTTTTGAGTTTTATATTTCAAATCCTACTCAATTTAAGCAAATGGGTTTCAATTTGATTTTTTTTTATTATAAAAAAAATGGTCTTGCTTTGATTTGGTGGAGGTAGTAATTTTTGTAATCCTAATAGCTATTCGTGCTCATGATTGAATGATTTTGAGTTTTTTATGTGTAAGATAAATTGATAGAGAGAGAAAGAGCAAAATGAATTAACTCTGTATTAATGATGTAAATTACAAAGAGAACAAGCTCTCCCTTTATAGAGAGAATAGAGCACATGCACCGAAAGCATATATACTAAACTAATAATATAAGCACCGAAAGGACTTTACTTTACAGACTTTTCTAATAACACTAACAGCCCCCCTCAAACTCAAGGAGGATAGGCACTAACCAACTTGAGTTTGGAGAGAGTAACAAAATGTGAAAATAAAATGACAAAATAAATAGGATAGGAGACACTGTATGGTCGTGGTAGCCGCTTGGTGAAGATATGAGACATCAGTATAGCGTATATGAACCGTTGAAGCTAACCGAATCAATGTCGATGACGGTCACGCCGGATCGATGTAGAACCGACTTAATCAATGTCGACAGTTTTACGGTCATTACCGATGTAGAAACTGACCGGAATCAATGTCGGGACAGTTTACGGGGTCATGCCGGACCGATGTAGAAACTGACCGGAATCAATGTCGGGACAGTTTACGGGGTCATGCCGGACTGATATAAAAGCTGACCGGGATCAATGTCGGGACAGTTTATGGGGTCATAAAATGGCCGATCATGTCAGACAGTTTAGCAGACAATCGGTCGTGTCGCATCGCGTGGTAGATACTAACCGGAATCAAAGTCGGGACAGTTTATGGGGTCATGTCGGACCGTTGTAGCAGACACTGTGTGGTTGTGTCAGACCGTGGTAGATACTGACCGGAATCAAAGTCGAGACAGTTTATGGGGTCATGTCGGACCGTTATGCTAGAGCATAATGGTGTGGTCGCATCCAGAATGTAAGCGTTGGTGGTGCAAGGGCGACTTAGGAGTGCGCCATGAGGTGGGTAGTAGTTCGCATGGTGTGTAACCATGCTCACCATGATGTATGTAGAATACCCCCCTCAAACTCAAATAGGGTTGAAGATAGAAACCTATTTGAGGTTGAAACAAATGGATGGATAAAGTGGAGCAAAACAGCTCAACACAGAGGGAAGGTGGTAAAAAAAAATAAAAATAAATAATAAATAAATAAAATAAAAAATAAAAAATAAAAAAATATATATATACATTTTTGTGGGTGAAACTAGCTCATGGTTATGAGTTGGTGAGTTCGTATGTGAACGGGGGTATCTAAATAGGTAATGGGGAACATGTGATGAGGTAAAGGAAAAACATAAATAAATTAAAAAGGAAAGGTGGGTAGTGGGGTGCAAAAGGTGAAGATTGGTTTAAAAATAAAAAAAGGGTATGGGTGTAAAAGGTGGTGGATGATATTATTATTACAATGGGTTGGTATTGTTCCAGTGTATGTGTGTATCCGCAGGGATAGAAGAGAGAGACAATGGGGTGGGTGATGGGAAAGGGAGTGAAAAGAAAAAAAAAGAAAGAAAGAAAAGAGATAAAGTAAAGGGAGTCAATGGCTGTGGGTATATCACAAAATGTGTACAAAAAATAAAATAAAATAAAATAAAATAAAATAAAAGAAGGTGGGTGGAGACAGTTGGCCCATTAGGTGGATGAAGCTTTAGGACCTTGATGTGCTCGAGCGTTGCAAAGCTATTATGCGAGACATAGAGAATAAAATAAATAAAAAAGTAGATCGGCTTGGAGGAGATTGCTCGGGGACGCAGTTGCTGAGATCGGAGGGTGAGAGTGGAAGTGAGCGGAGTGTGCAACGGAGAAGACGCCGAGGTGATGGAGTTGCAGCGGTGGTGGCTCGGCAGTGATCAGTCACTGCTGGAAGCAGTGGCGAGGCTTCCGGTGGTGAGTGAGGCTGTAGGTGATGGTGGCTCGGTCGTGGAGTTGCAGCGGTGGTGGCTCGGCAGTGATCAGTCACTGCTGGAAGCAGTGGCGAGGCTTCCGGTGACAGACATGAGGCGCGTGGTGTGTTATATGAAGCTCTAGATCAAGAGAAGCTCGCATGGGGTGATCTGAGGAAATGGCTGTAGATCCAAGGCAGGTGTTGGCTGGTTTAGTGTTAGGTGGTGGTGGTGTGAGCTGCGTGCGTATGGGTGGTGAGCTAGGTGTGTCTTAGAGAGAGAAGAGAGTGAATTGGGTTTGGTCTGTGCATGTGGGTGTCTTGCATGGGTCTGCCGAGGGTGTGTTGGGTGAGGTGTGGATGATGTGTTGCTGCCGTGGTGGTGTGTTGAGGTGTGGTGTGGTGAGCAGCAGAGTCAAGGATGTGTAGAGGTCCGGCGGGCTGCCAAGGCGAGGCTGCCGCCCGCCGGTGAAGCTGAATTACTAGGTTGTTAACCTAGCTCTCATACCATGTAAGATAAATTGATAGAGAGAGAAAGAGCAAAATGAATTAACTCTGTATTAATGATGTATATTACAAAGAGAACAAGCTCTCTCTTTATAGAGAGAATAGAGCACATGCACCGAAAGCATATATACTAAACTAATAATATAAGCACCGAAAGGACTTTACTTTACAGACTTTTCTAATAACACTAACATTATGCATAACAAAAGCTTGAGTCACTGTGAAATCTCATCCTCCTTTTTGTTTTCTGAATTTGAATTTGAGGGCTTAGCTGTGTGTAAGTATTTATGTTCACAGAGATGTAATGAATTTGAATAATAAATGATGTTTCCTTAGCTGGGTAGAATCTGATAGGTGGTTTGATTTTCTTTGAATTTTTATATCCATATTTTGTTTGTCTTTTTTTCTTTTTCATATATTAAACCATACTCAATTCAAGCAACTGGGTCAGAATTGAATTAGATTTTGTTTTTCTCAATTAGCTTGGTTTGAATTATTATTATTATTTTTTTTTTTTTGTGGTTGGTAATTTCTGATGCTCTCACTGATTCTGTTAGAAGTAATGAATGGTGTTGGTGTTAATGTATTTGTTTTATTGTGTGCATAATTCATTCATTTTTAACATACTGAATTGATTTAAAATTTGTGTGTGCAATGAAAACCTGGCTCATTTCTGATTAAGAAAAAGAAAAGAAAAGAAAAGAAGAAACTTGTGGCACCATGGGAAAATTTCAATGGATGGTGGAACCATGTGTTATCAAAAATTACCATGGTGATTTGGTTGGCAATAACATTATCAACAATAGAATCTTGTCCTTTTTGTTTGGTGAATTTGATTTTGAGGGAAGTTACTTAGTTGTGTCCAAGTGTTTAGGTGTTGCCATCATTTGTTTTGGAATGTCTGATTTTCTTAATTCAAAATTTTTTTAATATTATTATTGAATTCATGTTAAATTTTTTATGTGCATAAAAAGTTTGGGTAATTTTTTATTAAGAAAGATAAAAAATAAAATCTGCGGGTATGTGGCATCATGGGAATCATTTTTGATTAAGAAAGATAAAATTTTGTTGCTCGATAGCATGAACTCTTGCCACAGCACTAGGCAATTATTAGTTGAAGTACATGTAGAAGTAATCTTTGGCAAATTTATGGAATCAACAATTTTGCTTCCAGCTAACTATTAATTTGAAGCTGTCTTGGTGAAATAATTCATGCTGATATGGGAAGAGATGAATACTTGTACTTTGTCATGTACTGTTACTTTCAAACTGCATTTAGTAGTTTAAATTCTGTGAGATGGAAAATCTAGGCCAGAAAAGTGAAATAGAGCTGTAGTTGCAAGAGTGATGAAGCATTAATTATGTTGTCATTGTATCTATATATTAAGGAAAAGAGTCTTTTAAAATCCAAGGCTTGTGGAAACTCCAACATTTCAATCCTAATTTCTTGATTTTTTAATATTTAAAAAAAAAAAAAATTGGCTTGGTGATTGGTGATTGGTTCAAAGATTGTAATAATTACACTATTGATTACAATAAACACTTAATTTATAATAATTACACTTATTAAATGAATAACGCAATAAATGAAATCCTAATTTCCTTACTTTTTGCATCCCCAAGAGACTCATGTAATTATTGTGTAAATGCCTCTTAAATAAATAAATAAACACTTATTAAATTCTTTCAAATTCCTCGGTCAAACCCCATGTATTTAATTTATATATTAACAAAAATGAAAACAAATATAAATATCTATAATTATCCCGTGCATAGCACGGGTGATAGGCTAGTTTCTTTGTATGAAGATATGATTTTTTTTTTTTTTTTGAGGACGAAAGATATGATATTAATTATGTTGCCTTCTTGTTTCTTTCTATGATAGTGGATTGGAATTGGGCCCTCACAAAATGATGGTGGGAATTGCTATTAGTGGTATGGCTTTAAGGTGTGGATTGTGGGATAGATATGTTATCCACGTTCTTAATAAGGAACATATATTGGTGTTGTTTGTATGGTTGTGGGTGTGCATTTATGGCTTTGATTTTGACTCAAATGGTTGCTATATTTGATTGGTTTACATACTCCCCACAGTGAAAATTTTTCCATTGAAAAGCCTTTTGCTAGTTAAAAATTTTGAGTTAAGAAAATGATTTCCACTTGAATTCCAATAGGATAACAATGCATTAAACTTAACCGAAAAAGGGCGTTAAGGGGGTGAAAATGCAAATCAGCCCCCGAACGACCATACGGATGTCACGGCCACCTTTCCCGTCACAAATAGAACCTGTGACAACAAACAGAATGTAATTAGCGCACGTAGTTTGGGAGTTAGAGCTAAAAATGCATTAAACTTAGTCGAAAAAGAGCATTTTGGGGGCGAAAATTCATAACAGCTCCCGAACCACCGTATGACTCACACGGACAGTTTTCCCATGACAAATAGGACTTGTGAGAACTGAAGGAATGTAATTCGGACCCGTAAGTAGGGAGTTAGAGCCGAATACGCACTAAGGTGGGTCAAAGAGCTAAAGATATTTGAAGTGGATTTTATTATTATTATTATTATTTTTTTTTTTTGTGGTCTTATCATGGAAGGGGATTTCAATGGGACATCAAAATGCATCAAATTGGTTTTGATTTCAATGGGACATCATGATGCTAGTCTTGTGTGCTCCAGAAAGTGGGTTTAGAAAATGATCTTCTATATCATTTCCTTATTTTATTTTGTTTTATTTTACAGGAATTGAAGTCAAACCTGGCTCACCGTACACTTGCCAACTTGATCCAGGAGTAAAGCTTCACATATCTTAGGTTTATTTTCCTTTCTCAAACTAATGCCTCTTTCCTGGATTCAACCATATATAGTCAACAAAACTCTGGTTTTAGATCCCAAATTTCTGAAGGTTTTATTTATTTTAAAAAAAATTTATGTATATATATGTTACGATTTGATGGAATGTTTTGTAAAAGACACCCAATTTTGATATAAAAACAAGGCCTATAAAAAAAAATATAAATCAATGTTTTACTATCTAAAAAAAAAAAAAAAAACCAATATTTTAAAACTTAGATGTTATAGTTAATAAAATAGATAATCAATTGAGTTAGCTCAATTGGCCTCTTTCGTGTACATTTGAACTGAATCATAAGATTCACTCAATTTAAGGTTTAGTAGCATGAATTGAATTGTTTTGATTGAAACTTGGATTGAATTGTGAATCGTATGATTTTAACACTCATATATATGTGGCTATTAGAGTCGTTTGATTGCCAAAAAAAAGGTAGGGGAGGATAATAAAATGATATGTTGAATAATTGAACTGTAAGATTTTGATTGTATTTGGTCCTAGTTATTATAAGACTTCAATTAGTACAGCACAATAAACAACTTGGAGAGCTGAACTTCCCATTGCTTAAGAGGAAGAAAAAAAATCTACAGAAAACACAGGACTAAAAATTATAGGCAGTTTTGCCACAATTTGGTGGCATGACAATAACACCTACCTGTTGTCATTTTTACCTTTCTAGAAAGAATTAGATGCATAGGAGAACCCTTCCTACTCTAGAGCTTAACAATCATAAATCAAGCCCAAAAATATAGAAGATTTTTTAATTTTTATTGGTATTAATTCAAAGCCCATTGTGAGAGGATCCTTCACTGGAATGCATTTACCGCACTATAAACAACTTGGCAGTGTTGAATTTTCCATTGTTTGAGAAGAAAAAAAAACTATAGAAAACATAGGACTAAAATTATAGGCAATCTTGCCACAATTTGTTGCCTATAACACCTACCTGTTGTCAGTTTTGTTTGTTTGTCAGGGATGATGTAGTGACAGTCATTGATGGTTAGGTTGGAAAGTAACACTGCTGGAGTCCATAAGCAAGCGTTGTGTATTCTTGGAGTATGCTATTGACCTTACTGGTTTGTCAAATGTTCAAGTTGTAAGATAAAGAGTTGAGGTTCTTTTTATCTGAAATTGTTGATGCAGTAAGATTGTGAATACCTAAATATCTAAACCTTTTGTGCTTTTTTTACTTGTTTGTATGGTGCATTTCCGTTCTAAAGTAATGTACTAGATTTTTAATTTTCATAATATTTGTTGATTGCTAATCATAATAGTAGAATTTATCAAAATATTGTCCGTCACTAAAACAATTGTCCTTCATAGCAATTCAGGACCTGATGCCTGTGCTCAGCAATCAACTTATATGTTATCACTGTAATTCATAGCCACCAGCTCTATTCCTATGCACTAGAGGTCCCACCTTGTCTTGACAAGGATAACAAAAGAGACTGTCTAGAAGGCTTGTGCAAATATTGTGATAAGGATGTGTTATTTATCAAAACTTAGTCGAAAAACAACGTTTCGGGAGTGAAAATTCAAAACAGCCCTTGATTCGTCGTGTGGCCAACACGAACAGCTTCCCCATGCCAAATATGACTTGTGACAACTGACGGAATGTTATTTGGACCCATAAGTTGAGATTTAGAGACGAATACGCCAAAACTTAGTCGAAAAAGGGCGTTTCAGGGGCGAAAATTGAAAACAGCCCCTAAACCGCCGTGTGGCCGACATGAACACCTTCCCCATGCCAAATAGGACTTGTGACAAATGACAGAATGCTATTCGGACCCGTAGGTTGGGATTTAGAGACGAATACGCCCAAAACTTAGTTGAAAAACAACGTTTCGGGGGTGAAAATTCTAAACAGCCCTTGATCCGCCGTGTGGCCGACACGAACAGCTTCCCTATGCCAAATATGACTTGTGACAACTGACAGAATGTTATTCGGACCCATAGGTTGGGATTTAGAGACGAATACGCCAAAACTTAGTCGAAACAGGGCGTTTCGGGGGCGAAAATTGAAAACAGCCCCCGAACCGCCATGTGGCCGACACGAACACCTTCCCCATGCCAAATAGGACTTGTGACAAATGACGGAATGTTATTCGGACCCGTAGGTTGGGATTTAGAGACGAATACGCTCAAAACTTAGTTGAAAAACGGCGTTTCGGGGGTGAAAATTCAAAACAGCCGTTGATCCGCCGTGTGACTGACACGAACAGCTTCCCTATTCTAAATATGACTTGTTACAACTGACGAAATGTTATTTGGACCCATATGTTGGGATTTAAAGCCGAATACGCCAAAAACTTAGTTGAAAAATGGTGTTTCGGGCGCGAAAATTGAAAATAGCCCCCGAACCGCCGTGTGGCCGACACAAACACCTTTCCCATGCCAAATAGGACTTGTGATAAATGACGGAATGTTATTCAAACCCTTAGGTTGGTATTTAGAGACGAATACGCCCAAAACTTAGTCGAAAAACGGCGTTTCGGGGGCGAAAATTCAAAACAGCCCTTGATCCGCATTGTGGCCGACACGAACAGCTTCTCCATGTCAAATATGACTTGTGACAACTGACGGAATGTTATTCGGACCCATAGGTTGAGAAAATGCAACTTGTAATATTGCATGGTTACAAATGCCAATACAAAACAAGGAATGCTAGGATCATATAAATGTTAGTCATAAATGAGGGAAAATATGTCACTTCATCTTCTCATTATGTGAATATTGTGTTAATGTTTACAAATTTTCTCAGTGCATGTCGAATATCTAATTCTAGTGTCTGTCTGGATTAATTGGGGGTGAATTGAGATGATTCCCTGTTTACAAGTATCCCATACTTTTTGGGTATTTTAAAAACAGACAGTTTAAATAGAAAATATATTCAAAATGATGTGTTAATGATATTTATAAAAATTATGGGGACAACTGTGAAAAATGTGTTGAAATCGATAACAAGTGTTTCATGTTTTTACTGTTTTTTCCCCCTCGTGTCCTGGTTGATTTTCTTCTTTCTTCTCATCCAAAACATGATGCGATGGTCTAAAACAGCTGGTTAGCTAAATGTCATGATTATATTAATGAAAAAGTCTAGTCCAAGTAGGGCTGCAAACGAACCGAGCTGTTCATGAACAAGCTCGAGTTCGGCTCGTTAAGGCTCGTTCGAACTCGGCTCGATTAATAAACGAGCCGAGCTCGAGCTTACTATTGCTCGGCTCGAATAGGCTCGCGAGCTCAAAAATATAAATATTAATTTATATTTATATATATATATATTATATATTTTATATTATAATAAAATTTATATATTATATTATATTAATTATATTGTCCATATTATATTATATTAATTAAATAGTCCAAGTTGCCTTCACAAAGCAACGTCCAGCAACGTCCAGCAAAGAGAATGGAAGACCATTTATAATGATCTCACCCACACACACACCCATTGTCATTCGATGTGGGACAGCACCAAACAAACTTCACAAGTCACAAGGGAAAGTATCCCACATCGCTTCTTTACACCTTCATAAGGGACAAGGGCTCTCTATTTATAAGTGGAGAAGCTCACAGCCTTCTATTGCTTCTGGAGTTCACCACTCAAGCCGAGCTCGAGCCAAGCTTGAGCTTGAGCAATAATTTAAAATTTTATTTGGTGGCTTACTTGGCTAACGAGCCATTACGAGCCGAGCTCGAGCTTTGTAAATTTTGGACGAGCCGAGCTCGAGCTGACATATTTAGGCTCGTTTCGAGCTCGAGCCGAGCTCGAACACTTTTATAAGAGGGCGAGCCGAGCTCGAACATAATAAAACTCGGCTCGGCTCGGCTCGATTACAGCCCTAAGTCCAAGTATTGACAAAGAAAAAGCTCTTTATAATATCTTCCTAACATGAGTATTTTTGTTAAATGTTTTATCAAGCTCAAGTTCAATTCTTTTATCAAGCTCCCTCGATGGCACATGCAAGGTTACTTAATTATGTTAAATGTTTCATAATAATATCTTCCTAGCATGAGTATTTTTGTTTCTCGAAATGACTTATTTTCGTATTGTAGGTATGGGACCTTGTTACTGGAAGACTTTTACAAACTCGAGCTTTTCCACTACCAATTACTGCATTAGTTGTTGATCCAACAGAGATGAAGTTATTTTCTGGTGGTATAGATTACTAGTGGATATTTCTTTTTTGTATACAGAGGACATCATTTTTGTATGATTATCTGTTTGTATGGAATTATTATTTTGGATTGGATTATATTTGGTTTGTATAGAATTTGATGTTACAAGACCAAATTTTTGGATGGTTGAAAGTGAAATAGAAATGGACATATGTATTGTTTTGTTTATATACAGGGTGCAGGTTGCACGAAATAAATACATGTTGTGCAGAAGTTAATAATAATAAAAATAAAAAAAGTAACACTAAATAAAGTTTTTGGTGACTAAATGTTTAGTAGCCAAAAAAACTAAATAAAACTTGTTGGCTACTAAAAATTTAGTAGCCAAAAACAAACCAAAGATTTTTTGGTAACTAAAAATTTAGTAGTAAAAATATATGAGACTTTAGGCGACTAAATAGTTTAGTAGCTAAAAAAAAATATGAAAATTCATTTTTTTTGGCTACTAAATATTTAGTGGCTAATAATAAATGATATGTTGGTTGACTAAAAGTTTTAGTTGCTGAAAATGAAAATTAATTTTATTTAAAAACTTTTGGCGACTAAATATTTAGTCGCCAATTTATGACTTTTGGCTACTAAAAAATATTTAGTCGCCAATACCTCGTACTTTTCCCTACTAAAACATTAGTAGCCATTTATAAGATTTTTGGCGACTGAATTTTTTTTAGTCGCCAAAACCTTCCCCAACCGTTTTCCTGCGACAAATCTAGCGACCAAAATATTTAGTCCGGAAAAGGCTTCGGCAACTAAAAACCTTACTTTTGGCGACCAAAACTTTAATCGCCAAAAGTGTATTTTCTTGTAGTGAAAGGTCAATAATTCCGTTGTGTATAATCTGTAACTTATAAAAACCTCAGCTAATACAACAATATTTGAAAAGTTATTCAACTTGTTTGGTTACTATTTTCAGGATTTATTTTTTAAAAAATTGAAATATTTTGTTTTTCATTTTTTTTCACTATTTTTTTTTAATATTTTAAGCAATTTTTAAAATTTTTAGATACATTTAACATAAATACACTTACAAAGTATAATATTTGTGAATTTTTTTTTTAGAAAATTCACTAAATACTAAAATTATAAAAAAAAAAAAATAGAATTCAATACATTTTTTTGTATTCTTGTATATTTATTGTTTTTTTAAAATATTTTTTTTACAAATATTTTAATTTTTAGATACATCTAAATAAGGTGTATCTAAAAAAAAAATTTGCTTAAATTTTTAAAAATATTCACTAAAAATAAAAAATATAAAAACAAAAATCTTAATTTTTAAAAAGTTGAATCCTAAAAATTAAAATTAAACACACTGATTATTATTTTTTAAACTAATGGTTTAAATGGATGTGACTCACATTCATTAATTTTAAAAGGATTTATCGTCAATTTCCGTTTTAAGAAATAATGGTATATATTTACATAATACATAAATATAAAAAAGTAAGTACAATAAAAACTCAGTACAATTTTAAAAAATAAATAAATAAATAAGAATTCAAATTGATATCATACATATATATCCAAGCCAGATATCAAATCCAAAAACCAATAAATCACTTCTTCAAGTTGCAAGTGGAATGTTATAAGCTAATAAATTGAGAAGCAATAAGTAACAAAATTGAAATGAATATTGAATCGAAACATATCAAAAACTCAAATCGAAATCTATAGACAGGATGGAGACATGTGAGGCTCAAAAGGCGGCACATGGCCCCTCAACTTGTGGAAAATTATATTTTTATATCTAGCAAAAAAAGTATATTTCAATTTAATCTTTTTAAGTAATGTCTTGAAATTTTTATATCACTATTTTCTTTACCCTTTTTTTTTTCTCTCAAAATAAAAATGTATTTAATTTGTCACTTTAAATTTTATTATGCTTAAATTTTTTTTTTAAAATTTTATATTAGATAAATGTTATATGTTACTGATTTTTTGTTACTGTTTTATATCACCTCTTATATAAATGCTCATAATTGGTTCATTTGTTTAGTAATAATTATTATACAATTAATGACAACTATTAATATATTGTCATGTAATTCAGTAATTCAAAAAGTGAAAAAAAAAAAGAAAAAAAAGTGATAGATAGCTGCCCTTATATATTTATTTTTCACATTTCTCTTATTTCTTTCTCTATCCCTCTCTATTGTGCATTTTAATATAATTTAATCGATTAACTTGAGTTTATATTTAAATATATAACTTTTGCCTCACACTAATTTTTAATCATACCATCAAATAAAAATTAGGTTAAGTTAGATTCTAAATTTTGTTAAAATTTCAATTCAATGGTACCTCTTTTGAGCGAAAATATTGGCTCCATTGTCTGTAGAAGCCATAACCGAATCTCTAAACTATTGAAATTAAAGGCTCTCCAAAATCGTATCTCCAATTACATTCGAAAAGAATAAGAAGGTTAAGTACATTAAGACTTCTACGTAATTAATTCCTAATTAAAAATTTACACCCCACACTCATTTTTATTTTTGGAGCTAATATTACCACCACAAACGAGCCAAGATAGATTCCATAAGAAAAACACTGATCAAGGATAATGAGCATTCAAAAGAACCCTACAAAGTAATTTCTGACCCAAGTACTTTGAGCTACGCATTCACATTGATAGCAAGAAATTTCAACAAAACTACCCAGGAGGATTAGCATCCGAATTAAACCGATTTAAGCTTCTGTAAGTAAACTTTCATAATTTTTAAAATAAATTTGATTTTTTTTCGTTTTTAATTTTTCGGTTTTTTTTTTTATACTTATTTTTTAAATTGACCCACATTTCAATTTTTTTTAATCATCTAGTCAAGATGCATATATAATGTAAAATATTTTGACACAAAGTTAAGAAATATTGACTAAAAACAAAAATAAATCGAAAAAATAACCTGATTTTTTGGTTTCGCCAAACGAAACCAAGTTTCAACTAATATAGTTAACAAATCATTGAAATTGCAACTAATGAAAATTCTACAAATTATAAAAACTTAACAAGAGGGGGTGACCATTGATTTAATGGTAAAATCTTGACTTAATAATCTTGAGGTTATGGGTTCAAGTTATGGGACAACTACTTTGTGCACTATGTTAAAGATTAGGTGTGTACGCAACTGGTCCCTGTTATCAATACAAATGGTAAGAAATGTGATGAATTCTTAAAACAAAGTTAAGATAGACACATGCATGTGAGATTTGATTGAAATTCAAACTCAAAATGTGATAAAAATGCATGCATGCATGAATTATGCTCAATTCTTGCATTACACAACTAAATTCTCTTGAATTTGTGGTCTAGACATCATATTTGTGCAATAAACCCCTTAGCTTGAGCTCAAGTCTTCCCCTTTCTCTCCCTCTCTCACACGTTTTGTTTGATTAAGTAGGCTCAAAGATGTGAAAAGAGATAAGTTGAAGCACATACTAGCCTTATATAGGCTTAGTTAATGAAGCTTAATTAATTGGAGTTAAAGATAACTAAGTGGGATTATTTATTTTAATTTATTCGTTCCGAATCGAATTTTAATGAAACCTACCATAAAATTCTTAAAATTCTAACTAACACAGAAACTAAGTCAATTTCGTAATCGGATGCCGATAAAGTCTTCAATTCATATAACAAAACAGAACACAAACAGATATTCCTTCGCGGACAGACATTAGCACAAATAATGTAATTACACCTGCGATTAATTCAGAATTTCATTTTAATGACTGATTAGGCATTCATAATCATATGTTTTAAATTAATCACAGGTCGGAGTTATTACAAAATTCTTCTCTCTTTTTTTCAAAATAGTTTATCACATCATTAAAACGGAGTTTAAGAGAAAAAAATTAGAAAGATATTAGCTCATGATATTATTCTTTTTAGACTAAAATTTTTGAAAGTGACAGCATGTATGGTTCAATCAATATTTTGTCTAGGGGCAATGGGTATGCAACTGGTCCCTGTTATCAATACAAACATTTTTGGCATAATGCAACAGTAAAATGAGATCTATTAATAGCATATTGACTTTGGTACTTGAATTTATATTTTGTTTGACATGAGGGCTCAATAATGTTACAAGAGTAATAGTAGAGATCATGAAAAAAATATCATGAAAATGATCATGAAAGATTCTCCACCTTTAGATCATATATATAATAAAACACAACACATTAATCAAAAGATGAAAAATCTTTATAATGCATTTTATGATATTTTTTTCATGATCATGTTACAAAAAGCTAGAAAACTGAGAACCCAACTGGTTGGAAACTATGGAGCTAGTGAGCATAGTTTTGTATCTCTTGTTAACTTTCACTTTGCTTTCACTTGTACGAGGATCCAAAACATGTCGAAAGCTTCCGCCAGGACCCGCCCTGTTGCCAGTGGTCGGCAACCTTCTCAAGCTGGGAAACAAGCCCCATAAGTCCTTGGCCGAGTTAGCAAAAACTCATGGCCCAATCATGAGTTTGAAACTCGACCGAATTACCACAGTTGTCATTTCTTCATCAACCATGGCTAAAGAAGTTCTTCAAATGCAAGACCTTGCCTTCTCCAGCCGATCCTGCCCCAACTCAGTCCACGCCCACGCCCACAACCAATACTCGGTGGTTTTTCTGCCCGTTGCAAAGTGGTGGCGCAGCCTTCGAAAAATCATGAACTCCAATATGTTTTCGGGTATACTATATAAACATAAATTTTGTATTATAGAAATCTTCTTATAATCTTCATTTCAAGATAAAATATTCCTTATTGTACTTAATAATTGCAAAAATTTTCTTTTCCCAATGATCAGAAGTTTTATTGGAATAAATTCGTCGTCCACAAGCCCGTAGTTAAAATTTAAAAAAAATCTCTCTAACAAGCCATGGAGAGCTTCAGTATAAGTAAGGTCTGACAACCTATTAAAATAATTTATTCCCAAACAACCCTTAAAATCAATCTTAACAATTCAATGAATTGAATTTTCTTAATATATTTGTGTGTCCGAATAGCATAGCTCGAAAATTTTAACAGGGCTAAACGAAGCCTTGTTTGTAAATCATTTTTCTATCTTTTTTCAGGCAACAGACTCGACGCTAACCAAAGCCTACGGCGGCAGAAGGTGCAGGAGCTCATTTCCTACGTCGGAAAGTGTTGCCAGGAAGGTGTTGCGGTGGACATAGGCCGCGCAGCTTTCACAACTTCCCTGAATTTGCTGTCAAACACGGTGTTTTCGGTGGATTTAGCCGACCCAAGTCAGGATTCAGCGAAAGAGTTCAGGGACTTGGTTTGGAATATCATGGTAGAGGCTGGAAAGCCCAACTTGGTAGATTACTTCCCTGTCCTTGCTAAAATCGATCCACAGGGTATAAGGGGTCGGATGAGAGTTCACTTTGCCAAGATGTTTCAGATTTTTGGTCGATTGATCGATGAACGATTAGAGTTGAGGAAATTGAGGAAGACTAGTGAAGAAAACGACGTCTTAGATATCCTGCTTGATATCATTGACCAGAACAGTGAAGATATTGATAGAATTCACATGGAGCATTTGTTCCTGGTATGTCTTCCTTCTCCGTTCATCTAGAATAATATATCTAGATTTTATTTTTTTAATTCTTTTAAATTTTATTAAGCTAATTTTAAAGAGGGCCCTCCATAAAGAAACATACAAATGAGTAATGTTAGAGATCCCAAATAATTTATCAAATGTTTTACCAAATCTTTCACATTGATAATGCTACACACAAATCCGCATGTGTGTAGGTCTCACACCCATGTGAGAGATTTGATAAAACATTTAGTAGATTATTTGGGGTCTCTAGCATTACTCCATACAAATAGGCATAACCTAGACACGGAGTTATGTCATGGCCACAGGTTGTCATGGCCCCCCAAAATATTTTAAAATTATAAAATTGCTCATTAATTTTAAAATTATTTTGATATTGTACATGAATGGCCCCTCAAGTTTAAGTAATTTTTTTTATTGGTCCCCCATTTCAAGATTAATTTAACAATGTATATGGGATGATCCTTCTAAGTTTTAAAAAAAATTTCCTACCACTCCTATATTTTAAATGGGAAATTACAAGAAAGTAAGAAATGAAGATTTTATTTACTAAAAGATGGGGTACAATAAAATGAAAGTCTAATTTAAGATATTAATTATATGGCTGAAAAAATGTATGAAATAATTAAATAACTATTAGAAAATAATTGATACAAATTATTTTTTTTATTTTTTATTTTTTCAAAATGTTTATGTAAGAAATTCATTTTATTATTTTTTTACACTTAGCTTGCCCCCGAGGTTACCAAAACATCATGAGTTCAAACCACAAAAATAATCTCTTCATATGAGAATAAAGTTGTGTACATTTGACCATTCTCAAATATTGTAATATTGAGAATTTTGTGTGTGGGGACTCTTTTCAAAACTTTGATTCCCCTCAAATAAATTTTCTCACTCTCTTCATGGGCCTAACTCTTGTCAAATCTTTTCATTATTAGTAGTGTTCTGAATCTTTGGACATTATTTCTAATCTATAAACCAATTCTATTATAGGACATGTTTGTAGCAGGAACAGATACAACATCAAGTACAGTAGAGTGGGCAATGGCAGAGTTACTCCGAAATCCGGAGACTTTAAACAGAGTCAAAGCTGAGCTTGAACAAACTATTGGCAAAGGGAAACCAATAGAAGAGTCCGATGTTTCACGTTTACCTTATTTGCAAGCAATTGTTAAAGAGACCTCGAGGATACACCCGCCAGTTCCATTTTTAATCCCTCGCAAGGTTGAAAGTGATGTTGAAGTCCGTGGCTACATAGTCCCGCAAGGGACACAAGTGTTAGTAAATGCCTGGGCTATTGGCCGCAACCCAAACATATGGCTGAACCCAACCTCATTTATGCCTGAGAGGTTCTTGGGCTTGGAAATTGATGTTCGCGGTCGGGACTTTGAGCTAATTCCATTTGGTGCAGGGCGGAGGATTTGTCCTGGGTTACCCCTAGCAATAAGGATGATTCCAGTGATGTTGGGTTCGCTCATAAACTCGTTTGATTGGAAACTTGAAGGTGGAATTGCACCAAAGGACTTGGACATGGAAGACAAGTTTGGCATCACCTTACAAAAGGCTCAACCTCTATGTGTTGTTCCAATCCCCATGTGACAATTAGTTGTCTGTCTCTCTTTTCCCTTTGATGATCCACAATTTTATTTTATTTTTTTACTGTCCTTTTCTCTAGCTCTTAATTGTAAGCCTAATTGATGTGTCTGTGTACTTCTCATATATATATATATATATATATGTGTGTGTATAGTAGGAAGCTTGAAAGTGAAATTGCACCAAAGGACTTGGACATGGAAGAAAAGTTTGTCACCACCTTACAAAACGCTCTATGTGTTGTTTCAATCCCCATGTGACAGTTAGTTGTCTGTTTCTCTGTTCTCTTTGATGATCCACAAATTTTTCTTTTTTTTAACTATCCTTTTCTCTAGTTCTTAATTTTAAGGGTGAGCATGGTCCGGATTGGGGTAAAATTAGGACCAATCCACTATTTACGGTTCTTGAAAAATTAGAACAAATCCAATCTATTTAAATCGTGGAACCAATCCATTTAAACACGGATTGGATCGGTTCAGGATCATGGATTTACATAATTAAATAACAAAAATATATATAACACTTTTAATTTTATAAAAATATAAATATAACATCATATTAGTTTCACAATAGTAACATGTCTTTTCATAATAGCGACATATTGTTCTAGAATTTAAACAATCATAAGAAAACTAGTTCCACCATAAGTATTTAGACCATTACAAATTAATGCTAAAAACTAGCAAACAAAAGTAATAAAAGAAAATACTATGCGAGTTTAGGTTTGGATTTAAGTTTTATATGAAATAAGAGAAGATACTATGAAGGAGGGTGTATAATAAAAATATAGACTATTTGTATACGGTCTGGATCAGTTCTAATATGGAATCGTGGGCTTCAATCTGGAACCAATTCGAACCAATCCATTTAAACACGGATTGGATCGGTTTAGGACCTTGAATTTACATAATTAAATAACAAAAATATATATATATAACACTTTAATTTCATAAAAATATAAATATAACACTATATTAGTTTCACAATAGCAACATGTCTTTTCATAATAGTGACATATTGTTCTAGAATTTAAACAATCATAAGAAAACTAGTTCCACCATAAGTATTTAGACCATTACAAATTAACGCTAAAAACTAGCAAACAAAAGTAATAAAAGAAGATAATATGCAAATTTAGGTTTGGATTTAAGTTTTATATGAAATAAGAGAAGATACTATGGAGGATGGTGTATAATAAAAATATAGACTATTTGTATACGTTCCGGATCGGTTCCAATCCGGAACCAATTCATAAATTACAGATTTTTAATTTTTCAATCCGAAACCGAATCACAGATTCAAAAAACCAATCCAAACTTACTGGATTGGATTAGACTGGATCGGATTCACTTAATTTCGCTCAAATTTCTACTTAATTGGAAGCCTATTTGATGTGTATGTGTATGTGTATGTGTACCTCTCATCTATATATGTATAGTAGGAAGCTTGAAGGTGGAATTGCACCAAAGGACTTGGACATGGAAGACAAGTTTGGCACCACCCTACAAAACGCTCTATGTGTTGTTCCAATCGCCATGTGACAATTAGTTGTCTGTTTCTCTTTTCCCTTTGATGATCCACACTTTTTTCTTTTTTTTAACTGTACTTTTCTCTAGCTCTTAATTGGAAGCCTAATTGATGTGTATGTGTACTTCTCATCTATATATGTATAGTAAAAATTTTACCAAGTAACATCAGTGAAATTCAGTCTAATAGTTTATAAATAAAATTTAAAGGTTACATCCAATTGTAAATGGTAAGCTTAGAAAAGATGTGTACGTATAGATGCGTATGTGTATGTATAGTAAAGTTTTTATTAAGTAAGATAGTGAAATTCAGTCTTTTAGAAATAAAATTCAAATGTCACACCCAATTGGTAAGTTTAGAAAAGAAGACTTATCGAACTAGGGAGAAATCCTTTTCTTAAAGCTTGAGTTATGATTTATTTATGAGTAATGATATATAAATAAAAAATTTATACATAATTTTAATAGAGAATAATATGATTTAATCTGAATTTTTATTTTAAAACAAAATATTATAAATATAAGTTTATTTATAAAAAATGACATTACCATCTTCTTTTTGTATTTTTTTATATAAATAAAATTTTCATTTATTTAAAGGGCCTTATTCAGTTTTTTCGATTTTGTTTGAGTAACCATGGAGTGTACAAATTGTTGATATTTTGCTTTCACTAACCAGTCATGTGTCTAAATCTACAAGTCATGGGTCTAAATCTACAAGTCAAAGGAAAAGTTTGATATTTTTTTTTTGTCAAAAAGGGCAATTTGTCTGTAGTTAAATCCTAAGATACAATTTTAGTCTCATATTTCACTCGTAACAATATGATCATAAAATTAAATATTATATGATTAAATTTGTAATAAATTAAAAATTTTACACATGTCATGCCATGTCATTATGAATATAATTATGAAACTTAAATTGTGGTATCAATCATTTCTCTAATCGTGTGTCCAAGGTAGTTTTAATTTTCGATATTGTATAGAAGATTGCATAAAAATAAATAAATAAATAAAACCTCTCGTCTGAAGACCATGCAAATAAAAAATTAAGCTATCCAAATGCTCAAAAAAACATATATATACTTTATATAAACACCTATTAAAAAGAAATAATTGTTATATATTACCGAAAATGTTCACCCGAATTCTTTATATGACACAGTAAATTTCACTATTTGTTAAATATAGAACATGAAATAAAGTATGGAAATCAATGTTAAATAGCATTTCTATTAAAAGAAAATTTTGTTCCAGGTCAATAAAAATAAAAATTGATATGTTATTTATTACCGAATTTATTTTATTATTTTATTTCACATTTCCTATGTAATTATACAATAAACATCATGTGTATGTGTAAGGGCCCATTTTGTTTATAAAATATTAGGACTTACCATTTTATATAAGAAGCTGCATAGGAGGCGAAAAGTTCAGGTGAAATATTTCGATGATACAGAAAGCTCTCAAATAAAAATTCTTAAATTTTTTTTTATTGTTCTTAGGATCCAACAATAAAATTTGAATAAAACATTTTAAAGACTGATAGAGATTTATCATCTTTTTATGCCACCAATTGTTTTTGAAAAATGATATTAATTTGTATTTTTTATTTTTTCATTAGATAAATTTTTTAATTGTGGCTCAAACATATTTTTTATTTGCGAAGATATTGATTAAAATGTGATCAATAGAGGTTAAGGTCCCGTTTGTTTTCAGAGGTAGAATGAAGAGAATTCATAATGAGGAGATTAATAGTGAGGGGATTGTTAGTAAGGAAATTGATAGTGAGAGAATTAAGTAAAATTGTGTTTGTTTTTATGATAGTTGTTGGTGTAGAGATTGTTAAATTATTTTTATATAAAATAATAAAAAAAATACAAAAACATTAAACATTAATGTTCAAAAAAAATGTCCAACATGTAAAAAATAAAAAAAAATAATAATAAAATTTTAGAAAAAAATAAAACAAATAAAACAATGATTTTTACTTAACAAAAAATTAAACATTAATATTAAAAAAAAATGCCCATCATGTAAAAAATTAAAAAATAAATAATAAAAAATAGTCCGGCGGACTAATTTTTAATACCAAGTCCCACAGGCCTATCCTAATCCCCTCTCCAAGGGGATTCGTAGTCCAGAGTGGATTACAAATCTCTGCTCCATTTCTCAAAACAAACATGATATTAGTAAATATCACCTCACTATGAATCATAATCCCCTCACTATGAATCATAATTCCCTCCCTATAACCCAAAACAAACGGGGCCTAAGAGAGTACCTTTTGACTGGTAAGTTTTTTTTTTTTTTTTTTTTTTTATCTGACAAAATATAAAATTTACTTATGTCAGGAGAAAGTACATAAGCATATAAATACGTCAATTCCTAACATCCCATAAAAAAATCAAAAATCAAAAAAGGCTTACGTGTAACTCTTAATAGGTGAATTTATTATTTAATTAGTCTTATGAGAATTAATGGCGTTTTTTATCAAACACAATTAAAAAAAGTCATTAATTATTAAGTTTTAGTGACAGTTTGAAAATTTTGTCACAAAAAATGTCATCAATTATATATTTTAGCGATAGTTTAAAAAAATTATCACAAAATCACTAATTTTTAACTTTCAGCGACAGTTTAAAAAATTCGTCACAAAAAATGTCACTAATTGTAAGTTTTGGTGATAATTTATAAAAATCGTGATTAAAAAATGTCACTAATTGTCAATTTTTAGCAACATGTGCAAAAAATCGTCATAAAAATTTATTTTTTCAACGATTTTATTATGATTTATTTTCAATAATTTTTTTTGAGAATTAAGTCTAATTATTAAAAACTGTACACTGTGTTTGGTTGGGAGATTTGAAAAGGGAAAGAAAAAAAGTAGGTGAAATAAAAATAAAATATACCTACATTACACACTTTTTCTCTTTTCTCTTTTATTTTTCAAATATCTTATCAAATCACTCAACCAAATATAACGTTAGTAATTTACCTTCAACAAATTTTAAATAACACCTCAATTATTTTTCTCTATCAATATTGATGATACTGCTGATCCCTGGAGGGCGGGTCGGGTTGATCCACGCTTCCTACACCATTCACCTGTCCCTAAGCGCACTAGTGTGCCTGCAAAAATATCCAAAGGGGAACGAAAGTCCCCTAGTGGACCCTCCGACAATCAAGTTAGAAAAGAGGAGATTGATAGTGTGTGGAGAGAGAGTAACAATAGAGAACTTAACTTTTTGTGTGTCTTGGAAGCCTCCTTATATCCTTTGTTCATCATTTCTTTGTCCACTTCGACCTATCATGTTAGACGAAAGTCTATGCTTTAGCTTGCCTTGTTCATGGTGAGGCTGCTCGCTCCGACGTGAAGGTGTTATGGCATTTAATGCTGCAGGAGCCTCATTAATGGCTGATGTGTGATGCAATAACTCTACAAAATCTTTGTCTGCTTACGTGGCTGGTTCTCCTCTTGACAAGTGTTTAGATGCCATTTGTTTCTGGTGCAACATTGGGTTTTCAATGGTGTTGGGCTTCAGTACTTGAACCGTGAATTGGCTCTAAGTGGTGGGCCAAAAGCTTATATGGGCCTACCAATGTTAGTAATCCCCCATTCCCAAGTGCAGCTTTAGTCCAATGAAGAGAATAAAGAAGAAAAATGGGAGGTGTGTGGGGCCGGTCGAGAGATCGAGTGAGAGGATCGAGCGAGAGGACAGCCGACCGCGAAAGGGGCCAAGTGAGAGGACCGACCGAGAGGACAGCTGACCATGAAAAGGTCTGAGCGAGAGGACAGGCCGAAAGGAAAGTCGACCGTGAAAGGACCTGAACAAGAGGACCGGCAGAGAGGGGAGCCAACCGCGTAGGGGTTCGAGCGAGAGGACCGACCGAGAGGAGAGCTAATCGCGAAGGGATCTGAGCGAGAGGACCGACTGAAAGGACAGCCAACCGCGAAAGGGGTCGAACGAGAAGGGGTGGCGGCGCGTGGGGCTCGAGGAGTGAGGAAAGCACGTGATGATGTGAAGTGGAATAGATGGGGAAGGGAAAAGGTTGGGGTATCGTGGTGGTACACCTGGTAAGATCTAAACCAATGCTGAGGGAAGTGAGACATTACTAGGAAGTGAAGGGTTAGGACTAGGATGGGACGTGGAAAAGGCGGGTTTGGAAACTTTCAAAATTTTCAAACTAACAAAATTTAATCTCGATCCTTGGAATATAGACAAACCGTGGGCATTTGGAGTGATTCGTTTTACATATCTCTTTGCAAAAAATCAACACATCCCAGAGTTAAGCTCATTTGTTTCATGTGACACGCCCTTCCAACACTTTGCGAACTTTCTCACACTGGCGGCAAAAGCAATACACAAAAACGTAGAAGAGATGGCTCAAGACGAAGCACTAGCCATGAGGCTAGAGGCATTGGGTGAAGATGATGCGGTGGAATTGGCGGAGCAATATAGGACAGAGAGACAGGAGAAAAGGAGGGCGGAGCAAGCGACGCGAGCCCGGCCATCTACTATGATTGTGGCCGTAAGGCCGATTAGCCAAGTGGAACCTGACCACTGGTACACCAAGGCCGACAAGTAGACGTTTACAGCAGACGAGTTGGAGGAGGTACGCAGGAAGTACCAGATTCCGGCAGAGATAGAGTTGAAGTTGCCTACGTCGAAGGAGAGGGTGTCGGATGCACGTCCGATGGAGTTTACATTGTATGAGGAAGCGTTGCGGGAGGGTCTGAGGTTGCCGCTCCCACAAATAGTGGTGGACGTGCTAAACTGTTTGGAGGTGGCGCCAGGGCAACTGGTGCCCAACACATGGAAAATATTACTGGCCTATGCGATCGCATGGCCACGAGTGACCTGGGGAGCAATGATGATAGTGGAGGAGTTCTTTTCATGCTACAAGGCCTCCGGTCAGCAAGACACATGGGTGACCTTGCAGGCGGTGGCAGGTAAGGGTTAGTGGCGGGGTTACCATCGTCGGTGAAGGAGTGGAGACCGAGGTGGTTCTATGTATCAGCAAATGGTGGAAGGGGAATGCGCACAACGTGGAAAGTTCACACAAAGTCAGTAGAGCCAAGGTTGGAAACAGAGGCCGATAATAGGGTGAAGCGGGTGAAAGAGTGAAGAGAGAAGGAGGGTGTGAAGTAGGATGACCTTATCCAACCTTCGACCTTGTTCACCTTGAGTCTAGGGCCGTAGCTGACCGAGGAGGATCTTGTACTGGAGGAGTTGGAGGCTCTGAGAAAGTTGCAGGAAGCAGAGGAGCAGAAAACTTTTGCCAAGACAAACAAGTATAAGGAATCGCAGTTAGGCTCTATGCCTAAGTTGGTCATGAGGGAGCGAGTCCGACCATGTCCCAAGCTGTTGGGAGATAAAGATCTGACTGATTTTGCACCACTGCCGCCCCCAGTGAATCTGCTGAAAGAGAGGAGCAAATAGGAGGTGGACGAGGTGTTGAAGAAGAACAAGAAGAAAAAAAAAAAAAGAAGAGCGGCTGCAGAGGGGAGTGAGGGTGGCCCAGTTTTGAAGAAGACGAAGGAGGAGAGGGTGGAGGAAGCCCCAGAAGTAGAAATGGGGGAGACAAGGATGGGGGGGAAAGAAGCCATGGGCCCAAATGTCCAAGTGGGGATGAACGCGGTGGAGCCAGAGCAGGTGGCAGTAAGTGAGAGATTGAGATCGCAATCACTCAAGATGGGGCCCATGCCAAAAGTGTCCCTAAGTCCTGGGGAAGGGAAAGTTGGGGTGAGCAAATCAGAGGTGGGTGCTACGGTGAAGACCGCCATGTATCACGTGCGCGCAGTGGCCGGTCGATCGACAGAAGAAGAAGGAAAACCAGGGTCGCTGCCAACCATCTCGTTGGGGTAATGGGGGATGCGGCCGTGCGGTGGATGGCGCTATTTACAGAGGTCGACCTCCTGAAAGGGTTCTGCTTGGCGCAGATGGAGGCGATGACCTTGGCAACCGCCTCTTTGTATAAAGCGTATGTGAAGGTGGAGGCAGAGCCGCTAAAGGCCTAGTTGGAGAGGGTGAAAGCATAGTTGCAAAACCTAAGGGTTGAGACAACGGGCTGGAGGAAAGCCGCGTGGAGTACCTGTGCCAAGGCCTAGAGTATGCGCAAAGGGCAAAGAAGATAAAAGTATTGACAGTGGTGCAGGGCTACTTGGCAGAGCGTGTTGCCACCGAGCTCGCTGTGACCGAAGTAGAGCTCGAAGTGGTGCGTCACAAGGCAGTATCGCTGGAGTTTGAGTTGGCGAGCGAGTAGGGAAAGCTAGGCGTAGTCTAAGAAGCCTGCACCACTGCCAAGGAAAGGTTGGAGAAGACCCTTGCCAATAACGAAGATCTGCATGACCACGTGATTAAGGATAAAGAAGAAGCAGATGGGTGAATTGCAGAGTTGGAGAAGTCATTGGTAAAAGAGAGGGCCAAAATGGCCTCTGAGAGGGCAGCGTACCCTGATTTATGCGTGGTGGTTGTGGAACAATTTAAGGGGTCGGCCGAATTCCAGATGGCCATTGACGCGGTAGTCACCAGGAGCTTGGCAAAGGAGGGGGAAAGGGCTGTTGGGCCGTCGGGAGTGGCCGCTGGAGGTAGGAGCGAAGAAGAAGTGATCCAGAGCTTCTAGCGATCAAACTTCTACAAGCACGAGATAAGTCAATATTAGGACAGCGGTTGGATGACCTTTAAGTACAAGGCGCAAGAGCTGTTCCCAGATGTGGACTTCAATCTGGTGAAAGTAGGAGAAGGCGACGTTGCCTAGACTCCCTTGGACGAGGGGGTAGAAGAGGAAGATCTCGCATCAAGCGAACGGGATTAGGGATAGGGTGTTTTGGTTGTGTTTGTTTGTTTGTTTGTTTGTTTGTTTTTTTTTTTTTTTTGTTAAAGTAAATATAATGTCTGTAATGAAGTGTATAATGGTTCAGATTGTTAATAAAACAACGAGTTCTGTTATTGTTATTGTTGTTTTTTTTTTTTTTGTGTGTGTGTGTGATTGGCAAAGTTCAAGTGGTAAAAATGGATAAGTAAAATGGACAAGTAAAAGTAAAATGGACAAGTAAAGTTTGTGAATGTGAAATGGTAGAGTTCAAATGGTAAAAATGGACAAGTAAAGTTTGTAAATGTGAAATGGTAAAGTTCAAATGGTAAAAATGGACAAGTAAAGTTTTTGAATGTGAAATCGGACAAGTAACCTAACTTGTATAAATGGTAAAAATTGGGCAAGCATGAACTAAGATTGAAACCAGTCTAGCTAAGACTAATTATGACTAATTGTAACTACATGCTTTGTTTGGATGAGACTAGTGTTGACTCAGTCTGGTCGAGCTCTTCGTTCTCAATCTGGCTGAGCTCTTCATGCTCAGTCTGGTTGAGGCTGGGAGGGCTCAGTCGAGCTGAGGCTTTGGTTAACTCAGTCTGGCCGAGCTCTTCATGCTTAGTCTGGCTAAGGCTTAGAGTCAGTCGGGCTGAGGCTTTGGTTAACTCAGTCTGGCTAAGCTCTTCATGCTGAGTCTAGCTGAGGTTTGAAGGGCTCAGTCAGGCTGAGGTTTTGGTTAACTCAATCTGGCTAAGATCTTCATGCTCAGTTTGGCTGAGGCTTGGAGGGCTCAGTTGGGCTGAGGCTTTGGTTAACTCAGTCTGACCGAGCTCTTCATGCTCAATCTGGCTGAGGCTTGGAGGGCTTAGTCGGGCTGAAGCTTTGGTTAACTTAGTTTGGCTGAGGCTTGGAGGAGGGCTCAGTCGAGCTGAGGCTTAGGTTAACTCAGTCTGGCTGAGCTCGGTCTAAAACTTGCAATTGAAGCGCAACACAGATAAATGGAGGTGTGAAATTGTTGTCATTAAGGCATAATCTGTCAATCATAAATTTACATCGTGTACAAAAAGGGCTAAAATGAACAAGTGCGCAAATCAGCCAAAGAAAGCAGACAACAATTGAATGATACAAAAATAGGGGATGCCATTACTGAAAATAACGCTTCAAGTGCTCGGCATTCCATGGATGGGGAGGTCTCTACCTTCAATATCTTGGAGACGGTAAGTCCCTGGGCAGGGTTTGCCCTTGACAATATAAGGTCCTTCCCATTTGGCTGCGAGCTTGCCCTCGGTCGAATTTTTAGTGGCAAGGGTTGCTTCGCCCAAAACTAGGCCCTCCACTGCGAACTCTCAAGGTTGAACTTTGCGGTTATAATGTGTTCTTATTTTCTGCTGATATGATGCCCGTCTGACAGTAGTTGTCTCTCGGAGCTCTTCAATCAAGTCTAAGTCAACCTGACACAACTCTTCATTTAGTTTTGGATTCGGGTGCAAAACTCGAGGGGTCGACAGGCCGATTTTCACAGGGATGACTGCTTCAACACCGTATGTTAGGAGAAAAGGGGTCTCTCCAGTAGGGGTTCGGGCGATCGTCCGATAAGCCCAGAGTACGTTCGGTAATTCCTCAGCCAAGAATCCTTTAGCGGCTTCCAACTTAGTCTTGATAATCTTTAGGAGGGAGCGATTGGTGACTTCAACTTGCCCATTAGCTTGGGAATAGCCCGGGGAAGAGAAACATGGTCTAATGTTGAGCTCTTCACAGAACTTCTTGAATTTGGCATTGTTGAATTGTTTGCTATTGTCCGAAATGATGGCCTGGGGCATTCCGAATTGGCATACGATCGATTGCTAAATAAATTTGGTGGTATTTCGCTCAGTGATTGTAGCAAGGGGTTCTGCTTCCACCCATTTGATAAAGTAGTCAATGGCTACCACATCAAACTTGGTTTGACCCCTACCAGTGGACAAAGGACCAACTAAGTCGATGCCCCACTTAGCGAAGGGGTAGGGACTGCTGAGTGTAATCAGCTTTATTGGTGGAGCATGGGGGATATTGGCAAAGCACTGGCATTTATCACACTTAAGCAAAAATTTGCTGGCATCTTGATTGAGAATAGGGCAAAAGTAATTGCTGCGGAGGATTTTATGGGCCAGAGATCTTCCACCCGATTGATTACCGTAAATGCCCTCATGGACTTCCCTCATCACATAGTCACTTGATCGGGATTGACACATCTGAGGTATGGATGCGGGAATCCTCGTTTGTGCAGTAGTCCGTTGATGAGGATGTAATTGGACAACTGAGCTCTGACTTTGGCGGCCTATTGTTTATCGTCTGACAACTCCCCTCGTGTCAAGAACGAAAGGATGTTTACAGCCCATGGGATAGGTTTGTTTTGAAGGAAGTGAACCTTCTGTTGGTTTGGTGAAGTAGCCGGATGGGTTAGTTATTTAATGCAGATGCCATGGCTAAGGTCTGACTGGTCGGTCGAGGCTAATTGGGCCATTTCATCCGCCTTGGTGTTTTCTGACCTAGGGATGTGTCTGATCTGGAAAGTATTGAAAAAGCGAACAAGAGGAAGGGCAATGTCCCTATATGCCCGCGCCGTGTCTTCCTTTGCGTCGAGTTCTCTAGTAATCTACCCGATGATCAATCAGGAATCACTGAATACTTGGATATGGCTTACACTAATGTATCTGGCCAGTCGAAGACCTGCTATTAAGGCCTCATTTCGGCCTCATTATTGCTCGCGTCGAATAGGAAATAGAGGGCACACTTGAAATACTCACCCTCTGGGGTGGTGAGGATGAAACCAGCCCTACTGCCTTCTTTGTAGGATGAACTGTCAACACTAAGGGTCTAGGAATGAAGGTCTTCTTCATCAGTGTTGAAGTGCGTTGGCGGAGGGGGTACGTTCGGAGTGAGATTGGTGAATTACAAGATAAAATCGGCGACGGCTTGTCCTTTGATCATAGTGCGAGGTCGGTATGAGATTTCAAACTGACTGAGCTTGATGGACCATTGCATAAGTCTGCCTGACAACTCTGGTTGTTACATGACCTTTTTTAGAGGCTAGTCAGTGAGAACCACTATGGAGTGAGCCTGGAAATAAGGTCGGAGGCACTTGGAAGCTATGACCAAGACGAGGGCCATTTTTTTCCAACAGAGGATAGTTACATTACGCCCTCGAGAGGGCGGCTAATGTAATAGGACGTTATCTTGAATCGTCTTCCGATGAGGCACATTGATTGCGATGGTTGATCTGACTAAGTAAAGGAAGAGGGTTTCGCTTGGAAGCGCTTAAGAGAGGAGGAGGGTTGGCTATGCACTACTTCAGTTGTTGAAAGGCCTCCTCAGATTCGATGCTCCACTCAAAAGCCTGTCGGAGGACTTTAAAAAATAGAAGACACTTGTCTGTTGCTCGGGAAATAAAACGGTTGAGGACGGCAACTCTACCTGTGAGCCATTGAACCTCTTTGACCATTTTGGGAGACCGCATTTCTATCAGGGCCTTGATCTTTTCAGGGTTAGCCTCGATGCCCCGTTAGCTGACCATGAAGCCCAAGAACTTTCCAGATCCTATGTCGAAGGTGCACTTCTCCAGATTCAGCTTCATCTGATATCTGCGTAAGGTTTCGAAGGTTTCTCACAGGTTTGCCAAATGATCAAATGAGAGTTTACTCTTGACTAGCATGTCATCGACGTAGACTTGCATGTTCTGGCCTATCTGGTGTTCAAAGACAGCATTAACTAGACGTTGGTAAGTTGCTCCAGCATTTTTCAAGCCGAACGGCATAACACGATAGTGATAAGTTCCTCTGTCTGTGATGAATGAGGTGTGTTCCTGGTCAGCTGGGTACATCAGAATTTGATTGTAGCCGGAGAAGGCACCCATGAAACTAAGCATTTGATGTCCGGCAGTTGCATCGACCAGCAGATCTATCCGGGGGAGGGGATAACTATCTTTGGGGCAAACCCGATTAAGGTCGGAATAGTCGACACAGAGTCACCATTTACCATTGTTTTTGCGGACCAAGACTACATTGGACAGCCACCTGGGGTAGTCCACGTTTTTTATGAACTGCGCCTTTAGTAGTTTGTCTACCTCAGAGGTGATGAGGGCACTACGTTCCGGGTGAAAGATACGCTACCTCTAGCGGAAAGGTCGGAAGTGGGGCTCGATACTAAGACGATGAGTGATGAAAGAGGGATCGATGCCCGGCATGTCTGAATGGGTCAAGGCAAACACATCGTTATGCTCGGCTAAGAGAGTTATGAGATTGGCCTTGGCCTGAAAGGATAGTTGGCTGTCAATCCTGGCTGTTTTGGCTGAGTTGGTAGAATTGATAGGGACTTCGAAAAGTTCTTCCACTAGTTCCCCTCTGACTAACTCTTCTTCATCTCTGACATCGAGTCCTTCAATGATCATAGCCTTCTTCAGCTTGACCTCTTTTAGTGAGGCGACGTAGCATTCTCTAGCCATCATCTGCTCGCCCCTCACAGTGCCGACCGCGAGGTTGGTGGGGAATTTCATAGCTAGATGGTATGTGGAGGTGACAGCTTGGAAAGCGTTAAGAGCTGTGCGTCCGAGAATTATGTTATAAGTAGAAGGACAGTCGACGATAAGGAAAGTGAGTAGCTTGGTGGTCTACCGTGGATACTCTCCGATGGTGATGGGAAGATTGATGAAGCCTATGGAGGTCACTTGAACCCTCGTGAAGCCGACTAGCGGGGTCTGGAGAGGGGATAATTTTTCTTCTCTGACCTTGAGTTGGTGATAGGCGTTCAGGAAAATGATGTCTGAAGAGCTGCCGTTGTCAATAAGCACCCGTCTGGCTTTGTAATTGGATAGAACAGCAGAGATATCGAGGGGGTCGTCGTGGGGATAACAGATGCCTCCGTCTGACTTTGTAATTGGATAGGAGAGCAGAGATATCGAGGGAGTCGTCGTGGGGATAACAGATGCCTGTGCAGTCGGCCTTTGTAAAGGTGATGGGTTCAGTCCACTATTTGGGGTGTTTGAAAGGGCGATCCAATGTCGCGACTTCTTGATCGGAGCATTGTCTGATTTTTCTGAGTTTGGCTTGTTGGGTCGAACGGGATGGACCTCCACATGCGAGCTTGCCAACGATGACTCTGATCTTTTCGACTGGGAAGGGGGCAGGATTGCCTTATGCTCGAGGTTGTGGTAGGGGCCGATCATTGTCTCGCTTAGGTTGTGCGGGCTGTTGGGGGGAGATGTTGGTAGTGGCCCCCCGACGAGTTAGTCCTTGATCGCTGCTGAGGACGGGCTATCATGAACTGACTGAGGTGCCCCTGGCGTATCAAATCCTCTACCTGGTCTTTAAGGTTAACACATTCCTCAGTGTTGTGGCCGTGGTCCTGATGAAAACGGCAGTACTTGGATTGATCTCACCAGTTGGCGAGAGATTGTGATTTTTAGAGCCATTTCAGGTTGTAATTTCGTTGGATTTGGTTAAAGACTTGTTCCATGGGGGAATTGAGGGGGGTTGTATCGCTCGAACTGACCGGGCGGTCGGGTAGATGCCGGTCAATCGGCTCGAGTGAGTTGATCGGTATATTGAGGGATTTGTTGTGTATATTGGGAGGGTCTGGTTTTAGATTCCTTTCTTTTCTCCCTAGAGGTTGGATTTTTAGTTGTAGTATCTTGGCAGGCTGTCAAAGAGTCTTTGGCATTCATATATTTTTGGGCTTTAGAGAGAATGGTGGCCATAGTGGTTGGAGGGTTTTTAAAAAAGAAAAAAAAGAAATTGGATGATCGTAAACCGGTCATGAAGGCTGTGAGGATGACCTTGTCGTCATTTTCCGCCACCTGTAGAGCCTCGGTGTTGAAACGGGTGACAAAGCTATGTAGTGACTCCCCTTCCGTTTGACGGATATTAAGCAGTTAAGTTGCCGAGCGCCGCTGGAACTGAACACCAATGAAATGGCTCAGGAAGGAATCACTTAGGTATTGGAAAGTAGGGATAGAGTCTGGTGGCAGCTGACTAAACCATAATTGAGCCGACCCCTTAAGCGTCACGGGAAAAGCCCGACACATGATCTCGTCAGGAAAAGCATGGAGGATCATAAGGGTCTTGTAGGTCTCCAAATGGTCTACCGGATCCGTTGTGTCGTTGAATGAGTCTATTGAGGGAATTTTGAACTTGAGGGGTAGGGTTTGTCCCTGATGGAGGCGACAAACAGGGAGTTGGCTATTATAGAGGGTTTATTTTGTATGTTCTGCATGACTCCTTGAAGCTGGAGTTTCATGGCTCAAAGTTCCGCATCCCAAATAGGAACATTGTCACCTCTAGAGTGCGGTGGAGGCTGAACACTACTAGCCTCTCCTTCAGGAGCAAGTGCCTGAACTGATGGGTGTAAACCCCGAGGTGGTGGGTTCATGTCTTGAGGTAGGACCTGCAGACCCTCTAAGTTAGAGAGATGGGCTTGTGGAAAAGGATGGCTTGGGGTTCGTTCTCGATTGGGAGGGATATCTTGTGGTGGTGGAGGAGGTATGGGGAGGTTTCACTGGAGCAAAGCATTGATCAAGGCTTGGTTTTGCTCGGCTAAGCGATTAATGCTGTTGGTGAGTTCTGTGAAGTACTGAGGTGGGTTGTTTGGGTTGGGAGGGTCGGTATGAGGGTCGACGACTTTGTGTTGAGAAACCATGGATTTCATTGTGACCATTCACCTTGATGGCCGATGAAGAGGGATTATCGGGAATGGGTCTTCAGCAACAATGAGCACAACTGTTACCCGGAGTGGCGTTCCCACAGACAGCGCCGCTGATGATACTGTTGATCCTTAGAGGGCGGGTTGGGTTGATCTACGCTTCCTACACCGTTCACCTGTCACTAAGCTCACTGGTGTGCCTACAAAAATATCTAGAAGGGAACGAAAGTCCCTCAGCGGACCCTCTGACAATCAAGTTAGAAGAGAGGAGATTAATAGTGAGTGGAGAAAGAGTAAGAATAGATAACTTAACCTTTTGTGTGTCTTAAAAGCCTCCTTATATCCTTTGTTCATCATTTCCTTGTCCACTTCAACCTGTCATGTTCGCCGAAAGTTTATGCTCTAACTTGCCTTGTTCATGGAAAGGCTGTCCGTTCCGACATGAAGGGGTTATCGCATTTAATGTTGTAAGAGCCTCATTAATAGTTGATGTGTGGTGCAATAACTTTGTAGGATCTTTGTCTGCTTACGTAGCTGGTTCTCATCTTGACAAGTGTTTAAATGCCATTGGTTCCTGGTGCAAGTTGGGTTTTCAATGGTGTTGGGCTTTAGTGCTTGAACCGTGAATTGGGCTCCAAGTGGTAGGTCAAAAGCTTCTGTGGGCCCACCAATGTCAAATATAAAACAAGAAGTTATTAATGTTGTATAGCAGGCTTTGGCAATTGACTTTATACAGAGAGCAACTTGTACTTGATATTATCCAACACTTTCAATTTGAACTCGTTTTTAGTTGAACACAATACTGGTCAGCAAAAAAATTCCCATATATAGGCCATGTTTGGTGCAGCTTAAAAGCTGCTTATTTAAGCTTTCAGCTTAATTTAAGCTATTTTGATGTGTTTGGTTTAGGTTATAGCTTATAGCTTATAACTTTTTGGAAGTCAGAAATCAGCTTATTCTTTGAGTGGAGCAGGAGATGCTTAATTTATAAGTCAGAAATCAGCTTATGTTCATAGTTATAAGCTATAAGCTGTTTAGGCATAAGCTATAAGTATTTTCCCACAGCTCTACCAAACAGGGCCATAGTCAAGGAATGGAGCTAATTCCCACAAACCCCACCATTCAGTGACAGCAAACACCCCACCATTCGATGATAGCACACCAAACACGCCAAGCATTAAACACCACACCAAACCCCCAATAATAAGGTGGATAAATTATAAACACACATTTTGAGATGTATTTTAATTATAAATTATTTTTTGTAGTTTTAAAAATTATATTATACCTTTTAAGATTTCTAATTTCATAATAAATAGGTCATTTTGTTAATAAATCATCAAATTAATTAATAGTTTTTAATAATGTTAAAATTTTATTTCAATTAATAATTCAGATAATTTTATTATTGTATATGTGAACAGTTAGAAATTTCATTTTTTTTTAATTAATTCTGTTAAATAAAAATTTTTGACAATGAGATATTTATAATTTTTCAAATTACAAGAGGCAATTCATTTTTTAAACAAATCTCAAAAAGTATATTTGTAATTTATCCTATAAAGATTAGGCCTCTTTGAGGACATTTCAAATAAGCTATTTATTAATTTAATAGTTTATTGCTATTATTTTATTTATTTTATTTTTTTTCACGTCTATTCGTAATAAAATTAAAAAGTTAAAAAATAAGTTGTACCTAAAATGACTTAAGTGCAAATTACATTAACCTTTCTTGATGTTTAAAATAATACAAGTCCTATATAGCTAGCTTTGATGCTTCTTGCATTTTTTTTTCTTTGTTGATATAAATTTTGCGTGTATTGTGCTTCTTTTCATCAATAAAGCTTTTATTTTTGCTAATTAAAAAAATTACATGACTAAATAAAATATATTCTAAAATTACTTGAATTTTTTATGTGACCTATGATTTTACAAATAAATCAAAAAATATTTATAAAATATTCTTATAATTTATATTTTGAAATATTAAATTTGTTTCACTATGTTATGTGGTGCTAACAGTATATTGAATGGTCTGTTATAACTCTTGTCAAAATTAAAATTTGGCAAAAGTTTTTAAAATTTCATCGCCTAAGGCTCCGTTTGGGAAGAAAAAAGTCAGGTTTTTTTGGTTAAAATAGTCACAAAAAACAAAATAAGTTATTTTAGCCACAAAAAACAAAACATCAAATCTAACCCATAATCATTACAATCTTCTCTCACAAAAAAAGCTAAAAAAGCCAAAAAGTTAAAAAATCCTTCCCAAACCAAGCTAAAATAATTCAGACTAAAATAGTTAAAAAGTCAAAAAACCAACCCACTTTCCAAACTGAGGCTAAATCTATTGCTATGGTGTTGTTCCATGTTGTGGGCCCAATTAGTATGGTTGTCAATTATTCAAGCCACATTTTAGGCATCAAGTAGGGCTATCAACCCTATCCAAAAAAACAAAAAAAACAAAAAAAGTAGAGCTATCAACTATTCAAGTGCAGATAAATAATAAATTGTTTAAGTTTAACTTAAAATTTTAATATTATCTAAGCCTCGTTTGACATGTAATAGTTTTAGTTTAAAAGTCAAAAAATTATTAAAAAAGAAAAAAAAAAATTTAACTTATACTAAAAAGTCAAAGATTTCCTTTTCTTTCTACTTTTTACACATCTTTCCGTAAAAAATCAAAAAGTTATTTCAAGCATATTAGGTTACGTTTGGTAGAGTTTTGTAAGAGTGCTGCTATTAGCACTTGCCAAAATTCTTTAGACCCCCCATTTTATAATTTTTTTTAATTACAATTATATTCTAAAATAAAATTACATTAAAAGACATTATTAAATAGAACACCCACTTATCAATAAGAACTAATACTCTATAATATTGGACACCCACCCTCACTCCCACTCCCACCCCCACCCCCAACTCCAACTATACGTATTTTATATTTGTAAATCCTAAACCTATTACTTTTCATAACTAACTAACATAAACCCTAAATCTATTATTTTTCATAATCATCTTAAATCTTGAATGTGTCATCTTCATTACCATCATCAACGCTATTGAACTTAAAAGTTTTGCTTCAAGTATAACTTATATTTCATCATCTTATAAGTTTATCTGTCTTGCATTAACATTCTCGGTCGTTTTCGGTCGTTTTTGTTTCATTCGAGCTGTTCGGTAATAAAGTACTGAACATAATCCTTTCATTCAATACATAGGTTCCGAACATTAATGCAGATAGTCAGTTATGTAATTTTCTTTGTTAAACTAACTTAGAATGGAAAAGAGTGAATTAGAATGGATTTAAGTTATGTATTTTGAATGGATTTAATTCATGTTATTTTAAGTTGTGAATTGGAATGGATTCAAGTTACACAGTGATGAACAAATTTTGTTCGGACATACAGTGCTGACAAGATCATTATTGTTCGACAAAACAGTTCTGAACGAAATACATTTTTTCGGCTACACAGTGGTGAACAAATTGTTTTGGTCTACATTCAAAATTCTGATGGCGATTCAAACGATGATTTTGATGGCGATTCAGACGATGATTCTGTTTTTTCTCATCTTGCAAACGGTTACACAATTCCTGTAGAAATTGAAGTATCTTCGATTGATCTCAGCGATGACGAAGATATAAAAAGTAACGAAGAAGATGATGATGAGAGAGGTTACTGATTCGGCGATACGGAGAGCGTTCAGAGAAGATGAGAGTCGTCGGACTGTTCCGTTGACGGCCGAGACGGCGATGAAAGTAATGGAGGGTTGGGGTCCAAGAATTCTATACTAGACCAAGGCTCCAAACTCTGAAGATTGAGTGGGTCAGGGAAGGAGAGGGATGAAAAATTAGATGGGTGTACATTTCATTGTGAAAATATTATAAATATGGGTAGATTTGGAGTAGGGTGTCTAAAAAAATATTATTAAAATTTAGGATTTAGGGTTGTGGTCCAAAGAAATGGGGGGTCCAAAGAATTTTGGTAGGTGCTAATAGCAGCACTCTTTTGTAAATATGATTTAAGAGTATGCGTTGTATTTTGAGTTTGTGAGTTGTGAAATTATTATTTAAGTGTAGAAAATTTGTTTGGTTATGGTTTTTGTTGAATTGAGTTTTGAAAGTTTGATTTGACATGTGAAGTAAAAAAAAAAATTGTTTGGTTATGAGTTTTAGAAAAAGTTTTCAAAACTTGATTCAAATTATTATAACTCATAACAAAACACACTATTTTCACACTATTGAAAATTCTGATCAACACTCATAACCAAACTCTTTTTAAAATTCAATTAAAAAAATTTATTATTAACATAAAATAACATTAATCAATTTTTTAATTGAAAATACTACAAAGGAAATAATTTTTTTTCAAAATAAATATTCAAAAAATTTAAATCATAAATATTTAAATAATTTAAATAATCTAAAAAATTTAATAAGTAAAAAATTAAAATAAATATTCAAAAAATTTAAATCGTAAAAATTTAAATAATTTAAATATTCAAAAAATTTAAATAATTTAAAATGTTAATATTTTAAATTTAAAAACAACTCTACACTTAAATCGTAACCAAACAAATAAAACAAAACTCAATTAAGAAATTATTTTTAAAACTCATAACCAAACACATAACTCGAAACTCCATACTACTTTCACAACTCTACACTCAAATCGTAATCAAATACATAACAAAAAAATTAAAATATTTAAAAATATTTTTATAAAATAGAGTTTGAATTTATTTTTATAAAATATTTTAAAATTTAAAAAATTAAAATCGTAATATTTTGAAATTAAAATATTTAAAAATATTCAAAAAAATTAAAAAATTAAAAAAATCGTAACATATTTAAATATTTTAAATACTTTAAAAATTAAAATATTGATTTGAATTAAGTTTTGAATTATGTGTTTGATTATGAGTTTTGAAAAGTAATGATTATGTTTTAAATTGAGTTTTGAGAAATAAGTGTAGAATTATGATTTGAAAACCCAAAATAAGCAATACATTCAAATCAATGGGTGAAATTATAATTTGAAACCCTAACCAAACGGAGCCTTAAATACTCATGTGGATTTGTGAAGAGAAAGGATTTGATTCATCTAGAGTGCAACATGTAGAAATGAACAAGATAATAGTGATACGAAATTTAGGTCTCGTTGCAAGACAGACTATTTTAATAATTACTTAACTTTTTATAAAAAAATATGTAGAAAAACAAGAAGAGTGATATGACAATTTATAGTGATTTTTTTGCCGAAAATACTTTGTTCCCAAAATGACAAATTTGGAGTAGATATAACTAAAATAAATTCTTTTTCATTATAACAAGCCAAAAAATAATATTAGCAAAATTATTTTAACTTTTAAGGATTAAAATTGCTTGCTCTTATCAAACAACCACTATAACATATAAAGTTTTAGAAACAATTTTTTTTTGGGTTCAAAGGTGGAATTGTTACAAAAAAATAAAAAATAAAAAATAAAAAAATTAAGAGACTAAATTTTATCGTCACAAAAATCATCACTAAAAAATCATTTCAAAAAGTTTAAAAAAAAAAAAGCGTTTACCAACAAAATTTGGAGAATGTGGCTAAGCATTAAAGTTGTTTGCTTCATTGAAACATTAATTTTGAGAATGTGGCTAAAGCATCAAAGCAGAATGTGGCTAAGCATTAAAATTTTGAGACTCTGGCTAAGCATCAAAATTTTGAGAATATGGCTAAGCATTAAATTTTAAATTTAAAAAAAAAAAAATTTGTTGGTTTTTTTTTTTTTGTTTTTGAATTTTATTTTAATTTAAAAAAAATAAATCTAAATTCTAACTAGATGTGACGAACCAAAGAATTAATTAATGGGGATTTTTTTAAAAAAATCCTGATATTAAAATTTTATAAGATAGAGGATATACAATATTTTTATAGTAATTAAGGTCTCTCAACATTTTTATAGAAAAAATTTAACTCAGAGAAATTTCACCAGACTCAGAAAAATTTCGGTCCTGGGTTTGAAATTTCTCTAAGTCGGGTGAAAATTTTCTAAGTGAAATTTTTTCTGTGAAAATGTTAAGAGACCTTAACTGATAAAAAAAAATATCTTGGACCTCTCCTACTATACAAAGTTGGAGAGGGATGTTTCACTAATTTTCCTTAATTTTTTTTTTTAAAAACAATTCATGAAAAGTCTAGAAAATCTAAATGCAAATAAAAAATAATCACTTTGTTTGGTTCTGGTTTTTAGAAAACAGTTTTCAGAAAATTATTATTTTTTTATTTTCTGTATTTTAATGTTTTCAATAAATTTTTTTAATATTTAAAAAAAATTAATTTTTAGATACACCTAACATAAATATATTTAAAAATTATAATATTTGTGAAAAAATCCTTAAAAAATACACTAAATACCAAAAAATACAAAAAAAAAATACAAAATTTCAGTACATTTTTTATATTTTTGTGTATTTTTTAATTTTTTAAAATATTTTTTCACAAATATTTTATTATTTAGATACATCTAAGTAAGGTGCATTTAAAAAAGTAAAAAAATTGCTTAAAATTTAAAAAGTATTCACTAAAAACAAAAAAATACAAAAAATAAAAAACTCAATTTAAAAAAAACTAAATTCAAAAAACTAAAACCAAACATATTGAATGATTTTTTGGGAGCTTATTTTTCTTTTTAATTTTTTTTTTGAATTTATTTTAAAAATCTTTTAAAAAAATTTCTACTCAAGAAAAATAAAAAATTTTGAGATAATTTTAAATAAAATTAAAAAAATATAACTTATTTAAAAGTTCTCAGCCACATAATGTTGTTGTGTGGTCCATATTTAGGCCTTGTTTGAGAACAATTTATTTTAGTAATTTTTTGATTTTTTGGTTAAAATATGAGAGAAAAAAATTAGTATATTTGGAATGATTTTTTAATTTTTTTTTTTACAAAAAATGTCTAAAAAATAGAGAGAAAATAAAATTTTTAATTTTTTGATATAAGTTATAGGTTTTTTTTTTATTTTTTTAATAATTTTTTGATTTTTTGACTAGAATGCTCGCATGTCAAATGAGGCCTTAGTCTTAAAAAATAAACCTACATCTAAAATAAAATATAGTAGTGCTAAACGCCTCCAAATTAGATTATTAAATTTATTATAGTGATATGTCAAGAAAAATAGGTCACACATAACTGAGTGTATAACAAATTAAAAATTAATATCTATTACGTCACATCATTATAAATCAAATTATAAGAGAGTCTTTTTAGTGAGGTGTAAACATTTTTTGAACCATCATTGAATTTTCTAAAGAACCTTCGGCCACAAAATTTTGGGTTCATAGAATTATCCTATATTAAAAACAGTTCTTCACACGAAAAAACAAGAAAATAAAATAAAAATTTTGAAGAAGAAGAAGAAGAAGAAGAAGAAGAAACAAATAGAACTTGTTGAATCCACAACAAGTCCCAATTATTTTTCAGTGCAGAAACGCATAAACAGCAGTAGAAACATAAACAAGAAGTCCAGAAGTCACCAACACAATCAAAGCCGCAGCAGAAATAACCGTAGATGTACTCCCACAAGACAGGGTCCCCAACTTAATCTCCACAACATTAATCATCGACAGCATCAAGAACAAGCACCCCATCACCGATCCAACGGCCGAACCCACCATCCCAAACCTCAGGACCTTGATATTAATGTGGGCTCGAAACGCCTCATCCACATCTCCGCTGTTCAATATGTTGATGGCAAGCTTGAGTCCCTGAGCCACTAAGGACGAGAAGAGGAAGAAGCTGAAGGACACCACTTCGAAGACTAAGAGCTTTTTCGCCACATCGATGCCAGCGTCACAGGTTGATGGGTTGAGGCTGGGCTGGTGTGGGGTGGTGAGGGAGAGGCCTACGAAGACTGCGATTGTGAAGAGGGAGTTCACGTTTACTAGGCCGTCAAGGGCGGTGACGTGGACGCTGGTTGTGGTGGAGGAGGAGGATGGAGAAGGGTTTTGGTGTGAGGTTGATGACGATGATCTGAAAGTTAAACACACAGAAATTTAGAGTTTAAATGTAGAGAATTCATATACCAAACCAATGAATTTTTAAAAAAAAAATAAATTAGTAGATATATATATATATATATATATGTGAGGGAGAGTGTGTACTTGGCCATGACTGTTTATTCTCCTCCTAGTTGTAGATAAATATGAGAGAGAGAGAGAGAGAGAGAGAGAGAGAGAGAGAGAGAGATGGTCGTGGTGGTTATGGAATATTGTTGCTTGAAAGGTTTATAATGGTTTCCCTGAAGCGGAAGGGAAAGTGAGCATGCAATATGAAAGACACGGAGAGATGCTTTGCTTTTAAAGGGTTTAGTTGGCCTGACTTCTTTTTTTCCTTTTTTTTTTTAATTTTTAATTTTTAATTTTTATATTTTTGGCCACATTGTAAGGAGTGGACAAGATTTGCACACACAAAATAAGATAACGAAAATTCTATGTATTTCACCTAATTACGGCCTTTAAATTCTTTGGCCATAATTTATTGATGCGATAGTTACGATTTGGTTATATATATATATATATATTTTCTTGTTCCTAAAGATACAATATAAATAATATTGAGATTAAAATGTAAATATAATTTATATATATTATATTAAAATTTGTAGAGTCTGTAACACTTAATAAAAGTTCATATGTATATATATATACATATATATACATATTGGAATCATATGAATAGATATATATACATCCATAATCATGTATAAAAATAAAAATAAAAGATTAATTTAACTCCTATCTATATTGATTAAATTTGAAACATTTGCTAAAAAGTCAAAAATTAATATAAAAAACCAACCCATTCTTTTCTAAACCCACAAAAAATAAACCCATCCAAAACAAAAAGTGTATGTTTCTTTTCTTCCAATTTCAAATTTTTTTTTTTTTTATAAAAAAAAACAGCTTCTGTTTCGTTATGTAAAATTAGAAGTCTCTACTCAGAAAGACCCACTTCAGTCTTCATTCCAATGATTTTATCAATCAAAAGCTTTTCAAAACCATAGAAAATCAACACCTATTTCTCATTAAAGAATCAAACTCATTTCATAAATCAAAACCATGTGAGAAATCGAACATTTCAAATTAATTTTATAAATGTATATCAGATTGGGATCAAAATGCATAGAAATAAAGTAGAACTCACTGGATACAAATGAAAGCACAATCAAAGTAAAGCAGAAATCACAGTACACAGCAAATGTCCAATAATTCAAACCTTCGTGCCAAAAGGTCTAACTAGATAATTCATCTTCAGAACATTCATTCCCTAAATGAAAGAATTGGATTAAATTTAGATTCAATTCTCTCTCAAACTATCAAATGTATATGGTATTACACATACGTATCAGACACATGAATTGAATTGAATAAACAATAGGATACCTCGAGTTCGGCCTCAAGTTCTTCACACTTATGACCTGTAACAATTGGCATAACATCTGCAACTCTCTTCTTCCCCTTCAGAATAATATCTGTCATACATCAACAACTAAATGATATTTCGAATCCTTACTCTTCTTTTTTTTTTTTATCAAATTCAATTGAAATCTTGGTTAAAAACTTAATTTGATAGGAGTACTCCAATCCTTACTATTTTTCTCTTTTTTTTTTCAGCAAATCTTTTTGAAAAATTCCAAATTTATCCTAAAATCAGCTTTAACCATTTTTAATAAAAGAAAACCATCCTCAATCCTTACTCTTTTATAAATTAAAACCATCTTAAAACCCATTTCAAAACCATCTTCAAAACCCATTTCAAAACCATCTTCAAAACCATCAGTAACCATAATCATATCTATATATAAAAGAGTTGATTCAATATTTGGGATATATGTATTCTCAATATTTGCATTGTCCCTAATCATATATAACCAAATGTCATGTGAACTTGCAGTTCAATTTTCAAGTTTTGACCGAAAAACATAAAACTGATACACTAATATGGAACCAATTAAGGCCATAAATAAGTTGCCCACAGCAGAAGTTATTAAATGGGAAGACTTGCAACTTATTATGATTATACCATATGTAAACAGATACATATAATTGTTTTACATATTTGATAATACATAAAATGGATGCTTAAATCTGTTCATTAGCATGCTCAAATTTAGTGCACATTCATATACATTTATCAAAAGAAACACCACCAAAAAAATGTCAATTATGTTTATTACTATCAATGGTGACGGCAATGACTTCCATTTTCTCAAATAACCTATACCCCACAATAAAAAAAAATGCTTAGAAATGTAGCAAAGCAGCTTTAAAGATTCAAATGACATGAAAATTGCATGTTAGAGCAACTCTAATAATGTGCTTCCCCTTCATGCGAAAGTCAAAATTTGGCAACAACATTTCCAATTCATGTGCTATTTTTTGGTGCCAAATTATAACAGTGCCAAAATTTGGCAATAGCTCATCTCTCTGTTCTCTAATGACAGAACCCTATTTGTCAACAAAGCCATTGTGATATAAGCTAATTGTTGTTGTTGTTGTAGTTCTTTTTCAAAGCTAATTGTTGAAGTGTAAGGAAAATTCACCTAAATACAGTTGAACAAACATTAATTAACATGAATTTCAACAAATTCAATTCAAACAACATGAAAATGACACCACATTTTCAACTCAAATTAGACAGTAAAATAATAAAGAAGTGAGAGAAAACAGTGTACATGGCAATTTATCAATTGAAGAATTTTGATGGATGTTTCCATCTTTGGGTTTGAAGAACCCTCCCAAATCCATCTTCCTCAACAATTTTGAGAGAGAGAGAGAGAGAGAGAGAGAGAGAGAGAGAGAGAGAGAGAGAGAAGAGAAGAAAATACCTAAATTTAAAGGGCAACCAACGCCGATACATAATCATACATATATATACATCAATCTCTAAAATTATATACAAACATCCATATATAACACACAATCATATCTAATACACACAAATGCATATATATACATACATCCATATAATACACACGATCTATATATATAATACACACAAATGCATATATATACATACATCCATCTCTGAATCTCCCATATCTCTGATCTCTTTTGCAATGGCTTCGTCAATATTGAAAGGGGTTTGGGGCTGCCACTGTTGATGACGATTGGGATGGCAGAAAGAGAGGGAGGGAAGAAAAAGAGAAGATAAAGAGACTAATAGGAGGTTTGGGGTTCGGTCGCCGGCGTTGGGCTCCGATAGGGAAGCACGTCTGATAGAGGTAGAGAGAGAGAGAGAGAGAGAGAGGGGTTGTGTTCAAAATTTGAAATCAGAAAGAAAGAGATGAGAGTGTCTGTGAGAGAGAGTTGTGCACAAAAAATGGTCCATATTTTGGACCAAATAGAGAGGGAGACATTGTGAGCCATTGGATTGAATTCAATCTAATGATTTATATTTTGACAAAGGGATAAAAGTCACATCTAAATTCAAAACCTGAGCTTTCTTGTTATATAGATATTATAGTATTAATTATGATTCGTTATATCTAATTATCACATTTGAGCCCTTTCATTATAATTTATTAACGTGTTAGTTATGATTTGGTTATGTATATATATTGTTATATTAATTATGACTTATTGTGATGTTGGTTATGATATTGTTTTTATTATGATTGATTTTTTTTATTATTATACATTGTATGTTGTTTAGTTATAACTTTTCTTTCTTTATTTTTTTTAGTTAAGACTTTAACAAGATTGAGTTATGATTGTCATAACTTGTATATGATGTGTATCATAGCATTACCCAATATATAAATATGAAATAACAAAATAACAAGTGAAACTCAAATATAAGAAAAAAGATTTTTAAAGAAGATTACCTCTCTCATTATGTGAAAATCATTGGGAGATTTAGTGATAGATTCCTCACTGTCTAATTTGTTTTTTAAAAGGACAAGAATTGCATTGCTAACATTTAAGTCTGTGGAACAGATGAAGGAATGGAAAGTAAGATTGGAGGAATGGATATATGAGTGGTGTACATCAATGGAGGAATGGGAAAATGGGAGAATGGTTGAAAGTGAAAGGTGTGTTTGGTTATTTTGTTTTGGCATACCTTTTAATCTATGGAATAGAAGAACTTTTAATGACATTGGAAGAGTTTAGGGCGATGTAGTTCATTTGGATGAGGATACAAGCAGCCCAGTTTCCTTTCAATGGGGGTAAAGTAAGGATAATCACAAAAAACAGAGAGTTTATCAACAAAGTGGTAACACTTGAATACAAAGGGAATTATTATCTAGTTCGAGTGTGTGAAGAGATAAGTTTCCCATTAGGGATAAACACAGGTTGGACAATACTCAGCTTAATGGGGCTATGAATTCACATTCCGGCAGTAGGCAGGATATGGTATCCGGCACCATTATAAGGCAAAAGGAATTGGTCAAGGAAGGTGAAGGTGGTGATGATGTGTTACTTAGTGTTGAAGTGGCAAGCAGGGTTAAGGACACATTGGAGAGGGGAACATCAATGCTGGAAAGAAGGGGCAGTGTAGACGTCCCCGAACGCCCCGGGAGGATGAGTCCCGTTCTGTTCATCTTGGGCTCACTACAGTTCGGACCCAAATTGTCACGGTTCTTAATCTGAACCAAAGAGTCCAAATCTGGCAAATCGTTTTGAGAAAACAGATTTTTGAAAGAAAGAACAGCCAAACATGGACTACTTTGCCAGATACAGAGTCACCACCTAAATATTTTATTTTGAAAAATTTAGGAAACCCTAACTCGTTGCCTAAGACCATGTGTCCGTCATCACCAAAGTTGCCTCGGCTCGAGAACTTGGGTACGATTGGGGAAGGTCACTTCGTGAGCACCCCCGCTCGCTCGATCAAAGATCGGCCTCTACTAACCATGATATCAAGTTTTGAAAACATTATACGTTCTTATTCCGGTTATTAGCCTAGATTTACTATGTGATGTGAATAGCATACAAGTATAGACTGGGTTGTTTGAATTGGAACAAAACATCTCACGTTTGTTTTGAAAATAGTTTGCTACTCGCAAGTAGGCCAAAATGCGGATTTGCCACCCTCAGGTGGGTTTAGAAAACAAGATGATTTGCCACTATCTAGTGGGCTTAAAACTCACAGTCGATGAATTGTTCCAATCCAAATAACCCAAGGCATTCAGGCAGTTATATCACATAAGCAAATAGCCTCATGGTAAGCATGCTATCATGACAGTCACTCACACACATGCAAGGATGCTAAAGCATAAAGACTTACCGAGTACTCCAAGCCAAAACAGAAACTATGTTAAAAATCCATGCATGATCCTAACTATACAGAAATGCCTAATGCAACACATGCAGGAGTGCAACTAAGATAGGCTCGGCTATTCTAAACATGGCATATGGAATGCTATAGCTAACATGTATTCAACTCGAAATTGAAATACAATGCAGTGAGTATGATGCACCGAGCCCGGTGCATGCAAAACAGATTAATGAATGCAAACATGCTATCATACTGTATGCTAAATGAAACATGCCCTAATCTAACCATCATAAGCTGGTAAATAAAAAGGAGAAAGACGTGGGGTTGGAAGACATACATCACATGCACGCACACTTATTACAATTGTGCCCTCAGTCGGAGGGTCTGAATAAATAATACAGTCCCAAATGAATAGTACAGTCCAAATAAGTACAAAAACCTAATTAATTAACAAATGAACTAGGAAAACAGTAAATTGGCATGCAAGCCCATGGACCGCCTTAGCTCTGTTCCGAATGATGAATGATGCATGCTTGGATTGCCTTGTGCGGCAGTCCATTGCGATGCCCCAATTAGCCTCTGTTTACAATTAAGCCCGGAATATTGCGCGAAGCTCCAAAAGACTGCCGGTTTCTGATTTGCTGCAACAGAGAGCAAGAAAGGGGCATGGCAATGTATTTTCACATATGTATGCTTGTCTCGTTCCCTCGTGCCATCAATCACGCATCCTGATGCATGATGGCCGAGGAGTCGAATTGCACGACTTAGTATGAAATGAATGCACATGAAAACACCACAAGACCGAGACTCCATCATGGATAATCCAGAGTGTCGGTGACCGGGAATTGAGACACGTTCTGTCACTCGAAGTACGAAACGTCCCTCGTTTCTCGTGTTTGGGCTAACTCCTATCCCAAACACAATGCAATATGCATGACATGCATGAATGCAATCTTAACATGCAACCTAGCATACGCAATGCTATGAAATGGAATGGCATACACAATGCACGATGGGCTTACACCAACATGAGTGGACCTCAGCCACACTCACATCAGTAGCCATAAGATGAAAATGAGACTATCAAAATGTGCGCATATATGCACGCAAATCGAGGACCGAACCTAAGGCACCAAATGCTACTCTAACAAGGCATGGCAAAGCATGTAACATGGCATTCAAACATACAAATTCCAGCACTGAATCATGATGCAAAATGATCCTGAATCATGGATATATGTCATACAATGCATGGAATGGTCCCGAAACTCAAAACTAGGCACATATATTGACTTGTAGCTATACAAAGCATGCATCATTTGACTATGAAGCACAAAGACAGAGCCAAGGCAGTCCCAAAACATGAACATTTCTAGTTCAAAGCATGGCCAAAAGGTGTTCACATGAAGAGCTAAGGCAACATGCAAAATTGGCTAGTAAGCATGAGTTGTATGGCATTTATATGAAGCATATGAAATCTCACTAAACCAGCCAAAATCAGTGAACTAAATATGCCAAAATATGCCCAAATAACCACTGAAATATAGCCAATGCATGCAAAAATGAAGGGCTCCTTTGGAAGGGTATACAAACAGTTATTAAGCACATACATCAAGGACACTTAGCATAGCCGAACTAACTCTGGAAATGAGTTATGGGGGTCTTAAAACCCACTTAAAAGTGATAGAAACAAAGCTTGGAAGCTTGCAAATAGGGGATCCTTTGGAAGGCCAAAAAGGCCACCAAACAAGACAAGGAGAGAGAGGGTCACCCCCTTCTAATTTTGGCCTTCAAGAATACACCTAAGCCACTGAAAATCCGCTAGATTTCAGTGGCTAAGAGGCCAAGCCATGTCCAATGCAAGAGCTCTAATCATGGAGAGATGAAGCATGCATAAGGGGAAAATGACCCCAAACAGAAAATAGACCTTAATCAAACATGAAGATGATGTCAAAATAAGAATTTTTTCAGTTCAGGTCGAAGCCCAAAAATGCTAGCAAAAGGTGCTAAGAGATGAAGCAAAATAGGGCTAGAAAAAGGGAAAATAGGACTTACCCTTGTAGCACAGCAATGCAGCAGCTTTTGGTCCAAGAAGATGAGCTCCTAACCTCTGAAAATCAGCCTCAAGGTGTTGGAATGGAGGATGGAGGTGGTGGGCTATGAGTTGGTGTGTAAATGGTGCAAGAACAACGGTGTTTTGAGGCTTGGATGAGGGAGAGATGGAGGTTTGTATACAAAGGCTCCAGTTGGTTTTCTAACCCTTAGAAATGAAGGTGGGGTGCTGGTTATATAGAGGGAGAGAAGTGAAAGAAAAGGAGGGAAAAACAATTCAAATTTTCCCCCAAAAAGACAGACCCTCGGGCAGAGGATCTGGTGCAACACAGCTGGCACAGCTGGAATGCACCAAGAGAGATAAGTTTGGCCGGCCAGGTTCAAGAGGTTTAGGTGGCCGGCCGGCCACCTCACCTGGTCGGCCGACCATGGTTCAAAAGGGTCAACAAGAATTTTTGGCCGGCCACCCAAAAAAGTGGCCTCCCAGATGAGTGCAACACAGCTGTATAGTCAAAACCCAGAAAATGTGAACCAGGAAAGAGAAAAATCAATTTTTTAGAGGGGTTCAAAAGGGTCAAGGACAATTGCTGGCTGGCCTACCCATATTGGTGGCCTCCCAGGTGTGTACAACACAATGGTATGGTGGAAAGTCAGAAAAAGTGGCCCGGGAGTGGGAAAAACTAGCTTTCTAGTGAAGAAAACGGGCGATGAAGAGCGATGAAGAAATAAAACTGGTTTTTTAGAACAATTGCTGGCCTCCCACCTTCCTACAACCCTTCTAACAATGAAAATAAGGTCCCTATCAAAAATGGACCAAAACGGATGCAAAACGAAGGTTCGGGGGCCAAAACGCGCAGCCGGGGCCAGCAAAGCAGTAGGCACCGAAGTGGCGTTCGACCATGGAGTCATCTCTCGGCCTGATGTCCCTCAAAAGGAGAAACAAGGTGTGTGCCAAAAACCGAGCAAACGGAGGTAGTTAAGCGTCCCGATTGAGGCACCACGACGGCCTAAAATCTAAACCGGCTCCAACGAAAAAGTGGCCTCACCCACCGAGAGATGGTCTCTGAGACCTCTCCTCCTTCGAAGAGAAAACAGAAAAATGGGATCCGATTCGCAAACCGAGGCAAAGCACAAAAGAGCCCCGAAGTCCGGAGGCAAGGCTCGCAGCCGAGATTCTGAAACTTAAGAATGAGCACAATATGTAACATTACCAAGCGCTCAAATGGTGACGTCTGAGTCTTAAGGTCGGTCAAAAATGGGGTGTCTACAGGCAGCAGCATCATTGAGGTATGTAGATGAAGGCTTGGGAAACTCAATAGGTGGCAACTCTGGTTGTGATGGAATAATGAATTCTGTGAAAAATTCAAGAGAGAAGGTGGTTGGGAGCATTCAAAATGTTGATGCCAATATTTTCACATCAGGGTCTATGAAGAGGCCTGAGAGGATCTGAAATGGGTCGGCCCAATATTAATTTAGAAGTAGTGCCGTAGGGAGCCCAAAGTGAAGCCAATCAAAGTAGACCCAATGGACATTCATGGTCAAATTTGAGTGATTGTGTAGCCCAGACACAATTCAATCAAGTAGGCTCACAAGTAGCCCAAAAGGATGGAAAGGAGAGCTGTGCACTAGTTCGAAGAAGGGTTCTCAATAGAGTAAAAAGAAATAAGGGTTGTGATAGAGGAGTTGGGCTTAAAGGTAAGACATTGCCTTTACATAGGGGAAGAGTGCTTCCACAAAGCTTTAATAGGGGTGCTATTTTCAGAGCCATTGTAGCAACTTTGTCGAATTCTCTATCAATAAATACTGAGTCTAGTAGAAGAAGCAGAAAGATGATTATGGAAGCTAAGGCAATAGTCCAGATGGGGCAGTTACTTGGCATAAATTTTGAAGGCAAAGAAAAAGAAGCTATAAACAAAATTATTCAGATAGAAAGACAGGATTTGGAAAGGATTAAAGGTAGGGGAATGGCTGCTGAAACCTAAGTAGCTAATGCAGGGGAGTAGGTGTAATATTTGGTTCCTTATGAAGATAATGACATGGAATGTTAGAGGTCTAACAAGACCAAAAAAAAAGGAGGAAAATAAAGGCAATGATGAAAAATGGGGGAATGGATGTAATGCTATTCCAAGAAACAAAAAAGAGTAGCATGGATGAAGAGTTCATTAAGCAGATGTGGCCATTTGAAAAGATGGAGTTTATGGGGGTGGATGCAGAAGGTACTACAGGAGGTTTGTTATGCATTTGGAATCCAGATAGATTCAAACTTAAGCAGTGCTGCAGTTCAAGACAGTTTGTTATGCTTTCAAGACTTGTTGGAGTGGATTTTAAATGCACTATAGTCAATATTTATGCCCCAAATGATGTAGTTAAGAGGAGGCAATTATGGGATGCTCTGGGTAGACTAAAAACCCATTACACTAATCCTTGGTGTGTGGGTGGAGACTTTAATGAGATTAGGTATATTAGTGAAAGAAATGGATGCTCAAGAAGGAATAGAGGCATGACTGATTTTAATGGGTTAATTGATCAGTTAAGTCTACTGGACTTGCCTATGTTGGGAAGAAGTTTCACATGGTGTAATGCTTAAGATGGGGAGAGATGGAGTAGGATAGATAGGTTTCTCTTGGATAGTAGGTGGCTTGAGGAATATTCATTTAAGCAATGGGGACTACCTAGAAATATATCTGATCATTGCCCAATACTGTTAAAGGAAGATGTTAGAAATTGGGGTTCAAAGCCATTTAGGTTTATTAATGCTTGGTTACTCCATCTTAAGTTCAAAGTTGAAGTGAAGAGTCTTGGAAGGAAGCTGTTGATCCAGGATGGGCTGGATTCAGACTAAAGAGGAAGTTAGCTAATCTGAGGGCCCATCGCAAAAGATGGAATTCTGAGGTTTTTGGAAATGTGGATGTTCAATTAAAGAGGGCAGATGAGTAGTATCATGAATTTGATTTTGTAGCTGAATCAAGGACTCTATCTGAGTCTGAAATGGTTAGAAGGAGGGTCGTAAGAAGTCTAGTCTGGAATTTGAGTAGGAGAAAAGAGAGCTCATGGCATCAAAAATCTAGAATTGTGTGGGCTAAATGTGGTGATAAGAATACAAGGTTTTTCCATATGATGGCAAGTTCTAGGGAAAGGAAAAATATGTTGGATTCAGTTGTGGGAGGGGGAGTGAGGTTGGTAGAACTAGATGGGGTTAAACAGGCAGTGTTTAATTACTTTGTAAGAAGATTTATTGAGGAGTGGTTTTCAAGGCCTAAACTCTCTGGCATATTTTCATCTGTTAACTCTATGCAGAATGATAATCTGGTAGCAGCATTCACGGAGCAAGAGATTTGGGAAGCTATACATGATTGTGATGAGAATAAAGCTCCTGGGCCAGATGAGTTTAACATGACTTGCATTCAAAAATGCTAGAAGATAATAAAGAATGAGATTTTGCAGTTCATGACTAAATTTCATAAGAATGGGAAGTTGGTCTCAGGTTTGAATAGTTCTTTTATCACTTTGATACCAAAGAAAGAGAACCCAAGTGACTTAGGTGAGTACAGACCAACCAACCTTATTAGTTCAGTTTATAAAATTTTAGCCAAAGTCTTGTTTAGAAAGCTAAAGGAAATAATGCCATCAATTACTAGTGAAGTCTAGTCAGCGTTTTTTGGGGGAAAGTTTATTCTAGATGGGGTATTAATTGCTAATGAAGTGGTGGATTGGTGGAAATCATCTAGAATAACAGGAATTATTCTGAAATTGGACTTTGAAAAGGCTTATGATTCAGTTAATTGGGAATTTCTTTTTTCAATGATGATAAATTTTGGTTTTGGGAAAAAATGGGTGGAGTGCATCAAAACATGCATATCAGCAGCTAAGATCTCTATATTGGTAAATGGCTCTCCATCTGCTGAATTTATACCTCAAAAAAGGCTTAGGCAAGGTGATCCATTATCACCATTCTTGTTTAACATTACTGCTGAAGGTTTGAATTTACTGATTGAAAGAGCAAAGGAGTTGGGTTATTTAAGAGGGGTAACTATAGGGCCTAATGAGTTAAAGGTTTCTCATTTGAAATTTGCAGATGATATTGTTATTTTTTGTGCGGCAGATAGAGTGGAATTGGTCACTATAAAGAGAATCTTAAGGTGTTTTGAGTTAATCTCTGGGTCAAAAATTAACTTCCACAATAGTATGTTGAGTGGGGTTGGTGTTAATGAGGAGGATATCAAAGATTTTGTCTCAGTTTTGCACTGTCATAGCCAAAAGCTTCATATTACTTATTTGGGTATACCTCTTGGGGCAAATCCAAGAAGAAAGAGCACTTGGAAACCAGTGATTGAGAAAGTCAAGAAGAAATTGGCTTCATGGAAAGGAAAAATGCTCTCTTTTGCTGGTAGAATCACATTGATTAAGGCAGTTCTATCCAGTCTACCATCATATTTCCTATCAATTTTTAAACTACTTGTGGGTGTGGCTAAGCAGTTAGAGAGGATTCAGGCAGCATTTTTGTGGGGAGAATCTAATACAAAGAAAAAACTTCACATGGTCAACTGGAGGGATATATCAGTAAGCATTGAGCAAAGGGGTTTAGGGGTAAGAAATCTTGGAGAGGTCAATGATTGTCTTTTGCTTAAATGGTGGTGGCGATTTGGGTTAGAGGACAGCACTCTGTGGAAACAGATTATATGCTGTAAGTATGGTGTGGTAGGGGGTATGTGGGTCCCATTTAGGTCTACTACTGTTTCAGTGTCCAGGGTTTGGAGTGATATCCTCAAACTTGTTAATAGAAGACCTACTATGGTTGAGTTTTATTTATTAAACCTTAAAATATCAGTAGGGAATGAGGGTAGAATTTAGTTTTGGAATGATAAGTGGATGAACAACTTATGCCTAAAGGAGGAGTTTCCTAGATTGTATAGCTTGTCAGAGGAGAAATGTAACACTGTTCAGCAGATTTACCAGAGGAGGGGTGTAGACGCGCCCGTGGGCTTCCATCTAACAGTTCGGACTCAATTGTGTCACGGTTCTAAATCTGAACCAAAGAGTCCAAATCCGGCAAATCGTTTTGAAGAAAAACAGATTTTTTGAAAAGTATTGCCAAACATGGACTGCTTTGCCAGACATGAGTTGCCACCTAAATATTTTTAAATGGGAAATTTAGAAACCACGACTGGTCTTTGAAGGCCACGTGTCCGTCATCACCAAAGTTGTCTTGGCTCGGGAGCTTGGGTACAATCGGGGAAGGTCAGCTATGAGCACCCCCTTTTGCTCGGTCCGAAGACCGGCCTCTACTAACCGTGATATCCGTTTTTGAAAACATTACATGCTCTTGTTCCAATTATTAGCCTAGAATTACTATGTTATACGCACAGCAAACAAGTATAGACTAGATTGCCTAATTTGGAAATAAACATTGCATATCCGTTCGTTTTGAAAATGCTTTGGAATTTGCTACTCGCAAGTAGGCTAAAACACGGATTTCAATGAGTTTTTCCAACTCAAGCAATCCAACCTCCACCCACAGGCATTCAAACAATTTATCTCACATAAGCACTTAGCTGCATGGTAAGCATACTGTCATGGCAACATTCACACGCATGTGGTATGCTAAAGCATAAATACTTACATTGTACTCCGTGCCAAAACAAGAAACTAGTTAGCAAACATGCATGACCTAGTTCATGTTAGAGTGGCTAATGCAACACAGGCAAGGATGCAATCTAGAGTAGGCTCGGCTAACCCTAAACATGGCATATGGAATGCTACAAATAACACGTATTCAATTTGGAATTGAAATACAATACAGTTTGTATGATGTGCCGAGCCCGATGCATGTAAACAAATGCATGGATGCACACATGCATTGCATAAGGTATGCTAAAATAAACGTATCCTAATCTACCATCGTAAGCAGGTAAATAAAAGGGAAGAAAGAAATGGGGGTTGGAAGACATGCACACCACTCACACACACTTATTACAGATTCGCCCTCGCTCGGACGGGGCCAAAATAATAATACAGTCCAAGAAGAATAAACGAATAAATTATTACAAGACCTCTAATCTAATTAAATTAAATGCAAAGAAGAGATGGCCTTACGCCTCGGGATGCGAATGATGTATGCTTGATCCGACTTGCCCGTAAATCCGCACCATGCCATCGTTGCCTTTGTTTCATCATCTGCTTCTCTCGAAAATTGCAAAAGTCCCGAACAGACTCCCCAATCGAGGATCATCACCGTTGGATAGAATATCCACCGCCGTATAAAGTCTACCTACCGAAATGAAGCTATCGACAATAAATACATTGCCGGGCCGGCACTCTATATCGGCCGGCACAAAATTCGCAGAAGACGCTTTGACAAAGAATACAGATCAAAGAAGGCAAGGCATAGAATTTCTAGGCAAATGTATGCATGGACACACCCTATCATGTAATGGGCTCAAGGAGCATGGCCCTCGACCGCCATCAATCACGATTTCAATGCATGATGGCCCGAAGCCAAGTTAGCAACTTTGATATCAAATGGAATGCAAGCACAAAACAAATCAAAGGGCCCCAACCCCTATCATGATTGGTCAAGAGGCAAGGGATGCATGCTCGATGAAATGCAACCTAGGCATGGCGGCTAAGTATGCAACATGAACATGCAAATGAGCAATGTATGCTAGGTTCGCAACCTAAACATGTAAACAAACATGGCATGCAACAACATGCAACGATGGACTTAAACTAACATGGATAACTCGCAAGCATGCCAAAATCAGCGGCCATGAGATGAAAATGAGATGCCTCAAAATGCGTGCACACGGGCACGCAAACCGAGAAAATGGCATACGCAATGCAATGAGACCAAAATGGCATACAGGATGCAAAATGGACTTATACTAACATGAGTGAGCCTCAGCCACACTCACATAAGAAGCCGATGGATGAAAATGGAGTGCCTCAAACGTGCACACGGCACGCAAAACCGAGGCAATGGCATTAAGGCATGAAATGTCATAGAAAGTGATATGCAAATATGCCAATGGAATTTCAGCACTGAAATATGGGGAAACAGTCAAAGATGGCGAAATGACACCAAATGCGAGGAATGGTCCCGAAATGCGAATTTAGGCACCCGAAATGGCCTATAGCTATGCAATGCATGCACAATATGGACATGGAATGTAAATACAGATGCTAGGAAGTCCCTAAACTAGCATTTTTCCAGTACAAATCATGGCCAAACAACAATCACAAGTATGGCAAAAATAGCATGCAAAATATGAGCCAAAAGAGGGCTATAAAGAAAGGTACACCAAGTATTCACCAAACAGCCTTGGACCCTTCATGAGACATGTAGAGGGGTTCAAACTAAGACTCTTTTCAAGCCTGTCGAAGACCCAAAAACAGAAGCATGGTAGGCTAAAAAGACATGTAAAAAAAGGGGACCAAAGAGGGGTAATGAAGAAAGTCATGCATGGAGGTCCCAAACAGTATTGAGCCCTTCTTCAATGTTGAAGAAGGGCTCAAAATAAGCCTCTTTGTAGTTTACATCGAAGCTCAAAAATACATGAAACTATGGCTTAGATATGAACCAAGAAAATGCTAGTTTTGGGAAAAAATGTGCTTACCCTTGTAGACCAACGAACCAGCAGGTTTTGATCCAAGGAAATGAGCTTCTAGCCTCTGCAAAACAGCCCCAAGTCACTGGAAAGGAGCAAGGGTGCCTTGTGCTATGAGTTGGTGAAGGAATGGCCCAAGAACAAGGGTGTTTGGAGGCTTGGATGGGATAGATATAGAGAGAGATGGAGGGATATATGTATATATCAGAATGTATGTATATATCCTCTGGTTTTTTTGTTCAAAACCTCCAACCTAGACAAAGGGAGAAGAGAAGTGCTTATATAGGCCAAGTAAAGCACTTATCTTATGGGCTAAGCAAAGAGAAAGGTTCAAGGGGGGGGGTGCAAAAGAGTCTAGGCTTATTTGAGAAGCTTGGACAGCTGGTAGGCTTCTTGAGGAAGCCAAGACAAGGGGTCAAGGCTTCCTCAAGAAGCCTTGAGCAAAGGGTGCACCAAAAATGGCCGAGAGCCCTCCAACAAAGTTGAAGAGGGGCTCAAAATAAGACACTTTGTAGTTTACGACCAGGTCCAATACAGCCCACAAGTACGCCTAAAATACCGTGCAAAAATAGGCCCAAAAAGAGGTAAAGAGACAAGTGACAGATGGAGATGTCAAACAGTAAAAGGTCCTTAATCAAACATGAAAAGGACCTCAAAATATGACTATCTCAAGTTTGGGTCGGGGCCCAAAAATGCAAGATGAGGGTTCGGGAGCCGAAACACGCAGTTCGGAGCCCCGAAAGTGGGCTGTTAGGCACCTAAGTGGTGTCCACCACGGTTGGTCTCGGACCACAAAGGTCCTCAAAAGGGAGTAAATAGGATGCATGCTAAAAATTGGGGCAAACGGAGGTGGTTAGATGGTCCAAACGAGGCACACGGCCGACTCCCGAAAATCGAACCGCCCAAATGGGAAAAATGGCCTGCGACCACAAAACGTAGCCTACGGCCACTGAGAGATGGTCTACGAGACCTCTCCCTCCCTTTGGGAAGAGAAAACAGAGAAAACGGAGCTTGGTTCGCAAACCGAGGCAAAGCACAAAAGAGTCCGGAAGTCCGGAGGCAAGGCTCGTAGCCGGGACTCCGCAACCTCAGAACGAGCACAATATGCAACATCACCAAGCGCTCAATTGATGACGTCTGAGTCTTTAGGTCGGTCAAAAATGGGGTGTCTACAAGGGGTCATTCAAATGAGTGGAACTTAATGTTCAAAAGATCATCGTTAGCTTGGAAGGAAGAGAAGGTACAAAGATTGTATGAGTTGCTTAGGGTAGCACCTAATCTCTCTTTGGAGTCTGAGGATTATTGTCAGTGGGGGGCCAATCTAGAAAGGTCATTTACAGTAGCAACAGCCTAGGAGTGGTGGATGTCTTCAAAAGGTCCAACTCTTACTGTTACTAAGGCTTTGTGGAAAAATCTTGCTCCTTCCAAGGTAAAATTTTGTGCCTGGTTAGCTTGGAGAGGTAGACTTAAAATTGCAACTGTGTTAAAAAATTTAGGAGTGTTAAATGAGGAATCAGATTCACTGTGTATGTTCTATAAATCAGAGGAGGAGACAGTTCATCATCTGATGTTGTTTTTCCCATTTGCATGGAAGGTGTGGACTGATATGATGAAGTGGTGGGGTCTGGTGTGAATATTACCTGGTTCAATTGAGGATCTATTGCTCTGGTGGTCAGGAGTCAAATTCAGTAAGGTGATTCTTAGATTGTGGAAAGTAGTACCTTTAGCTGTTTTGTGGTCATTATGGAAAACAAGGAATGATGGTCTTTTTTGTGGCAAACTAGTAGATTGGATTAAATTAGCAGAGTTGGTGAAGGTAAGGGTAGCCCTTTGGAGTAAATTGAATATTGTGGGGATGCAGTATTCAGTGGAGGAGATAGTCACTAATTTGCATCAGATTATACTGGAATTAGCAGGTTGGCTTGGCTGATGTTTTGTGTTGAGCTTCAAAGGCACAACCACTACTGTTCTGGGAATGTTTGTGGTGTTAGTGTTTCTTCTGGTCTATGAAGAAATGTGTACTTCAGGGGAGCTTCTGTGGTATTGCTCGCCTCTGCTCATTACATTGTGGGAGCCTGTGGTATTGCTCGCCTCTGCATAGTTGCCCTTGCCTTTGTTGTTCGGGAGTGTTTGTGGTCATTACAAGGAGTTTCTCGATTCATTTCTGAGAGAGCTTCTGTATTGTTGCTACTACTCCAGTGCTTTGTTGTTGCTTTGTTTTGTTTTTTTTCTTCTTTTTGTGCTGTTTTGATTGGTTCCTTACCAATCTTGGGTTTTGTCCTAGCTTTGTTGTTGTAAGGTGGCATGTTTTCTGCTTTTTTCATCAATAAAGTTGTTTGCTTATCAACAAAAAAAAAAAAAGGACAATAATTATATAGATCTTTTCAAAACCCCATAATATTTTAAAACTTGTTTCTTTTACTATACTACCCTCATATATATATATATATATATTAGCTCTTCTATAAAGTCATCCTCACAGTGTATTTTAGAGTAAAATTTTACTTTGAATCCTAGTAAATTTACTCTGGATCCGAATCATAGTCAGATTCATGAGGAGATTCATTATGATTATCTTCGAAATTATCTAAACTTTTATTTAGTTTTAGTGTGATAATTTCATCTTCTAAAGTTCTATCTTTGTTTTGTAAATCTTTAATAGTTTGTTTAATCTAATTGATTTCATATTGTAAATCTTGCAAAGTGATTTCTTTATTTTTATTTTTAAATCACTCTAAAGTTTTGGATAGACTAATTATGGGTTTATCAGGTTTAGGTGTTCGATCAGAATTAGTTAATAAGGATTTTAACTTATTAGTATATTTCTTTTTTAATTCGGGATCATCTAATCGACTAATTAATTCAATGAGAGAAGATTCTTCTTGATTTTGTTTAGTAAGAATAGTGATTTGTTTAATTGGTTTGCAACAAACATCATTACATCCTAATTTTATATTATTATCAGAATCTTCACTAGGTGAATTATCAGCAGATGATGTACTAGAATTATTAGAAGAGGAATCACTAACTGATTGATTTAATTGAAAGATTTCATATAATTGATTTTTAGATTCATCATTGATTTGAAGTTGATTAACCTTATCCTTTAATTTTTGTTTGTCTTTACATTTATTAGAATAATGACCTTTTTGACCACAATTATAACAGGTAATATCTTTATTAGATTTAGATTTTGGATAAGTAGATTTTCTATAATATTTCTTTTTAGGTTTAGTATAGAATTTATCATTTGATTTTGAAGGTGAATAGTTATGTTTGTATGTGGAAGAATATTTTTTATTTCTATGTTTAGAATATTTATGTGATTTGCTACGAGAGGGTGCTATAGGGGGCAAGCCATATTGTTCACAGAAATTTCCTAATTCATATTTAGTTTTGTGTTTATCTTTATTAGCTTTTTTACTAAGTTTAAGATCAATACACATTTTTAATCCTTCTTTTTGAATAGTGCTAATTATATCATCATAAGTTAAGTTATCATATTCTATAGCACCGGTAGGTTGACTAAGAACATCTCTAATTTTGTGAGCAAATAAGCTAGGTAAGCCATTAATAAATTTTTCCTTCCAAAAAGATTTAGTACAGTCGTCTCTTAACATGACTCTAGAGGTGAATACATCTTTATACCATCTAAAATCACTTAAGGTTGGACAGGTAAGATTACCAAGTTGATCATGTATGCGTGAATATATATTAGTAGGGGTTCCTATGAAATGGCGTACTTAGTATAAATTAAAGTATTAATACCATCAGGTTTGTAATAGCCAATAGTTTAATAAAAAATAGGTAGATCATTCTCATCTTTTTGATTTGCATATAATATGGATTCACGTTGATCTTCAGTAAGGTATTTTTCCCACCAAGATTTAGCATACCAGTAAAACCAGAGGTTATTAATAAAACAATTTCAGCTTGAGTATATTCAGTGTAATTACTAAGATAACTATTTGTGGCCATAGATAAATAATTTAATTTTTGAAGTATTTGATCTTCATTGAGACCATCAATATTCCATTCGTATAATTTTTTCGTAGAGACAGAAAATTGATTAGAAAGATTAGTTTCTTCAAATTGGAGATCAGGAGGAGTAGGTCGAGAATACCAATTTTTGGTAGTTTGAGGATTCACTTTGGGATAATGAATTTTAGCAGGAGTGGAGGGTTAAAATTGTTGAGCTAATTGATTAATTTCATTATCAGTAGTATCAATTTCAGATTGATTAGAAACAGTATCAATAATTTGTTGGTTTAAAACAGTAAGACTTTTTTCTTGAAAGGATGAACCTTTTTCAGAGGAATTTATTTTAGTAAGTAATTGTTCAATAGCTTTGATAGTGGAATTATCATTGGTAACTAAACTAGTTCTTCTGGATCTGTTACTAGGAAGATTAAGTAAAGGTTGATCTAAAGATTTAGGTGTAACAGTAGTTGAATCGAAATGAGTTTCAATTTTATCTAATTGTGTACCAATAGTTTTTAAATATTGATTAGTATAATTATTTTGTTCAGTAACTTTTTTAATTTCAAGGTCAGTACCAGGCAACTTAAAAGGAGAGGCTAGGACTTTAGTTCCTTGATGATCAATAATAATATTAACTAAAGGAGGATGACTAGAACTAACAGTGGTATTAGGAGAAGTTTTCCATTTATGTTTGGTGATTGTATTAATTTTTTTGTAATAATTTTCAAAGTATTCAAAGAAAAGAAGTTTAAAATTATATTCAATCATAAAGTCATACCATTTACGAGTTATTCGAGATTGTTGAGCAGAATTATATTTAGCACGATAAGCACATCTTTTGGTTCTATTTTCTTTAGATCTAAAATCAATAAAAAGTTTATCGAGATCAGGAGTAAAGGATTTCTTAATTGTCATTAATTGAGGATTTATTAGAGTTGTAACTTCAAAGTCAGTTTGAGTGGGGGATGTTTGGGATTCATCATCATCTTCAGGCAAATGTACAAGATGTGAATAAACAGGTTTACTAAATTGAGAAGTTGTAGAGTTATCAATTCCTTTAAGTTTATTATTTGTAGTTTGACCAAGATTGAGTTGACTATTTTTGCGAAATAGAGGAGTATTAAATATTTCATCTTCAGTTTCAATTTCAGTAGGGATACTAGATGTACTATGTCTAGAGGATTGACTACGATTAAATTTAATACGAACATAACCGTCATTATATTGTTGAATATCTTGGACATCTTGTATTGAAGATTGTTGTGGATTATGTTTGAAGTTTTCATTCACAGTTATCCATTGATCAGGGAGATCTATATTTTTCCATTCAATCATTTGAAGAATGTTAATATGAGAATCATTACTACTACTTTGGATTAACAGAGTTTTATCTTTTGGACTTTTATGTAAAGCTTGAACATTTAAATTAGTTTTCATGCATTTATAATGAACACGATATATTAGAGCAATATTATGAACTTTCTCTTTCATATTAGTAAATGAACCATTTAATTGAATATTTAGGGTTAAAGCATCTAAAATGTGTGGATCACGTAAACTAAGTGTAAAATCAGGAAAATAATTAAAATGTACTGGACTCTTGTGTAGACCAGTTTCCATCATATCCATTAAACTATCATTGTAATTAAGAAAACGAGCATCTCTTAAACATAGTAAAACAGAAGTATTTTTACCTTGCATAGTTAATGGTTTGATGCCAACTTGAATTAGTCCTAAATGAATAAAATTGTGACCAATTTTTAAATGTCTTTTAATTAGGTTAATATCAAATAATTGACAGGTTTCCCTGGATTTTTCTAAAGCATAAACTTGTTCTAATGTTTTAACATGCAGATTAACATGAAATGTATTATGTAGAAAAGTAGTTTTATAAATTTCTTTAACTGATAATTTTGGTATATTCCAACTTAAATCAATTTGATCATTCTGTATTTCGATATCTTCTTCATTAATTACTAATCCTTGATTAGGTATTGAGGGCGACTTAGAACTGACTGAAGAGTTACTTCCAAATAATCGGCTCATTTTCTTGATAATTAATCTGTTTTACAGAAATCTTAATACATTGTCTAAATTTATCATGTTTTAACGTACTAGGCTTTCACACATACCCATTTCGGAAGACCCCTAAAATCCAACACTGCCTAACCAAAGGACTTACCAAGGATAGGGACGAAGGTTGTGTGGCTAGTTACAAAGTGGAAAACACAGATAGAATTTTGGGTAGATTAAGAATACTGAAACCAAATTAATAGACAGAAAATAAAGCACGATTAACAAGAATTAACAGATAGTAAGAAATAGATAGCAACATAACTTGGCTCTGATACCATTTAGAGAAAGAGAGTCAGGACGTGCTATACAGAACAAGTGAAGAAGATGGAATAATAGAATATGCACAAAATAGCATTAAAATAAATTTTAATCAAAAATAACTTACAATTGTTTAAATGGAAATCACTGTAAAGAGTTGCTTCCAAAATACATAAATAGAAAATCAGAAATGAGGTTTTAACAGAAGAGCACTTCTTTTTCGCTCTATTTTTTCTTAGTCCTTTACAAATGAATTAACCATTACAATTTATAGAAAAGAAAAGGAACTATGCAGCATGTGAATTGGTTGAGCAGGAGAGCAGTTGGCAGCACATGGACAAAGCAGGTTGTCGGATGCTTTCGGTTGATTGACAAAAGATGATGCAACTTTTAATCAGATTGATTGAGTGATGAATAGTAAAAGTGAATAGTGACTTTTTACTATTCATTACTTTCGGTGGAGATTTAACAGATGGAGTCAATATAAATACAAAATGGCAGCTTTTCTCAAAAGAGTATTGATTGAAGCCAATATGTAATTATATGGAATCCAAAGTAGAGCTGACTAGGCATATGGGTCCTGAGCATCTTGAAACTCAGGTCCATATGGATTTTGAGTAGTTGAACCTTCAGAAGAGTCTGAATTGTCTGAACCTTCTTCTAAATGACTGTTATCAGAATCTGATTGGGCTTCAGCCTGATCTACCAGTAGACGAGCCATTTTGAGTAACTTATCTTTAGAGGATTTGGACTTGGGCTTATCTTTTGACTTTGGTTTATCCTCAGATTTGGGATTAACAATGTTGGGCTTTGTTGACGGTGCTTTATCCTTTGGTTTAACCTTTGACTTGGATGACCTGGGCTTGGAAGAACTTGTAGTTGGACTCCCAAGGTTGACTGTAGAAAGTTGGCTTCCTTGGGTGATTGAAGCAATTGGGTTCTGCTGTGCTTTAACCATTGCAGGAGTCGGAACATGAATGTTAGCCGGGAATTCAGCTTGCACAATTTCAACAATACGGGAAACTTTGTAGTTATCCCACCATTTAACCATATGAATCCTTTGAACAACATCATCAGAAATGCCATATTGCCATTTAAACATACAAGGAATTTTGTATTTGGATATAAAAATAAGCAGTTTAGGGAATTTCTTCTGTTATGGGGAATATGAGAAAACAGTTGGAAAATAGTTAGCCTGTTCCATTATAGTTAATGGAAAGATATTGGAAATGGCGCCATAATGAGTCCACCATCTCAGAAACCAAGTAAGAAATTCAGATTTAAACTTTTGATCAAATTGAATAAACCAGGAGTGACTAAATGTATCAGTTTGGTAAAGGAATATTTTGAACCAGGCATCAATATAATCATAATAACTATACTAAAGAGAGTGATTAGGTAAATCTCGAAGCTGAGAAGGAGGACCCCATTCAGCTAAGGAAACAATGTGATGGATATAGAGAGAATGGTAGACAACTTTACTAGTGTAGGTGCGATTATAAATAGGTTTAATCAAAATGGATTGATGGTTATATAGGATGTCTTTGTAATAGGTGATTGTTTTCTCAAGATGCGATGGAACAAAATGCCATCTAGGAGGAAAATAGGATTTAGCAAGATCATTAATAGATTGACTCTTAGGATAACTAGGTTCTTTGAAGAAGAGATTAGTAGTGGTGGATTTAACATAATCAGAACGGGCTGTTTTAATAGGATTAGGAGGGTATGGAGACATTGCTTGGCTGGAAGAAGCAAAAGGATCAGTAGCCAAAGCAGATGTGTAGCTGGGTTTGGGTATGTTACCAAGAACCTGGTAACGGTTTATCATTTCAATTGGATGGTACTGGGTTACTAGCTCCAGAGGGAGAGGAACAAAAGGTTTACTGGAGGGGACCAAGGCTTTAGAAGGAGGCCTTGGACGAGACATCTGTTTAAAAGAAACAAAGATTAATAAAGATTAACAACCACTTAAAAGGTCTAAATATTGTTGATGGTAATCCAAACAATTGTAATAATCAGCAAGTAAATGGCGACGAGCTTGAATCTGGTGGTAATTAATATACTGAGCACGTTTAGTAGTTTTTCAGGCTAATTTTAGTCTGGCAATGCGGTAAGCAGCTTGGCGGATAAGAGCTCGATAATGGGTGATGTGGGTTTTATGGAAAGTAATAAAAGGAGTAACCATCCCTATCCTTATCCCCCCTGTAAAAATTCACGGGTAAGAAAATCAGGAATAGAATTTTGACAACCAGGGATATAAGTAATATCAAAGTAGAAAATACTTAAAATAGATTGCCATCGAGCAAAAATTTGCTTACTAGCAAGGTTTTGAACGTCTTTTTCTAAAACATATTTAGCAGATTTGCAATCAACACGAAGTAAAAACTTTTGATTTAAAATATCATCTTGAAATTTAGTAATACATAAAACAGTAGATACAATTTCTTTTTTAATAGTACTATAATTTAACTGTGCTTTATTCCAGACACCAGAGTGATAACGAACAATTTGTTCAGATGATTGAGGAGTGACTTTCTGAAGAAGAATGCCACCATAACCAATATTACAAGCATCAATTTGAATAATTTTAAAGGAATTTTCAGTAGGAATACTAAGATAAGGAAGAGACATGACATATTGTTTAATTTGTTCAACAATAGAAGTATGAGCAGAAGACCAAGGAGGAGGGTTATCTTTCAACCTATCAGATAAGGGTTGACAAGTTTTTCTAAGGTCTTTATAGAACTCAGCAATGTAATTTAAGGATCTTAGGAACCGTTGTAATTGGGTTTTATCTAAAATTTCATCTAAAAACTTAGATGCAAACCCAATAGAACGACTAATAGGTAAGATGGTATTTTGGTGAATGTCGTATCCTAAAAATCTAACTTTAGTTTGAAACAATTTAATCTTGGGAGCAGAGATGACGAGACCATGACTTTTAATAGTATAAAAGAATGCAGTTAAATGTTTCCAATGTTCATTAAGTGATTTGGAAAAAATTAATATATAATCTATATAAACAATGGAGAAATGACTAAACGGGTTAAATATATCATTCATAATATGTTGAAATTCACTAGGAGCATTTTTTAATCCAAATGGCATGACATTCCATTCATAATGACCAAAAGGTGTAGTGAAAGCAGTTTTATATCTATCTTTAGGATGAATTTGTATTTGCCAAAAACCACTTTTTAAATCAAATTTACTAAAAATAACAGCTTGACTAAGTCGTTTAATTAGATCTTTTTTATTAGGAATAGGATATCAAATCCATTCTAAGACTTTATTCAATGGTTTATAATTGATAACTAAGCGATGGACTCCTCGTTCTAGTTCAGCATTTTTATTAACATAAAAAGCAGGACAAGACCATGGTGATTTACTTGGACTAATGATCCGATTTTTTAAAAGTTCATTAATTTCTTGTTTGCACATTTTAAGTAATTCATGATTCATTTGAATAGGCCTTGATTTAGTAGGAATTTGGGTTTCATTAAAATTCTTGATATATTGTAACGTGACTACATGCTTTTTCCTATGCCAAAATGCAGTAGGTAAAGTGGAACAAACAATTGTTTCTAATTTTAATTTAAATTCATTAATTTGAGAAATAATAATTGAATCAGTTAGTTGTTGATCAATTATTTTATAATTAATTTCTTCTTTAAGAAATCTTAAATGAAGAGTTAATCGATTAATAGTGTGAGAGATAGAACAATCTTTTAATTGATTTAATTCTAACATTTCAGGAGGAGATAAAAATTGAAAAGTAACAGGTTGTCCTAAAACATGAGTTGTTATTCCTTCACTAGATATAGTAAATGGATATAATAAAAATATAAATGGTGTTCCTAAGATTACCTTATCAATCATGTTTTTTACTAAAACAAATGAGGTTTTAAAACAGACATTATCATGGCAACACATGAACTTTTGGTAATTTATATTTAATACGCATTTTACTACCATTAGCAGAAGTTAACTTTTCATGACATTTTTCATAATATGTAGTAGGGAGTAATCCTTCTTGAATGCAATTTAAATTAGCACCAGTATTAATTAAAGCAACAACATCTAATTCAGAATCATTAATAATTAACTTAACTTTGGAGTACCATTTTTGAATATAAATTTTATTAATAAGATTTGAATTAGAGTAAAATTTATTATGATTCAAAGTAAAATTTTATATCATTAAGCACATATATTGCTTTAGAGGTAAAATTTTACTCTTATTTTATCAAACAAAAACAGAGTACATATCAAAGTAAAATTTTACTCTCATTTTATCAAACAAAAACAGAGCTTATACTAGAGTAAAATTTTACTCTTATTCTGTCAAACAAAATCAGAGCACATTCCCGAGTAAAATTTTACTCTCATTCTATCAAACAAAAATAGAGGACATACCAGTGAAAAAAAATAGAGAAATAGAGAGATAGAGAGAACACATATATTGCCTTAAATTTGCTTCAAACTAGAGTAAAATTTTACTATCAGAAAAACAAAGCATGATGAGGAGACAAAGAGAAAAAGAAGGAGAGAATATAGATCTAAGATAATAGATCTTAAATCTGAGGTCATCAATCTCAAATCTGAAGTCTTGGACACTAAGGATGACGATAGTGGCATCGAATGGCGCTAGTGGTTGAGATGCTAGTGGTGAAACAGTGGCGTTGGCTGTGGTGGTGGTGACGAACAGCATCAATGGTTGGGACGATGTTGGTGGAGACTACGAAGGTGGTGAAAACGATGGTAGTCATGGTAGTCGTGGTAATAGAGATGGTGATGGTGGGGTAGTCGTGGTAATAGAGATGGTGATGGTGGTGTAGTCGGTGGTGATGGTAGTGGACAGAGCTCTTAAAAAGAGATAGAGAAAGAAAGAGCTGCGAAAGAGATGACAAATTAATGAAAAGAAAGAGGAGAAAGATAGAGTGTGTGTGAAGGGATAAATTTGTCACATAAAATATAAATCTGAAAATTTTTGTCCTTTATACAAGACTTTATAATTATGAGGGAGTTTTGAAAGTATATATATATTTTTTGGTCCTTTTAACAAGAAAAAGAAGGTAAGGGGGGTTTATGGCCAAATTTCCCTTTCATTGTGCAATTAAGTTTATTTATTTATTTATTTTTTGCTTTTTAAAGCAAAATGAATTAAGTCCATAAAAGAGTGAGTTCTATGTGTGGGGACTTAATTTTTGATTTGCATCTATGTCTCTTTCTGTTAATATTACTCGTGCACTTAAATTTTTACATTTTTTTTTCAACAATGAATAACTTCATAAACATGATATTAATTATAAAATTGAAAACAAAATATAATTAAACAAACCCCTTTTAAAATAAACTACATTAATGAAGATTGTAAGGGAGAAGGATTCCTTCTAGTCTAGATTTTAGATTAGAATGCGCTGGTTGGGTCTGTGGGGCCCACCAGTCTCATTTCGATGATTCAAACCATTTATTTTGTTAGTTATCTTGTATATTTCATCCACAAAAAAATTAGGTCGATCCGATAATTATAACTTGTTCAATTATTCACTAAAAAAGTAGACAACAATTATGTTTTTAAAAATAAATCATACATTTTTTTAGTAACAAACGTAACAAATTGAACAAGTTATAGTTATTGGATTGACCTACTTTTGTGTGTGGATAAAATACACGAAATGTCTGATAAAATAAATGGTTTGAATTATCAAAACAGTGCCCGTAATGGACCCCATGGACCCAAATAGCACCCTCAAGTTCAAATTTTGGACTGGAGGGGATCCTCCTCCATGCATATATATATTGTATTCATAGCAAAATTGAATTAAACAAATTGAGAGTTGCAGTGGGTGCGAGAACATTCATTCAAATCTTAAAAAAATGCTAAATTTACAAAAAATAAAATAAAATTATAACTATAAATAACACAAAAGAAAGTGAGTTACCTATAGCATTTATTAACATAACAAAATCATTCAATTAAATAGAATCACCAACTCATATCTTAACTATAAAGCTTGATGGAGACATTTGTTGGGATTTATGCCACATTCCACCAACGCAAAACATTTACGCACATACCAAAGAGAAAAAATAATTACAGACAAATTTACGTGGTTTTGTTTAAATTGCTTACATTCACGGGAGAAAGAGTTTCCACTATGAATAAAATAGAAAATATATGTGCGATATCCAAAACACTCAAAACTCACACCACTACCCAAACCCTATGCAAAAAGGTAGTTGAGCCCTTACTCACCCAATGGCCACGGTATTTTTTCTCTCATTCTTCCATCTCTATTTTTCCCTCACCTTAACCTCTCAATCTTTTTCATAGAAACCTTATAATTCACATGACTATTTATAAAAATCTACCCATGAGAATCTTAATTCTATACAATTAGAAAACTAAATCATACACATTAGATTTCACAGTAAATTCTAAATTTTACTATCAAAACCTACATACATGTATAAACTAACATAATAATAGTTGTATGAGACCACCATTATCATTGGACTAATCCTAACGACACTTGTGGTAAATGATGATATGCTGTAATAACCTCCCATTTTGCTTTACACTTTTTAATTTCGTTAGGTTGTATGATAGAATTGAGTAGAAATTTAAGAACATAAAGAACAAATGTGAGTAGAATGTGTGGGCTATACTTGCTATGCTGAGGCGCAGGTTGTCTGGGCTATACTTGAACAATTTTCAAATAAAGATTGGGGATAGAAACAGAGTCAAATTTTGGCTGGACAAGTGGTGTCATAATGTTTGTCTGAAAGATGAATTCCCAACTTTATTCAAATTGTTGATGGTTAAGGATGAATCACTGTGTGCAATTTATGTCAGAAGAGGATCATCAAGAGGGTGGAATTTCCAATTCAAAAGAGAGCTCTATGATTGGGAAGATTTGGAGGTTAGAAGACTAACTACATTCTTAGAGGTTGCACCTGTTATTAGATTTGATCAGATTGACAGACCTTATTGGTTGGACATGGGGCTGCTGTGCCTTGGTTGGACTCGGGGCTGTTGTTATGCCTTCAATGCATAGCAACCTACTATGCCTCTTTGTGAGAGGTCATCTCGAGTGTCTTTCAATAATCTGAACCATCATATTATAGAGTTTGTCAAGAATATTATTCATACAAAAAATCAAATTAATTGGATATTTGTAACTTCATGATTAGGTCCTAATTATTTTTAAAAGTTTATGAAAGTTATGTTAACTATTAATTTTTATAAAAACAAATGTGCTTTTGTTATAGAGCTGCAGATATCCAATGAATTTGATTTTTCGCATGATTAATCTACTCGACAAATCCTACAATATGAACGGTTCGGATTATCGAAAGAGGCTTGGGATAACTCTCCACAAAGAAGCATTTCATCAGGTTTTCAAAGACAAGAAAATCCCTAAATCCTAGCTTGGGTAGGTACAACTTCAGGTCAGTTCACTGTATCATCTGCCTATAAACATGAGGTAGTAATGTTTGGGTCTTTTCTTAGAACCAGTAAATTAGTATGGGTTAAGTACATCTCTTCTAACCACCAAGGGCCATCTGATTTGGTAAGAGAGTTTATTTCTCTCCTCACTTATCTGGATTCAAATCCCTTACTAATCAAGTGGAAGTCCAACAGTTTAAGTGGATCAGTTAGCTTTTCTCCAGTTTGACTTGTAAGAGTAGATCCTAAAGATTCTTCCTTGGGGGTGTTCTGGATATAAAAAGATAATTAATAATAATAAAAAAAAATACATCCCTTCTAAGGTTCAATTTTTTGGATAGCTTGCATGGAAGAATAGAGTGAAATTGCATATTTCCTTCAAAGAATAGAAGTCCTATGATGTAGGATTTTAAGAATTTTTATATTTTTAGTTTTAATATTTTTGATATATTAGTTGATTAGAATACTTGTAATTTAGTATAAATATTTTAGAATATTTTATTTTCCTAATTTCTTAGGTTTCTTGTTTTTCAAGAATTAGATTAATTTTTTATTTCTTAATTTGAGTTTTCTTGGTGTCCAAAAATATGTGGTTTCCAATGTTTACATTATTATAAATATCTATGTAAGCCTTATAGGAAAGACAAATTTTATTTAACTTTTATGCAATATAGTTCAATTTCTTGAGAATTCTTTCTCTTCCTTGTGATTTAAGATTCTATTTTTCTCGTAGATTCGAGAGTCTTTTCATCTACTAGAACGATATATAGTCCTCATGTATTCCACTGCGTCAAGTGGTATCAGAGTATGGATTCACCTAGCTCAATGACACAAGGCAATGGAAAACACACAATCCCTATTGATGTTGATTATAGGGTGGAAGCTATATGGGATGAAATTGAGAAACTTCGCAACTAGAGGTGCACAAACTTCGCAATGAGATTTGTAATCTATTTGCCGATTTGGGACTAATCGTCAACTAGAGGCAACCATAGTTGACAGTAATTACGTTGGAAGATTCTCCCAAGGCTAATTTGTTAGCTTATGTTATTTTTGCAGAAATTTCATATTTTAACGGTTCAAGTAAGTTTAAAAAAAAAAAAATTCCTGATTAGTTTCTTGATCTTGAAATTTTTTTTGAATTCATGAAGATTCCTCATGAAAATAAGGTTATATTTACATGCTACAAACTTGATAAAATTGCATTGAAGTGGTGGATTGGATTACAAAATTATTGAGTTTGCAAAGGTAAAGACAATTCATTCATAGTTAATAATGAAAAAAAATTTATGAAGAAAATTTTACTTTTATGATCATGAAGATATATTGTCATATACAGATTAAGATACTTTCATGGAGTTTGTAAAAATTTACAATGAAATTGTAGTTCCAAAATAAAAGACTTCACATCCAAATATTATTTGTGGTGAGATTGTTTGTAAAACTAATAAAGAAGATACAAAGTCTTGTTCGAGTGTTGATAATGTTGGAACAATCTTCTGTGTAAATAAAAAGAACTGAAATAATTCAAACAAAATAATTAAATAACATACCGAATTTATTTCTTGAACCAAATAAAAATTACAAAACCAAGTCGAGTGTGTGACACTCTGTCCTTAAGACAGATTCGCCCCGCTACGGTTCTTACGATTGAATGGCGTCTATCTCCCAGGATACAATGATCTTCACAAATTTATAGAAGCACTTCAAATAAATTTGTTCGGCGAACCAAACCTGTGTTCTAACTCTCTGAATATAATTCTAAAACTAAAATGAAGAATAATGCATACAAATGAAATCTTGGGCAGCAAAGAAAAAGATTTCAAACTGTTATTTCTCCGGGGTCAAAATTGTTGGACAGCCTGAATTTAAATAGGGCCGAACCGGTGTAAAACACACCTGGAACATAAGCCGAACAGGTGCAATATATATGAAACAAATTCCTACCGTTGAATATAAACATAATATTCAAACAACGATTTGTCCGTTAGTGGACAAACCAAGAACCTGTTCCAACTTTATTTATTTAAACTATTTCAAATATATATATATATATAACTAATGAAATAGTTAAATAAATAAATTAATAAAGAGGTACAAATTTTAGGAAATTTTTAAGGAACCTAAAATTTAAATTTAGAATTAAATTAAATTCTAAAATTACAAACTTTAACAAATCACTTAGGAATCTAAAATTTGAATTTAGAATTAAATTAGATTTCCACACTAATTTTTATTGAAAAAATTCAAAAGAATTTTATCTAAAAAATTAATGTTAGACCCGAAAACGACGTCATCTTCCCATTCACTCAAAAATGGTTTTGATGTTCTGTCTTCACCGTGTGACTTGCCACGCGGCAAGGAACACTTCACCTCTTCGGATCCACCCCAAAAGACGTTTGGGGTCCACCCAAATTGGGCTAAAAAATATGCCTATATAAAACCATTTTTCCAACAAATAATGCATCAACACTTGCTAATTTGAATATTGGGGAGAAAGTTTTACGAATAGATCATAAAAATATTGAAGAAGAAGGATATCGTATTGAGCCCAGTAACAAAGAGAAAATAAAAAGAAGAGATAATATAGCTACTCCATGCAACAAAGAAATTGGTTGATGCTATGCTTGATGTTCCAAGATTGATAATTGAAGGGTCAATTGAATCAGAGATGGTGCAAAATCAAGAGAGCATAAGTTTTTCTTGCTATGGAGCAATTTAATTTGATTTTCAATACTTGTCTAATTGATCTTGTCAACTAGTTGAAGTATATAGAGAAGAACTTTCAAAAAATAAACTTTTCTACATACAAATTTGGAAAGAGGGACAATCAACTGAAATATTCAAAATATCTCTTAAAATTTTTATATTTTTTGTTAGACTTATTTATTTTGATGATTTATTTAATTATGTTTTAATTTATTTGAAAGAGAAAAATAGAATCCAAAATTTATTTTGATGATTTATTTAATTATATTTTAATTTATTTGAAAAAGAAAAATAGAATCCAAAATTTATTTTGATGATTTATTTAATTATGTTTTAATTTATTTGAAAGAGAAAAATAGAATCAAAATTTATTTTGTCCCATTATTTCTCACCTAAACCTTTATCCTAAATGTTGTTAGAATGTATTTAATATTTGATTAAATCAGGAGTTCAAATAGCCCAAAACAGAGGTTCAAACAGCTCAGCACAGAAGCAGTTCAAAAGGTTCAAGTGGAAGATATTCAAATTTGTAATGATGGAGTGGAAGATATTCAAATTTGTAATGATGGAGTACAATGGTTATAAATTCAAATGAATACAACGGCTATAAATGGTTATAAATTCAATTGAATACAATGGCTATAAACGGCTATAAGTTTCATTATATATACCAAAGCCTCTAATGTAAACAAGTTACAAAAACCAAAAAATATTCTTTGATCTATAATCACTCACATCTATTCTCTGAAAAATTCTCTGAGGAGTGTTCTTTAATTTTTGTTTACATCTTCTTTCAGAAATTATACACTGAGACGTATAGCTTTAAGCCTATCTTTCCTGTGTGAGGTTTACAGAAAAACCAGAACTTCATTTTGTATATCTATTTGGGAGAGATATTTATTGTAAGCTTTCTTTGAAAGCAAAAATACCATTTCATCTTGTAAAAGTGTTACAAACACTGTGTTTTTGAAATCTTGAGAGTGATTGTGAATCACCTAAGATTTGCAAGAGTTTAGGCTTGTGAAGTCTGTGTAAAATCTATAGAGGATTGCTCCATGTTTATGAGGTTGCTAGCACCCCTGTGAAGCTAGAAGATAGTAGAAAATCTCAAGTGAAGCTTGAGGAGTGGATGTAGGTTTGGTTGAAGCTGGACCACTATAAATCTGTTTGTCTCCTCTTCTCTAATCTCTTTACTTTCCTACTACTGCTATAGCTATCTAATATTCATGTGTTAATCATTTGATTTACCCTGTATGTTAGTTATACTTCATTGTTATTTTGCTTGATCATTTACTGCTAAGTTCATCATTATGCTTGTTAATAATTTGTTATACTAGTAGTTAATTTTATTGGGGTATTATTAATTTTAATTTGTAGAAGCCTAATTCACCTCCCTCTTAGGTTGCTTTTTGGGTAACATTTTTATTTTTAATATTTTTGATATATTGGTTGATTACAATTCTTGTAATTTAATATAAATATTTTAGAATATTTTATTTTCCTAATTTTGTAGGTTTCTTGTTTTCCAATAATTAAATTAGTTTATTATTTCCTAATATCAGTTTTCTTGGTGTCCAAGAATACTTGATCTCTAAGATTTACATTATTATAAATATCTATGTAAACCTTATGGCAAAGATAACTTTTATTCAACTTTTATACAATATAATTCAATTTCTTGAGAATTCTTTATCTTCCTTGTGGATTCAAGATTTTATTCTTGTGAATTCAAGAGCTTTTTTCGTCTATTAGAACGGTATCTAATCCTCGTGTATTCTGTTGTGTCATCCTCTCAGGCAGTGCATTAACTTTATGCATTTTTTGTAAATTTGAGAATGAAACATTGTAGCATGTGTTGATGTTTAGCCCCTTTCTTGGATTGTATGGACTAAGATGCTAAAATGGTGGGATATCCAAGGTGCCTTTGCAAGATCAGTTGAAGACCTTCTCCAATGGTGGACTGGGGTGAGTCTAAAGAAGAAGGAAAGAAGGATTTGGAGAATAATTCCCCTGGATGTGCTGTGATCCATATGAAAATATAGGAATGAATGTGTGTTTAAAGCAATCACTCCTGATCTGGCTGAGCTGTGCAAATTGATAAAAATTAGAGTGGCTTTATGGATGAAGTCAAGCACCAAGGAAGACCATTTCACAGTTCATGATTTTATTTGCAATTTGAGACAGATAAGGTTTTGCTTAGGTGAAAGAATGGGGTAGTGACAGAGCATTGTTTGGTTTGCATCTAATAGAATGCTTGGTGGATGCCTTTCTTTGAGGGGTTTGGCTGCTGTTTCTTTTATTTTGTTCTTAGGGTGTATTGGTAGTTGGTGCCTTACTGTAACGCCTCCAAAAAAAATATAATAAATCCAACTTAGAAGTGGAAGAATAACAGAAATAAAATATTTTCATTCATCAGAGTTCATATTACAAAAGGTAAGACATGCAATATACGTTCATAAATGTACATTCTGAATCTATAGCATGTAACACCAGTTAGCGATCAACAAAATAAATGCCCTACGAGCACACATCTTCCCAAGTCATTGCTTGGTTATAACAAAAGAGAGTCATAAGCTCTGTACATATAAAGCCCTTGGCTTAAACGAACATTAAATACAAAATAACATAAAAATAGTCTTTGGCTCCAAGGTCTTCCCAAACTACGTCCTTGGAGGAGGCATGTCACCTACACTTGAAAATGTTTTCCCAATGTATGGTGAACCAAAGCTCAATAAAAACAATCTAACACAATATATATGAGATTTAACAAATGTATAAGTACGATGTTCTTATGCAATGCTTGAAATAAAACATCCTCATTTGTATGACCACAAGGTACCCAGATTCATATTTCTGTCCGTTTTTCTCATTTTATTTATAGTCGATTTATATCATCTCAATTTATGAGCCAATTTCATTTATATTACAACTCGGTGGTTCTCCAATCAATGCAACCAACACATAAACACTTCACTTTGCCATTTTACGGAAATTTCGTACGCGGGAATCGACACCCATGTATATACAAGATTTTGGGACTTTCACTCTGGATACTCCGGCCAACTTAATTTTCAAAGGAGTCCATCCCCTATCTTCTCCCAAACAATGGAGTATATCCCCTCTCTCCTCCCAATCAATCATACATATACAATGCATTTAAACATAGTCATATTCAATGACAATCAATAAGAGGTTAGTTTCAATTGACCTAATCCTCATGCAATTTCTACAACAATCACGACTATTCTCCACCGATATCCCAATACAGATATTTATAAACAGATATTCAATCTCAATACAGATAACTTATTCAAATTTCCATAAGTATGAGAATATAAATATCCAATTCTACCGTTTTTACCAATATCCAACCAATTTCATATTTGCAACACCATTTTCATATTTTTATACAAAATAAACATTCGAGCCATTTAGAGGAAAACTTTCCTCTTTTCAAATAGCAACCCAAGTGGCCCAAGTCAAGCATTTGGCCACAACACAACCTTACATTTAACCCCATGACCATCTATTTCACATTTACTTAAAACCCCTCTTTTGATTTTATATCCCAAACCCTAGGTTTGTCCATAATACGCCCAAAACCCACCATTGTTACACAACCACAAATAATTAAGTTAAAAACCATAACAAAGTGTAGAAAGTCCCTACCTTAAAAGAGAAGATGAGTCAAGCAAAGGTGGAACTCCAAAGATGTCCAAACCCAACTCTATTCGAATCAAAGTGTGGATCTTGAGATGCTCTATCTTTTTAACAAAGACGAATATGTGGAGAAACCACTAGAACTAGAAGAAAACATAGAGAGAGAGTGTGGGTTTTAGAGAGAGAGGGTCTCAACTTTAGGTTTTAGGATGAAAATATCTAAAAAAAAGTGATGTTAAAAGTCATTTTCGTGATCTGATATGCACACAATCTGCTCGAGCACAAGAGTTAACGCTCGAGCATCAGACATAATAAGTTGTTCCACTCGAGCGCAAGAAGTCCCGGCCGAGCAGATCTACACCTTCAAGATTTTTGCAACATACAAATCGCTCGAGCGCCCACCCGCTTGAGCGTAGGAAACGCTGCTCGAGCATGGAAAACACCTCTCTAGTACTTTTGCAGACGTGCAAAGTACTGAGAGTTTGCAAATCCCACTCAAGCGCAAGACAGTGTTGGAAAATTGGTTTTTATAAGGCTTATTTTGGGCTAACTTTGAGCCCAAAATGGAGTAGACCCCAAACATCTTTTGGGGTGGGTCCGAAGAGGTGACGTGTTCCTTGCCGCATGGCAAGTCATACGGTGAAGACGGTTCATCAAAACCATTTATGAGTGAATGGGAAGTTGACGTCATTTTTAGGTTCATGGAATGGACATTTAAAGAATTAAATGTGGGTTTCCTTGAAATGGGTTGTCCTACATTGAAACTTTAAGAAGGCTTTGTTGAGTATATAAGCTCTAGGTTATAATACTTGGGTGGGGCCCCAAGGGGCACCCCAAGTTTGTAGAAGGGAGGAGTTATGGACAAATGGAACCTTGGCTCAAACCACCACACACGCGCGGGCGCACCGCTGCCGCCTTCCGTCCAGCCGAGTCGTGCCGGGCACGGGTGTGGGTTGTGGGTCGGGTCGGTTCTTATATTAATTTTTTGGATAAAATTCATTTGAAATGTTTCCAAAAAATTATTGCAAGAAATTAATTCAAAATTTGAATTTAAATTTTCTGTCCATTTATTTCTAACAGATTAAACAGTCCATCAGGTTTCACATATGTTTGAACCTGGACAGATTCAAATCTGTCCAGCAGATCTATCCAGGTTTTTGAACTGTATCTGTTCATAGCAGTTGCATATCTGTTAAGCAGTTTGAACAAATTCAAACTAAGGTTAATCAGATTCAAACTGCCAGACAGATTCAAAATATTCTAGAAAGGTTTTTTAAACTACTGCAGTTTCAACAGATTTAACTGCCCAGTAGTTATCTGTTAAAACGATATAGTATCTATTCAGTTTAAATACTACACCTGTTCACTTCCTTAGTACCTGTTCGAGTTAGATTGGTTGGCTATAAATACCAACATTTCCAGCAGTGTTCAATCATCCAAAACAGTCTGAAAATTACATTTTGCAGTCATATTTTCTCCTTTGCATTATTTATTCTTCATTCTAGTTTTAGAGAAAAAATTAAGAGAGTATAGAACACAAGGTTCTAGTTCGCCGGACAAATTTGTTTGGAGTGCTACTACAAATTTGTGAAGATCATTCTATCCTGGGAGATAAACGCGATTAGTCCGTAAGCACCGAAGTGGGGCGAATCTGTCTTAAGGACAGAGTGTCACACACTCGACTTGGTCTTTTATTTTTGAATTCGGTTCGATAAATAAATTTGGTACGTTATTTATTTTATTTGTTTGGCTTTGTTTCAATTTATTTTATTTACACAGAAGATTATTCCAACAATCTTAAGACAGAATCAAAATATTCTATTTACAGAATTTTTCGTTTGTTTCCCTTTCTCTTTCTTCTTTTACAAAAAATTATTTTCTGTGGATTTACAAAATAATATTCTGTAGACACCCCATTTTTGACCGTCCTCAAGACTTGGTTGTGCTCTTAGGTACACCCAACGGCTGGTTCGATTGCTCGCCAAGCATTTGACTGCCGCGGCGGAACGTCATTGGTTCAGGTTTTCAGAACCTTGTATCCTTTTTGTCTCATTTTTGGACCCTGACCTGGTCCTTTCAGGGTGGCCCCTGTGGTGAATCGCCATGGCATGGCATCGCCATGGCTTAGCCCTCGCCATCGGTGAACACCTGCCATCGATGTAATCACGGCCATTGGCGATGGCGGCACCTATTTCAGCTGGTTTTCGGGAAGATCTTTTGCACCAGCTGGATTCCTCATATCTGCCCTCCATACACGTGTATGGAGGGATCAAAGCCAAGAAAAGCTTGTTCAAGAAGCTTAAGCTTTGCTTTGTTCTATATAAGGAAGGGTCCTCTTCCTTAGCCAGGGGCTGAGCTTTTGAAAGCCAAAAAGCTTCCTCTCTCTCTATATATTGTGTGTGTTTTGTGCCCTAAAGTTAGATTTCTTTGCACTTTTTCACTACAAGCCATAGCACCACACCTCCATCACTCATTCCATCATCTTGGAGGCCTTTTGCAGAGGTTGAAAGCACCATTCCTTGGTCCAAAAGCTGTTGAAGGCTTAGTCTACAAGGGTAAGTCTCATTTCCCTTTCTTTTGGCTCTTTTTTCGCATGCAATTTTAGCCTTTGTTGCTTACATTTTTGGGCTCCGACCCAAACTATAAAAGATCATATTTTGAGCCACTTTTCATGTTTGATCAAGGGTCTTTCTCTGTTTGAGGCTTCCTTCTATCACTTTCCTCTTTAACTTTCTTTTAGGCCTATTCTTGCATAGTATTTTAGGCTTATTTGTGAGCTGTTTTGGATTTGTACATAAACTGTAAAGTGGCTTTTTTTGAGCCCCTCTTCAACTTTGTTGAAGGGCTCTCTTCTGTTTGAGGACAGCAGCTATCACTTTCCTCTTTGTCCCTCTTTTGGCCTTTTTCTTGCATGATAGTTTAGCCTCACTTGTGTTTATTTTCATGGCTTGATATAAACTATAAAGTGCCATTTTTTGAGCCTCTATTCAACTTTGTTGAAGGACTCTTTGCCATTTGGGGCCGGCTTCTGTCCATTGTCTCTATTCTCACTTTTAGGGCCATTTTTGCATGATAGATTAGCCCTATTTGTATTCATTTTTTAGGCATGTTGTAAACTGGGAAGAGGCTTTTTTTGACATCATTTTCATGATTTATTAAGGGCATTTTCTTATTCTAGGTCACATGCTATCTTGTATGCTTGGTTGCCTCCCGTTTTGAGCCTTATATCCTAGCCCTTATTGCATGCCTTGTTTGGCCTTCTAGCCACTGAAATCCAGTGGATTTTTAGTGGCTTGGCTACTATTTTGAGCTTCCAAATCAGAGGAGGGTGACCCCCTCTCTCCTTGACTTGTTTGGTAGTCATTTTGGCCTTCCAAAGAGGCCCTATCTTGCATGCTTTGTTGACTGATTTTGGGGCCAATTTGGTGAGTTTTGGGACTATCATATTTGATTTTCAGAATTGTATATGCCATGTCACTTGTTTATCTTGTATGTGCCTAAGAATCTCTTGTATGCCCTTCCAAAGGAGCCCCTCATTTGTGCATGTGTTGGCTGTCTTTCCATGTGTATTTGGGCGTATTTTGGCATGTTTAATTCACTGATTTTTTCTGGTTTAGTGAGATTCCATGTGCTTCATATACGTTCCTTGTAATCCATGTTTGATAGTCATAATTGCATGCTAATTTGAGCCATCTTTCTAGCACTTTTTGGCCTTACTTTAAACTAGAAAATTCCATGTTTTGGGACTGCCTTGACTCTGTCTTCATGCTTCATTTTCAAATAATGCATGCTTTGTATAGCTGTAAGTCATTCCATGTGCCTAGTTTTGAGTTTCGGGTCTCACCTCATGCATCGGGTGCCATGTTTTTATGATTCGGGGCTGTTTAGCATTATATTTCAGTGCTGAAATTTGCATGTTTGCATACCATGTTCCATGCCTTAACATGCTTTGGTAGAGTGGCATTCGTGCCTTAGGTTCGGTCCTTGGTTTGCGTGCACGCGTGCACGCATTTCGAGTGTCTCATTTTCATCTAATGGCCACTTATATGAGTGTGGCTGAGGTCCACTCATGTTGGTGTAAGTCCATTATGCATTGTGTATGCCATTTCATTTCATAGCATTGTGTATGCTAGGTTGTATGTTAGCGCATTGTGTATGCCAGGTTACCTCGTGCATCGTGTATGCCATTTCATAGCATTGTGCATGTTAGGTTGTATATCAGTTACATTCATGCATGTCATGCATATTGCATTGTGCTTGGAATAGGAGTTAGCCCGAGCACGAAGCGAGTGCGTTTCGTACTCAGGGGAACGTGTCTCAATTCGATCCGACACTTGGATTAACCATGATGGAGTCTCGGTCTTGTTGTGTTTATATGTGCATTCATTTCATATTGAGTTGTGCAATTCGACTCCTCGCCCATCGTGCATCGAGATGCGTGATTGATGGCACGAGGATCGAGGCAAGCATACATATGTGAAAATACATTGCCATGCCCCTTTCCTACTCTCTGTTGCAGCAAATCAAGAATCAGCAGCCTTTCAGAGCTTGGCGCGCTTTCCAAGAACAATTGCAAACAGAGGCTAATTGGGGTGTCGTAGTGGATTTCCGCGCAAAGGTAAACCGACCATGCATCATTCATCATCTGGAGCAGAGTTTGAGGCAGTCCCTGGCTTGCGTGCCAATTTACCGCTTTCCAAGATTAATTTGTTAATTAATTAGGATTTTGTATTTATTCGGACTGTATTACTTATTTGGGACTGTACTATTTATTCGGACCCTCCGAGCGAGGGCAACGTTGTAATAAGTGTGCGTGCGTGTGATGTATGTCTTCCAACCCCACGTCTTTCTCCCTTTTATTTACCAGCTTATGATGGTTAGATTAGGGCATGTTTCCAATTAGCATACAGTATGATAGCATGTTTGCTTTTATTCATCTGTTTTGCATGCACCGGGCTCGGCGCATCATACTAACTGCATTTGTATTTCAATTCCAAGTTGAATATTTGTTATCTGTAGCATTTCATATGCCATGTTTAGAATAGTTGAGCCTGCTATAGTTGCGTTTTTGCATGTGTTGCATTAGGCATTTCTATATAGTTAGGATCATGCATGGATTTCTAACGTAGTTTCTGTTTTGGCTTGGAGTACTCGGTAAGTTTTTATGCTTCAGCATCCTTGCATACGTGTGAGTGACTTCCATGATAGCATGCTTACCATGAGGCTATGTGCTTATGTGATATAACTGTCTGAATGCCTGTGGGTGAAGGTTGGGTTATTTAGATTGGAACAAATCATCGACTGTGAGTCTTAAGCCCACTAGATAGTGGCAAAACCATGTTTTCTAAGCCCACTCGAGGGTGGCAAAATCTGCATTTTAAGCCTACCTGCGGGTAGCAAACCATCTTTCAAAAACAAACATGAAATGTTTTGTTCTAATTCAGGCGACCCGGTCTATACTTCTATGCTGTGCGCATCACGTAGTAAATCTAGGCTAATAACCAGAATAAGAACACACAATGTTTTCAAAACTTGATATCATGGTTAGTAGAGGCTAATCTTTGATCGGGCGAGAGGGGGTGCTCATAGCTGACCTTCCCCAATCGTACCCAAGTTCCCGAGCCGAGGCAACTTTGGTGATGACGGACACGTGGCCTTAGGCAACGAGTCAAGGTTTCCTAAATTTCCCAAAAAGAAAATATTTAGGTGGCGACTCTGTATCTGGCGAAGCAGTCCATGTTTGGCACTTCTTTCTAAAAAAATCTGTTTTTCTCAAAACAATTTGTCGGATTTGGACTCTTTGGTTCAGATTAAGAACCGTGACATTTGAGTCCTGAACTGTAGTAACCCCAAAAAGAACAGAACGGGACTCACCCTCCCGGGGCGTTCGGGGACGTCTACAGTTTCTGGCAACTCTGCTGGAGATTTAGAGAACTTGACTCGAACTCGTGATATCTGGTTTTGACTACACTTGTGTGTTTCTTTGCATTGCATTTGCATTGGTGCGCCTAGGACACGGTGTTTGTCATCTGCTATTCCTGAATGATTTGCCGGAGGCTTGTCTTGTCAAGGCATGACCATAAGGCTGACCGGTTGTGGGCTCTTCCAGTATGGGAACACAAACCCCGGTTTTATCGGGGCACCCTTTTTGACCCTTCGACCTAGTGCATATTCGGATCCATAGTGACCATTCCAAACTAGGACAAGTTGCTTAACCAAGATAGGTTGTTTGAAACCGCTGTGTGCGTAGTGAAACCCTAACTCTTGACAAAATAGGACAGGGAAACCCTACCCCAACATAGGGGTATTTTGGCTCCCACTTATCTGTTATGTACTTTTAGAGTGCGTCTCTACAGGGAATGCATGTATCAATTTATGAGCTTGGGCATCAGGCCTGCGGGCATCAGTCAGTGTTTGAGAATCAGTTATCTGCGGGTATCAAATTCAGTCTTTGGGGACACTGATTCAGAGATAGTGATCAGTGTTTGAGGACAGTGTGTATTCAACTTATCAACTGTGTGTTATTATGCCCGACTGTGTGTTGTGTATTTATTTTAAGTTGTTATGCTATTCGTTTATCTGGTTGTTTATTTCCTTATTTCCTTTATTTATCTTTTGCTAGGACAGTTTTAGCACAATTGCTTCCGACCCAGTAGATATTCCCCAAGCACTTTGGACAAGAGGTCGTCGGCTTAATCGATCTGAGGATCTGATTGACGGACAGCCAGTGTTCCATTCTCTACCCCCAGTTGTTAGAAGAAGGCCAAGAAAGCGCAGTGTGTCTAAATAGAGGTTACCAGAACAGTGGTCTACCCTAGCAGTGAACAGTCAGGTTGAGGTCTCAGTTTCTGCTATAGAGATACACCTACCAGTCAGTCAGCAGGATCAGCAAAGCATAGCTGAAATGGAAGAAATGATGCGACAGATACAAGAGAGCATGAAGCAAATGCAGGATGACGCTGTCCGCCAAGCGGAGTTCTCCAAACAGCAGGCCACAATCATGGCCCAGCAGGCCGAGCTCATCACTAGACTGCAGCAGCAGACCGAAACTTCAACCTCACACCCAATTCTTCCCCTACCAGGGGTCTCACTACCCGAGCAGACACCAACTGTTTAGAATGTCCTGCCGAATGCCCAGAACACTTTGCCAAATGTCCATGTTGTTCAGGAGGACACAGACATTCCAACAGGGCCGGCTCCGCCCCCGCTTCCACCTCAACTGTCCAAAGTACATACACCCGTCAACCACCCGGACTCTCCCTTCGAGTTCGAGGTAGACCTTACGGCACTGAAATTGAGCAAGCTCGAGAAGCTATTCAAAAAATCCCAGGGGGTAAAGGCTATCCCGGATATCGAGGATGGATATACCGATGTGGCCATGACGTTGCCGGATAGATTCAAGATACCGTAAATCGATCGCTTCGATGGATCCGGGGACCCCATGGTCCACCTCCGGCTATTTTCAGATATACTACAACCAATGGGCCTAACCAGACCACAGAAGCTTTCGCTATTCGGTCAGACCCTGTTAGGTGTCGCCGCTATCTGGTATGCGAAGTTGGAGGATGATGTCAAAAGAAGTTGGGATGAAATAGCCGAGGCCTTTGTTGTGCAATACTTGTACAACACCCAGATCGAGATTACGACTCGTGATCTCGAAACAACCAGGCAAGAGCCCAAAGAGACTTTCTCAGATTTCGTGACCCGATGGAGGGCGAAGGCGTCGATGATGACCCTGAGGCCTACCGACAAAGATCAGATCAGGATGATTGTGCACAATCTCCAGCCAAAACTTATGCAAAAGATGATTGTACTCCCCTTCCCCACTTTTTCAGATCTGCATGAGATGGGGGTACAGATCGAAGATGCAATGAAACAAGGTCTGATTGACCAAGACAGGGAGCAACCCCGGAGAACTTTTAACCGCAATAACAATGCAGGCCCGAGTGGTGCTGCAATTGCAAGAACTTCGGAGTTAAACATGGTCGCCACCATCCCCCCTCTCCCTCCAAGGCCTATGGCAGCCACACCCTTCTCTGGTGCATCCGGAAATAATACATAGACCACTAAATACCAACCCAGAGGCCAAAGGACCTTCACCCCCTTGTATATGCCCCTGTCCAAAGCTCTGGGGGTCTTAATCAGAAAAGGGCATCTAAAGCCCGTGGAGCCGAGGCCATTGCAAGAAAAACTTCTCCCCACTCACAACCCAGCCAAGTACTGTGCATATCACCAGCAGCACGGTCATGATACCGACCAATGTTTCAGACTGCGTCACGAGATTCAAGACCTCGTTGACAAAAATGTGATTGTGTCACCTGAAAGACCCAATGTTACCACCAACCCACTCCCTATACACAACCAAGCTCCACCTCCCAAAAGAATTAACCTTATCCAGATTGGGGTCGTGTCTTACGATCCTAGCATCTACATCACTCCTTCCCATCTACCCAAGCCAGAGGTGCTCCTTCCCGACTGCACTGACTTTTTGTGTGTGTTGGACATCTCTACAACCCAACCTGAGCCGATGGTGGTGGCCGTTGAACAGAGTACAAGGGAGATTGCGGAGGAGGATGGAACCGTTGAGTCTGGATTTGAACAGTCTGGGAATTTTCTTTGGAAGCCTCGATCCAAGTGAGTACATCTGTCAATGGGTCGATCCCGGTAAGTGTAGGATTGCCGAAGAAGCGAAGCTGTGCGTGATCCAGGGGGACAGATTTGAGCAAGGAACGGATGATCTAACGGTTGTAGAAGAGGGCTTTGCCAACCTCCCGTTCTTCGATGACCAAGCATCAGGAGATGCGGTAGTCAACTGGTTTGAGTATGAGGAGCCGGCAGAAGCTATCGAATAGCTGGATGATCAACCGGATGTTGTAGAATTTCAACCAGGACAGAGCCCAGCAGGGGCAGGAGTATCAATTGTGGCCGGAAGGGCCGAAAGTCAAAGTATATTGCCGGAGAGCGCCGGTACGAAGAATTTCGCTCAGAACAAGGGCATTGTGGATGCAGGAGAAACTGAACAACAAACTGCACTGACGCAGTCAGAACAAGAGAAGTTTTGGGATTCCGAGAGAATCAGAAAGGCAAAAGCCCATGAAGGGATTGAAAGTGCTGTGGGCACAAGGACAGAAGATGATGTAAGCATATGGGCTGAAGGTACCACGAGTACAACCACGCCAGAGCCAGACAAGTGTCTTTTGAATGCCAACGGAATGTGGTGGGAAGACGATGATTTATGTCTTGCCCACACAGACGAAGATTGAGGAAGTAATCAACTAGATGGCACCTGGTATCTCGATGAGGTTGATCACATGACAAGAAGCGGGTGGTATTTCAAGCCCCCGTACCTAGACCAACCAGAGGCATCCGGGAAGGATAAGGAAGGAGAGAGAGAGAAGCGGATCGAAGAAGAAGGCGTCTTTGAAACAATTAAAGAAGATACAAGCGGAACATCTCCATTTGGGGACTGCTTATGGCCTCACGAGTGCACAGACAGGCTGTCCTATCTGCTATGGACAAGGCCAAACTCTCTATAGATACCACACGGAAGCGGATTTGGTCGGTTGGTTTTTAGGAGGAGTTTCCCCGACGTTAACCTTTTCAGACAAAGAGCTACCGCCTGAGGGCGCAAATCATAACAAACCCCTCTACATTTCTGTAGAATGTAGAAACAAGTGGATACCGGTGGTTTTTGTTGATACCGGGTCCGCCATCAACGTCTGCCCAATCAGAACGGCGTATGCGATCGGGTTGAAGCCCGCAGACTTCGTGCCGACTACTCAAGTGATCAGAGCATATGATAACACCAGCAGGGAGGTGATAGGGACTATCAAAATTCAGACCCAGGTTGGTCCAGGACAACACAACATTGAATTCCATGTCTTAGACGTTCCTGCAACCTTCAATCTACTCTTGGGGCGGCCGTGGTTGCACCAAGTGAAGGCGGTCTCTTCCACTTTACATCAGATGTTGAAATACCCTCATGGGAAGGGGGTGGCTATTGTTTTTGGGAATTCATCCATCCATCCACCACCAGAAGTGTCTACACCGGTCTTGGAATTGAGTACGGTGCGGAGGATGTGTTCTTATCAGGGTTTACTTTGGCTGAGGCTCGGGTGGTGCAGAATATCATGGCTGTGAATAAGGAAGTGTACGTCAGTGCGCAATCTGTTTACGTCATGAACAAGCTACAACACATCCCCGGGATGGGATTAGGAAGGAGCGGCCGGAAAGGCATCGCAACATTGGCCGAAGTGCCACACAACCTGCATACCTTTGGACTCGGTTATTTGCCCACCAAAGAGGACTGGGTAAGGAAGGGAAAAGAGATGGCTGGGAGAGCCAGAGCGAAGAAGGCGGGGAAGCCTTTTAACTTAATGCACCAACCCATTCAGGGTACCCTGAATGGACGCTTCGTCCGGGAAGGGGGGGACTTTCCATTTTGCGGCTTCCCAGAGCCGTGGCTGAACGCGGAGAAGAAGCACGTGCCAGGTTTCGAGATTTTCTTCGACGTGCAACTATCCGGGAATGACGTTGCCGAAGAGCAGACAGACCCATCAGCTGAGGTTGAGCAGTGTAAGGCAGTGGATTCCGAGGGTGCTGAGATTGAAATGGGGGTAGCATTGGCATGTCTACTTCAGATCTTCCGATCGACCATAAGTGCTTGGGGGATAACTTCTCGGTTTCCATGATTGGGAATGAAATGGCCGCGAGCCTACCAGCAACTATTTTGGATGCATCTATCGCACCCTCTCTCACTTGGCAATACGAGGAGGGATTTTTGTCCAGCAGCACCGGGTCAAGTAGTGAGTCGGAATCTGATTCCACCAAGTCTTGTGAGTCAAAATCAGGTTCCAGCTCGACTGAGTCTGAGTCTGGTAATCCTGGGGATGATAACCCGGATGCCACAGTCTTGTCTAGGTCATCTTTTTCTTTCTCATTTGAGTCTGTTGTAACCAATGAATCGGACGATTTGGATGTGCTTAATGAGAATCAGATAGCTGTGGTTTCTGAGTACTTTTCTGTGCCCTTAATTTATTGCATAAATTCAGACTTTCAAAATTTTGATAAAAATGACGAGGAAGAAATTCCTCCGGTTTTGCAACGTCTAATTGAGCAAGAGCAGCAGAGGTTTGTCAAACCCTTAATGGATGAAATCACTACCGTGAATATTGGTACTGAGGAGGACCCGCGGCTGGTCCAGATCGGGTCCACGTTGTCTTCGGAGGAACGCGAGCGCTTAGTCGCTTTATTAAAAGATTTCAAAGATGTTTTCACGTGGTCCTACGAAGACATGCAGGATCGATCGAGATTGCACCTCGGATCCCCTTGACCCCGAGGCCCGACCAGTCAAGTAGAAACTCAGAAGGATCCGCCTAGACTGGGCTCTCAAGATTAAGGAAGAGGTCACCAAGCAAATCAACGTAGGCTTCCTATTGGTATCTGAATACCCGACTTGGTTGGCTAACATCGTTCCAGTGCCGAAGAAAGATGGCAGGATCCGGGTATGCGTGGATTTCAGGGACTTGAACAGAGCCAGTCCGAAGGACGACTTTCCCTTGCCACCTATTGACGAGCTAGTGGACTTCACAGTAGGGCATGCTTTGCTCTCATTCATGGATGGCTTCTCAGGATACAATCAGATAGTGATGGCACCCGAAGACCGGGAAAAGACTGCATTCACCACCCCATGGGGGACATACTACTACAGAGTAATGCCGTTTGGGTTGAAGAACGCTGGCGCTACTTATCAACGGGCTGTGACCACAATATTGCACGACATGATCCACAAAGAGGTTGAGGTGTACATGGATGACATGATTGTCAAGTCCAAAGAAAGAGAGGGCCACTACACCGCCTTGCAAAAGTTCTACTAAAGGATCAGAGAATTTCAGTTGCGGCTGAATCCTCAGAAGTGTACATTTGGTGTTACAGCGGGAAAAATGCTGGGGTTTCTGATTACACAAAGGGGCATCGAAGTCCACCCTTCCAAGATCAAGGCTATCTTAGAAATGCCACCACCAAGGACTAAAAAGGAGATGCGAGGCTTTCTAGGTAAAGTGCAATTCATAAGACGGTTTATCTCAAAACTAACCTTGACTTGTGAACCACTTTTTGGTCTCCTGAAGAAAGGAAAGAAATTCCAATGGGACGGGCGATGCCAAGCTGCTTTTGAACAGATCAAAGAATACTTACAGAACCCACCCGTGTTGTCAACACCAGTGCCGGGGAAACCGTTGATATTGTACCTTTCAGTGACTAAGACTACAATGGGTTGTATGCTCGCGCAAGAATCAGAGGACAAGATGGAACGTGCCATCTACTATCTGAGCAAGAAAATGCTGGATTACGAGACCCGCTACACTCCGCTGGAGAAGGCTTGCTTAGCCTTGGTATGGGCTACCAGGAAGCTGCAGCACTACCTGTTAGCTCACTCTGTAATGTTGGTTTCACGACTCGATCCCATCAAATATCTTTTTGAGAAACCGGCACTTACGGGTAGGCTAGCTCGTTGGTTGCTTTTGCTTTCCGAATTTGATCTAAAATACGTGACGCGTAAATCAATAAAGGGGAGAGCGGTGGCGGAGTTCTTAGCCGACCATCCAGTGAAAGGAGGTGAAGCAGTTGAGTACTTATTCCCAGATGAAGCCATTTTGCACATCGACGATGAAACTTGGACGATGTACTTTGACGGAGCGTCAAATCAGTACGGGTATGGGATAGGGGTGTTCTTGTGCTTTTGACAATTCCCGTATCCCTCTAGCCTTCAAACTCCGATTCAAAGTCTCGAACAACGAAGCGGAATATGAGGCATGCATTGCCGGTCTAGAAGCAGCCCTGGAACTAGAGGCAAGACAGTTGGACTTCATCGGGGACTCGAACCTTGTTGTGTCTCAAGCAAAAGGAGACTGGAAAGTCAAAGAAGAAAGATGATGATGTATCACCAGACCTTGGACTTGTTAATTCCTTGGTTCGAGAAGCGAAACTTTGCTCATCTACTACGAGAGAACAACAGGTTCGCAGATTCTTTAGCAACTCTATCTTCCATGATAGACATCCCATTCGGAGTACGGATGCGTCCAGTCATCATTGACCAGAAATTTGTGCCAGCCTATGAGTCGATTGCTGCTATAGATGAGGTTCAGGACGAAAATCCCTGGTATTACGACATTTGGAATTTCTTGGAGAACGAAGCATACCCGCCAGGGGTAAATGCCAAGGATAAAAGGGCAATCAGAAGAATGGTCGTTCAATTCATCATCGGTGGGGGTAAGCTGTATAAGAGAGGTCATCTGGGAATGCATAAGTTGTGTGTCGATGCCGAAGAATCAAAGCGTCTAATGGAAGCCATCCATGGAGGGGAATGCGGTGCGCATATGAATGGAGTCATGCTAGCACGGAAGATCCTTAGACAGGGTTACTACTGGTCCACCATGGAGGAGGACTGTATCAGTTTTGGTCGGCGATGCCACAAATGTCAAATTCATGCAAATCGCATGAACATTCCGCCGTCGAAGCTGTACAATATGACTTCGCCATGGCCATTTTTAGTCTGGGAAATTGATGTGCTCGGGGCTGTTACTCCGAAGAGGTCGAATGGGCATGAGTTCATCCTGGTTGCGATAGATTATTTCACGAAGTGGGTCGAGGCCCAATCTTACGCGGTGTTGAAGACTTCACATGTCGTGAAGTTTATCAGAAACAACATCATCTGCCGCTACGGGGTCCCAAACGAGATAATTTCAGATAATAGTTCCCACTTTAAGAAGGAAGTGATTGATTTGTTGGAAAAATACAACGTAGCTTTTCATAAGTCATCCACATATCGGCCGCAAACCAATGGAGCGGTTGAGGCCGCCAACAAGAACATCAAGCACATATTGCAGAAGATAGTGGAAACCTACCGGGACTGGCCAGATAAGCTGCCGTTTGCTCTGTGGGGCTACCGGACTTCAATCAGAACTTCTACTGGGGCAACTCCGTATTCATTGGTTTATGGGATGGAGGCCGTTCTACCTATCGAGATTGAGGTTCCGTCTTTGCGAGTATTGGCTGAGTGTCAAATAGCCGAAGCAGATTGGCAGCAGAGCAGGTTTGAGGAACTCATGCTCTTTGATGAGAGAAGACTAAAAGCACTGTACCATGTTCAGGGTTATCAGTGCAGAATTGCCCGGGCTTTCAACAAGAAAGTTAAGTCCAGGAATCTAAAAGAAGGAGATTTGGTGCTCAAAGACAACCAAACTTCCATCCACGACCCAAGGGGCAAGTTCAGACCCAATTGGACTGGTCCCTACATCATCAAGTCTATCTGGTCAGGTAGGGCTATGGTTCTGATGGATCTAGATGGCTTAGAGTTCTCACAACCGATCAATATGGACAAGCTGAAGAAATATTACCCTTGAGAGGCTCGCTAGGCCGAAAACCCAAAAGGGCGACCTAGGCAAAACTCAGAGCACAAAAAATTTGAAACTATAAAAACTAAGCTTGCAAGGCTGAAAACCCGCAAAGGGCGGCCTTGGTAAAAGTTAGAGCGTAAAAGGAGAGTGAAAACACCCGAGTGAACCCGAGCCTAAACTACATGAGACTTGATTCCCATCTTTGGGATACGTTGGCAACTTCATCCTAAAGTTCAGCCATAAACTTTTCCGCGATCAACTTTGTCCATTTTGATCATCTCAGTCATCTTTGTCCATCAGCATTCATCATGATCTCCGGTGCACTGCCTTTCAGACTAGGGGCAACTTTTCGTTGCCATGCAGTGCCACGGTGCTATTCAGACTAGGGGCAACTTTCTAGTTGCTAGGATCCGAGATTGTGCATCTTAGTGACAGATCTCAGGCGTGTCCAGTTCTGATCCATATCGAAAATGGTTTTGAAAAGTTTTAATAAAAGTTGACTTTGTTCAAATTAATCTTTTTACAACTAAGACCATTTTTGGACCAAAACGGAAAATTTTCAGTACCACAACCTTCAATTTCATTGATTTCAAAACAGAGTTCTCCTGCTCTTACATACAATCGAGGTTGCTTTTTATTACATTCATAACGAAAACTTGAAAGTACTAATAAAGCAATAAATTCGGGGCATAGATAAGTCAAGTATCCCTGTGCCCCCTCCCAGAGCTGGTCAAAGCCTCTGATGCCAAGCTGGGCCCAATCTGTGCCTCTTCATTGAGCCAATCCAAGCACTCATTAGACAAAGTGCAACTGAAAGTAGGAGCGGGGGCCAGGAGTTCTCTCGTCCTTTACGCTATGGCATATCGGGCAAGCTGTGCGCCTCGAACCGGGAATGCAGCTGGGTACTCTATCCCCTCTGGCGAGCAAGTCTGATCATGGCCGAACTGGCGCTGGATACGGAATGGGAAGTAGAAGACACAGTGTGTCATGCCAATCAATTGAATCCCAGGTTGACGGGTTATGCTATAGCTCATTGCCGGAAGATTGAGCCCAGGACAGCGCCAAGCGATGCGATCTGCGGACAAATTGCACATCCAGTCGAACCCCCATCCCTCATCAAGGGCATCGACCAGGCGTTGCCTGAAGAAGTAGCCGTGGGCTGAGTAGGTTGGGCAAGAGTCCACAATCTGCAACTCATCCATCAATCATATCTGGGGAGGGATGAAAAATAAGAGAATAAAGAATAAAGAGATGTATGATGAAAGAAAAGTAAGTAAAGGGTTTGTAAGAAAAACCGAGCCTGAGGGCCGAGTGATGTGAGCAATACATATGTGAGATTGGGTGGGAAACATTACCTGTAGCAGTAGTGGACTCCCCGTGAATCTGGTTGTCTCCCGACGGTAGAAAGCATCTAAGCCCATCAGTGTCTCGGCCAGTGCCATGGCGATACAGCTCTTTCCTTCCTTCAAGCCTTGAGCAACTTCAATCAGACGAATGTTAGATCCGCTAAGGCCCGGGGCAAGCAAGAATTGAGATAGCATGCACAAGCAAAGGGCGTGTCGCCGAAAACCTTGCCAACGATGGTCGCCACGGTTACCGACCTCAGAAAAGTGATAAACCAAGCCGAGGATATCTAGTTCCCCGTTGCAGATCAGAAACCGAGCGTCATGCGTGGTAAACCCACACATCTCTCCTAAAGCTTGGGCATGGCCAAAGTGAAACTGAGGCAAGATCTCTTCATAACGTTCAGATTCCATCAAGACTTGAAAATCTTCGAAAGTTGGACATACCTCTTGCCCGCCGAAGCTAAAGACGTGCATTACCGGGTTCCAAAACCTCGCCGCGACATGGAGGAAAGGAAACTGTAGCGGAGTGTGACTCAGCGTGAATAGTGCATTCAAGCCGAAGCCCCGAAAATTCAGTTTTTCCGAGCCATCCAAGTTGGCAATCCAATTTGTGAGGTTTTGAGCAAGGAATGCTTTCATTTGGTGCAAATTTGAGCTGCAATGAAGAAAATCCCGAAGCTGGAACTCATATAGAAGATAAGGTAGTGAGTGGAGGACACGTGTCGTCATTTTGGAGAGTCTGCCATCGATGGCCGGCAGTGTGCTGTCGATGGCCGGCGGTTGATAGTGATGGCCGGCGATGGCCGGCAGTGCTTCCCCCCTACCCCTTGTCTCCCTCACTGAAGACCCAGTTATTTACTTGAGTCCTTTTCTTTGTGTCTTTCAAGGTCTTGTTTTTGTCCTGTTGGACTCTGTCGTATCTTGTTTAAGATGTATTAGTTTCCTTTTCTATGTCAGGTTGTAATTATCATCCTTTCATGTATCGAGTTGTTCCAATTTGTTTATCGAGTTGTTTTGTTATTAGTCGGTTCACTACCTGATTAAGTGCAATTTGAGCGTTTGGTTTTCAAAATAAGACTGTGATTTCGTTTACATTGTTGTGTAAAGCGAAAGTGATGCAATGCGATACGATGCGATGCATGGAATGCACAAATGAAACACTTTTTCAAACAAATGGTTATTTTCATTCCGTCATAGTTTTCCTTTTACAAAAGTAATTGGTTCCAAAATAAACCAGCAATGTGCAAAACTACTAGTAAAAAGGAAAATAAAACAAAAGAAGATCATCATCTGAAGTAGCAAAATGTTTGGACCAGTGCTGGTAGTCTCAAGTGCGGGAATCCGTCCTGGTCCTCTTCCTGGACGAAGGTCCAGGATCTCCACCGTCAGTATCTGACTCTGACTCTGAATATGGACTCATCGCCTCTTCGTCAAACTCGTCATCATCAGAGACAGGTCCCTGTGAACTAGTCCCTCGTCCTGCTCCCTCTGCTACTTAAGGAGGTACTGAAGGGCCCGTCCCTGCTCCAGCTGGAACACCCGATGGGCCTGGCGGCAAGAAAGGAATCTGAAAGAGGACGATCCACCAAAATGCATTAGTAATTGAAATGTATCAGATGCAGGAAAAGTGATGTACTATGAATGGTGAATGATTTGCAGTGAACATGCACTGTGAATGGTGTATAGGAACAATATATCAGATTAATGCAGTGTGCAAGCTGTAGTGGTGAGTTAAGAAAGGACTTCATGACACGAAGTGCAGTTTGAGCAAACTTACCGGAATGCCATAGATACTGAGTAGGTCCATGCTCGTCTGCAGCATCCCTATCGCTGAAGCCATCATCGCCAGAGACTGACGAGTGTACTCAATGGGAGCCTGCAAAATGTTGGAAATCATTAATACTTTGCAGAATATCAAGTGAAATCAAATGACTGTACAAGAAATGACAGTGTAGTAAATATCGGAGTCGAGCCATAACCTCCGACAAGCTCGTGACCAACTGGAGGAGGGGCAAAAGGAACCTGATAAATCTCTCCTGCTCGCCCTCGAAGTGTCATAGTAGCAGGCAACGTTGGCCATCCAGACTCCTGTCCCTCCCCGGGACCTCGCCTCCTACGAGACCGGGCCAATCCACATCTACCTCTCATAGCTGGAGCCCTCGCTCCCTCTCCTCCTTGGACACCAGTCAAAGGCGGCATCAAATGTGTCTGAATGAAGGTCGCGTAGTCGCCCTCGGCATGGAAGTAATCTGTCTCCAGCCCTACCATGAACTAGATCACCTGGTCAGCAGATAACCTGTGTGTCTCTCTCATCGATGGTGGAGGCGCTATCGATACAAATGGAATAGGCAACCCCAAAGTCTGGCGCACAAAGCGCTCACTCAAAAACCACACCCGACAGATCGGCCCCTCGAAGAGGATGCGGTATTGAGACATAATCTGGGCGGTGCGATACTGATCCCAGAGTCTTGACGGAATCACCTCCCATGGTCGCCATGTAATCTGAGAAAGGGAACCAACAAGATGATTAGTCCTCAAAATAACTAAGGCAGGTGCATTGGGCTAATTGAAATGGTTTTATTACAGACTTACCTCACGCGCCGCGACTGTGTCAAAATACTGCCGGAAGAACATGAAGCTCTCCCGGGTCCTACGACGGAGCGGACCGTCATACACCTCAGAAAATGGGACCGTCACTGCCGTCTCCTCCACCGGATCTGGAGCTAACCTCGGGAAGTATGCATATACCCAGAGCTGTTGAACAGATGTGATCAGTACAGCGTATGAGCAAGAATACAGAAAACAGAATACAGAATGCAGTATTGTACATAACAGATGCAGGCCTAGACGGGCGGACATTACATCCTGTGCATGTAGTGTATCATGAGCAATGTGTAGTGTATGGTGTGTAGAGTGCAGCATGTATGGTGTACAGAAAATGCAAAGCAAAAAGCATATGCTATGACAGTGAGTACAGTGAATACAAATATTGAACTAAGCAAAACGTATGAAGGCTAAGCAAAGTAATGAAAAGGGGAACTGGGTCATGTACCTCCCAAGCTTGCCAATAGCCTCCAATCAATCTCCCACGCAACCGAGAAGTAGAGCTCATGTACCTATACAGAGTAGTGAGGCCGGACGTGCCCCAGTTGTAGGAGCGGACCCGCGGAAGCACTACCAGGGCGCTCAAGAAGTACAAACCCACGGTATTCCACCTGTTCGAAAACAAGGTGGTACCAAAAAGGAATAGGAGGAAGCTCCTGGCATACTGCTCCACTTCCTCATCAGTCTAGGGATCCTCCCCGCGGAACTGCTCCTCGAACCAAGAGTATCTAACCATGCCCGCTCGTGCAAGGGGTGGACGTGCCCCAAGTAATACCTCCCATGCAGCCACCCACTTCCCCATGTCGGGATCTAAGGGGATCCGATCACCTCCCACTCCCAGACCGGTGATCATAGCAAAGTCGAAAGGAGTCATGGTCAACTCCTCCGTTGTGGAAAAATGGAAGGAATTGGTGATGTCCCACTACCTCTCTACCAGAGCCCCCAAGAGAGGGCGACTCGCTGTAACTCGCGTCAGCCCGCAACAAAATATGCCGAAGCCAGTCTCGTCGATAATCCGGCGGACCCCCGTGGGGAGTACATCGTACCAGTCGCGAGCGGTCGTAGCGCCGTAGCCTCGGAAGGAGCGAGATCTCTCCTGTGAAAATACAAGTTCAAATCAGATCAACAGTGTATTGAAAATACAAGCTCAAATCAGATCAACAGTGTATTGAAAATACAAGTTCAAATCAGATCAACAGTGTATTGAAAATGTACTTTCAAAATCAAATTAGGGGAATATTGAATATGCAGCTTTAAACCAAACCAAAGATCGAATCGGATCGGCGGTGTGTTGAAAATACAATTCAGCTCAGAGTGGTAGTGCATTGAAGATACAGTTGCATCCGGAGCAATGATGTGTTAAAGATGCATTGATTGAGCGGTGGCGATGAGATCTGATTATGTGCGATATATGCAGGTAGTAATGTAAGGTGCGATCAAGTCGATCAACAAAGTATGAAATGATCGGATCAAAGCATGCGATGTAATCAGATCGAAAGCAAGAAATGCAAAAAGATCGAAAAGTAATATTATAAGCGAAAAGGCAGATGGTACCTCCACAAAGAATGGCCGACAAGTGAGACATCGGCTCCCTCAATAAGAGGTCATCCGCGTCCTCATCAAAATCGGTAAAATATGGATGCCTCCCGCCAGGAATGATGTGAGTCTCGGATGGTATACCGCAGGTCGAAGGACGTCGTCAAATGGTAACGATCGAGGCTCGACCTCTAGCTCAACCGCAAACTCCGCCGCTAACTCTCTTTGGAGAGTGCGGAAGCCCTCAAGTGAGGCACATTGTCAGCCATCTGAGATGAATGCACATGAATGATGCAAAAATGAGCAAAAATGGGCAAAATGGTGCAATTCGGAATAAACTCAAACCCTAAGAGAGAGAAAATTCAAGAAAAGTTGAAAAACCGGAAAAGTGAACTAACCTCGAGAGAAGATCGGGGGAAATGATCCTTGAATGCGGAAAATGGTGAAAGAAGCCTTGGATGCAATTTCTGATCAGTTCAAACCAAAGGAAATCAAGAATCCTTCGCGATGTAAAGTTGAATAGGGTGTTGGGAAACGCGTAGAATGCGCGAATCTAGAGAGAAGACACACCTAGGAAAGAAGAAAAGTGATTTCTATGGAAGGATTTGTGAGGAAATGGAGTAATTTTGAGCCAATTTAAAGACCCATGGCTTGCAAGCCAAGTTTGCCCCAATCTGCCACTGATGGCCGACGGTGGCACATCGATGGCCGGCAGTGTGCTGTCGATGGCCGGCAGCTGAGGCTGATGGCCGGCGATGGCCGGCGGTTGTCCCTGGTGACCAAAAAGTCTTTTCCAGCTTTCTTGCATATTTGACTCTTGGTATTTGTCCTCGGGTCCCAACAATCCTATGGAATACTCAAAGCTTGATTCGAAACGCTTCCGTGGGAGCTCAGGAGTCATGCCTTCAATATACGATGGTTTACAACCATCAATGCGCACGAGGTGTATCCTTTTGACGCAGCCCAAACCCTCCGGGAGATAAACCGGAGGAGATGTCTTTATTAAGCATCCTTCTCTTTTGTCAAATATCAATTAGCATTCATTTGTTACAGCAAACATCAATCTAATTCATGTGCATTGTTTTGCATATCTCTAACGTGCATTGTCATGCATCCCCCTTATCGCGCATCGTCATGCGCACTTATCATGCATTGTCGTACATTCTCCTTATCGCGCATCGTCATGCGCATTTGTCATGCATTTCCTTGTCCCTATTATGCATTGTCATGCATTCTCTTTATCAAACATCGTTATGCATCTTACAGGAGGTTACACATTGCTTGCGTTAATCGCGCTTGCTTTACTTACATGTGTTCATTCCTTTTATACACATTGCTCGCGTTGACCGCTTGCTTTACTTACATGTGTTCAATTTCTTTCTATACACATTGCTCGCGTTGACCGCTTGCTTTACTTACATGTGTATGTTCAAGTTCTTTCTATACACATTGCACGTGTTGACCACTTGCTTTACTTACATGTGTATTTTCAAGTTCTTTCTATACACATTGCACGTGTTGACCACTTGCTTTACTTACATGTGTATGTTCAAGTTCTTTCTATACACATTGCACGTGTTGACCACTTGCTTTACTTACATGTGTATGTTCAAGTTCTTTCTATACACATTGCACGTGTTGACCACTTGCTTTACTTACATGTGTATTTTCGAGTTTCGTTACACATTGCACGTGTTGGCCGCATGCTTTACTTACATGTGTACGTTCAATTTCTTTCTATACACATTGCCGGCGTGACCGCTTGCTTTACTTACATGTGTTCAAATTCAATTCCTATTTCACACATTACATGCGTTGTCGCGCACACTTTACTTACATGTGTTAATGCATCTTCACTTTGTATGCGTTGTCACGCACTCTTCAAATGCATTGTTATGCATTTTCCTAATGATATTGTACCTGTTAAGTTGGTTTCTTCTTTCAGGCACGATATTGTATGTACGGTTCATTTAAAGCTGGCATGGCCAGACGAGCCGTGCAGGTATTGTATCCTTCGTGTGAAACGGGGTAAGAATTGCATAATTCTTTTACGTCCTTTCTACATTGTAGTGTAGTTGGATTTGTGTTCATCTGCTTAAAACTGTCGCATGTTTGCTTCATTACAGCATCCGTGGCGTGATTGTTAATCATGCCCTTGCATCTTGTATATCATTTGCATTTTTCCCCAGCCTTCGGGCGTATTCCTGCATGCTTTTACTAATTGATTGTCTGAGTCTTCGGCCTTGTCAAAAATGGGTCGTCTCTAGGCTTTGACAATCACTCTCGTCATTGTTATGATTTCTGAGTTCTGTCAAAGAGGGGCAACTGTAAACACCCCATTTTTTACCGTCCTCAAGACTTGGTTGTGCTTGTAGGTACATCCAACGGCTGGTTCGATTGCTCGCCCAGCATTCGATTGCCGCGGCGGAACGTCACTGGTTCGGGTTTTCAGAACCTTGTATCCTTTTTGTCTCATTTTTGGACCCTGACCTGGTCCTTTCAGGGTGGCCCCTGTGGTGCACTTCCGGCCATGGCATGGCACTGCCGGCCATGGCTTGGCCCCTACCGGCCACTGGTGAACACCTGCCATCGCCATTGTGGCATCATGTAGCACGCCCTGGGACGCTGGGGATAATCGGACTCAATTTTTGTGTCGCGGTTCTAAATCTGAACCAAAGAGTCCAAATCCGGCAAATCGTTTGAGAAAACAGATTTTTGAAAAGTAGTGCCAAACATGGACTGCTTTGCCAGATTACAGAGTCGCCACCTAAATATTTTATTATTGGGAAATTTAGGAAACCCTGACTCGGTGCCGAAGGCCACATGTCCGTCATCACCAAAGTGGTCTTGGCTCGGGAGCTTGGGTACGATCGGGGAAGGTCAGCTATGAGCACCCCCTTTCGCCCGGTCCGAAGACCGGCCTCTACTAACCGTGATATCCGATTTTGAAAACCTTACATGTTCTTATTCCGGTTATTAACCTAGATTTTACTATGTGATGCGCACAACACAAAAGTATAGACTAGATCGCCTAACTTGGAAATAAACATTGCATATCCGTTTTGTCTCGAAAAACGTGTTAGATTTTGCTACTCGCAAGTAGGCTAAAATACGGATTTCAGTGAGTATTCCCAACTCAAGTAATCCAACCTCCACCCACAGGCATCCAAACAGTTTATCATGTGAGCATTTAGCCGCATGGCAATCCTACTGTCATGGCAACACTTACACGCATGCGGTATGCTAAAGCATAAAAGCTCACCTCGTACTCCGCGCCAAAACAATAAACTAGTTAGCAAAACAATGCATGACCTAGTTCATGTTAAATGACTAATGCAACACAGGCAAGAATGCAGTTAGATAGGCTCGGCTATCGTAAGCATGGCATATGAGATGCTATCACATAGCACGTATTCAATTTTGGAATTTTGGAAATTGCGATGCAGTTTGTATGGTGTACCGAGCCCAGTGCATGTAAACAAATGCATGGATGCACGCATGCATTGCATAAGGTATGCTAAAATAAACGTGCCCTAATCTACCATAAGCAGGCAAATAAAAGGGAGAAAGAAATGGGGGTTGGAAGACATACATGCCCACTCACACACACTTATTACATTTTTGCCCTCGCTCGGAGAGACCAAAAGAATAATACAGATTAATTAACTACGCAAGCTAATTAATTATTACAAATTGGCTAAATTAATTAAATAAATTAATTAATCTAATTAAAGCAATAAATGCCTCGGGATGAGGGCTAACTGCAGCGCGCGCCCGGGACTTGCTCGGAATCACACTGCCGTGCAAGTGTGCCTCTGTTTCCTCTGCTCTCCTTCTCTGAAAATTCCCAAAACTTCAGGAGTGCCTCTCAGAACACCGGGGAGCATCACCGGCTGAGGCAGAGAGCCACCGGCTGAGGGAGGAAGCCACCGGCTCTGAATTTCATTATCGGCTGCCAAGAGGCAGCCGGTCGGCATTAAAGAGTGCCGATCGGCCCTTTATCCTCGCAGAACTCAGAATCGACAAGCAGAGGAAACCAAAGGCAAGGCAATGCAAATCATAGCATGTATGCACCAAGCACATCCCTCATCATGCTATGGACTCAAGAGGGCGTATGCCTCGATTCCCGGGCCACCAATCGCGCATTTTTATGCGTGATGGTCCTAAGAACCAAGGGTGCACATTCAATGTCAAATGCATGCAATGCAAACAAAGGTGCCAAACCTCTATCAAACTCACTTCAAGAGGTTTGGCATGCATGTCAATGTGGCACAATCCTAAGCATGTTATCTAGGCATGCAACATGGACTAGGTAATGCATTTATGCAAGTATACAAACAAGCATGCAAACCAAGCAATGAGATGGACTTACACATGAATTGGACAGCTCTAACAGGGCTCCAAAGCAGTGGCCAAAGTGTCTAGAAAATGAGACTAAGTGCACACACACATATGCAAGTGTTAAGGCACCAATACTTAGGCATGCTTAAGCAACTCTTGAACACATTTAAGAGGCATGTAATGCAAACATGTGAGCATACTAAATGGACTGAAATCATGTTATTAATGGCCAAACCACTAAAAAATGATGCAAGTATGGCATGCCATGCAATCATAATCTTAAGGCCAACAAGCCAAATACAAAGAGGTTACCAAATACATGCCAAGATTGGCCAAGATAGCTATGGACAGAGCTCAATCATGGCAAAATAAGCTACAAGCTTCACAAACCTAAGCTTAAAACATGCTAGAAACTAAGGCTAACAACCTAGACATGTTATGGCATATTAAGGCATTACAAAGTAACTATGCAAATCATGCAAATAGTACTAGAACCCACTTAAAACCAAGTTATATCATGGCAATATAAGCATGGAAAACAAGTCAAATAAGCTCAACACACACTCAAGCATAGAGCTCCTTAAGGAAGCAAAATTTGTCCTTTTCAAGGACATCAAGGAGAGGGTGGCCCTCCCTTTTGAGACTTCAAGGCATGCTCTTCACCACTGAAATCCTCAAGATTTTCAGTGGTGAAGAGATCCTATCACCAAAATCTCGGATCTCTCCAAAATAGCACAAAATGTGGCCTTTTCAAGGCCTAAAGGTGATCAAAGTTCCTCAAACCACAAAACACTCTTAATATACAATAAAGAGGGCTCAAAACAGAACTTTTATATGCCAAACACTAAGCTCAAAAACTGTTTTAAACTAAGTAAAAACAAGTTGCAAGAATGGGGTAAAAAGTGTAAGTTTCTCACCCTTGATGACTACCTTCACAAAGGTTGTTGGTGTTGCCTCCTTGTGCTCAAAAATCACCAAAAACTCCAAGAACAACTCTTTGGAGCCTCGGTTCCAAGAAGAAAGGTGGGACACTAGGTGCTAGTGTGCAAAAGTAAGCACAAAACACCTAGTTTGCAAAGAGAAAAGGAGAGATATAGAAGTTATATCTATTCTAGCCCTAAAACCAGAGCTCTAGCTCTCTAACAATGGCTAACCCTCTGAAAATTGCTAACCTCCAAGCCAAGAGGGAGAGCTTCCCTCTTATAGGCCAAAAGCTTACAAGCTTGGCCACTAAGCAAGCTCATCCCTCCATACACGCGTAAGGAGGGGAATACACTGCACACAGTGCGAAAATATCTCGTAAAGCGAGTGCACAAGATTCCGGGCAAAATGGTCATTTCGCCCAAAAGCAGTGCCGGCAAGGCACAAAATGGTGCCGAGCACAATAAAGTGCCGGTGACAACTACTGACAGCCGGTAGCCTCTAGCCCGGTGGTGTGTGGGGATGCCTCAGAGGCATTCCCCGCCTCAAAGCAAAACACAAGTGTTTGGTACCAAACCAAACACAACGGTCGAGTTCGGAGGTCCCGAGGCACGGCATGGGCGAGAACTCCGGGAACTCCAAATGAACACAAACATGGATAATCACCGAGTGTTCCAATAGTGACGTCCAAGTCTTGAGGACGGTCAAAAATGGGGTGTCTACAGTTGCCCCTCTTTGACAGAACTCGAAAGTCATAACAATGACGGGAGTGAGTGTCAAAGCCCAGAGACGTCCCATTTTTGACAAGGCCGAAGTCTTGGACAAACATACAAAGCGCAAATGGTTGAACTCATAAAGTCGCCTCGTATCCCTTTAGGAATCAAACCAACGTAGTTCGTGCACGAGCACACATGCCAAGGATAAGATATGCCCGTGGCGGCAAAATGCTGAAAATGCAAGAAGCGAGCATAACTTATGATCATGCGAAGAAAGCTGTAATGAAGCATACATGCGACAGTTATAAGCTAACATGCAACAGTCTACACTACAATGTAGAAAGGGTGTAAGAGAATTATGAAATTCTCAAAACGTCTCACTCGGGAGATACAATACTGTCTTGCTCGTCTGGTTCCACCGGTAAATGAGCCGTACATACAATATCGTGCTCAAACGAAAGCAAACTTGGTACAATATGATTAGCAACAATGCATGACAATGTAATGAGGTGTACAAAAAGTGCGATGATATGCAATTGAATCTAAGTGTGATGCAAACGATATGCAAAACCAAAAACAAATATAAACAATGCGAATAATATGCAATGTAAATATGCAATGCAATTGAATCATGATCCAATCATGAGCGGTTCGAAACCATACAAATGTCAGGTAGATGGATGGAAGTGACAAGTCCGTGTCCCATAGAACGATGTCTGATCTATGAGTAATACGCACGGATAAGGACAAGTATTGGGTGGATTGACATAAGTGGGGAAACGACCCGCTGAGGATGGAATAATGATCCTAATGCCGGATGCAACAAGTACACTACAATGTAATATGATGGATAAATGATACAATGGATATGGCACGCGGGCCAAACCTAATCTCGCCTAGGAAGGGCATGTACACGTACAAGTCATGTCTAACACAGAAAAGGGTGCCGCAACCTCAAACCAACATACCAACGTGGAGTAGGCGCGATACACGAGCAGAACTGTGCTTCAACGTGAAGAGTAAGGGCGCATACCAGGCCAAGCTCAACGAGGAGAGGCGCAAGCCATAGATGGAGGGTGATGCAATGGATGCATGCAAGCTATAATGCAATGGAGATGAATAAAATGGATATGGCACGCGTGCCAAACCAAATCTTGCCTAGGAAAGACATGTACACGTACAAGCCATGTCTAGCACAGAAAAGGTGCCGCAACCCTCAAACCAACATACCAACGTGGAATAGGTGCGTACACATGCGTAGCGTGTTTTGACGTGAAAAGTATGAATACATACCAGACCAAGCTCAACAAGGAAAGGTGCAAGCCATAGATGGAGGGTGATGCAATGGATGCATGCAACTAAAATGCAATATCTACGGATATGCAATGGAAAGTAAATGCAATATTTACAGTGGAAATGCATGACAACGATCAGATATGATGAAATGCATGACATATGCATTATTTACAGCTTTTTGCTTTTTTGAAATGCATGACATATGCACTACCTACGATGATGCATGACATATGCAATATTTACAATGATGCATGTTGTTGTTTTTTTTTTGTTTTGTTTTTTTTTGAAATGCATGACAATGCATGTGTTTTTGAAATGCGCGCCAACGCGCGGCTTCGAGATGCATGATAATGCAAATGAGCGGGTTTAAGGTCTCGCCGGACCTAGGGGGCAACCGGCGAGGTGCGCTAAACAATGCGATGGAATGCATGCCAAATGCAATGAGGTGCACACCTTAACGCACCGGAGGTCTTTCACCTCCCGAGGATTTAAGGTCTCCTAGACCGTGGCGTGTTTAAGGTCTCGCCAGCATCGGGGCAATCTACACAAGACTCAAGTGCATGCAATGCAATGAGACGCGATGAGACGCGTGGTGTCTCAAAAGATGGAAAATGGAGTGCAATGAGGGTGCGCTAAGCGGCGATGAAATGCATGCCAAATGCAATGAGGGCAACTCTAGTGCAATCAAGGTCTTGCACCTCCCGAGGATTTAAGGTCTCCTAGACCGCGGCGTTTTTGGTCCCGCCGATCGGCGTGTTCGGTCCCGCCGACCCGGATGGCAATGAATGCACATGAGGCACGCGTACCTCATGGGATGGAGAATGAAATGCAAAACAAAGAACGTGAGGTAGTAGACCTTACGTGACTCAAAATGAGATGTAAGATGAAGGAGTACGACACGCATGCCGCATGATAATGCAAAATGGTGCAAGTCGCAAGAGACGTGCGAGATGGCGCGATGCGTTTGACAACGCGAGTGCACAAATTAGTGCAATTGAATGCATGCCAAATGCAAAATGATGCGCAATATAGCGCGATGCGTTAGACAACGCGAGTGCACAAAACAGTGCGATTGAATGCATGCCAAATGCAAAATGATGCGCGAAATAGGGCGATGTGACGACGAGCAATGTGACGGATGTATGCAACGACGCGAGGCAACTTTTGAATCTCAGAAATGACAAAAGGATACAAAAGGATACAATCTTTGCTTGAATTTGAACGCCAATGTGCAGTAGAGACGGTCCGAAGTCAAAACGGAGGCCGGTTGAACATCGGAGATGTACTTTGTTGTACTTCATTGAGCTATGAAGACCCAAAAGCCCCTCAATTTGCCTAAAAAGGACCTTGGGAACACCATCGGCTGGGTGGGGTGGTCACCGGCTGCCACCGGCTGCATGAACTCATATATCGGCACAAAATAGTGCCGACCGCACAAAATAAAGGCCGACCGCCAAAAATGACCGATCGGGGCGCTTTTATTTTGCTCGGTTTTATAAAATAGGGTTGCTAAACCCTATTTTCTTCACTTCAAGCCGCCGAAAATCTTTGCTCTCCTCTCTAGAGTATTTTCGACCTCGATCCTCGTGATTTTCTCGCGTTCACGCCATTTTCGTCGTCCGATTCGCGAATACCTTCGCTGCAGACATTTTGAACCGATCGAAATTTTGTTTCGCACCTCTTTCACTATTTCCGCTTTCAGACTTGTTCCTCTCGATTTTCTTCATTCTTGTGTCTCTTCACATTCCGACCCTTCCGCCATTTCCGACCTCTCGGGTTGACTTTGTCGGTTGACTTTTCATTCCGCCCATTTTTCATTTTCCGCTATTTTTCCATCATCATTACCTATGGCGATGATATTCCACATGTTGGGACTCCCGACCATGAGATGGACCCCGGTCGAGCTCCTCCCGCTGAGCGAGCGCCCATTCGATCCGGCGACCTATCGCCTGGCCCACGCGTTACCACCGATGGACTTCGCCATTTCCGCGCTTCGACAGTAGTTTTGGACCCAGAGCTTCGCCATGAGCCGGCCTCTCATTTGTCTTCGCGCCGAGGTAACTTTCGCCTCTTATTTTCGCAATGTAGGATTTTCACACCGTCAGTAGCTAATTGAACCCCTTTATCGCTTAATTTCGATGTAATGCATCAGAAGTTGATTGTAGACAAACTCACCATCGACACTTGTTTAGGACGGACGCACATGCACACACACCGCACTAGCCTCAAGCACTCAAACACACGCACACGTCAAGATCGCTAATTCGCCGACACCCGCGCTTATTTGAATCAAACTCGTGACGCATGCTATATTTGCACAAAACTACACCAACACACCTGACATATCACACGCTAGAAGTTTATCAAACATACCGAGACCTGGCTTCTATTTGAACGTTGAAAAGCACGCACACGCCGCTTACACCAACCCTCATAGGAGCACCGACATGTCACGCATCGTAACCCACCCATCGTAAGTCAAACCCGATATCGCTTGAATCAAAATGCGCACACATGCACCGTGATTCGCATGCTAACCTTCATAAAACACACTGACACATCACAGGCAGTAGTCCACCGCAATACACTAAGGCCCGATATCTGCTTGAATCTGGAAAATGTGCACACATGCACCAAATTTACACTGGAGCATCTAAAACACACCGACGCACCAAGGGTTTAGTTTATAAGCAGCACCCGGTTTCTGTTTGAAATTTAAAAATTTGCACGCATATCAGATTTGTACCGACTGCATATCTTCATATGGCTTTGTAATTTCTTGACTACAGGGAGACTCCCATACTCTCCGCGGGTATGGGAACATTACCGCTCGCGACTGGTACGCCGAGCTGCCCGATGCCGTTAGCCGCATTGTGGATCGGGCCGGCTTCGGTACCTTCTGCAGAGGGCTTTCCAGACTTTCTACTTGCAGACCTCTTCTTGCCGCTCTGGCAGAGAGGTGGTGGGACACCACCGATTCTTTTCATCTATCGGCGACCGGGGACATGACGATGACCCCTTACGATTTCTCGATGCTCACTGGCATCGGGGTGGGGGGTGATCCGATCCCCTTTGACACAGACATGGACGAGTGGATCGCCGCTCAGGTTTATCTGCTTTCGCAGGCGCCGCCGCTTGTTCGCCCCGGTTCGTCCGCTATTCCTGGTTCGAGGTGCGCTGAAAGCGGACTATGCCGTGGACACAGCTCCGATGACCCAGGAGGCCGCTGAGAGGCATGCACGCGCTTTCATGTTTTTGTTAGGGACCACCTTATTCGCCGACCGGCGAACACTGCCTCTTCGCTTCTCGCCAAGACCGGTGGACGCCCGACGGATTGTGCAAGAGGATCGGTGGTGCGGCTCGCCACCCTTTACGGCTACATGAGCTCCGCCTCCGTGGCAATGGCAGCTCGGGGCTATCGGGCGAGCCCGAGGTATGTCTTCTCTGCTTTCATTTCGGCCTGCATTTTCAGATTTCAGACATCACGCGACATCAGAGTTCAGATATCATACACGGCACACACATACTCTCGCTTTAATCGATCGCATAATCGCTCACACCGACACTCGCCAATACACCGCGACAATACACTTCCGCTTATTTCGCTTTATCCTCAGATTCGCTTCGATAAATGTTCGACATCCGCTTTTGCAAGTGGGTCTATGCCTACTTTCCAGTGCTAGAGCTGCGAGACGGAGACCCCTTTGGTCCCCTTCGCCAAGATGACGGGCGATGTGTCCGGAGACCCCGGGACACTTTTAGCTTCTACCGTCGTTTCTTCGACACCCTCACCCCTTCTGAGGTATGTTTTACTTATATCCGCTTGAAGCTTCGCTTATGCGTACATTTCAGATCGAGATAATCAACTGCAGTTCAATTCAGGTCATCTCGCAGCAGTGGGCACCACTCCCAGCGGATATACGAGATCGGTATGCTGGTGCCATCGAGACCTCGGGCTACCGGATTCTCCTGGAGGGCCCGGTCTGGGCCCGGTACTGGTGAGCGCTTCTTGGCCAGACTGGATTGCCGAGCAGATAGTCCTGCTCACCTCCCGAGCACATGAGGGACACCGAGAGGTTTTCGGAGCAGCAGATGGAGGACTACACCCTTGGCTGGGCCATAGATGTGGATGCCTACAGGGGCGAGGGCGACTACTCTGAGTACGTCCGGACCTTCTTGATGCGGCCTCTGAGCCGGGGCTCCCGAGCTGATCCAGAGAGACTGTGGCGCCATGCCCGGCAGAGACAGAGCAGAGTAGGGCCATCACAGAGGGCTCGAGCTCATAGAGGAGGAGTGCAGAGGGGACGAGGACGGCCGCCCGCCTCGCCTACTATGTTGACTTATAGGAGGCAGAGTGGGGAGACCTAACAGAACCCTTTTGCACTTCCACCGGCTGATCAAGAGCTGGCTGGTATTCCCGAGTTGCCTCCGGTATGTATCACTTTATTTTTGCATCTTGCATTGTCATTTCATTTCGCTTTATTCAGATATCCCACGTATCTTGATGTACTTAATACTTTTGCGTGCTTCTTCCGAGTATACCGCACCGGTGGAGTCAACGCCTCCCGATGGGGATGCCGCAATGACTTCTGACGCTCGCCGCCTACGGCTTGCCGGTATGCCCCATCGACCACGCCTCAAATCATACTCTATTTCGCATAACCGCTATATCGCATACAAAATCGATAAACCGCCACGGTTTTCATACATCAGACTCATACACTCGCACACCGCATCGATCAATCGCTCATAGATTCGTGACATCGCACTCGCATTAATCGATTCTCAGATCGATAAACCGCCACGGTATTCACACACCGCACTCAGACATCGTGATTCTATCGATAAACCGCCACGCTTCGATGTGTTTGTTCTTTGTATTTTCACCTCCTTTCCCGATCCCTCCAAAGGTGACATCGCTTCCACCGGGCCTCCTGCCTCTACTGGATGGCAGGATATTCCTCGCACTGCAGGGGGACGTGGTCATGTGGGGCACCACGAGCCCAGCCCAGCGATGGTGAGTCGGAGGCGGGACGGAGTCGATATGAGGAGACCGGATAGCTCGTCGGGTTCGAAGGACAAATTCCGACGATGCTTTTGTGCTTCGCCCAGAAGAGGGCGAGGATCGACTTAGGCATGAGGCCCATCCGATGATGATGATTTTGTCGCTTTTTTCTTATTTCTTTTCTTGTACTTTTCTCTTTTTGGTAGATAGAGTACTATGTACTGCCGCAGGCAGGTTTTTTACTTTCCAAAACTATGTACTGGAAAAGATTATATATAAAACAAACTTTTTGTCTAAAAGAGTGTTATATCTGTATGTCCACAGATACCGCACATTTCATACTTTGCATCGCATTGCATCATACTACACCTCAAATGTAAATGATATCGATTTGTATCTCGATAATTGAACACTTGTATCGTGATAATCAAATAACCAACCAACTAAGCAAAGAAACAAAATTAATACAAACCATTGCTCAATCCGAACATATAACCCATACTCCGAGGATTGGGGCTACATACGCCATGATACAATACTCGGTTCATTCTCGCCCACAAAGAACCTTAAATGAATAACCCAATCGACAAGACGGATCACAAAATTGATACGGTTGCAGCTTGAAACACCCTGATGCCTCAAATCTTCCATTTCCTTTCTTGCTTTGCACGGATGTAGAGAACGGCACAAAGATTCTCGAGCACGAGCAATTGCCTTTTGAAGAGGATGGGTTTTCAACCGGGTATCGAGCCTACCACAGACACACGAGACGAGACTCAAACGAAGAAACAAAAGGCACACGACCTAGCACAACGAGACATACTTGGAAAAGACTTAAAGCCAACAATGAGACTGACAAGTCAAAAGACACGACAGACGGACATGTTTAAAAGAGACCTCAAATTTCGAGGAGCCAGTTCCTCCGGGTACACCTCCCACCCTTTCTCGATGGCGTGATTCTCACATCACTCGACCCTCGGCTCGGTTTTTCTCACAAAACCCTTCTCACTTTTCTCTCAACTTACTCTCTATTCTTTATTCTCTCGCTTTGCATCCCTCCCCGAGGTGAATGATGATGAATAGGAAGTTGCGGGTTCATGCCCACACCCACTAGCTCACGGCTATTTCTTTTGGTAGATGGGGGTGCCTTTCTGGCGAGCGCATGCTGACGGTGGGGAAAGACAGGATACCTGGCTCAACTGTGCCCCTAGTTCATTATTTTGACCATTTTTTGTTTTCTCCTTAAAACAGTTTTGATCAAAATGAGAGTTGGATTAACACACTTATTCAATTTTTGATTTGAAAATCATGCGAATCAGGCTGTGAGCACTGAAAATTCTCCCTTTGGGGTCCAAACATGGTCCAATTTTGAAAATGAAATAGTTTTCGAGAAAATAAGTCAACCTCAGCGAAAATTTTTCAAAAACTATTTTTGCAAATAAACGATGCTCAACAAGCATGAAACTTACCCTCGAGACATGCAACCTCGGATCGGAGGCAATGGAAAATTGCCCCTTGCTTGAAGGGGAATATAGAACGGAAAGTTGCCCCTAGTTTGAATGGTAACTTAGGGCAACTTTTGGACATGGATGGCAATGGGTGGCAACGAAAGTTGCCCCTTGTTTGGATGATGCCGCTGCATGTCAGGCATCGCTCCTTATTGATGACGACCGACCCTGACGCGAGACGCCGAAGATGGCTTGAATCAACATATGGACACAACACCGAAAGGTGTTGGCGGTTGGGCTTCAAGAGAAAATTGATCACGCAATTCCACCATTGTGACCGAGACGCCGGATTAGGAGGAGGCAACCGACCAAAACCATGACATGGATCGAGACGCTATGAAAGCGCTAAATGGACTTCATGATGAAGTTGCCTACGATCCCAAACATGGGAATCAAGCCTCACGTAGTTCGGTTAAGGTACACTCGGTATTTTAACCTTCGCTATTTTTAGGCTCTACCTTTTGCCAAGGTGCCCAATGCGGATTTCCGACCTTGCGAGCTATGCTTTTCTTTTTCATTTTTTGCTCTTTTTTTTTTCTTTCTGTATTGTCTTTTTTTTTTTCTATATATTTTTTTTTCTTTTTGCATTTTTGTATCTTTCTTTTGCTCTAACTTTTGCCCGGTCGCCTTCCGGTTTTCGCCCAAATGAGCCTCTCAAAGGGTAGAAGTGTTACAAGTCCATGCCAAATGGTTTTGAGATCGAAGCCTTCCAGATCCGTGAGAGCGGGTTGATTTGCAAGTGGACTCATCCTCGGCTCTTCGAGCACATCTGACATTTTTACCCCTTAGTTCGAGGGGTGTTCCTGTTCTAGCTTTGCGAGTTTCTTCTGACGAGGTCTGACCTTCCTGATCTGACTTTGGTGCCTCATGTTCGAAGGCTGCTTTGAATTGGGCCACACATGCGCCGCATTGATACCGATTTTGAACATTCTGGATGTTGGTCCGAGGTTTGAAAATAGGGGGGGTCGAGCCTCGAGGCTGAGAGCGATCCTACGCTGCACAATCTCAAGAGTGATTTCACACATGTTCGCAAGACCGGCATAAAACATTTTTGAAAGTTTTTAAGAAAGCGACAACCGTCAAGGCCGAGGACAAGTAGGACCAATCAATCAAAGCTAGGGTCCGCCTCAAGACTCACGCCGACAAGCATGATTTCATTCATTAAGGGCTTAGCACGCCTCTTTCTCTCAATTTGATCAAAGTTTTGCAAATCCAGAGGAATTCCTTCCTCTTTGTTTTTATCACCGGTGTTCAAAGAAGATTTTGAAAAACTTAGGTCAAAACAATAATTTTAAGGCACAAAAGAGGTGGAATGCAATCACACCCCATTCAATTCTCCGCACAACTAGCCCAATTATAAATAGTACGGATCACGATAGTCATGCCGCTTCATTCGAGTTCCCTAGAGGTAAACTGGCTCCACGACAGAGGTAGACCCAAAAAGAAAGCGAAAAAAAAGAAGTGATTACGAAACAAAACGGTGCTCGAGGCAACAACCCCGAAGTCACCTAGTATTCTTATACAAAAGAGGAACTGACTCATTACAATTAGATGCACTTAAACAAAAGGATCTCTCAAAACAATGAGACGGACTCAAGACAAAACAAAAGACCGACTAGACACCCAAGTCGATTTACAAAAATAGCATCGGCAGTGCTCAAAAATCGTGCTAAGCGCCATATCCAAAATGTGCGGATATTGCCCATAAGCGGTTGAATCTCAATTACATACTCGCAGATGTCGGTGTCCTCGGTATCTGTGTCCTCACAATCCAAGAACTCAGAGTGACCGACTTGGCGAGGTAGGCGGGAGGATGACCTTGTTATCAATCAAATCTTGTACTTCATGCTAAGGCGGAAGCAATTATCGATGGTGTGGCGGACTGTTGATGGTACGCGAAGATCTTGAGTGGCATCGTGGCCTTTGGAAGGGGTTTGGGAGCGGCCTAGGATCGAGGGTGTGAGATGCCTTTTGGCTAAAATCGAAGTGCCTAGACAACGGCATGTAGAGGATGGAAGGCCTGCGCCCTCGGCAAATACTTGAATCGAGGACTCTTGCTAGATGCACTAGCGAATTCGTGGTGCGACCTTGGGTTTCGATCCTTTCGGATGGTGGGAGTGGAAAGAACCTTCTTGGCATGACGGGGCCTATCCCGGTTTTCTGATTGACTGGAACTGCCCTCAGGCGAAGTAGGGAAAATATCATCCACAATTTTGGTTGCAATCGCGGATACCTGTTGTTTGCTCATTCCCGGCTTTCAAAGCTGGGCGCCTGTGATCGTTCAATAGGGTCGGCCTCGGCCTCCACTTTGTCTTTGCCTCTGGCCTCACCCTGGTGGGAGGTTTGGGTTGGTACTGGTACATCACTGTTGTGGGTGGAGGTCATCTCCGACTGATTGAGCTCGATCACAATCCGCCCGATGTCGGGGCTCTGGGGTTGAAATTTCCAAAGATATGGTGCAACTGGTGGCGAGGTTGACATTCCGTATGCGAGATCCGCTACCGACCTCTGGAGTTCGCCTATCATCCCCATTAACTCGAATGTAGTGGGCTCGCGAGCCTGATAGAACTGAGGGGTCCAGATTGGGTGTGCAGCGGGCGACCTAGGCGGGTGTGGCATATCAACAGTAGCCTCATCTTGTGGGGTGGTTCCTTGACTCATTGCGGCTGTCATGACCACAATCTCTTCTAAGTTCTGCATCACGTTGATCTGCCTCGGCAAGGAGAAGACACTAGTCATTACGACTCAACTCTCTGAATCAACTGAAAGCGGTAAACAAGCGACATTTCATTTCAAATAGATCAAACACGGGTGTAGTCGAACAACTGCACTCTACTACTGAATACTGTTCCCCGAAGTCACTGTCCCAAATCAATCGATACTGCAGATATAATCGATTCTCAAAAAGCGTCTTGGTGCTCTCGGTAGGATCGTAGACCCTAACCGGTATATGCATTCCTGAGAGATATACTCTAAAAGCACATAGCAAGTAAATGAGAGCCAATACACCCTATGTTGGGGTAGGGTTTCTGTCCTATTTTGTCGAGAGCTAGGGTTTCACTACGCACGCGGTTTCAAACAACCTAATATCGGTAAGCAACTTTGTCCTAATTTGGAATGGTCACTATGGATTCGAATATGCACTAGGTCGAATGGTCGAAAGGGTGCCCGGTAAAACCGGGGTTTGTGTTCTATCTTGGCAGAGCTCGCAACCGTCACCTTATGGACATGCCTTGACAAGACAAGCCCCCAGCAAACCGCTCAGGAATAGCAGATGGCCAACACGGTGTTCCTAGGCGCACCAATGCACATGCAATGCAAAGAAACACATAAGTGTAGTCAAACAGATATCGCGAGTTCGAGTCAAGCTCTCTAAAATCCTCAGAGATGCCAGAATCAGAGTCCGCCCATGGGGACCTCGCTAACGATTCGGACTCAATTTTTGTGTCGCGGTTCATCTGAACCAAAGAGTCCAAATCCAAATCGTTTGAAAAACAGATTTTTGAAAAGTAGTGCCAAACATGGTGCTTTGCGGATTCTGAGTCGCCACCTAAATATTTTATTATTGGGAAATTTAGGAAACCACGACTCGGTGCGAAGAATACATGTCGTCATCACCAAAGTGGTCTTGGCTCGGGAGCTTGGTACGATCGGGAAGGTCATTATGAGCACCCCTTTTCGCCCGGTCAAGACCGCCTCTACTAACCGTGATATCCGATTTTGAAAACCTTACATGTTCTTATTAGGTTATTAACCTAGATTTTACTATGTGATGCGACAACACAAAAGTATAGACTAGATCGCCTAACTTGGGAATAAACATTGCATATCCGTTTTGTCTCGAAAAACGTGTTAGATTTTGCTACTATAAGTAGGCTAAAATACGGATTTCGGTGAGTATTCCCAACTCAAGTAATCCAACCTCCACCCACAGGCATCCAAACAGTTTATCATGTGAGCATTTAGCCGCATGGCAATCCTACTGTCATGGCAACACTTACACGCATGCGGTATGCTAAAGCATAAAAGCTCACCTCGTACTCCGCGCCAAAACAATAAACTAGTTAGCAAAACAATGCATGACCTAGTTCATGTTAAATGACTAATGCAACACAGGCAAGAATGCAGTTAGATAGGCTCGGCTATCGTAAGCATGGCATATGAGATGCTATCACATAGCGTATTCAATTTTGGAATTTTGGAAATTGCGATGCGGTTTGTATGGTGTACCGAGCCCAGTGCATGTAAACAAATGCATGGATGCGCATGCATTGCATAAGGTATGCTAAAATAAACGTGCCCTAATCTACCATAAGGCAAATAAAAGGAGAAAGAAATGGGGTTGGAAGACATACATGCCCACTCACACACACTTATTACATTTTGCCCTCGCCGGAGAGACCAAAAGAATAATCTGATTAATTAACTCATAAGCTAATTAATTATTACAAATTGGCTAAATTAATTAAATAAATTAATTAATCTAATTAAAGCAATAAATGCCTCGGGATGAGGGCTAATCGCAAAGACGCGCCGGACTTGTTTCGGAATCACTGCTTCTGCAAGTGTGCCTCTGTTCCTCTGCTCTCCTTCTCTGAAAATTCCCAAAACTTCAGAGTGCCTCTCGAGAACAGGGGAGCATCACCCGAGGCAGAGTCACCGGCTGAGGAGGAAGCCACCGCTCTGAATTTCATTATCGGTCGCCAAGAGTGCCGATCGGCCCTTTATCCTGCGAGAACACATGGCGACGGCGTGAGAGAAACCAAAGGCAAGGCAATGCAAATCATAGCATGTATGCACCAAGCACATCCTCATCATGCTATGGACTCAAGAGGCGTATGCCTCGATTCCCGGCCACCAATCGCGCATTTTATGCGTGATGGTCCTAGAACCAAGGGTGCACATTCAATGTCAAATGCATGCAATGCAAACAAAGGTGCCAAACCTCTATCAAACTCACTTCAAGAGGTTTGGCATGCATGTCAATGTGGCACAATCCTAAGCATGTTATCTAGGCATGCAACATGGACTAGGTAATGCATTTATGCAAGTATACAAACAAGCATGCAAACCAAGCAATGAGATGGACTTACACATGAATTGGACAGCTCTAACAAGGCTCAAAACAGTGGCCAAAGTGTCTAGAAAATGAGACTAAGTGCACACACACATATGCAAGTGTTAAGGCACCAATACTTAGGCATGCTTAAGCAACTCTTGAACACATTTAAGAGGCATGTAATGCAAACATGTGAGCATACTAAATGGACTGAAATCATGTTATTAATGGCCAAACCACTAAAAAATGATGCAAGTATGGCATGCCATGCAATCATAATCTTAAGGCCAACAAGCCAAATACAAAGAGGTTACCAAATACATGCCAAGATTGGCCAAGATAGCTATGGACAGAGCTCAATCATGGCAAAATAAACACAAGCTTCACAAACCTAAGCTTAAAACATGCTAGAAACTAAGGCTAACAACCTAGACATGTTATGGCATATTAAGGCATTACAAAGTAACTATGCAAATCATGCAAATAGTACTAGAACCCACTTAAAACCAAGTTATATCATGGCAATATAAGCATGGAAAACAAGTCAAATAAGCTCAACACACACTCAAGCATAGAGCTCCTTAAGGAAGCAAAATTTGTCCTTTTCAAGGACATCAAGGAGAGGGGGTGGCCCTCCCCTTTTTGAGACTTCAAGGCATGCTCTTCACCACTGAAATCCCTCAAGATTTCAGTGGTGAAGAGATCCTATCACCAAAATCTCGGATCTCTCCAAAATAGCACAAAATGTGGCCTTTTCAAGGCCTAAAGGTGATCAAAGTTCCTCAAACCACAAAACACTCTTAATATACAATAAAGAGGGCTTAAAAACAGAACTTTTATATGCCAAACACTAAGCTCAAAAACTGTTTTAAACTAAGTAAAAACAAGTTGCAAGAATGGGGTAAAAAGTGTAAGTTTCTCACCCTTGATGACTACCTTCACAAAGGTTGTTGGTGTTGCCTCCTTGAGCTCAAAAATCACCAAAAACTCCAAGAACAACCTGCTGGAGCCTCAGTTCCAAGAAGAAAGGTGGGACACTAGGTGCTAGTGTGCAAAAGTAAGCACAAAACACCTAGTTTGCAAAGAGAAAAGGAGAGATATAGAAGTTATATCTATTCTAGCCCTAAAACCAGAGCTCTAGCTCTCTAACAATGGCTAACCCTCTGAAAATTGCTAACCTTCAAGCCAAGAGGGAGAGCTTCCCTCTTATAGGCCAAAAGCTTACAAGCTTGGCCACTAAGCAAGCCCATCCCTCCATACACGTGTATGGAGGGGAATACAATTGCACACAGCTGTCTGAAAATATCTCAGAAAGCGAGTGCACAGTACCCGGCTGGGCAAAATGGTCATTTCGCCCAAAACAGTGCCGACCGGCACAAAATGGTGCCGACCGGCACAATAAAGTGCCGGTGACAACTACTGACCCGGTAGCCTCTAGCTGACCGGTGGTGTGTGGGGATGCCTCAGGAGGCATTCCCTGCCCCTCAAAGGCAAAACACAAGTGTTTGGTACCAAACCAAACACAAACGGTCGAGTTCGGAGGTCCTGAGGCACGGCGCGCGGGCCGAGAACTCCGGGAACTCCAAACGAACACAAACATGGATAATCACCGAGTGTTCCAACGGTGACGTCCAAGTCTTGAGGACGGTCAAAAATGGGGTGTCTACACACTGCCGGCCATTGCTGATGGCCGGCACCCTCCCTATTTCAGCTGGTTTCCGGGAAGATCTTTTGTACCAGCTGGATTCCTCATATCTGCCCTCCATACACGTATATGGAGGGATCAAAGCCAAGAAAAGCTTGTTCAAGAAGCTTAAGCATTGCTTTGTTTTATATAAGGAAGGGTCCTCTTCCTTAGCCAGGGGCTGAGCTTTTGAAAGCCAAAAAGCTTCCTCTCTCTCTATATATTGTGTGTGTTTTGTGCCCTAAAGTTAGATTTCTCTGCACTTTTTCACTACAAGCCATAGCACCACACCTCCATCACTCATTCCAGTATCTTGGAGGCCTTTTGCAGAGGTTGAAAGCACCATTCCTTGGTCCAAAAGCTGCTGAAGGCTTGGTCTACAAGGGTAAGTCTCCTTTCCCTCTCTTTTGGCTCTTTCTTCGCATGCAATTTTAGCCTTTGTTGCTTACATTTTTGGGCTCCGACCCAAACTAGAAAAGATCATATTTTGAGTCCCTTTTCATGTTTGATCAAGGGTCTTTCTCTGTTTGAGGCTTCCTTTTCTCACTTGCCTCTTTAACTTTCTTTTAGGCCTATTCTTGCATAGTATTTTAAGCTTATTTGTGAGCTGTTTTGGATTTGTCCATAAACTGTAAAGCGGCTTGTTTTGAGACCCTCTTCAACTTTATTGAAGGGCTCTCCTCTGTTTGAGGACAAAAGCTACCACTTGCCTCTTTGTCCCTCTTTTGGCCTTTTTCTTGCATGATAGTTTAGCCTCACTTGTGTTTATTTTTGTGGCTTGCTATAAACTGTAAAGTGCCATTTTTTGAGCCACTCTTCAACTTTTTTGAAGAGATCTTTGCCATTTGGGGCCGGCTTCTGTCCATTGTCTCTATTCTCACTTTTTGGGCCATTTTTGCATGATAGATTAGCCCTATTTGTGTTCATTTTTGAGGCATGTTGTAAACTAGGAAGAGGCTTGTTTTGACATCATTTTCATGATTTATTAAGGGCATTTTCTTATTTGAGGTCACATGCTATCTTGTATGCTTGGTTGCCTCCCGTTTTGAGCCTTATATCCTAGCCATTGTTGCATGCCTTGTTTGGCCTTCTAGCCACTGAAATCCAGTGAATTTTCAGTGGCTTGGCTGCTGTTTTGAGCTTCCAAATCAGAGGAGGGTGACCCCCTCTCTCCTTGACTTGTTTGGTAGTCATTTTGGCCTTCCAAAGAGGCTCTATCTTGCATGCTTTGTTGACTAATTTTGGGGCCAATTTGGTGAGTCTTGGGACTATCATATTTGATTTTTAAAATTGTATATTCCATGTCACTTGTCTATATTGTATGTGCCTAAGAATCCCTTGTATGCCCTTCCAAAGGAGCCCCTCATTTATGCATGTGTTGGCTGTCTTTCCATGTATATTTGGACGTATTTTGGCATGTTTAATTCACTAATTTTTTCGGGTTTAGTGAGATTCCATGTGTTTCATATACGTGCCTTGTAATCCATGTTTGATAGTCATAATTGCATGCTAATTTGAGCCATCTTGCTAGCACTTTTTGGCCTTGCTTTAAACTGGAAAAGTCCATGTTTTGGGACTGCCTTGACTCTGTCTTCATGCTTCATTTTCAAATAATGCATGTTTTGTATAGCTGTAAGTCATTCCATGTGCCTAGTTTTGAGTTTTGGGTCTCGCCTCATGCATCGGGTGCCATGTTTTCATGATTCGGGGTTGTTTAGCATTATATTTCAGTGCTGAAATTTGCATGTTTGCATACCATGTTCCATGCCTTACCATGCTTTGGTAGAATGGCATCCATGCCTTAGGTTCGGTCCTCGGTTTGCGTGCACGCGTGCACGCATTTCGAGTGTCTCATTTTCATCTAATGGCCACTTATGTGAGTGTGGCTAAGGTCCACTCGTGTTGGTGTAAGTCCATTTTGCATTGTGTATGCCATTTCATTTCATAGCATTGTGTATGCTAGGTTGTATGTTAACGCATTGTGTATGCCAGGTTACCTCGTGCATCATGTATGTCATTTCATAGCATTGTGCATGTTAGGTTATATATTAGTTGCATTCATGCATGTCATGCATATTGCATTGTGCTTGGAATAGGAGTTAGCCCGAGCACGAAAAATGAGGTACGTTTCGTACTCCGAGTGACGGAACGTGTCTCAATTCCCAGTCACTGACACTCTGGATTAACCATGATGGAGTCTCGGTCTTGTTGTGTTTATATGTGCATTCATTTCATATTGAGTTGTGCAATTCGACTCCTCGGCCATCGTGTATCGCGATGCGTGATTGGTGGCACGAGGATCGAGGCAAGCATACATATGTGAAAATACATTGCCATGTCCCTTTCCTGCTCTCTGTTGCAGCAAATCAAGAATTAGCAGCCTTTCGGAGCTTGGCGCGCTTTCTAAGAACAATTGCAAACAGAGGCTAATCGGGGCGTCGCAGTGGATTTCCGCGCAAAGACAACCCGACCATGCATCATTCATCATCTAGAGCAGAGTTTGAGGCAGTCCCTGGCTTGCATGCCAATTTACCGCTTTCCTAGATTAATTTGTTAATTAATTAGGATTTTGTATTTATTCGGACTGTATTACTTATTTGGGACTGTACTATTTATTCGGACCCTCCGAGCGAGGGCAACGTTGTAATAAGTGTGCGTGCGTGTGATGTATGTCTTCCAACCCCACGTCTTTCTCCCTTTTATTTACCAGCTTATGATGGTTAGATTAGGGCATATTTCCAATTAGCATACAGTATGATAGCATGTTTGCATTCATTCATCTGTTTTGCATGCACCGGGCTCGGCGCATCATACTAACTGCATTTGTATTTCAATTCCAAGTTGAATATTTGTTATTTGTAGCATTTCATATGCCATGTTTAGAATAGTTGAGCCTGCTATAGTTGTGTTTTTGCATGTGTTGCATTAGGCATTTCTGTCTAGTTAGGATCATGCATGGATTTCTAACATAGTTTCTGTTTTGGCTTGGAGTACTCGGTAAGTTTTTACGCTTCAGCATCCTTGCATACGTGTGAGTGACTGTCATGATAGCATGCTTACCATGAGGCTGTGTGCTTATGTGATATAACTGCCTAAATGCCTGTGGGTGAAGGTTGGGTTATTTAGATTGGAACAAATCATCGACTGTGAGTCTTAAGCCCACTAGATAGTGGCAAAACCATGTTTTCTAAGCCCACTCGAGGGTGGCAAAATCTGCATTTTAAGCCTACCTGCGGGTAGCAAACCATCTTTCAAAAACAAACATGAAATGTTTTGTTCCAATTCAGGCGACTCGGTCTATACTTCTATGCTGTGCGCATCACGTAGTAAATTTAGGCTAATAACCAGAATAAGAACACACAATATTTTCAAAACTTGATATCATAGTTAGTAGAGGCCGATCTTTGATCAGGCGAGAGAGGGTGCTCATAGCTGACCTTCCCCAATCGTACCCAAGTTCTCGAGCCGAGACAACTTTGGTGATGACGGACACGTGGCCTTAAGCAACGAGTCAGGGCTTCCTAAATTTCCCAAAAATAAAATATTTAGGTGGCGACTCTGTATCTGGTGAAGCAGTCCATGTTTGGCACTTCTTTCTAAAAAAATTTGTTTTTCTCAAAACGATTTATCGGATTTAAACTCTTTGGTTCAGATTAAGAACCGTGACATTTGAGTCTTGAACTGTAGTAACCCCAAAAAGAACAGAACGGGACTCACCCTCCCGGGGCGTTCGGGGACGTCTACATATTCTGGTTGGAAAAATAAATAGTAATTATATACTATTTGATAGATAGTAATAATATACTGTCTATTTTCGTTGACAACTAGTAGTAATATACTGGTGTGATTAACAATTCAGAATATTTATTTGTGAATTTTTTTTAGAAATTAATTTTGGTTTTCAGAAATTATTTCTGAGTGTTCATTAATTAAAATTTTGTTTTAGTGTTTTAATTATTGAAGTATTACAGAAATTTAATTTTCTGTGTGGAATTAATTTGGTAAAATAAAATTTTATTTTATTTCCAAATTAATTGAAAAATAAAAGTTAGATTTCTTGTTTCTTTTATTTTTACAGAATTTAATTCTGTGAATTTGGTTTAATTTTCTGTGTAGTATAAATTCTAATTATAATTTTGTTTTATAATTTAGAATTCATGATTACTGAAACTAATGCCCAAACAAGTACTGGTGTGGTGGCTGCAATTGCGCCAACCCCCTCTCCTATTGTGACAGTACCGGTAAATCACAGTGAGAAGCCAGAGAAGTTCTCAGGAACTGATTTTAAAAGATGGTAACAGAAAATGTTGTTCTATCTTACAACTTTGAACCTGGCTTGTTTTCTCCGTGAGGATGCTCCTATTTTGAAAGAGGATGAAACTGATCGGCAAGTGGTTGCTGCGGTTGATGCTTGGAAACATGCTGATTTCCTTTGCCGGAACTACATCTTGAACGGATTTGACAACACATTATACAACGTCTACAGTCCTATCAAGACAGCAAAAGAACTTTGGGAGTCTTTGGAGAAAAAAAAACAAAACGGAAGATGCTGGCTCAAAGAAATTTGTGGTTGACAAATTCCTGGATTTTGTGATGGTTGATTCTAAGATTGCAATCAGCCAAGTTCAAGATCTCCAACTCATTCTACATGACATTCACGCAAAGGGCATGTCTCTCAGTGAATCCTTCCAAGTTGCAGCTTTAATTGAGAAATTACCACAAGGCTGGAAGGAATTCAAGAACTACCTCAAACACAAGCACAAAGAAATGTCTTTGGAAGAATTAATTATGCGTTTGAGGATTGAGGAGGACAACCGCAATTCTAAAAAGCGGGCTGGTAAGCATCCTATGGAGTCTAAGGCAAACGTGGTGGAACATGCTCCAAAAGCCAAGAAACGAAAGTCTTCTGGAGAAAGTTCATCATAAGGCTCTAAAAGGAGGGAAAATAAAAAGTACAAGTTTAATGGCAAATGTTACATCTGTGACAAAGAGGGAGATCGGGCCAAAGATTGTTGTAGTAAAGGCAAAAGCAAAAAAAGAACAAGCAAGAATCCTGCTCAAGCCCATATGACCGAAGTGGACAATATTTCCAATGGTGTAGATGACATCAATCTTTCTGCAGTGTTTATGAGGCAAATCTTGTCGGAAATCCAAAATAATGGTGGGTGGACACTAGTGCTACTCGCCATATCTGTGCCGACAAAAAGATGTTTATATCTTATTCTACAGTGGACAATGGTGAACAACTTTTTATGGACAACTCCTCAACTTCCAAAGTTGAAGGACAAGGGAAGATTATTCTGAAGATGATATTTGGAAAGCAACTCACTCTCAACAATGTGCTACATATATCGGACATTCGCAAGAATCTTGTTTCCAGATCTTTGTTAAGTAACAATGGGTTTAGACTAGTATTTGAGAGTGATAAATTTGTACTTACTAAGAATAGGATGCATGTAGGAAAAGGTTACATGTCTGATGGCTTTTTCAAGATAAATGTAATGACCGTTGTACCCTCAGTTATTAATAAAAATACATCTTCTTCTTACTTGCTTGAGTCTTCAAATTTATGGCATGGTCAACTAGGACACGTTAATTATGGATCTTTGCGTAGATTAATTAATATAGAATGTTTACCTAAATTTAACATTGATTCAAATCATAAATGTAAAATTTGCATTGAGGCAAAATTATCCAAAACTCTTTTTCATTCAATTGAAAAAAGTATGGAACCACTTGAATTAATTCATAGTGACATTTGTGATTTTAAATCAATTCAAACTAGAGGTGGGAAAAAATATTTTATCACTTTTATAGATGACTATATTAGATATAGTTATGTTTATTTAATTCGAACCAATGATAAAATTTTGGAAACTTTCATTCAATATAAGAATGAAGTTGAAAATCAACTTGGTAAGAAAATCAAGAAACTTAGAAGTGATAGAGGTGGTGAATATGAATCACCTTTTGGTAAGTTTTGTAAAGAACATGGAATAATTCATCAAACCACCACTCCTTACTCACCTCAGAAAAATGGAATTGCTGAAAGGAAAAATAGGACTGATGAATGCCATGTTAATAAGTTCTGGATTACCTCAGAACTTGTGGGGGGAAGCAATACTTTTTACAAATTATATTTTAAATAAAGTACCCCGAAAGAAAATGAATCAAACACCTTATGAATTGTGGCATGAAAGAGTCCCATCCTACAAATACTTAAAAGTGTTGGAGTGTTTGGCTAAAGTGGTTATTCCTAGTCCTAAAAAGACTAAGAGAGGTCCTAAAACCATTGATTGCATTTTCATTGGTTATGCCAAGAATAGTAGTGCATATCAATTTTTGATTCATAAATCAGAACATTCCGAAATACATGTAAATACTATTATTGAATCTCGGAAAGCATCTTTCTTTAAACATGTATTTCCAAATAAGACTAGATAAGAGACTAGTAATAATAAAAGATCTCATGATGCTATTACTAGTCAGGATCAAGAGCATGATCAAGAGCAAGAGTTAGATCAAAATGAGGAAGAGGAACCTAGGTGTAGTAAACGTGCTAGAACTTCAAAATCTTTTGGTCCAGATTTTTTAACATATTTGTTAGAAAATGAGCCTTTAACTTTTAAAGAGGCTATGGCCAGTCTTGAAGCTCCTTTATGGAAAGAAGCTGTCAATAGTGAAGTTAAATCCATCTTGCAAAATCACACTTGGGAATTAGTGGATTTGCCACCAGGTTGTAAACATCTTGGGTACAAGTGGATTTTCAAAAGAAAAATGAAAGCGGATGGATCAATTGACAAATACATGGCAAGACTTGTGGTCAAACGGTATAGACAAAAAGAAGGTCTTGATTACTTTGACACATACTCACCGATTACTAGAATAACAGGCTTAAAACGTATATTTGTTGAATCGTTTCAATTCAAACAATAAGCCTTCATCCACAGACATTCAGGTAGTTTAGCAAGTAAGCATTTAGCCTCATGGTAAGCATGCTAATCATGAAAATCACTTACACTCATGCAAGTATGCTAAAGCACTAAAAACTCACCTAGTATTCCAAACTAAGAAGATATGAGTTAGAAAAAGATGCATGATTCCAAACTATACAAGATGTCTAATGCAACACATGCAATAATGCAATTTAATGAGCTCGGCTACTAATATGGCATATGAATTGATTTCGATAACATGCGGTTAAACACGTATTCGAAGAAGTATTGAAATAACAATGCAGTTTGAATGATACGCCGAGCCCCGGTGCATGCAAGACAAAATGAATATATGCAAGCATAAGGTATGCTAATTGAAACATGTCCCTAATCTAACCATCAAAAGCGATTAAATAAAAAGGGAGAAAGACATAGGGTTTGAAGACATACACATTATTACATTACGCTCTCACAAAGGAGACTCCGAATGAATAAAGCAAAACTAACTAACAACTAAGCTAAGCTAATTAAAGCTAATTAAGCTTGTTAAGATAATTATTACAAACCAAAATAAATAACTAGCTAAACTAATTAACTAATTATTATTACAACACTTGAACTAATTAGCTAACTAATTAAGTTACAACACAAATACAAGCAAACTAAGTAATTAAAGTGTCTAACTACACTGCCACTACTCTGCTTCACGAAATGGAAGATGCACATGCTCGGATACCACCCGAAAAGACCTCCGTTTTGCTCTTGAAAGCCTCTGTTTGCAGAGTTAAACACTTTCAGAACCATTTTGCTCCACCTCACTGACATTTTGCTGAGGTTTGCATCAAGGCCACCGCCATCGGTAAAGGTCTTGCCAAAAGCCGCCATCTATAGTGCTCGCCGCCACCGGCCATGGATGGTGGTCTGCCGGCCACTGATGCACTAGATCATCATGCTGCAATAGAGGACAAATAGAGCAAAGAAAGGGTATTTCCAAGGATTATCTGCACAATTCACCCCTCATTTTCATTAATAAATCCAAGAAGTTATGAACTTAAGCTATAAACCACCAATCCAAGCAATTTCATTGTATGATGGCTTGTAATTCAAGATGTGCAAACTCAATAAATGCAAAATAGGACACACAAGAACCATCACCCTATCATGCATGATCAAGGGCGATGGAGACCTAGGAGACTTGACACATTTCATCACTTTGAGTATGAAATGTCCCAATTTTCCTTGTGTTCAATTAACGTCTGATTGAACACATAACACACAAGTTATTATCTTGCTCAATTTTCGTCTCAAGTTGTTAATTACTCATTTTAACTTACCAACCATTTTTTAATCCAATTAAGTCCAAAAGGTGAGTTAAAGTCCTCTAATGGAAAGAAGGCTCAAAACAGGGTATGAAAGAAGTCTCATAGCATTGGTAACAAACCCCCTAAGGGATTAAACCATTAAGTATGTGTAGACGTCCACGAATGTCCTGAGAGGGGATATCCCGTTTTGTTCATTTGGGCTCACTACAGTTCAGGACTCAATGTTACGGTCCTGTATCTAATCTCGCAGAGTGCAATGCAAGATCGATGAATCATCAAAGAGTCCAAATCTGGCAAATCATTTTTGAAAACAGAATTTTTTGAAAGAAGTGACAAACACAGACTGTTTTGCCAGATACAGAGTCGCCACCTAAATATTTTATTTTGGAAAAATTTAGGAAACCCTGACTCGTTGCCTAAGGCCACGTGTCCGTCATCACCAAAGTTGCCTTGGCTCGGGAACTTGGGTACGATTGGGGAAGGTCACTTCGTGAGCATCCCCGCTCGCCTGATCAAAGATCAGCCTCTACTAACCATGATATTTTGTTTTGAAAACGTTATGTGTTCTTATCCCGATTATTAGCCTAGATTTACTATGTGATGCGCTCAGCATACAAGTATAGACTGGATCGCCTGAATTGGAACAAAACATTTTGTATTTATTTTGAAAATGGTTTGCTACTCACAAGTAGGCTTAAAATCCAGATTTTGCCACCCTCGGGTGGGCTTAGAAAACATGATTTTGCCACTATCTAGTGGGCTTAAAACTCACAATCGATGATTTGTTCCAATCCAAATAACCCAACCTTCACCCACAGACATTCAAACAGTTATATCACATAAGCAGGTAGCCTCATGGTAAGCATGCTATCATGGCAGTCACTCACACACATGCAAGGATACTAAAGCGTAAATACTTACCGAGTACTCTAAGCCAAAACAGAAGCTAGGTTAGAAATCCATGCATGATCCTAACTATATAGAAATGCCTAATGCAACACATGCAAAAATGCAACTAAGATAGGCTCGGCTATTCTAAGATGGCATATGATGATGCTACAGCTAACACGTATTCAACTTCGAAATTGAAATACAATGCAGTTAGTATGATGCGCCAAGCCCGGTGCATACAAAACAGATGAATGAATGCAAACATGCTATCATACTGTATGCTAATTGAAACATGCCCTAATCTAACCATCGTAAACTGGTAAATAAAAGAGAGAAAGACGTGGGGTTGGAAGACATACATCACACGCACGCACACTTATTACAATTGTGCCCTCACTCGGAGGGTCCGAATAAATAATATAGTCCGAATTAATACAATCCAAATAAAATACAAAACCCTAATTAATTAACAAATTTAACTAAGAAAGTAGTAAACTAGCACGCAAATCTATGGACCGCCTCAGCTCTGTTCCGAATGATGAATGATGCATGCTTGAGTTGCCTTGCGCGGAAATCCAATGCGATGCCCCGGTTTGCCTCTGTTTGCAATTAATCCCGGAATGTTGTGCAAAGCTCTTGAAGGATGTTGATCCTTGATTTACTGCAACGGAGAGCAAGAAAGGGGCATGGCAAAGTATTTTCACATATGTATACTCACCTCGATCCTCGTGCCATCAATCACGCATCTCGATGCATAATGGCCGAGGAGTCGAATTGCACGACTCAATATGAAATGAATGCACATGAAAACATAACAAGACCGAGACTCCATCGTGGTTAATCCGGAGTGTCAATGACCGGGAATTGTGACACATTCCGTCACTCAGAGCATGAAACGTCCCTCATTTCCTGTGCTTGGGCTAACTCCTATCCCAAGCACGATGCAATATGCATGACATGCATGAATGCGACTAACATACAACCTAGCATACGCAATGCTTATAAACTGGCATACACAATGCTCGATATAACATGGCATACACAATGCTCTAACATACAACCTAGCATACACAATGCTATGGACTAAGATGGCATACACAATGCAATATGGGCTTACACCAATATGAGTGGACCTCAGCCACACTCACGTCAGTGGCCATAAGATGAAAATGAGACTACCGAAATGCGTGCACACATGCACGCAAACCGAGGACCGAACCTAAGGCACAGCATGCAACTTTAACAAGGCATGGCAAGGATAAAGCATGGCATTCAAACATGTAAATTCCAGCACTGAAACATGATGCTAAAAGGTCCCAAAACATGGAAACATGGCACCCGATGCATGAGATGAACCCCGAAACTCAGAACTAGGCACATGTATTGACTTATAGCTATACAAAGCATGCATTATTTGACTATGAAGCACAAAGACAGAGCCAAGGCAGTCCCAAAACATGAACATTTCTAGTTCAAAGCATGACCAAAAGATGTTAGCATGATGGACTAAAATAGCATGCAACTTTGATTAGCAAACATGGTTTACATGGCATGTATATGAAGCGTATGAAAACTCATCAAACCAAAAAAAATCAATGAATAAAACATGCCAAAATATGCCCAAATAATCACTGAAATGCAGCCAATGCATGCCAAAATGATGACCTCCTTTAGAGGGCCATACAAGGGATTATTAAGCACATACAAGATAGACACTTAGCAAGACTAAACCAACTCTAGAAATGGGTTATGAAAGCCCTAAAACCCACCAAATAGGCCCTGGAATTAGTCTCAGAGATATGCAAAGAAAGGCTTCTTTGGAAGGCCTTGAATGGGACTTATCTACACATGCACCATAGACATAAAATATGGCCAAAAGGGCCTCAGACAGAGCCAAGGAAGACCTCAAAACCCTTAGAATAAAGCCTAAAATAAGACTTCAATGTATGCAAAATAGGGTCCCTTTGGAAGGTCAAACATGCTAGTAAAGAGAATGAGGGGTGAGAGGGTCACCCCTCTATGATTTCAAGGCTTAAAACCTCATCAAAGCCACTGAAAATCCGTTGGATTTCAGTGGCTAAGAGGTCAAAACAAGGCTAATGCAGATGCTCAAATGCATGGCTCAAAGCATGTGGGAATGAAGCATGCAAGGAAGGAGATGACTCCAAAAAGAAAAGTGACCTCAAGAAAACTTAAAGAGGAGGTCAAAACAAGACTTTTTCCAGTTTATAGCATATTCAAAAATGTTCACAAGTAAGGCTAAAATGTGATGCAAAAATAGCCCTAAAAGAGAGATAGAGGGTAAGGGGGAAGTAGATGGCCTCAAACAGCAAAGAGCCCTTCAACAAAGTTAAATAGGGGCTCAAAATAAGATACTTTACACTTTAGGTCGAATCTCAGAAATGCTCACAAATAAGGCTAATATATCATCCTAAAAGAGAGATAAAGCACAAATGGGGAGTAGATGACTTCAAAAAGCAAAGTTTTCTTAAACAAAATTGAAGAGAAGCTCAAAATAAGATCTTTTCCAGTTTAGCTCGGAGCCCAAAAATGCAAGCAAAAGGGGCTAAGATATGAAGCAAAATAAGGCTAAAAAAGGGAAAATGAGGACTTACCCTTGTAGAGCCGACCTTCAGCAGCTTCTGGACCAAGTTGGTGAGCTTTCAACCTCTGCAAATGACCTCCAAGGTGTTGGAATGGATGATGGAGGTGGTAGGCTATGAGTTGGTGTGTAAATGGTGCGAGGGCAAGGGTGTTTTGAGGCTTGGATAAGAGAGATATGGAGGATTGTATGCCAATGCTCCAGCTGATTTTTCTAACCCTTGCAAATGGAGGTTGAGGGTTGTTTATATAGAGGGAAAGAGATGAGGCATCTTGGAGAAGCCAAGAGAGGGGGCTCAAAGCTTCTAAAAGAAGCTTGACCAAAGGGGTCAAGCTTCTTGGGGAAGCTAAACCAAAAGGGTCAAGCTTCCTCAAAAAGCTTGACCAAAGGGGCCAAACCACCTTGAAACCAAGAAAAAGGGGTAAAAACCACCTAAAATGGACCAAAAACAAGGACAAACCCTCGGGTAGTGGATCTGGTGCAAAACAGCTGGCACAGTTGGAATGCACCTGAAGAGACAAACATGGCCGACCAGGTTCAAAAGGTAAAGGTGGCCGGCTGGCCACCTCCCCTGGTCGGCCAACCAGGGGTCAAAAGGGTCAACAAGAATTGCTGGTCAGCCACCCCAGAAAGGTGGCCTCCCAGGTGAGTGCAACACAGTTGTATGGAGAAAAACCAGAAAATGTGGTTCAGGAGAGAGAAAAACCAGCTTTTTTAGAGGGGTTCAAAAGGGTCAAAAAGAATTATTGGTCGGCCTACCCATATTGGTGGCCTCCCAGGTGTGTAGATCACAATGGTGGTATGAAAAATCAGAAATTATGGCTCAAAAGCAAGAAAAACCTGCTTTCTGTCAGAAAAATCGGCTTTCGAAGAGAGAAAAAGGAGAAAGCTGGTTTTTCAGAAAAATTGCTGGTCTCCCACCCTCCTACAACCTTCCTAACAATGAAAATAAGGTCTCTGCCAAAAATGAACCAAGACGGATGCAAAACGGAGGTTCGGGGACCGAAACGCGCGGCCCGGGGCCCGAAAACTGACTATTAAGCACCAGAGGTGGCGTTTGACCACGAAGTTGGTCTCTCGGGCCACAGTGTCCCTCAAAAGGGAGGAAACAAGGTGTATGCCAAAAACCGGAGCAATCGGAGGTAGTTAAGCGGTCCCGAACCGAGGCACACGGCCGACGGCTCCGAAAATCGAGAACCGGGTTCCAAACGGGAAAAAATGGCCTACGACCACGAAACATAGCCTACAGCCACTGAGAGATGATCTACGAGACCTCTCCCTTCCTTCGGAAAGAGAAAACAAAGAAAACAAGGCCTGGTTCGCAAACCGAGGCAAAGCACAAAAGAGTCCGGAAGTCCGGAGGCAAGGCTCGCAGCTGAGACTCCGCAACCTCAGAACGAGCACAATATGCAACATCACCAAGTGCTCAATCAGTGACGTCTGAGTCTTAAGGTCGGTCAAAAATGGGGTGTCTATAGTATGAAACCTCAATTTCACACTTAGGCAAACAAGTAATTTGAAATCACTTTCAAAACAAAATTAAAAACCAAGAAAGAATGGAGATTGCAGAGGTGATTAGTGCTGAAATTAAATGTGAAAAGCACCAAAACATGCAATCAACTCAAACAAGTGGTGTCTAATGGCCTAAAACACCAAGCTTGTGAGGACTTTTACACTACAACCATGCAAAACAAGGCCCAACTGACCCAAACAGCCCAAAACAGAGCTAAAGCAGTCTAAAACAAAGGTAAAAACAGGCTGGAATATAGCTAGAAAAAGTTAGAAAATCATGCTAACATATAGAACTAGCTAGGCTAGTAAACAAGACACAAGAAGGGGACGCTAACCCGTCTAATTTTGGATTTCAAAACATGTTTTTTGCCACTGAAAATACTTTGAAATTTAGTGGTTAAAGGCCCGAAAAAGGTTGGTTTGAGAGTGGTAAACAAAGGTGCAAAAGCCTTAGAAGCAAGGAATAAAGAAGGGTGAGACACCCCATAACCTTAAATGGTTTAAAACACCAATTTTAGCCCATTAAAACAGAGATTTTTATGGCTAAAAAATGGCCCAAAAATAGTGGGAAAAGATGGAGAAACAAGTGTACTAAAACAAGTTAAAAGACAAGTGTTATACCTCTTGAAGCCAAGCACAACTTTAAGCACAGATACAAGTCAAAACCACCTTCAAGAGCTCCAACAAGACCTTAAGGGACCTCAACTCAAAGGTGATCAATTTTGGTTAAGGATGTGTATGCAAAAGAATGATATAACTAGGCAAGTGTGCACAAAATTGCAAAAGAGAGAGAGATCTTTTGAGTCTAAAAATTTCTAACCCCAAAACATGAGAGAGGGGGTCCCTATATATAGAAAACATGAAATCTATACAAGAAGATCCAGCCCTCCACGTGTGAACAGATGCAAGCATCTGTGCAAATAGCTGGCACAACTAGCGTAAAATATCTGTGGAAAACACTGGTGGCCGGCCGGCAAGGCATCATTGATGGCTGGCAAGGTACCTCAATGGTCGACAAACAAGAAGTGCTGGCCGGTAGCCTTCAAGGATGGTCGATAGGCCACCAGAGATTGCAGGCTGGAAAGACTTAGGCATGGTCCAAAAATGAGACAAAATTGATGCAAGGTTTGAAAAGCTTAAATCTGTGGCACTCCGCTGAGGACTTCAAGCGCCTGGCAAGAAAATAGACTCGTCATCGGATGTACCTGCAAGAACATCTAAGTCTTGAAGGGCCGTAAAAAATGGGATGTCTACATATACTAGAAAAATTGAAACTATTTTACTAAATTTTCTCCCAAAACAAACTTGTTTGGAGATATTCTATACCATCGAAAACCTCTCAATTAGCCGAATCTCTTGAAATTCTCAAAATCTAGCTCTTCATTTTTTCCAGAATTTAATTAATCAAATTAAATCGAAATTGTTACCAAACTTTCAAAATGGCATACGGAATAAATCTGAAATTAGACTGAACTATAAAGTGAATAATTAAATTGACTAAAATTTCGAAGGTCCAATATTATTTCTTGTTCCACGCAAAGGTAATCCCGTTCAAATCAAAAATTAGTAGTCCAATTTACTAATTTCAATTTATTTTATTTGTTCATATTATATATCCTCCTTTCTCGCTTAGGTAAACCTGTAAAGAAAGTTAGCTACAAAAAGAAAACAAATCAAATAAAATAGTAAGAATCTTACACAATAAAATTCTTATTTTATTTTTATAAACTGCTAACAACATAAACACTAACAATCAAATAACTCATGCAATAACAATTAATTAACATAAAATACATTGTATGAATAAATTATTAGAAATAAACAACTCAATTCCAATAACTCTATGCAATTAAATTAGTTTTAATTCCAAGAGTCACTAGAATAAAATTATAATAGAAATTAAATTTTTTTATTAAAACTATTTATAAAAATCTATTTTAAGATCATTGGTATTTTTCCAAAATAATATTAGAAAAATATATAAAATAAAATTAAATAGAACTAACCTTACAAATTTGGTTTTTGATTAAAGAATGAAATACAGAATAAACAACAAATTAAAATTATAGAAATGAATTAGATTACATCATGAAACATATTGCAAGAGAGATTCATATGGACAGATAAAATAATATACAATAAAAAGTTTAAATTTAAAACTTTGAAGAAGGAAAAATAAGGGATGCAAACCGAAACTTTTGTGGTACCACAGTTTCCTTAAAACAGATTCACCGCCTCAAGATGGGTGTTGGAGGTGTTGGAAAAAATGGTTTTTTGGTGACTTTAATTAAATATTAAAGTGGGTCCCAACCATCTTTTGTGTTGGGTCCAAGTGGGTCTAGATACTTTGTATTGAGATCTTTACACCACAGATAGAATGGCCAAAAACCATTGAGATTTGAATGAGAAATTACCTCATGAAGTTAGCTTCATGGAAAAAAGGTAATGAGGTTTGTAACTCCTGCCTTTATTACAGAGTTTAATAGAGCATTAATGGGGTTTGTAACTCCTGCATTAATGGGGTTTGTAACTCCTTCATTAATGGGGTTTGTAACTCCTGCCTTTATTGCAGAGGTTAATGGTGCATTATGACCAGCCATAAAGGCTGGAGGCTCTTCCTCTCTCCCCTCTACATGTATAAATTGAGACCCTCCTGTCAAGTCTCAAACACAGAAATTTTTACTTCCATTTCACAAGTCAGTTTGCCTGAAAGTTCCTACAGTGAGAGAGTGCTGCCACTGTTTTGTTCGCTAAGCTAGACAGAGAGTGCTTTTGCCGTAGCTGGTTTTGACCGTCGTATCTTGGGAGACAGACGCCGAGATTCCTCAAGCACTCGACCCGTGAGGCGGCGAAATCTGTTTTAAGGAAACTGCTTCCGTGCAAGTTTCGGTTTCGTCTCTTTACTCTTTTATTATTTTGTGTATTTCTGTTGAAATTTAGTTGTAATTATCAGCATGTGTTCTTAGTATATATATAATTTGATTTCTTCATAAATCTATTTATTTAATTTCACAATATGAAAACAAGCTTAAAACAGATTTCTCATATATGGTTTTCCTATGAAATTGATTGAATAGATTTATATAGACATTTGTATAATGTTACTAGGAACTGTTGCGGAATTGCTCCCTATTTTAATGATTGTAAATTATGCAATGTGATTCTCTAATTGCTTAGTTTAATTAGAATGTTCTATCATAATTTGTATATTTAATTATATTACTCTGATCTTATTTTATGCATATGGTTCATCATTCCTCTTCTATGATTTGCATGAATTTTAAGGTTATAAAATATAATTTATTGATGTTGCAATTTTGACATGCTAATTCTATTCTATTCTAGGTTTTAATTTGTTACATGCTTATTATTTTCTAGACTAGATTACATGATTTAATCTTTAGAATTTTTGCATGTTAATGGTTGAATGGTTATATACTTGAAGTGCTTGGTTATTAGTTTATTACATATAAACAATTCAAATTATTTACATAAACTGCATGCTACTTATTTGGTTTCATACTATTTGTCTAATGTTGCATATGTATATTTTGATTTTGCATGCTTCTAGTTTTACTATCTAATTTGCATGTGAAATTGCTTCTAGTTTTCTAGAGTTATACACATAAGTTATTTCCATGAATAGTGTGAATTAAATGTAGTTCTTTGGAGTTATAAAATTTGTGTAACTTGTATAGTATCTTAATTCCTTAGTTATTTTGCTATTCTATGATTTGCTAGAAGGTTAAATAATATTTGATTGTATGTACAATTGCTTTATATTATGTTGTCGTTTTCTACTAACTCTCTTTGTAGGCATACCTAAGCGTAGAAAGGAAGTGTATGGATTACTTATAACCCTCAATTGGATTGGTTAATTTTTCTTTATGTTTGAAGAAATTTTTTGCTTGAGATTTAGTTGGTTTGTTTACCAATTTGTAGTAGCAAGTTTTATTTTCTTATTAGACGCATTTTATATGCATGTATTTGGTTGTAGCAATTTTTTAAATTGTTTGCAAGTTTAAATTGCTTGTAAGTTTGGAATTTGGTTTGGTTTTCTGGAATAGAAACCAAAATGTTTAGCCTTGGCTAAAAAGGAGTTTTTATTTGTTCAAAAATGGCAACTATCACTGATGCTGCTGGTACTGCTAATGTTGGTGGGGATCTGAACCCCGGGGCAACTGGGTTGACAACCCCTAAAGTTGTGACCTCTGTGGTCAACCATGGCGTTACTCCAGCTGTTCCGGGAGGACCGCTCAGTCATCATGAGCGCCCAGAGAAATTTGCTGGGGTGAACTTCAAGAGATGGCAGCAAAAGATACTGTTCTACTTGACCACGCTAAACCTTGCAAAGGTTACGGCGAGATCCTCCAAAGTGGCAGAGAATGAGCCTGATAGGCAGAAAGTCATGGCGCTTGACACATGGAAGCATACAGACTATCTTTGTCGGAACTATGTGTTCAATAGCTTGGCAGACTCACTCTATAGTGTGTTTTGTTCCAAGAACTCAGCAAAAGAGTTATGGGAATCTCTGGACAAAAAGTACAAGACTGAGGATGCCGGGGCAAAGAAATTTGTGGTTGGCCGGTTCCTTGATTTTAAAATGGTAGATTCTCAAACTGTGATAAGCCAAGTCCAGGAGTTTCAAGTGATCTTGCATGAAATTCATGCTGAAGGAATGCCTTTGAACGAGTCATTCCAAGTTGCTGTGATCATTGAGAAACTTTCTAATGGTTGGAAGGATTTCAAGAACTACTTGAAGCACAAGCGCAAGGAAATGTCAGTTCAAGAGCTGGTTGTCCGACTTTGGATTGAGAAGGATAATAGAAAGAAAGGAGGGAGTACCTCCTCAGTAAAAGCCAATGTCATTGAGCATGGCAAATCTTCTGAAATAAGAAAGAAGCCCTCTAAGTTGGGGCCTAGAGGTGGTGTTGCAAAGAAGCCGGCTTACAAGCCACCGGAACCAAGTAATCGGTTCTTTGGGAAGTGCTATAACTGTGGTAGCAATGGGCATCGAGCTAGTGACTGCCACAAGCAGAAGAAGCCATACAAGACCAAACCTCGTGTTCATATGGCAGACTTACAAGAGCACTCCTATGAGGAGGATGATATGCACTTGTCTGCCATTGTCTCTGAGGTGAATCTGGTGGGTTCAAACCCAAGAGAATGGTGAGAAGTTGTTTATGGGAAACTCTGCTACCTCGATTGTTGAGGGGAAAGGAAAGGTGGTTCTGAAGTTGACGTCAGGAAAGGAGCTGACCTTGAACGAAGTCCTGTATGTTCCGGACATTCGTAAAAATCTTGTCTCAGGGTCTCTTCTTAGTAAACATGGTTTTCGCATGGTTTTTGAGTCCGACAAGGTCGTTCTTACGAAAAACGGAATGTATGTGGGTAAGGGTTATATGTTGGGGGGTATGTTTAAACTCAATGTTATGACTATTATCCCAAAGATGAATAAAGGTGCATCTTTTTCTATTTACATGCTTGAGTCTTCCAATTTGTGGCATGGTAGACTAGGACATGTGAACTTTGAATCTTTACGTAGATTAATCAAGTTAGATCACATACCATCTTTTAAGATTAATCCGAAACACAAGTGTGAAACTTGTGTTGAAGCGGTTGACAAGATCTTCGCTTTTATTCTATTGAAAGAAGTTCAGAACCGTTGGATTTAGTGCATAGTGATGTGTGTGACTTAAAATTTATACAATCACGTGGTGGCAATAAGTACTTCATCACTTTTGTTGATGATTGCACTAAGTATTGTTATGTCTATTTGCTCAAAAGCAAAGATGAGGCGATTGACAAGTTTGTTCTTTATAAGAATGAAGTTGAGAATCAAGTAGGCCGCAAGATTAAGGCTCTAAGAAGTGATCGTGGTGGTGAGTATGAATCTCCGTTTATTGAGACTTGTGCTCAATCTGGGATTATCCACCAAACCACGATGCCTTATTCTCCTCAGTCTAATGGGATTGCTGAGCGGAAGAATAGGACGCTAAAGGAAATGATGAATGCAATGTTGATAAGTTCTGGATTGCCACAGAACTTGTGGGGGGAAGCAATTCTCTCTGCAAATTACATTCGACAAGACGCCGTATGAGTTATGGAAAGGCGTTAAGCCTTCGTATAAATTCTTACGAATGTGGAGGTGTCTTGCAAAAGTGGCGATTTCTACACCCAAACGAGTTAGGATAGGCCCGAAATCTGTGGATTGTATATTCATTGGTTATGCACATAATAGTAGTGCATAGCGGTTTCTTGTTCATAAGTCTGAAATTCCAAACATACACAGGAATACCATCATGGAGTCAAGGAATGCATATTTCTTTGAAGACATTTTTCCTTGCCGAACCCATGCAGGGGTTCCAAGGTCTTTGATGAGCTTGCTAGTGAGGATGATCATATTGATGATTCAGGTGATGATCAAATTGAGGTTTTAGATGAGCCCAGAAGGAGTAAAAGGGCTAGGATATCCAAATCTTTTGGTCCAGACTTCTTAACTTATATGGTTGAGAACGAACCTCAAACTTTCCACGAAACTGTGACTTCTCCTAAGAGTCCATTATGGAAAGAAGCGATCAAAAGTGAGATTGACTCCATCTTACAAAACCATACCTGGGAGTTGGTAGATTTACCTCCAGGTTGCAAGCCTTTAGGCTACAAATGGATTTTTAAAAGAAAGATGAAGGCCGATGGGTCAATTGACAAGTATAAAGCGAGGCTCGTTACAAAGGGTACAGGCAACGAGAAGGCCTGGATTACTTTGATACATACTCACCTGTTACTAGGATAACATCCATTCGGATGGTGATTGCGATTGATGCTTTGCGCAATTTAGAAATTCACCAGATGGATGTAAAGACAACTTTCTTAAATGGAGATTTGAATGAAGAAATCTACATGGAGCAACCTGAAGGATTTTCAGCTCCAGGGCAAAGCAGGAAAGTTTGTAAACTTGTCAAATCTTTGTATGGTTTGAAGCAAGCGCCTAAACAATGGCATGAGAAGTTTGACAATGCAATGTTGTCAAATGGGTTTAGAATCAACGAATGTGACAAGTGTGTTTATGTCAAAGACACTGATAGAGGTTATGTCATTTTGTGTCTATATGTTGATGATATGCTCATTATAGGTAGTAACGATGAAATGATCAAAACTACCAAGAAGTTGTTAAACTCTAAGTTTGACATGAAGGATATGGGCATTGCAGATGTTATTCTGGGAATTAAGATTACCGTAATCTCGTGAATTGTACTATCTCAGTCTCATTATGTTGATAAGATACTTGAGAAGTTTAGTGGATCAGATACGAGTGTGTCATCGACACCTGTAGACTTAAGTCTACATTTTACCAAGAATAATAATGAAAGTGTCTCATAGTTAGAATATTCTCGGGTAATTGGAAATTTAATGTATCTGATGAATTGTACTAGGCGGGATATAGCTTACTCGGTTAGCAAGCTTAGTAGATACACAAGTAATCCCGATGCTTCTCATTGGAAGGGCATTGTGCGGGTGTTAAGGTATTTACGCTATACTCGGGATTATGGGCTGCATTATACTCGATATCCAGCGGTGCTTGAAGGCTATAGTGACGCAAATTGGATATTAGATATAAAGGACTCAAAGTCCACTAGTGGATATGTGTTCACTCTTGGTGGGGCAACCGTGTCTTGGAAATCTTCTAAGCAAACGTGTATATCTAGATCAACGATGGAATCAGAGTTTATTGCTTTGGATAAAGCAATGGAAGAAGCTGAATGGCTTTGCCATTTCCTTGAAGATATTCCACATTGGTCTAAACCTGTGCCTGCTATTTGTATTCATTGTGATAGTCAATCTGCAATTGGTAGGGCACAGAGTAATATGTATAATGGAAAGTCTAGACATATCCGTCGTAGACATAATTCCATACGACAACTACTCTCGAATGGAGTTGTCTCTATAGACTATGTAAAGTCTAAGGACAACATTGCGGATCCGCTAACCAAAGGGTTAAATCGAGTGTTAGTCGAAACGTCGACAAACGGAATGGGGTTGAGGCCTTTGGAAGTTACCGGAATGGAAACCCAACCTAGTTGACTGGAGATCCCAAGATCTAGGTTCAATGGGACAACCTAATTGCGTGTAACGGTGGTATGTCACTGAGGAGGTTAAACCTCCAGCCATTCCTTCTATCAGTGATACCTGCAAGTGTAGAGGTTAAGCTAAGCTTTTAATAACTCTAGTGTGCTAAGCTATTGAGCTGAGTATAGCAGGATACTCAAGTAGAGTCACCTATGTGAGTGTGAAGTGGGGCCGCTTCTAGAAGAATTGGGAGGTCAAGATTCTTTGAAACCACTCGTTGAACCAGGCTAGTGTCCAGGGCCATACAGGGCACACCAGTGAGAACAGAATGGTGGTAGGAGTAATTCTCGTGTGAGATTTATTGTCTCAGTTTACATAAACGGCAGAGCAGTTCAAGATGTCATATTCACTGATCAGCCAGTAAACTCGATAGGTTTTCACTGGGAGAGGTTCAAAGCCAAAAGCTACCTTCTCTGATGTCGGGGTTAGTCCATTGTACTCTCTCTCCGAGTCATTATTGTTGAACGGTGTCCGTTTGCTGAGTCATTCGGTCAATTTTTATTCATGTGGGGGATTGTTGGAAAAAATGATTTTTTGGTGACTTTAATTAAATATTAAAGTGGGTCCCAACCATCTTTTGTCTAGATACTTTGCATTGAGATCTTTACACCACAGATAGAATGGCCAAAAACCATTGAGATTTGAATGAGAAATTGCCTCATGAAGTTAGCTTCATGGAAAAAAGGTAATGAGGTTTGTCACTCCTGCCTTTATTACAGAGTTTAATAGAGCATTAATGGGGTTTGTAACTCCTGCATTAATAGGGTTTGTAACTCCTTCATTAATGGGGTTTGTAACTCCTGCCTTTATTGCAGAGGTTAATGGTGCATTATGACCAGCCATAAAGGCTGGAGGCTCTTCCTCTCTCCCCTCTATATGTATAAATTGAGACCATCCTGTCAAGTCTCAAACACATAAATTTTTACTTCCATTTCACAAGTCAGTTTGCCTGAAAGTTCCTACAGTAAGAAAGTGTTGCCACTGTTTTGTTCGCTAAGCTAGACAGAGAGTGCTTTTGCCGTAACTGGTTTTGACCGTCGTATACTGGGAGACAGACGCTGGGATTCCTCAAGCACTCGACCCGTGAGGTGGCGAAATCTGTTTTAAGGAAACTGCTTCCGTGTAGGCTTCGGTTTCGTCTCTTTACCCTTTTATTATTTTGTGTATTTTTGTTGAAATTTAGTTGTAATTATCAGCATGTGTTCTTAGTATATATATATAATTTGATTTCTTTATAAATCTATTTATTTAATTTCACAATATGAACAACAGGAGGTACGTTGGTATTTGTCTCTCAGGATACGACGGTCGAAACCAGCTAATACAGAAATACCTTTTGAATAGTTTCGGCGAGCTTGAAAATAGCAACACACTCTCTCTCTAACAAAAACCAAAGAAGGGGCAAGCACAAAGAAGGTAAGAAAATTTTTCTTTGGTATAAAAACCATCTCTAATTTTATTATCTCAAAACACCATCTCATTTTCCATCACAAAAAACCTCTCTAAAAACAATCTACTAATTTGGAGGGGAACCTTTATTTATACTAGTAGAGGAGAGCCTTAGCCATGAAGGCTAACATCAATGGGGTGATCAAATTCCATTAACAAAGCATCAACTCTAGCCATTAGAGTTAGAGTTACAAAGATAGAAAATCTATGGCCATTAACATTGTCATCAACTCCATTATCCAAAGATGAGAGTTACAAAGGTTGAAAACCTCCTTTGCATATATATATATAATGCTATTTAAATAATCTAACTATATGGGTCGTAAAACGAATACAGGTGTTAGGTCACAACCCGATCCAAGCACAATCTCAAACACATATACAAGCTAAATCCAACACAAGACAATCCAGCCCAAGCTTAAGATTAAGTCCAAGTCCAAGACCAAGACCAAACCTAGCACATGCACAAGCACAAGTCTAGGGCCAGTCCAAACTAAGACTAAGTCTAAATCTAAACCCAACTTTTGTTGATGCCCACTTTATGAGACAATTTTCATTCACAACCTAATGGTTTCGGCTCATGATTTTTATATTGTAATCTTCTCACTTAAAAGAATACAACCCCACTCAGACCTACCTTAACTGGCGATTGAATCCCACTTTAATTTCAAATTAAAATTACCGAAAATCATTATTTTCCAACACTATTGTTAAATATGAAAAACAAAATTGTTTGTCATTTTTTGAATAAAATACCCTTATCATTGGGTGAAAACAACAAACCTCATCATTTTATCTCTAGGTCAAAATAAAAATAAAATAAAAGTTCATATCAACAATAGAAATGTTGGAGAATAATTAATCACATAACCAACTATAAAAATCTCTTGCACCATATGGTTATGTGATTAGTTGTGGTTGATTATGGGTAATGTTGTATTAGAAACAGTCAACTCTAAATGCAATTATGCTCCATTTATTTCAGTGAAAAATATTTTCTTTTCTTTGGTTGTATTTTTAAGATTAATGTACTAATAGTTGCATTAGGGTGGAGTGAAAATGGAGGTGTTGGGTGTGGCAACGCGATAGTGGTGGTGGTAGTGGTGGTGGTGGTCGTATAATAAGGCAGAGATGGTAGTGGCGGTGGTTGTGGGGCGATGGAGGTGATGGTGGTAATGGTGGTTGTAAATGTGGTGGTGGTCGAAGTAATGGTAGTGGTGGTAATGTGGTGGCACAAATAAAATTTTAATTTGAAAAACGTTTTTCGCTTTTTAAAAGTAAAAAATATTTTTTGCCCAAATAGTTTTGTTTTCCATTGATCATAGAAAATGTTTTACATTGACTTTTATTTTTCGTTGTACCAAATGATAAAAAATGCAAAAAAAATATTAAAAAAAATATTTTTCACTCAAACAAATGAAGTGTTAGTAGCTTTTAAATTTGTTAACAAAACCTGAATATAAAAAGGTTTTAGAGAAAATTATTATTAAAAAAAAAAAACTAAGGGTTTGTTTTAAAAAAGTACTTTAAAATATAATTTTTTCTTCAATTTTACTTAATGAAAATAGGCAAATGATTTATATTGAAAAAAAACTAAATGATTAGGGTTTAAATTAACAAAATTTAAAACTCCAATTTATTTTGTTCCAGGAGCAAAGCTTGGGGTTTTATTTATAATATTTTTCTAAAGTTTTAATTAGTAACTTTACATCTTAAAGAGTGAAAAATTATTTTTTGAAAAAAGAAATTGCAATATTGCAAAATCTAAGATTATTGAGATTTTGATTTGTGATTATATTCTAATTTAAAACAATAAATAACACTCCTAATTAAACAATTAAGATAAATCGACATAACAATTTAACATGAAAAAATCACAATTGGAGCGTCTCCAATTGCGATAAAAAAAAATCACGGGCCAAAGTCATAAAACAATCCACTAAGAAGACAAAAAGGAATTATACATGTGTATCCTTAATTACCTAGCGAATCCAAACCCGAATTGAACCGACCCCGATGTGTTTATTCCACCACTGTCTTTACCTTGATATTGTCTTGTCCAATGTTGAATCCACAACGCTGATGTCAAACCTACGACAATGAGTCACTTTGGAATCCACCAAAGCTTCAGACCCTAATTCTCCAGAATCCACCAAAGAATAACTCTCGCTTTTGTAAATAAAAGAAAACAAACAAACCCCCTGACGATATTGATATAAGGTTTATGGATATATTAATTACTCTTAAATCATTAAGGAAACAATCATAAAATACTCTCCAATATAAAATAATTTGTTTTTTCTTCATCTTTGAAAATGTTTAGACTCAAACCCTAAAAACAGCAAAATGTGCACTTTATAGTAAACTGAATCTCGAAGACTGCTCGAATGCACATTTCACTGATCGAGCAGTGTGACCAAAGGCGGTGCGAAACATATATGTTGACCGGTCGAGCGCAAATCTCACCACTCGAGAGGTAAAACTTGTTTCCCAGAAGTTTAGATGTTCTGCAAAAATACTAGATGATCCTTACCGAAATGACAAACATAAAAGCCTAAATATCACAAACTCTTCTGCATAAGCATAATTTGGGTTGGATTCGCATTTAAATACTCACATCCTCACTGAAACATAAGAGTGAATAAAATTATAACTAAAAAAAATTTTATCAAATAAAATTGTCAACTATAAAAATCTAACAATATAAAAATTTGTGAATACCTCATTTAAATTTTTGTCTAAGACCTCACACAGGCTTGAGTCACCTCTGATGCCAGAGCTGGGAAGGAGAGTATTGGAGCTAGGTTTAGGGCTCTGGGTGGGCCGTTGGGATGAGTGGGGTAGGAATGGTATTATTTGGGGCATTCGAAGACAAAAAACAAATTTTAATTTAGACTTGGAGTACCCTAAGAAGTAGAGTGCCCAACCAACATTTTGAGGTGCATTTACACCTAGTTTGGAAACTTAATAGAGAAAATAAAAGAAATAATTATGTAAATTTAGAGAGAAAATAAAAGAAGAAAAAGATTGTAATTTATCACCCTCTTGAATGGATAAATAAGAAAGAAAAGAAAAGAAAAAAAAAGAAAATATATTAATTTCTCTCCTATCTAATTTAGTTAAACTACATCAAAGAAAAATAAAATAAATGATAGTGTTTTATTACCAAATTAACCACAGATAGGTGTTAGTTTTTTGCGGGACTTACGTGTAGGTCATAATAGGTGAATTTATTATTTAATAGGTCTTGTGAGAATTAATGGCGTTTTTTTATCAAAAACTATTAAAAAAACGTTATCAATTGTTAATTTTTAGCGATAATTTGAAAATTTTGTCACAAAAAATGTTACTAATTATAAATTTTAGCGACAATTTAAAAAATAGTCACAAAAAAAATGTCACTAATTTATAACTTTCAGCGATAGTTTGAAAATTTTGTCACAAAAAAAGTCACTAATTGTAAGTTTTAGCGATAATTTATAAAAATTATGATAAAAAAAGTCACTAATTGTCAATTTTTATGGACATATGCAAAAAATTAGTTTTAGGAATGATTTTATTAAGACTTATTTTTAATAGGACTTTATTGGAATTAAATCTAATTATTAAGATCTATCAATAGTTTACCTAATTTTTATTTATTTTTCCTTTTTATTTCTTCTATATTTAAAATGATAGTTTTAGTATAATAACAAACTATTATTTAGTTGGGTTTTTTTCTTTCCTAATCTCCCCAGGAAAGATTCAAAATAGGGGTTACGGGCAAGGGCTAATGTAAAAGGGAATCAAGTGGGATATGTGCCCCTCCTCAATTTCTTATAATTTACAATAGTATCTATATGTTTGCAAAGGGGAGTATTATTTGTTCAACCCTTCAAAAATTATAATTTTGTCCACCCTAAATCATTTAAGATTCTTTAAAAAATATTTGAAAAAAAAAAACCCTTCTTATTTATTTATTTATATAAATCGCATAAAAACTTTGAATACATAAATAACTCTTCCTCTCATCTCTCTCTTCTCTTTATTTTTTTCCTCACCTTGCAAAATTAAATTTTCTCTTATATCATTGTTCATTTAATTTTTTTTGAAGCCCTTTCTTAATTTTTTTATTGTGGCAAATTATACATGTGGTCCATGTATGTTGTTAGTTATATCAATTTGATCTTATAGTTATCAATAATATTACAAACCTGCCCTTATCAATCCAAAAATTATCCAAAATCGTGGTTCAGATTTATTCTACACATAGACCCACACTACACAAATTAATCTCCACCATACAATCACCCACCAAGACTTTTTTGGATGGATTAATCTCGGACCTTACACTTATTGTATAGTTATTGTTATGTTAGTTTTGGACTTTATTATTATTGTTTTTTACATTATGTTAATTTAATTCAATTAGTAACATTCATTAATAAATTGAAAGAAAATTAAGGAAAAAATAGCTCTTTTCTTTTCCTTTTGTTTTTTTGAACGTGGAAATTTGATAAAAATGTACTCTCCTCATTGTGATTGAGAAGTTGACATATACTTTGGAATGAACCATTATACTTTTGATTTCAATCTAAAATTTTAAAGTAGCATTGCCAATTTTACTAAATTAACAAAATATGAAAATGTTAAGCGTTCAATTGATGCTTTTAGACGGTTAATTATTAAGTAATCTCAGAGGATAGACACGTGGTATTCTATAGCATTATGATTAGTGGAAAAGATGGGTAGGTGGGATATTGTGTTGGGTGATTGAGAAATATGAAAAGCATATTGAATGATGATTAGTTAAGAAGTACCGACACGTGATATTTCGGGAATATTGAATAATTTTCCCTTTTAGAGTTATTGTAACCAAAATGACACTAGACAAACTACATAGATTGTAATTTTTCATTTCTTAATTTTGAAAAGTATTTTTATTTTGTAATGAATATTTATGTTTCGTGCGTAATATTTACTCAAAAAAATTGTATTATATCGTTGTTGTCAGTTAAAAGACTTTTTTTTTTTTTCTTTTTTTTTTATAATCTCTCTCAAAGATTGTGGTTAATTAGTGCCATTCTAAAGTTATTTTTTTGGTTCCGCTACTGGTTATGAAAGAAATGAGTTTCTCTTAATTTCTTTCCATTTCACTATGTTTTTCTTTTCTTTACTTATCCAAACAAGTGACATAAATCAAGATAAATGTTTTTTTTTTTTTTTTTTTCTTTTTTTCTCTTCAAACCACTTAATCCAAATGGGCTATTAAAACCATCCAGATGTGTCGTTTCGAGCTTAATAGTTGAACACTTGGACCGATAGGCTTCAAAGTGTAAAAAATAAATTTATGACTCGAGGACTTATTTTTCTTTTCTTCCTTTTTTTTTTCTTTTTTTTATAATGGGTTCAATTTTATTTTCCTTTTTTTTTCAATTAAAATAATTCATGCATTTTTTGTTTTGTGGATGATTGGGAACATAGGTTTTTAATTAAAAAGTTAAAAAATCATTACAAGTAATTAAATTATTTTTTTGACTTTCTCTACATTTTTTTGTAAGGAAAAAATGAAAAAGAAAAAAAAGAAGTTAAAATAGTCAATTTTCAAATGAGCTAATAAGAGCATCCGCATCAGTTGAGACAAAATAACAAAAAGTTAAAATATAGTTGGCAAATCATAAAATTCTTCCTCCATCAGTCTCAATAAATTTTTTTAAATTAACTTTTTATTAAATTTACTACAGTGCCTCAACAACTTTGTTGAGCCACTGTTTATTAGTTACATGATTTTTTATTATATTTTCTGGAGCAAAACTGGGCCAAAATCTTTAAACTGGTCGTCCACCCGGATGTCCTCTCAGATATCCTACTGGATGTCTCGTGAGTGCCTGCAGCAGAAGAAGAAAAATGCCTAAAATTAGCCTAACCGGTCGACCGAATGACGATTTTTTTTTTTTTTAAGAATTGTTTGGGTAGTATCTCATCAATTTAATAAAAAGAAATAAAGAATAACAAATACAATAAGAAATTAATATTTTAATAAGATTGAGTTAGAATAGAGAGTTCGATGCAGTGAGTACTAAAAAAGTGACAAGCTAAAATAACAAAAGTGGATTTTGGGTTATAATTTGATTCAAAATTTGTTGAGACTGATGTGGACACTCTAAGTGCCTTTTTCAAAACTTGACTTTTTTTTAGTAATTTTAAATTTTTTTTGACTGTATTATGAGGTGAAAAAAGTGCATTTGGAATAATGTTTTTAATTGAATAGATAGTTATAAGACCATCTCCAACAGTGTATCAGAATTGATATCAAATTTGAATTTTGATGAAAAATGCACTGTTCACTCATCCAACGGTTCATCAGAACTGATATCAAATCGACAATTCATCAAACGCTTCATCAAATCGACGACAGAATATTGATTTCACCAAAATACTATTCCTGACCGTTGGAAAGAGGTGCCAGTTGACCAACCGGTCAACCAGTGAAAGGCTCAAAGAGTTCAAGGAAAATCAGTTCAAATCGTAAAAAAAAAATAAAAAAAAAAAATTTTTTTTGCCTAACCGGTTGACTGGCCGGTCGACCACCCGGTCGACCCGGAAAAAGTTCAAAAAGTTCAAAAAAAAGTTCAGAAAATTCAAAAAATAAATAAATAAATAAATAAATTTTGGCCTAACCGGTCAACCGGCCGGTCGGCCACCCGGTTGTCTCGGATGAAAATTTGATGAAAAATCAAGGGTTGGAGCGCTCAGTATCAGATTTGGTGAAAAGGCAGTTTTTCGACTCAAATTTGGTGAAAAAAGAAGTGAAGCGTTGGAGATGCTCTAAGAGAAAAATAATTAATTAATGTGTATTATGTGACATTTTGCTAATATGGTGAAATTTGTTGAATTTTTTTTTTTTATAAAAACTTTTGCCTCGTTTGGTTTGTGTTTCAGAAACGTGTTTGGGAAAAAAAAAGTACCAAAACACGTTTGGTGAACGTGTTTCTGAAATATTCTCTGAAGACCATCTTTGAAAACATGTTTTCAAACTTCTCTCAAAACTTCTCTGAAAAACGGTCTTCTCTCTCAGTAGAACCTTTCTGACCTGTGATACAAAGAAGATCATTCAAGGCAGTCCAACGGCTCTCTGCATATGCTGTGTCAACGAAGATGATCCGCATGTGTACGCCAGGATCTGCACTCGCCCAAGTGCCTTCGACGACCCACCACTATCTGTTTGCTCAAGATTCCAAATCTTTCGCATTAGATGCACCGACACTATCACTTCCTTCATCTCTCGGTCGATAGGCTTGAGGTCAGAGGGGCTTTACTCAGACGGGTCATCGTTGAATAGCCACCAATTCTACGCCTCACGCTTTTCCCCAAATCGTGCCCCTAGTGTGTTCTTACTCAATCTGAATGAAATCTTCACAAAATCGGGACTTGTAACATCAATGTCCTTCCCTTTTTTCTTCCGGGCTCTATAACATGGAAACCAACCACCTTCGAACCCCACCAAGACGAAGCATAACTTCATCCTTATTTGTCAAAACGGAGGTCGTGCTCAAAACTTCGTTGTGGAAGGTGGGATTTGAGGGCCACCAAAAGTAGGCAAGCAAGAGGTATGTGTAATGCATGTCTAGTTTTTTTTTTTTTTTTGGAATTTTCATTTCATTTTGTCACTTCTGAACAATACGTTGACTGATTTTGATCATTTTCATTATACTGTATCATATCCTTGCATAGCATGCACAAGCTTGATGCAATTTGTTGATTTAAGTTGAATTAAGGAAGGGAGTAATACACCAGTGCTCTCTCCATGTCTAGGTGCTTGTCATTACTATGTTGCTTAAACCCTCATAGTAGCAGAACTGTCAGAGTGCCTACTTTTGTGAATCTGGTGGGTGATGGGTTCAATGCCATTACTTGAGACCAGTTATTAATCAAAGCTTCATAATTTATTTTGTTCAAGGAGTTGGGTAAATCTATATATATATATATGTATGTTGTTCTTGTCTGTGTATTTTTTTTTTTACTGAAGGCAAAGTACAACAGATAAAAGAAACAAAACCATAGCAAAATACTGAACACTGATAACATGATAACTAAGGAAGTTTATTTATTTATTTATTTTTTCCTGTGTGTTAACATGTGTTAATTTATTCACTACCTGGGAACTACAATGTCAATGCTAAGTTGGAGTGATACCCACCAAAGTGTGGACTATGTACAGAATAAAGTTTATAAATTAATGGTGCTTATTGTTTTATCCACCAAATCCCTGGTGCCCAAGGTAAAACAGTCACTTACCTATGTTGAAAATAACAACAGTGCTCTCCTCCTTCTTAGTTTTGTCTCCCCATTGATTACTCATTACAGACTTACCCATTGATTAGTCATTACAGACTTACTCACGTAATTACTCAAAGAATGAGGCATTTATGGATTGACAAATTTAATTATATACTCAATGTAACATGATGCCACAAAATACAACAACATAAATTCGATGTGATAATTACGCTCGCAGTGTATGCCATTTTAATCCCGCTTATTACGAAAATCTTGCTTTCATTATTCTCGCTCATGTATGCATACATAAATTTCTTTTCTCAAAATTGTGCCGCCATAATTCGCTCATGTATAAAGACATCAATTCGCCATTCTCGAGAAAAGAGGATGCTCATAATTCCGCCTTGCAATATACATTCGCTCCTTTTGAAAAACCAGCCAACTTTCTACTCCTCGGTCATTGTTCAATACACGCGGTCCAAGAGGAAGAGATCACCTCAACCATCACCAATTCGCCCTTCGCCGAAAAACGAAAGTGTCCATATCCGTAAACTTTTGCACGCGGACTCGCTATTAAATATTCGTAATATTCTTAATGATCATATTACGCATATGCTTCATATCACATACTACCAATATTGCTCTGCAACATAAGTTGTTCAAGTATGAAATGAACTGTCATTTGTTTCACTTCTATTAGGCTAGAATGGCTACCGAAAATGACTACTTTAAGATGTGGGGGACCGGTTGTCAAGATATTTTTAGAAATTTTGGTGGAGGAAATTAAGAAAGAGGGTACGCCATTTCAAAGAAAGATAGGAGTTTTTGCCAAGGCAAAGGGCAAACAATTGATGATGAGATGACTAAAAGGGTTGGAAAAAATTATGGGCCACAAAAATTGAAGGGTAAGTTTGCACGTTTGAAGGCGTGCTACAAAGAGTTTGTTGCGCTGAAAAACCACACGGGTTTGTTTGGGATCCAATCACTCAAACAAAGGATGTACTGCATTTATGTGTGGGAAAATTACATTCAGGTAATCCTTTTCTGGCATACATTTAGTAGAACCATTTGCATTGTGGAATAATTTTCTAAATGATTAATTATTGTTTACAACTTTTAGGCACACCCAAATGCAAAACAATTCCAAACCAAGGGCCTTGAACATTATGAGCTCATGTCAGAAATATTTGCCAAGTCATTTGCCACTGGTGCTTTTGCGCGTTCTTCTCGTCAGGGTGCACCCACATCTGATGACGAGCGAGAAATGGATGAACGCTTCCATGCATACACGTCAGCTAAAGGCGTAGTAGATGAATCTTGCAGTTCCGGAAGTAAGCGTAAGTCGAGTGGCCAGGGTCAGTCAAGCAAGAACCCAAAATTGGACGAGGCACTGCAATCATGGCAACGTTCCTGTGAAGCACGTGAACGGTATTACGCTCAAGCAGAGGCCAACGCCGGCAAATGCGTACTGCAAAGATGTATGACAGTCCTAAAATCAATGGCTCAGGATCCAAGCTTGTTTTTGAAGGCCATGAACATGTTCACGTCACTGGAATGGCGAACCATGTTTATCACCATGGAACCGAACTAAGGTACCTTTTGGATCCTCGCCAGAGAAGCTTGGTCATCCCAATCGCTCGATGTTCGGTTTGAGGCGAAGGAAATGAAGATGGTCGCAGTAATTGTTTGGAATGCTTTTTTTCTTTGTTTGTCGCATTTCTTCAACCTAAATCATGCTTGTTTTAATTTGTTTATTTTTCCGTTTCGGTGTGGACTATGTTGCTTGTTGACCTAACTATATATATCATGCTGTCTATGTCAATTTGGTTTACACGTACTACTATGTCGTCGTAATATATGTTCGCCATGCTTTATTTGTTGCAAAATCCTTATTTAATTGGCTTGTGCTAAACTCGTGTCATTCTTCACCTTTGACTGTTTCAATGTTCCGCTTTAGATGTCGCCGTCACGACCTAATGGACAAAGAACCTAACAATATGTACGAATTCGCGTGCAAAGGATGACGATGATGATGTGATGGACTTATACATGATTTCTCAAATAACACGTGACATTCCTACGAGACAACCGCAGCAGAATTGTCCATACACCGTGAGCAAGACATAAAATTCTTACTTAGTGGAAATCCTAAATCAATCCGTGAACAATTGCGAATGGAAGTCCCGACATTTGTGGAATTAGTTAAACAGATTGTCCGTAGCAATGTTGTAGACTGGTCAAACATGCGATTGTCACTTGAGGAGTCATTGGCTATGTTTTTATTTATCTGTGGTCAAAGTTTAGGAACAAGAAATGCTGGAGATCGATTTCAGCATTCAAATGAGACAATTCATCGTCATTTTGTACTTATGATGCGGGCATTGGGAAATCTTGCGCCACTTGTAATCCAACCACCGAATATGGATGTTACCCATCATAAAATTCGGAATGACAGACGGTACTGGCCATGGTTTAAGGTAACTTTTCATGCAGTTCATGTTCCTTTTTTTTAATGGCTTACTGAGATTGGAAATTTGATAAATTAATTCAAATTGATGTCATGCAGATCGTAGGGCCATAGATGGGACACATGTTGTTGTTGTAGCACCAGAAGGTGACCAAATGGCCTATCGAGGTAGAAAAGTGCATACAACTCAAAATGTCATGGCTGCATGTTCATTTGACATGAAGTTTACGTTTGTATACACTAGTTGGGAAGGTAGTGCACACGATTCGCGAATTTTCGTAGAAGCTCTTACCACAAATTCTGCGGACTTTCCACACCCACCACCTAGTAAGTGTATCTGTTCTTAATTTACAGTTTTCCTTTTTCCACACCCAAAAATGCCATGACATGTTCTTACTAAAACAGTTTCACTGTAGGCAAATATTATCTCGTTGACGCCGGGTATACTCACATGCCCGGGTACGTAGCCCCATATCGTGGCCAAAAATACCATTTGCAAGAGTTCAATCGGAGGCGTCATTACCATGGTCCACAGGAGTTGTTCAACCATAGACATTCTTCTTTGAGGAATGTTATCGAAAGAACCTTCGGAGTGTTGAAGCAACGGTTTCCATTACTTAGACACATGCCGCGGTATGATATGGTACGACAAGGGCCAATCGTTATGGCATGTTGTGTTCTGCATAATTGGATCCGGTCGGTGCAAGAGCATGATGAATTTTTTGATGCGGAAGAATCAAGTGACGAAGGTGAAGATGACGTTGAAGACGAAGATGAAGATGAAGATGAAGATTCAGCTGAAGGTGAAGGTAGAGGTGAAGGTCCAAGTCAAGTTCAGGGTGAAGGTGGAGTTCCCAATGTGCACGGAAATGAAGATGGCGTACCATCTACGCAACGACACAACCATGTGAACATGTCACGTGAGCAAATACTGCAGATGGGACAATGGCGAGATGAGGTTGCAGCATCCATGTGGGCGGCATACAACAATAGGTATATGATCTAATTGTTCTTAATGTTAATATGAAGCTTACTGTATCCATACATATTTATTTGCATCATGTACTTTTTAAACATGCTTCTTACTCACTTGTTTGGGCATGTAAGGGTTTGAAAAGAATGATGTTTTATGTGAGGACGCGTGGCCCAATTCAGATTCCTTGTGGTGTTGTTCGTCGTGTGCAATTCATCTATGTGATGTTCTCAGATCCATGTGATGAAGTATGTTTGTCAGGTTGCTTGTAAATTTCGATGATGTAATCGGTGAATCAGATTGTCAATTTAGATACATGGTGAATGTGTATTTTACTAAATTTCGATGTCAGAATCGAACAATTCCGCCTCAGGTTTACTCAATGTGTAATCGAACAATTGTATTTTATATGTGTATGTTAAATTGGCTTATTATCTTTGCTCGCTTTTCAGATCATGGAGCAGTTTTAATGGTTCTCGTGTTGTGAATGTGTTTTAAATTCAGAGTATTGGAGGCTTCCTTCAGGTTGGACACTTCCTTCAGGATTATCTTTGTGAACAAAAACAAGAATAAGTTATGACATGGTCTTGGTAGATAATGGTGTGTTGATCATGGATGGTGTGTTGATTGGAATGGTGTGTTGATCATGGATGGCATGGTTTTAGTGTGTACTTGTTTTTGATGAAACATGTTGAAGCAGGGGTTCTGTTTAGTTTCGTTTTAGTAGTAGTATTAGTATTTAGGTGATCCAATTCATGTTTCCTTATGCCACTGTTTTTCAGGCTACTGTGATGCAAAGTAAGTTTTACAATTTGAAATGGTTGATGTAATCTGCTTGTTATATTCATCTTAACATAATTTTGGAAGAAAGCACTACATTCATAAAACAAATTTACCCAACAACAGGATGTGAACATAATAAAATACAACACAATGCAAATACATAATAGTACAATGCTCTTCAGTCATTATCTTGTGGCGGTGGAGGAGGGAAGTAGTGACGGTATATGTCAGTCACGCGATGTTCAATTCTGTCAATGCGATTGTTTGCCATATCATGACGTCTTCCAATGTCTAAACGGAACTCACCAAATTGTTCAATTAAAGAGTTCTGTGCAGTGGCAAATGTATCAAACTGCATACCCAACGAATTGACCTGGTTAGTCATTTGATGTTCCCATTCAATGCGTTGATTATAATGTTGTTGTTCCATAGCTAAAAACTCAGTCCAATATTGAGGTGGTTCATTTGATGGCATCACATTGGCAGGAGGAGCTTGTGGAGCATCATCCGTGGGACTTCATCTTCGGATCTTCCGCAAAGATTATCACTTCCTACTAAATTGGGGGTCGCACCAAAGACGGTTCATCAGATATCTGAGTAATGGGTGCACGATTTTGATCTCCATTTCATTTACAAAGTCAACCTTAAAAATTTCAAAATTCTTGTCAAGAGTGCACCAAACGGTAAAGACCGCCCGTATTGAGCTTGATTTGCGAGCACCATTTCTTTCATAATTATGTAACACAAATCTAACTTATGGCCAACTTCAAAACAGTATAACAAATATGCATTAAAATATGGGACCGCATCATGATGTCCTTTTTTTGGAGTGACATTTTCTACAATCCACCGATGGAGGATCCGAAGATGAGGTTTTAAATCTCTTGCATTCAGATTTGTTCCAAAGAATGCTCGACATATAGTAGTATATACATCGATTCATTACCAACAATATTAACTAACTCGGCCTCCGTCTGAAAGTAGATATTTTCATCACCTACTTCAACTCCAAGAATGGGTGCCAAAGTAGGAACATCAAACTGTATACCTTGTCCTTTCACAAATGACAAAAGCATGAAATTTCGATGTTGTTCCTGAGTAACTCTTAGGTGAACATAAAAAAGAGATACAAGCCGTGGACATACCTTTTGGGGTAAATTAATTAAATTCAGCCATCCCATTGTTTCAAGTTTATTAACTAATAGTGCATCATATTGAGTTGGCAAATTTACCCTCCTTCCTGTTACAAGAGGTCGGCTTGAGAAGTTTTCAAAGGCTAGTGCATGACTTTCGGTGAGAAAATCTTCAGTAGGGTATGACTGATTTCAAGGCTGCTGTACTTCACGCCGTGGAGGGTTTGAACTTTCACCAACTTGTCTCACTCTTTTAGTTCTAGGCATGATGTGAATATCTGTTGAATGTTAATGAGAATGTGTTAGCAATGTAAGCTGAATTACCATTGGCTTGTCATAATGGTGTTGTTACCTCCATCAATGTGCATGTATTTAACATATGTCAAGTACTTTGAAATGGTAAATGTAAACATGAACTTATCATAAAAATGTAGAGATGTATTTTTAATAAACCATGGCCACTGAAATTTAAACAACATACTAATGTAGTATTTAGCTATGCAGACTCCTAATTGAGCTACATATGAACTGAATGTAGCTTATGTGTTAATTAACTTTAGGACGAAAAGTGAGTACTGCAGTTCAGGTGTTTCTGAACATATGCCATTCTAAAAACATTAAAGTAACATGAAATAAAAAGCATTCTTGTTTTGAGCAAGACAAAGTTGAACAAATATGTGGCATGCACACTGGAAGGCCAACCAACCGGTTGGGCCTTGAATAGAACCTTACTCTTTTATGCTGCCTTGTTGTTCTGTTTTGGTGATGCTGACTTCTTGTTCTGTTTTGATCCTGCCTTGTCGTTCTTGTTGATGCTACTGAAGCTGCCTTGCAGATGATTTGGCTTCACACTTGAATATGCAGGGTACTGAGGGAATAGTGAATGAATTGATTATGCAGATTATGCGCACAGCTTGATGCAGCTGATATAGACGATGGAATTAGGTGCTTGAACTGTTAGGTGGTTCATACAATGAATGGTAGGTGGTGTTCTCATGTGAGTGGTAGGTGGCAACATCAACATCAATAATTGAAGTAGGAAAATAATTAGGAAGGGAACATCGTTGAAGTAGGAAAATAATTAGGAACAGAAATGGATGAGAAAAAAAAAAAAAAAATTGTATTTCCGGTCGCCCGGTGGGTCGCCCCGCAGGTCACCCCAGCGGTCGCCCCTCCATATGCACAACGGTCAGGGGTTCAAACAGATCAAGGAAGATGGATGAGAAAAAAAAAAAAAAAAAAATTGGGTTACCGGTCGCCCGGTGGGTCGCCCCGCAGGTCACCCCAGCGGTCGCCCCTCCATATGCACAACGGGGGTTCAAACAGATCAAGGAAGATGGATGAGAAAAAAAAAAAAAAAAAAAATTCATTACCGGTCGCCCGGTGGGTCGCCCCGCAGGTCACCCCAGCGGTCGCCCCTCCATATGCACAACGGGGGTTCAAACAGATCAAGGAAGATGGATGAGAAAAAAAAAAAAAAAAAAATTTTCATTACGTGCCTGGTCGCCCATGAGTCACCCCATGGCCGCCTCCATATGCACAACGGTCAGGGGTTCAAACAGATCAAGGAAGATGGTTCAAAGAGGTCAATGTCGAAGACCCGGTCAACCAACCGGTCTCCTCGCCAGGACCGACCGGCCGCCACGCCAGTCACAACTGAGGTCACCCACCACAAGTGGTTCAAGGAGTTCAAGTTCACAAGTGGTTCAAAGAGTTCAAGGGTGTTTAAACAAATTTCCGCCTAGCCGGGCCACCAATTCCAAGGCGACCTAGAGGGTGACCATCCGGTTGTCCTGAATGAGATTAATATGATTCTGAACCGTATGCCGTGTAAAAAACGAGAAGGAAAAATCAGAACTGGTTTAAGCTTTTATTACTGATTGGTTGTATTTTGTATTTCTGAAAAAAGCAACCAAACGGATTTTTGAGAATTTGTTTTGAAAGTTATCCTGGAAATAGACAACCAAACACATTTTTGAGAATTTTTTTGGGAAAATCTGTTTGGTTTGGTTAATCTCAGAAACGTGTTTTCAGAGAATGTTTCAGAAAATTATTTCTGAAACACAAACCAAACAAGCCTTTATTTGTCTGTTTCACTTAAAAAAAAATTATAAATAAATAAAACTCTTGCCAAACCGTGCCTAAATTAAAAATTAAAATACTAGCAAGAGCCGACTCAGAGGAATAAAATATGTAGTAAATTGGGAGGTATGAGAACCAGAGAAACCCTATCCCCATTTAAAACCCCATATATCCAATCCAATTCCCCCAATTTCTATACAATGCATGACAATAACCGTTTTAACTGTCACTCCATTTGGAACCCCCTTCCTCTCTTCCCTCTCGCGCCATTCTTAGCTCTTCACCATGGCCTTTCATTTCTCTTCTTCTTCTCCTTCTTCGCTTCAATCCCACAATTTTCTTTTCCTTCTTCACCCCTCTATTGCATCCCCATTGTCACTTCTTAATGGGTCACTGAAATCAGCAGCTTGGACTTCCCCAAAGAGGAAATCTTTCGGTCTCACCTGTCGATCCAGCATCAATGACGACGAGGTTTGCTTTTAAACGTGATTGAAGCTCTCTCATGTTGTGTTATTTTCAATGCATGCCCTTTTTGTGGTGTGAATTTTTTAGTGTTATTATTGGTATGATCAATATTAGGATTATTTGCTGGATGCTCCTATTTCAATTGGGGATGGATTTTCTTTCAGTGGAGGTTAGACAGACTTGTGAATTGTCCATTTCTAAAGAAAGCCAAAGGGAAATGATATTTAGTTGTGATGTCAGTATGATTGAAGTTATATTTGGTTTTGGACAGGGAAGTACTCGGACGGGCCAAATCCGGCAGATGAATGGGTCAGCAGAGGAAAGATTGTAAGTCTTGGTTGCCCCTTTCTACTCCCACTTTGAATTTTTAGGACAAAATTTTTGCTCTTAACTAGCTTGGATTTCCTCTTTAAAAAAATCATCTTTAAATTGTTTATATGTAGGTCATTGTTGTGTGAACAAAAAAGAAAAAGAGGGCTAATTTCAAAACTTGATGACATTACATTTTTCTTTTCATATAATATTTATTGTAATCGTAATTCCTAGACTGCAATGAGTGCATTCTGCTTGGTTCACTATTTGCTAAGCCCCATACGACAAGTTATGAAAACATACTCGGGTCAAAGTTTTAATTTCTTCCCTCACCAATCTAGCCTCTTTCAATTTTGAATGGTGTGTATCCCAAGAGAAATGCATTGAAATTTTAACAACTTTGGGTTCTAGATACTCCTAGGATACATGCATATTCATGCCAATGACATGTGGTCCGTGACCTGAGTAATTACTTCTTTAATTTGAACAGTTTTTCACAGTATAAAATCCACAAAAGATAACTGGAAACAAATGTGAAAATGGTTTCTATTTCTCCTGATAAAAATTAGAGGCGCTAATGCATCATCTAAAATGGAGTTGTGAACTTGCGACACCCATGAAAAGAAAAAATGTGAAGTTATTTGATACATTTTTTGTGAACTAGCAAGGTAAAAGCCCTATATGATATATTATGAAAGCATACTTGGTTCAAAGTTTTAATTTATTCTTTCACCAAACTAGTCTCCTTCAATTTGAATGGTGTGTATACGAAGAGAAATGCATTGAAATTTTAATGACTTTGGGTGCTAGATACTAGTAGAATGTGTTCTTCTTACCATAGGTGAGAATGAGATTGGAACATTATTATTCTTTGAAATTCTTAAGATTGATCCAATGCATTCAACAATATCAATCTTTTTCAACTACTAGCTGAAAGCAAATTATGCCCTTTCACTATGTCCACTGATCCTTTGCCACTGACTCCTTGGCTCCTTGCTACTATGCTCTCTGTGCGGTTGGGCTCATGCTACGGCTCAGCCTATCTTGAGGGAGTGCCTTTGGATCCCCCATGTTTGAGGACCCATCTAGGCCCCCTGTCTAGCTTTCCAGTGGGTAGGGGCTCCTATGGTCATGCCTGGGGAGGGTTGCCACTTGTCGCCTCTCTTACCCTTTTTTGCTAAGCAAAAAAAAAGCCTAAAAGCAAACTGAACCTTTAATATTTGTTTGTCATCTAGTCTCTCTCTTAGTCCCCACAAAAAGGAATGAATAGAAAAACAGAAAAGGGTTTTATTTTGATGGAGATATATATACATTTATTTTAGGTGCAAATTCTATTATGTGTGCAGTAGATATTCTCCTTGTTGGAAGCAAGTCTCTTTTACTAAGTGTCACGAGATCATATATGATTATCTAAGAATTCTTTGGTGGTTATAATCTTTTCAGGTGAAAGCTCATCCTGTTTTTGGTGCTGGCAAGAAGGCAAAAGATCCAATTTTTGGTCTTGCAATGGGTGGTGGTTCTCAGACCTCAGATGATAATTTCAGGTAAATTTGGGAGTATTTAGAACATCACTGGTTTGTAATGGAGGACTTGAACATGCTTAAATCCTGTCATGGGCTTAGGTCCCCATATTATGCAGAAATTGAGGATGGCATATTTGCAGGGTTCACCGATTGAAAAATGCTCTATATATTTTCCAATAGATGGTTTTGCATTGAAAGTGGAAGCGTTGATAATCCTCCTATTGTTTTAATTCATGGCTTCCCTTCACAGGTGAGCCTTATGTTCTTTTCTGTTCTGCTCAAATATGCAAGAAATTTCTTCATCTTTGCGCTGCTTTTGAATTCTGAGATAATTTCATTAACATTTGCAAATATATCTGAACTATATTTATTTTTGTCTAACACTTTGTCTAATTACATAGTGACATATGGCATAACACACCAACTGGCAGTGTTGTCACGGCGTACATAATGATTTGAACAAACTCACTTGAGCTGAAGTTGAAATAATGTGGATCCTGATTTACATAGTCATTGTCAATATTTAAAGCCATAAAAATTTATGTTTTTTCTGTGGAATTATGATGTCATAGCTTGAATAGTTGTTGTATTGATTAATCCTCAATGTTTTATGTATCATGTTGAGTAGTTAATGTGCATGCATCTTATTTATGTGCTCTTGTATCGAATATACTGTTAAATGTGTTTGGTGGATGTTATGTTTACAGATGGCACTTGTCTGATGATTCTTCCGGGTCTAGTTTTAATTTATGGTGGAGTCTTCCATTGAATAATGATATTATATATCCTCGAAGGATAATGTATTTGTTCAGTTTGAATATTTTTTCTGTCAGGAAGGAGACCTGTCCAAAGAAGTTTTACAGTTTGGAATTTTGAACTTGTACCTTTTTGAGAGTGAACATTTTAAATTTTGAACTTCTCATGATTGCTACAGTGTTATAATGATTTCTAATTTTCTTGCTCTCAACCTATGTGAAAGATGCCAGTGCACCTGAAAGATAAAGTATGTGCAAGATGATTGCAATAACTTATTGTTAAATACTGATTAAGGAACCAAATGCAGTGATTTTGTTAGGAAAGGTTTTCTTTTTTTCTGTTCTTTTTAAAAAAGAAAACCAAGAAAAAAAGGTGGAAAATAAAGCAACAAGATGCAGTGAATTAGAAAATACATTTATCTTTGCCCATAATCTACTGGCAGCTGCTGAAGCACTTCTTATTTTGGACAAAGAAGATTCTATGTCCTCACAATGACACCAAGCCCTCCCTTCTTATTGCACCCATACATTTGGGTGCAAAAGGAGAAGAACTTTCATGTATGAACAATTGAATTGTTACTTAGCTTTGTTGCTGTTTATATCTGTGAATAAAAATGAGCCATGTATTCTTCAGATGTAAAATTAAATACATGTGACCCCATAACTTTTCTGAAAATCCAATCAAAGGTTAGGGAGATTTGGCACGCACAATATGTTTCAGTCAATAGATTAAGACAGTGGCTAGTAGAATGAACCTTTTGTATTTCTTGATCAAACCTAATGACAAAGTGAAGAAATGTCTTATCTGAATATGCCCCATTCTCCAGTTGGTTGCTTCTACCATATAGCATTGCATTGTCCAATGCTATTATTTGTCTTCATAGATTATCTCATTCTTGCTAATAATTTGATTATGCAGTTATCTATGTTGCGATGCATATTGTATTGCTGGTTTTGGGTGACAATATCTATGTTATACCTTAACTATGTCAAACTACTATGCCTTTTCATTGAATGGAACTCAGGTTTGAAGGTCCTTACAGACCGTGGCTCGAATTATAATGGCACTTTGTCCAATAAGATGGGACGGATTGTGAAATCAAACACATCTACTTTTCTAGTCATATATGCCACATAACCATTTGATTTTGTATATTAGAAGAATGACAAGCTTTGAACATCAAATAATTTATTTGAGTCAATCATGGGTCCTCCTTGAACCATTAGAATTTGGAACTCCTCTCATGACCAGTGACCACCCATCATCTCAATGCCAAGCTAGGGATGGTTTCAATTATCCAATTGACATGTGAGTGTGTTTCTGTGTGCATGCTTGTGTGCATTTGCCTTTTTAATACTTATGACCCTCATTTTATTGGTAGAAGATTCTAATGCAAAAACTTATAGATTATTGTTATTGTAACCATTGTTATTTTACCCACTGCCTCAGCAACTCATTTCACCAATTAGGAAAGAAAACTACGAAAAAATAAGAAATAAAAATTCCAAAAAAAATATGCATTACTTTCTCAAATTGCAACAACTTCCTTTATTTTCCCTCAAATTTTACTGGCTTCAATCTTAACCTTGTTTTGGTCATGTTGTTTTTCCAGTTAGATCAATGAACTCTGAATTACTTCCGACTTTCATTATACTTGAATTTCAAATTTATCATCATAATGTGAGCAAGTATCATGATTACTTTTGTTGTTTACAATTGCTTATTGTGCTTTTCCATTCAGACAAACTTATTAATTTCTCTAGACTAATTTCTTGATTCTTGATGGGTAACTTCTCTTATCATACAGGTAATTCCAGAGAGTTATTAGTAACAACTTGTTGCTGTCCATTGCAATGTTAACCTATAAAAAATTATGACGGATTGGAAGTTATTGTTGCTTTAACAGTGTATGTAGATTAAATTCTCAATTCACTAATATATTCCATTCCTTATGTTGCAGGCATATTCTTATCGCAAAGTTCTTCCTGTACTCTCCAAGGACTATCATGCCATTGGTTTTGATTGGCTAGGTAAGATCCTAGACTTACTTTTAAAGAAAAAATAATTTAAAATGATTAATGCTATGTTCTTTGCAAGTTTTTTCTATGAATTTTCATTTGTTTTGTGATTTTTAAAGACAGTAAAACAATAACTATGAAATTTTTTGATTAATGGAGCATTGCAATTGTATGTTGAAATGTTGTTTGAATGTACTTCAACAACTGGATAATCAGTCTTTTCTCTTTCTCATCTATGTGGCTCTTTATTTCTTAAATGACTGAATCGATGAACAGTTTGTACTCTTGATGATCTAGCCAGCATTCACAGGAGTCAGATTTCTTCACTCAAACCTGTAGTTTTATGATATCATTTGACTTAGCAATCATTTCTGACTGTGATTAACCAGATTACATTTTCTGCTGGGTCTCTCTCTCTCTCTCTCTAACATGTGGTTTTGTACCGTGTGAGATTTACTGTATTTTAAACCATCTTATTTCCAAAATTTGATGATTTTTCAATCTGATGGTTTGTCATGTTTAATGATTTATCACTTTTTGTAGCAATAATCCTTGTTCTAATTATCATGGAACAAAGGATCCTATTAATCTTTAAATATGATGGTTTGTCATGCTTAGTGATTCATCTCTCACCATGAAAATGCATCTTATGCTGATTATTATTTAATAAAGGAAAATCTCTCCTCCTTTTTCCCCTTCCTACAGGCTTTGGATTTTCAGATAAGCCCCAACCTGGATATGGATTTGACTACACTTTGGCTGGTAATTTCTTTTCCAGTTCAACTAAAAATATTGCAGGATAAGAGTTCTAGATTAGTGCAGCTATGCCAAAACTTGATTTTGAGAGTTAACAGAGAATCTTCCATACTATAATTTTTGTTGTGGCTTGCAGAATATGTCTCATCCTTGGAATCTTTTCTTAATGAACTTGGTACCAACAAGGTCTCTCTCGTTGCACAGGTATATTTGTCTTCTCTGAATCTGAAAACACAGATATAGCAGTCAAGTTAGCCCCCTATGGGACATGTTGGTGAAGAAAATCTCCACTGATGATAAGCTTTTCAGGGATATTTTTCTCCAGTTGTCGTCAAATATGCTAGCAGTCATCAGGACAAGCTCAACAATCTTATACTCCTCAATCCTCCAGTATGTTGTACTCAAACATTCTTGTCCAGTTTTGATATATTTTTCTGTCATTGCTCATTCTAATTTCTGACTGTTTTGATTATATGTTTAAATATCTAATCATAACATAAAGTTAAGTTCTGATTCTACTGTTCTGATTGTTTTGGGTCTATCGGATTGCCAAGTTTGGATTATTGATAACTAAAAAATTTTATTCCTGTTTTGAAGTTTATGACAGTAATACTTGTAAGCTTTCTGTATTTTTGTATATTCCAATTGTGTAATTGATTACAAGAAGACCCTAGATTATATAGCCCTAACGCTAATCACAATCATGCCAAATATAGAATATACACATTCTCACACCTCCGCTTAAACTCAAGGTATTTCAGCAGAAAACACTAAGAGTTTGCTAAGAAGAAACTGAAACTAAGTAGTAGTGTGAGTCTTGGTGAAGAAGTCCACCAATTGCAAAGCCAAAGAGACAAAAGGAAGCGAGATAGAGTCAGACTACTGATGCTGGCGGACAAAGTGACAATCAATCTCAATGTGTTTCGCCCGTTCATGAAAGACAATATTTTGGGCAATCTGAATAGCACTGCGGTTGTCACAATAGAGAGAGGTCAGAGAAGATTGAGGGACACCCAAATCAGATAGAAGACAGTGAAGCCAAACAATCTCAGCAGTGGCATGAGTCATAGCACGATACTCAGTTTTGGCAGTAAAGCGAGCAATAACGAGTTGTTTCTTGCGTTTCTAAGAGATCAAGGAATCACTAAGAAACATACTGAAACCAGACGTGGACTTGTGATCAGCAACATTACCAACCCAGTCAGAATCGGCATAGGCTACCAAGTCTAAAGAGAACGTAGAGGACAATAGTAAGCCCTGAAAGATGGTACCCCTGAGATAGTGAAGAATGCGAACCAAATCAGCTCAATGGGTAGAGTAAGGAGCAGAAACGAACTGACTAACCACATGAACAACATGAGTAAGATCAGGGCGAGTGACAGTCAAATAAACTAAACAACCCACAAACTCACGATATAAAGTGGGATTATTCAGAGGGACACCATCAGTAAAGTTGAGCTTCACATTAAGCTCAATAGGTGTCTCAGTAACCTGAGGATCAGTAAGACCAGCATAGTGAATGTCCTCATTAGCATACTTAGCCTGAGACAGAAAATAGTCATTTGGAGAAGAAACAACCTCAATACCAAGAAAATACTGCAAGGGACCCAGATTTAGGGGTGGGCGCGGGTCGGTTGCGGCCACGGAACTTCCAATCTGCCATCCGTTCGCCAGATTGGCAGATTAAAGAAAATCAATCCGCATCCGTCCGCTAATCCGGCAGATGTGGATTGAGCGGATTGGCAGATAGATGCGAATCAGTTTAGCGGTTTAAAATTTTATAAATTTTCAACATAATTCAACTTGTGCGCTTCCTCAAAAAAAAAAAGAAGAAGAAAATATTACAGTCAATGACTTAAAAAAATATTACAATCACTGTATGCCTCATCCAAAGCAATAAAGTTTGAAACTTTAGAATATCACAATCACTGTATGCCTGATCCACATACTACAATCACAGCATGCCTCATCTACATGAAGTATTACAATCTATGGTTCTTAAAATATAAAAACAATTCAAACCACCAAAACCATGAATAAAGCAATCTATATCTGTTTTTGAAAACAAAAACCAACCAACATATATCATATTTTCTATTTATTATTTTTAGAGATAGATTTAAAAACCAAAAAATATAGATAAATAATACGTTTATTTTTTTCAATTCAAAAAAGATATTCAAGTTGAAAACTTTTTTCAATAGAATATTTAAACTCTTTTTTAATTGAAAATACAAACAACATATTTAAACAAACTGAAAACACAAAGTCTTATAAATTACTAGGGGTGCTCGAGGTTTGGCGGTTCGGTTGCGGCTAAAGGAATCTCAAATCCATCATCCGTTCGCCAGATTGGCAGATTGGAGAAAATTAATCTGTAACCGTCCGCTTGTCATTACACATCCGTCCAAAATGCGGTGGATCGGTTTGGTTCGGTTGGTTTTGGTAAATCAGTATATCCGCTGCTCACCCCTACCTAGATCCTTCATTTCGAAGGTGCAGAAGAGATGCTGCTTGACATCAGAGATAGCAGAAGAGTCAGAGCTTTTGATGATCATATCATCCACATATAGTAAGAGAGCAACAAAACCAGCCGAGGTATGGCATAGAAACAAAACAGAGTTGGAAGCAGAAGAATGAAACCCAAGTGCAGTAATAGTAGTCTAAAAGCGATCATACCAAGCATGAGGAAATTGCTTTAGACCATACAGAGCACGCCGAAGACGACAAACCTGTCCAGTGAAATAGTGAAGGCCAGGGGTAGTACGCATGTAAACCTCCTCAGTGAGATGACCATTAAAAAAAGCATTCTTGACATCCATTTGAAAAAGAGGCCAATGGCAAACAGCAGCGACAGATATCAAAGTATAGACAGTAGTCATCTTGGCGATAGGGGCAAAGGTTTCCTTATAATCAATACCATACTCTTGGGAAAAACCCTTGGCAACTAGGTGAGCCTTGTAAGGCTCAAGAGAACCATCAGAATGAGTCTTAAGTTTGTAGACCCATTTGCAACCAACCAGATTCTTACCAATAGGCAAAGGAATCAACTCCCAAGTACGAGTTTTATGCAAAGTAGACAACTCATCATCTATAGCTCGAACCTAATTGGGATCCTAACAAGCCTCCTTGTAAGATTGAGGTTCTGAAAAAGAATGAATAGCAGATAAAAAAGTACCATAAGAAGTAGAAAAACATGTTTAGACTAGCCCAACTTGTTTGGAGGATGACACGCTTGAGTAAGATATCGATGTGGAGCAAGATCAAAGTCTTAAGAAGCAGAAGGGGCAGTAACCGGGCCCAAGACAACTAGTGGAGGGGGGAGCCTGACGACAAGAATAGACTGATAATGGAGGAGGAGAAGAAGTCGAAGGAGGGGTAATAGCTAAAGGGAAAGTAGGAGGAGAAGTTCAGGAGGAACAGTAGAGATGTACACATCAGATGGGACCTCAGAAAGAAATGGGTCAACGTGAAGCAACCAAATTTGCTTTTGAGACTAGAGCAGTGAGAGGGGGAAACTTAAAGAAAGACAGACGTTCGAGAAAGGTAACATGGCGAGAGACATAAAAGCGACGAGAGACAGGGTTGTAACAACGGTAGCCTTTCTGAGTAAGACTGTAACCCAAAAAGACACACAAAATAGACCGGGCACTAAGTTTGGTCCTATCTTTACGGGGAAGAAGGACAAAACAAACAGACCCAAAAACACGTAGGAGGGAATAATTAGGAGGTTGGGAATACAGAGTCTCATAAGGAGATCGTCCAGAAATGAGAGATGTCGGCATGCGGTTGAGTAGAAAAGTAGTAGTAAGAAAGGCCTCACCCCAGAATGGGGCCGGGACAGAGGCAGAGGGAAGGAGAGATCGAGTTGTCTCAAGGAGATGCCGTTGTTTATGCTCAACATGACCATTTTGGGTAGGTGTATCAGTACAAGAAGTTTGATGAACGGTGGTACCTAAATTGGTAAAATACTCACAAAATTCAGTTTTAAAGTATTTCCCACCCAAGTCAGACCTTAGCATTTTAATTGTAGCCCCAAACTGTGTAGTGATCATAAACTGAAAGGTACAATAGATCGAGTAAAAGTCAAATTTATGATCCATAAGATAAACCCAGGTATATCAGGTACAATCATCAACAAAGGATACATAGTATGTAGAACCCCTTTTAGTGAGAATAGGAGAGGGTCCCCAGACATCAGTATGGACAAGAGAAAAAAGGGAAACAGAAATAGAGGAACTTTTAGTAAAAGGTAAAGCTGTCTTTTTAGCAAGTTTACACCCTTGATATTTATTAATTTAACTAGGAGAAACTTTATCCAATAATCCTAGTTGAGCTAAAGACCGTAAACGGTCAACAGACAAATGACCTAGGTGAGAATGCCATAAATAAAACTGACTCGACTGAGAATCTAACTGAAAAGATGAACGTGCAACGGGAGAGGTAGATAGAGGAAAATGTAGGCTTTTCACCACTAGAGATCTTCAACTTTACAGCTGGTCCCAATCTACTTCTTGAACACCTGATCCTACACACAACAGATACAAGACAAAAAGATAACATCAAAACCAGAAGTATCAAGCTGACTGATAGAAAGTAAGTTGTCAGATAGTTGAGGAACGTAAAGAACAGAGGGAATAGTAACAGTAGACATGGCAAAGGGTAAAACAGACCCAATAAATAAGAAAGACAAACATATCAGATCATTAGCAGTATTAATAGTAATAGGAAAAGGATGGGGGATACAATTTTGGAGTAAGGAAAGGTAACGAGTCATATGATGAGAGGCACCAGAATAAAAAAGCCAAACAGAAAAAGGAATACCTAAAGAAGACCCAAGTAAACCTGAATGAAGAGAGGTGAGAGCAAAGGTAGATGAAGATGACTGAGTGGTGGACAAGATCTGCTGAAGTTCAGCAAGCTGAGTACTCAAGAAGGCCAAATCAAGACGTGGAGCCAGAGTGGATGTAGTATAAGCAGCGGGAGGCCAGAAAGAACTCTAAGTAGGAGCTCGGGACTGAGACTGCTGAGAGGATGAACGTCCCTTCTTGAGACGGTTGTACTTTCAATAACCTTTCTGATGACAGAAAGCACACTCATCGGATGCTAAGGGCCTTTTTTTTTGGCTTGGCAGTGGCCTGAACCGGTGAGGTTGATAATAGTGGAGGTTGAGCAGGAGCTAGGAAGACAGATGGAGACGGAGTCTGACTGGCCATTTTGAGACGGGTTTCCTCGGAGAGAAGCTCACGAACAATGGCATCCACAGAGAGAAGAGGATACCGGTGAAGAATGTCACAACGGATAGCCTCATACTGAGGGGAAAGAGCCGTTAAGAACTGCACTAAATGACCCTGCTCCTGAAACTCAATATAAGCATCTAGAACCTTGAGGTTGGAAGGTTCCATAAGAACCAACTGATCCCAGAGACTTGTCATTTCAATATAGAAATCTTGAATAGATAGATCCCGCTGACGAACTCCTGAATAGCTGTCTCCAACTCATATCGTTTGGTAAAGTTGGACTGTTGACAAACACTTTGTAAGTAATCTCACACCTCTTTGGTAGTGCTATATTTAGAGAACATCATCTCAATACGGTCATCCATAGAGTTATGGAACCAGGTCAAAACTTGAGTATTATCACAATACCAAGTGTCATAGGAAATTAGATATTCTTCTTGTTTAAGATCCGATGGACGAGGAACAGAACCAGAAACAGAAATAGAAACATATCTCTATTTTTTTTGACCGAGAAGAAAATTTCTCATAATACTAGACCAATAAGCATAGTTGTTACCTGTAAATTTGGATTTTATCTTCTGACATTGTAATGAACCAGAAATAAAAGAGAAGGGAACTGATGGGGCAAAGTGATAAAATCTAATAAATTTGAGGGGTCAAACTGTAATAACCCAAAGTTGAGACAGAGGGGTCAATAAAAAAACAGAGACCAGAGAGCAGAAAGAGAACTAAAATCGAGAGCAAAGACCAGAGAAAACCAAACCAGAAGCTTTGATTGACACAGCCAGAGAAAGAAAACCAGAAATCGAGCCAAAACAGAGGTCACGAGAGAGAGAGAGAGAGAGAGAGAGAGAGATCCCTCAAACCCAGACCAGAGTCGCAACGTCGAACCAAGCACCAGAAGTCAGTTGCGACTTCGGCGAAGATAGAGAGGGCTATGGTGACTTCGGAGAAGACTGTTGCGACTCCGGAGAAGCCTAGAAAGACCTTCGTGGCTTCGGAGAAGACCAGAGAAGACTTCAAACAGCAAGCGGGAACGAAGAGAAAGAACTTCAAATGATCAAGGCCAGACCTAGGATTTCGGACGTGGCCCTGATACCATGTAAGCTTTCTGTATTTCTGTATATTCCAATTGTGTAATTGATTACAAGAAGACCTAGATTATATAGCCCTAACGCTGAAACCAAAAAAGGAAAATACAATCACACCTATACACAATTAAGCCTATAATATGTACAATCACAATCATGCCAAATATAGAATATACACATATTCTCACAATACTGACCTCCCATGACATTTTTGAAATTATGGCTCTCTCCCTTAAGGTTTTTGCAGTAATCTAAACTCCCCTGAGTTTTGTATTGGTTTACCCTTGCCTCTTTTCAGTTTTAATTTTCATTAAATTATTTCTATTCTAGCAAGCATTGTCTCGTAACAAATTTTATGTCGATAAGGGCAAAATCCTCTTGGAAGCGCAGTGAAACTCTGAAAAACCTTAGTGGATGTTCTGCAATTTTCCGTGTATTAAATTTATTCATGACAAGTTTGATGGAAGCAAATTCTGTACACACAAGCTAGTGTGCATATTTTTATCCAATTTCGTTTAGGCGTGATGCATGCATGTTCTTTGCCTTTTTTCAAATGATGAAACCTAATACTGTTTTTTCTTCATGGTGTACTAAAGCTAACAGCAAAACATGCCAACCTGCCATCAACATTGTCCATATTCAGCAACTTTTTGTTGGGTGAAATATTTTCCCAGGTAGGAAGAGTGCAAGAAAATTTTAAGATTATCATACTCACTTGGATCATTTTATCTTTTATTTGAAGATTTTACAATATAGATGTTAGTATTTGATTTTTGATCCAGCTCATCTGCCATCCAGGATCCTCTGAGGGCCAGTGATAAAGCCTTGACAAGCTGTGGTCCTTACAAAATGAAAGAAGATGATGCAATGGTTTATAGAAGACCTTACCTCACATCTGGTTCCTCAGGGTTTGCATTGAATGCGATCAGTAGGGCAATGAAGAAGGAACTTAAGGTACAGTTATGGTTTCCCATTGTCCTTTTTGGTCTAGTTACCTGGACACATTTGTTCTAGCACATTATGAATGTTATGTTCAAAAGAAGGGGTATACATTCAGAGATAATAAACTCAATGTTAAGTTCTACTGGTGGCAGTTTTTCACCTGTTTGTAAGTACCTTTCCAAGTCAAAAAAACTGAAGAGGAAAGTGGGCTAGATGGTATCCCCTCGGTATTCCAACATTATGTTGGGTTTAAGTCTGATTGTTGCCTAGTTGAAAAAAAATATACATATGTGAATGCTTAGAATAAAAAAAATAGCCAATATGTTTCTATTATTTCACTTAGGTTGTATAGGGAGGGAGGGAGGTTGGGGTAGTCACAGGTAAATCTTTTCAAGCGAAAATAAAAAAATTAAAATAAAGTTATAATAACATTACAATACAAAAATGACTTGTCAAAAAAACAAAAAAAATTACAATACAAAAAATATCTTTAGCTGTTTGATGGTGATCAAGCAAGGAAAGGCATGAAGACATATTTTAGGTTCAAGAGGCGCCAATTGACAGCCTAATAATTTTAGGATTTTTTCACTGAATTTCCTTATTTGGTTATGGAACACACACACATACATGGGATTCTGTAAGGGAGATACTCATGTTTTTCTTGATGAATATTGATTGAGAGAATTCAGAAACTCTAATTGTACTTCTTCGTTTTCTGGTTCTACACCACTGTTGGTATGATCATCTAGGTAACTTGGGAACTCTCTGTAGAGTTGTCTCCATGTTGATGTTGTGTCAGACACCAAGACTTCTTTGATACACTCAAACACGTAAACAATGGATCTAGGAACCATTCTCCTTGTGTCCATGCTTGCTGAGAATGACATAAATCATTTGTTAATGTCTCCATCTAACAATGGTAAACCAGGGAGAGATTATTGAAGGGTAATAACTGAACATATGTAGAGGACTTCAAGATGATCACATAAAGGCTTGTGGCCATGCTGGGGTCTGAAAATCCTTGAACTCATGGACCCACTCACTTTTGAGAAGTAGAGACCAACGCAATGGAAAAGCACAAAGGTAGCAGTATCCTCAGTGTTGTTCCTCATGCACTCCAGGACAAAGATATGGTGGGAGAGATCCTTGGATATGGAACTCCTAAATTGAGATGACTTGTTTGTTCTATAGAAACCATTATGCATATTTTCATGTTCAGGATGTGTCTGTATTGTAGTCTAAGCATTTGCTGTGCTATGTTCTACATAATGATAGAATGAAGGCAGCTACAATTTGGGACGCCAGCGCCACAAACACACACACACTATATGACTGAATGAAGGTTTACGATGGATGCTAAGCTTGTTGATCAGTTGAACTAAGGAAGTACTAGGTAATGGTATTGGGGGACTAACAGGAACACAACGTTGCAGAGGTGTTCAGCCCTCCCAGGGCTGGACTAGAGTGGATTCTATCATTGATACCAATGCAAAAGTGAGGCCTAATAACCTGAACATAGTATAAGGGCCACTAATTCAGTGGTTAAACCTTAGCCTATACTAACCTTAGGGTTGTCAGTTTGAACATGAGTTAGGTCTGTACCCAATCTTCCCCTCCCAGATCCAATCCAGGGGGTATTAAACTGTGTACTTTTTTTATAAAAAAAAAATTTAGTGCTAAAGTGAGGCCTATTCAATCATTATTATTGAGGATATTATTTGTTATTGTAAGAGAGAGGTGACTAATGATAGTTGGAAGTCTGTGAATTGAGATGCTATTTGTTTTTTTGAATCTTAAATGCTCTAGTCAATGTGCAGTTGTAGCATAATTTTTTCATGATTGGTTTTTAAAAGGTTCTATGACAATTGTTTTGTCATAGAAGTTTGTACTTACTCTCCCCTACTAAAACAAAAACATTGTATGTGAAAGGTTCATTATTCATCCCAAAATTAAGTTCAAGAAATATCTTGGTGGGATATGATGCATGGTGCATGCTTTAGACAGCTTCAAACTTTGTGCCTTATGCCAAGATTTAGGGAACTGACTAGACTCAGCTACATTCTATTGGGTTAATAGTCCATTTATTCCAAATGGTGCATGCAGAAATACCAGAACCCAATGTATCATAGAAAAAGATGATGCTGATTTTTAATTCAACTTCATTTCTTTTTTTGTTAATGCAGACCTATGTTGAAGAAATGAGGAAGATACTTATGGACAAAAATTGGGGAGTTCCAACCACAATATGTTGGGGCCAAAGAGACCGCTGGTTAACCTATGATGGAGTCGAAGATTTCTGTGAAATTTCAAAGCATAGACTCGTCGAACTTCCTATGGTATTAACAGTTCTTTTTACTAACTAATGTGAATTGTTTGGGGAAACATGTTTTACCTTCCATTTACCTTGAAAAAGGAAAATGATGTAGAATGCTTTAGATAAAGATAAGAGAGAAGAAAGAGAGGGCAGGAAGAAGAGGACCACAGTCCTAACACAACGGCCACAGCCTTAATACTTCAACTCTCATTAATCAAAGCTGAAGAATACAATGCAAACCTAATACTTATATAGGCTAAAAACCCTAATAGAAAAGGAAACCAGATCCTATTAGAATATGGAAACAAATAATAATAAAATCTTAACCAAACTAAATCTCTAAATTAAACTATAATTAAAACAAAATATTAAAACAGATTAAATAAAGAAAAATTATAAAATATCCATGGTGGACACACATTCCGCATCAGAAAATCCTTAGGTGTTTTCTTCAGAAGTGGAACATAGAGAACACACATTATATAGCAAGAAGTTATTTGGTGTTCCCGGAACGCCATGAGGTCATGTGCCCACCAACAATAGGTGGCATGTCACCATTTTTCAGAAAAAAAATAGGAACAAAGTGAACACTTGAATGTGTGTAATTGGACGAGCATACTGCCACACTGGTGTTCCTGACTAACCTGATAATTTTTTATATGTAAAGGTTTAACAGTTCATTTCATTTTATGGCATTCTAGAAAATGAAACCTTTTCCTTTCAATCTTTGGATCCTCCACATATGTGGGTATTTTTATTTTGGGAACTGAGCTTATGTATGCATTTAGATTTAAAATGTTTCAGTTTTCCTCCTGTGTCCATATGGTATGAGGGAGAACTTTATTTTTAAAAATCAAATTTGAAAATGAAGCGGAATGCTTGAAGAACATGAGGTAATAGTTTTTTCAAGTGGTATTTTCCATTGTCAAAAAGACACCCATAAATGACATCTTTCGTGTAGGAACTTATTTTGAGACGTTTAAGAATTCGAATTGGAAACATTAACACAATTTTTTGATAAATTGCCTTTTAAACTGGTTCTCTGTATGCTATCTCATGTTATGTCAATGCTTATGTTGCATTTGAAATAGTTCGTCATGGAGGTTCTCATCAGGTTCTTCAGTATTCTAAGTTGTTTCCACTAATCAGTATTCATAATTTCTCATGCTTGTCCTTGACTACCGAAGGCCTGGCTGAACAAAAATCAAATCAAACTGGACTCTTATGATAGTTGGGGCAAAAAGTTTCTTTACAAAAGAGTGTAGGAGTCATTAATTACTTATATTGAGTCCAATTAAAACATCGATTCAAAGCAGTGCTTTGCTATATGAAATGAAACATATATCATTCTTATTTACATATTCTTTTAAAGAAAAATGCAATATATACATGACATATTACAACGTCCTTGACTCTAGCATATATACAAAAACTCCTCGGAGCTATCCTCTTCATAATGCTTCTCTTGCACCTACATACATATAAGGTGAGGGGTGAGCCATTGCCTAGTGAATAATATTTAAAGTAAAGTGGTAAATAAATGAATTCCAAGCATTTACAAAAGATCCATTCCAGTTCATGATTTCAAAAGCATTCCAATAATTCATATGAATAGCTTATAATCAAAAGCATCATAACATGGTACATCCAATAGAGTAAACTATCCAACCATACATGGTTGTCAAATGGAGATCTCTGCAAATCAATAATCGAAGGGCCATGTTATTATACCCCCCCATGGCAAGAGCCTCACTGAGCCTCACTAAAGGATGTCACTACTAGATTCACAGAAATATAGAATATTCATTTATTCTGAATAAAATAAACATTTCATAAACAAAACACTTTTCATTTTATAAAACACTTTTTCAATCGTAACTTAACAAAAATATTACTCACAGATGGCTCTTGCTCGGCTTTACTCCTTAATGGTCTCGGTTTAAACATAAGAATACAAATATTGATAAAGCAAAGATTTAATAGTTAAATTATCTTAACCTAGCTTTTTCTTTTCTAATTAAATATGTTTTAGATTGATTTTGAATCGTGTTCATCTTTCATTTAGGTTCAAAACGTGCGTAAGGGTATTTGAGGGTCGAAAGGATCGAAAAGAAAAGAAAACAGGCAACTACCCTGATTTCCGCACGTGTGGGATCCAGGGCTGCATGTGTGGGATGCACGCACAATTATTTCAGGCCTCCAATTTGGTTCAGGGTTGGGTTGCCGCGACGGAGGGAGGCACGCTACACGCGGTTTTTGCTGCCACACGTGCGATAGATTTGGGCAGCTTCGGATTCTTGCTGTTCTTGGCTATTCTTGAGGTTCAAAATCCATTTTTCAAGCTTCCAAAACCTAAAACATGTTATATAACTCCCTCATGCATAGAAATATGATGGAAAATCAATAGAAACTCATTTTTATGTGTTGTTTTTGAGATCAAACAACTAAAAGATGTGATTTGATTCATGTTTCATATCTTTTCCAAACTTCTTTTTATTTCACCACTTCCAATCCTCAAATACATGATTTTAAGGCTCCTAGGTATGAAGAAATGATATAGATTCATAGTATAGCATTTATATAACTCAAATCTAGGGTAAGCTACGTTACACAAACTTTTTAGATTTTCGGAGGTACCCGCGTTGACACAACATGCGTACGGGTGTGGGATACGGCCGGGATATAGCTCTTTACAAACGGATACAGCAGAAGAAATCAAAGAGGAGATAACAAGAGAGAACCTGGTCGCCGTTCGAAAGGGTGAAGACATCGATCTAATTGTTGACTTGGTCGCGGGCTTCGATTTTTGCTCAATGCTCGATCTCCTTCTCTATCTTCTCTTTCATCTCTCGATCTCCCTGTTCTTCTACTCTCTCTCTCTCTCTCTTCTTCTGTTGACTTCTCTCTGTTCTCTTTCTCTTTTTTTTATTAGATTTATATTATTATTATATAATATAATATTTTTTCTTTCTGATGCTATATCCTCCAAGAAGTTGCCATATATTATTCATATTATATTATATTATTTATCCAAAAAAATATTGTATAATATAATATATCACAAATAATATAATTTTTATGTCTAAAATAAAAATAATTTTTTTTTATCATATATAATATAATTTATTTTATATCTAAAATAATTTTTATAATTTTATTCGTTATTTTTTTTAAACAAAATTTGTTTTTCCTTAGTTTTTTTTAACTCATCTTCATATAATAAATATATTTAAAAAATAACTGTTTAACTTATTTCCGTACTCGTATTCAAATGTGGATCCATATCCAAATATCCTCAATTTTTAATTTTGAAGTGTTTGACCCCTAGATACGCACCCGCACCCGATACCCATACCTGTATCCGAGTTCGTGTAACATAGAAGGTAAGAACCATTCAAAACTTAGTTTTTCAAGCAAATCATCAAACCCTTTTCTAACTTCTAACTTTTCTATTTTCTTTCACATTAATCTTCCTAGAACTTAGTTCAAATGAATTTCTAGCTAGATTATGGTATTAAAATATGAAAGAGGTTTGAGTTTCTTACCTATGGATGATTTTTCTTTGATTTCTAGGCTTGAATTCTACCTTTGATTTTTCTTCATTTTTCTCTTCTTTTTCTTCTTGCTTTCTTCTTCTTGAGCTCAAAAACATCCAACTTCTCGACTCTTCTCCATCTCTCTAAATTCTTCTCTTTTATTTCTTATGATTTGATTAGCGTAATCACTAATTGTTCCATTAGTCTAATTAACCATGTTTAGTTCTAATTAATCGTGTTTAGTTCTTAATCTTCATTAGCTTCATTAATCTTGCTTAGGCTTAGTTAATCTCTCTTAACTTTTACTAATCCTGCTTAATTTTTAATTATGTATCCATTAAACTCTACTCATTAAACTAAAATGATTAAGCTCCTCACTTAAGGTTTTCTAAATCGTCTAAACATTCAACTTTCCATTTCAAATAGTTTCCTAACTCTTCAATACATATTAAGTTTTCATTCTTAAATTTTCACATTCTGGTCCATCAAAGCTAGCTAGGTTCCCTATTCATATTTAACACCTTCTGCATTTTCTCATAACGAACATTTTCATATCTCTATCTTTAGGATATTGCGAGGTAATTAAATCAAGATAAGTTTCAGTCATATTATGTAAGCATACTTTGATGTAATATTTGTTTGCTTGCTATATTCAAGAGGTGACTAGTTCTTAAGTCTTAATGGTTGATAGTATAATTCACATGTTTATGTTTCAAGCTTCTTAATCACCAATTTCTACTTTACCTTGTGTACTTTATATAATAAGATAGTGAATTTAACGTAAGGTATTCAAGGTTGGTTAATAATATGATTATGGCACTTGATGTTCTTTGGGCTGTCACACACTCTTTTTCTCTTTTGAGTGCCATTGTCCTTAAAGAGAAGTTTTGTTTGGAGATAAATATATACGATTTGTTGCCTTTTCAGGCAGGGCATCATGTACAGGAGGATTGTGGTGAAGAGCTCGGACAAATCATAGCTGGAATCATTAGCAAAAGGACTAGATTTTGATGTTGCTTAGTAATTGTTTGTGGCTGCCTTTAGATCATTCATGTGTGTCGTTTGTGCCCCGTGAATCTTCGCACTTATTTGCAGGTCTTTCCCCTTTTATATTTGTTGACCGCCTTTGAATTGTGTTTATTAGATTTGTTATATGTTTGTGATTGTATGTTGGACTTTGAAAATTCTTTGGAAGTTAAATTTGCCGTTAGATGTAATTCTCAGTATATTTGTAATTTATCTCCTATTGAGAACCCCCCTTTCAAAAAAAACAAAACACTTAAATATGAAACTGGCCGCTTACTTCCTTAAAAATACAAAACTAGCAGTCTTATATCACCATCCACACAATGACCTTACAAGTTGCATGATTAACATCAAACGTCGACTTAGAATTTTTCTCCCACGTCCAGTTCTATTCTATCCCCGGTGTAACTTCCTGGAAATGCCATCCTTCTTTTTTTCCCATTCTTATAATATCGATTAGAAGAAATTCTATAATACACACATTAAAACGTATGTATCATATGTTTTAATTATGATCTTTATGGTATTAGATTATGATTTATTGTGATATTTGATTATGATACATTGTGGTATTAATTATGATTCAGTTATGATATATTGTGATTGTAATTTTGATTATGACAGAAAAGATGTTTGGCTATACTTCAAAAGTGGTCAGTTATGATTCATTCAATTATGACATAAAGTGATATAGTTATGATACTTTGTAATATATCATAACTTGCATATGTACACCATTTTATAAGGGATGTATCGGAGCATTACCTAATAGATTATTATATATGGATTAAAAGGGTATTAAGGCCTTGTTGGGCGACTACATATTTTAGTTAAAGAGTCAAAAAGTCACTATAAGTTATCATATCATTCTTTTTACTTTTCGGCATATCTTTTTATAAAAAGTTAAAAAATTATTAAAATAACTTGTTTTCAAACGAGATCCAACCGAACAAGTATTATCAATAAAGAGATAGTTGATTAAATGCATTAACAAACAAAAGTAGATGTGGATGTCCTTGAAGAAGCTACTACTTGATTCAGATCCAAGGTTGACAAGTGCTTGTTTCTGTATCTTAACGGCCTAAAACACATAAATCAAGCATTCAGAGGTTCACCAGCTCAGCAAATTGCAACCTTCTCTGGTTCTGCTTATTTTCCCTATATTGTACGAATTTGATTTGGATACAATTTTTGCAAGAAAAGGAAAAATAGGATTTTTAATTATAAGTAACTATTTTTATAATAAATTTATTTTTTCTTGTATTTATTTGCAAGAAACTACAAACATAATCATTTATCATGATATCATGAATTGTACCAAAAGATAAACATATATATATATATATATATTTAAGTTTTTTTTTATTTCTACCACTTTCTTTCTGACCAAACTTAACTTTATGATTTCAAAGTTCAAACATACATATCACATAGATTATTAGACAGACGTGAAAAGTGCAACCCTTATTTATTTTTTTATTTTTTTATTTTTTTGAACTGTAAGTGCAACCCTTGTTTTGGTTATTGCTTTTCAGCAGTTTTTTTATTTAGTGATTTTTTTTTTTTTTAGATTTACTTTTAGGTCCTACTAGATTAAACAGATCAAAAAAGTTAATCCAAAAAAAAAAAAAAATTTTTTTTGTTGAAAAAAGTACACTAATTTTTTTTTTTTAACATGATATTTAATGTTGTTTTCGTCTTTCATGAACTTTTTGTTGGACTTTTTTAATTTTTAGATTGTTCTAGAACTGCCTTAAACACAGAAAATTTAGACACATATTTCCAATAAAGAATCAAATTTATTTAAATGTTCTGCAATTGCCACAAAATAGACAAATTTCAAAATCAATATTGTAATTAAGCAACCGTTTCTTTCAAATATTTGTTTCCCAATTTCCAATCAACAACAGGTAGATCTATAGGACATACGCGAATACACACTTCACAAGCAATGCATTTAACAAATTCAAAGTGGATTTAGCTATGAAATCACTCCGATGTGATCCATTTTTTGTAAGTATATTGAATAGTTACTAGTACATGATTCGCGTGGAATAAGGTAATAATGAAACTTTGTCGTACTGTTTGTTGTACTCTTTGTTGACTGTAATTCATGAACCCAGTTATCATAAGGAACATATGGTAAATATCTATAAATAATTTTCTGTTTGTTTCTTTCTCTTGTTTGATGTGATGTTCGAGACAAATTGTAAATATAAAATATTGTATTTCTTTACAATGAAAGAATCACAAGACGAAATGGGCTTGTGCATATGGAAATTCACTCCCAGCAAGGGGTGTGGGTAAGTTTTGCCCCTCAAAAAATGCAATTTCTATGTTGGTTGGCTTGGCGTGGCAGGGTTAAAACAGCTTCCTTCCTCCAAAGAATAGGAGCTATTGCTAAAAGTGCTAACAATCTGTGTACTTTTTGCCAAGCTGAGATGGAAACTGTCAGTCATGTGTTCCAGTTCTGCCCTCTGGTGTGGAAGTGTTGGTCTCATCTGGTAGACTGGTGGGATCTGGTCTAGGCTATTCCAAGTTCAGTAGCAGGGCTGCTACATTGGTGGTCTGCTGGTAAATTCAAGTTCAAGTCTTGGGATCTTAAAATTTGGCAAATTATCCCTGTACGGGAAATAAATAAACCTTCTCGTATAATCCTGTTGATCAAGTCTGCGCTCCTTTGTACGTCGTCGCTTTATCACCTGAAACACACAAACGTGAGCTAGTCGGCGGGTGTGTGCCGAAAATCTCTCCGATGCCTAAGTCAGTAAGCTTGACAAGTAGACAAAGCTCTGTATATTTAGAAAACAAAGTTGTGTTACCTCTTCATAGGTGATGTTTGTGAGCTTTTATAGGTTTCGCATGGTACAATCCTAGTAGGACTTTTACTCCTTCATGCAGAGTCCTCCTAGGATTCATACTCCTGTGAGATAATGCTTATCCTTCAACACCCCCCTCACTACTTAAACCAAGTGAGATGGTTTTACTATGGCCGGACTATCATATAACCGAAATAACATTGCCATGCTAGGCTAACTAAAGTGACCGATCTAACCGTTAGTTCGGCACTCCCTTGCTTTTCTCCTACCTCAACTTCTTATGCCAAGACCGAGCTATCTATAGAAGAGTCTAAGCCGAGCTAACCCAACACCAAGTCCTGAAGAGGACTCAGTATACCTTGGTTCCATACTCCATGACCGAACTAAATGCGGCGACCGAACTGTCTGTTTGTACTCTTCTGAACCGGGCCAGAACTAATGCCTTCTGGAACCGGACTAACTTCCAAGCCTCCCTCGGACCGGACTAATCTTTGGGCTCAAGACCGGACTAACTTCAAACCTCTTCAAGACTGGAGTAACTCATGGCCTTTTTACTCAGCCCTTCACATTGAGGCCCATAACGGCCCAGCTCGGCCTAATTTGTACATAAATTACCCTCTCAATTGCCCCTTAATTCCATCTGCGTAGCATGATAGGAATTACCTGTCTAAAAATCGGGCTAAGTTTCTAACTTTTCCAGCTGAGCTAAAAAACCCTTTAGCCTTTCCAGCCGAGTTAAAACTCTTAAGCCTTTCCAGCCGAGCTATCCTTATCCGGTCAAAATGTCCCTTCAGTCACAGAAACTGAATCGCTTCTCATTCTAGTAACACGTGGCAGGTTCTGATTGGCCCTTTGCAGTTGTCATGCCACCCTCGTACTTCGCAAATTTTGAACAATTCCCGCCCATTAGGTCTTTTCACCAAAACAAAAGACCCTTTTGTTTTCTTTCAAATCATCTACCTTTAACATTCAACCCTTCTAATCCTCTCTGATTCCCCCATTGCTCTTCAACTTTGCAGTTTTTTAAGCTCCCTGAGTTCACGTTCTTCACTGTTACTGCTACTCCCATCTCCAGTTCCTTCCTCTTCATCTGGTAAGTAACACAAACCTGTTTCTTTTTTTCTTGTTTTTCGTATTTTGTTTAATTCATAGCTTTCAAGTCTGTGTTTTTTGAAAAACACTTTCATACCACTTGCTCTTGCTTTGTTCACTTCTGGAAAAACTTTAGCGATAAGAACACTTGAACACACACAATATCCTGAGAAACACTGATTTTTTATCCAAAATTATGATGCAACTGGACTAGAAAGTTGTTCGTAGTTGATGTCGAATCTAGGTAGACTGTTAACCGAAATAACACTTCATGTTGTCAAACCATCGCTTGGTTGTCAAACCAGGGCTTGGTTTACCTTAGTCGAAATAACAAATTGAACTAAGACTGTACTTAGTGTACTAAAAACCTCAATTTTGACCGAGCTATGTCTTTGGGACTAAACCAGCTCTTTCAGTTTCAGACCGAACTAAGAAAGCTGCCTCTAGCAGTTCAACCGGTCTAACAGAACCTTCTCTTTAACCGAGATAACCTACAGCTCATCAGGACCGAGCTAACAAACCCATCCCTCAAACCGAACTACGAAAACACCCTGCTGAAACCGAGATAAGACTTGTAATACTTCACATAACCGAAGTAGGACTTCTCTTATTTTGCTTTTTACTTTGTAGCATGGTCTAATGAGCTGTGCTTAACACATTTCTTTTCCACTTTGCAGACTTAGGTTGCCCAGGCACTCCTCTGAGCGCTCGACCGAGCTACTGAGCATAATTTTTCGACCGAACTAATTTATTCATAATTTATAAAATAAATGGGAAAGTACAGATTCTTAGTAGAAACACCTGACGGTCTAGCCGAATTCCGAAGGGATTACAATATCCCTGACAATGTCCACCTTACCCTAGCCCAGAAAGATATTACACCATGGGGAAGAGAAGGCTGTGTACCTTTCACCCTCCTATCAATAATAAAAACTGGACTAAGATTCCCCGTTCAACCCTTGCTGTGTGAATTCCTTAGGCAAACCAAATTATGCCCAACCCAGCTTTCCACCAATTCTTACCGTATAATAATGGGAATAACCGAACTAAACCACCAAGCCGGTTTTAACCTCGGTCTAGTTGAAATATTCCACCAATACTCCATAGGATCAAAAGAAGACGGCTGGGTCTATTATCTCAGAATACGCCGCCGCCGAGAGAAAATAATAAAAGATATACCAGACAAAGACCTAAACGATGACGATTTTTTCTGGGTATCTGGGAATTTTGAAAACCACCAAGCCCAGATCCCAGGCCAAAGTATAAACTGGAACAAAGGAATCCCCGGTATAACTTACTTCGGTTGCTTTTCATTTTTTTCTTCTATTTCGGCTTCTCTTCTGAACCGAACTAACAGTTTGTCTTCTTTATGCAGATTCAGCTCATCTTCAATCACTTTACAACTACCCTAATTTAAACACTCTCTGTGCCACACTACAGTTTCCAGAACGGAGTTGGGCTAAGTTGTTAAAATTTGAGCCAACATACAGATACAGCGGCCGCCGAAAAGCCAGAGTTACTGACTTTCTTCTAGAGGACGCCCCAGAACCGAACCCAACCTTGCCCCAAATTAACCTTGTCCCTCTCACAGCTGAACAAGAAATGGCCAAGAGAAACAGGGTCAGGGCCCTTTTGACCGAAACCAACAGACTCGAAGTACCACTACCAAGCCTGACGCAAGAGACCGTCGTGGCCCTTCTTTCTCAACAGCCCTCCTCTTCTCGCCTCAGCAAGCGTGCCCGGACTACACTAGCCGAGCCACGCCTTGTTAACGAAGATGAAACTTTACTTCCACCAAGCAACCCACCAAGTCCACAACCGGAGCCCACTGACTGAGCTAGCTCCTCAAAATGGAGTCCAAAAATGGTTTTTCAAAACCGTGCTATTCTTGACACTGACTCCGTGGTAGCGGACAAAGACCACATGCTAGCCTTCAATCTGGCGAAGAGTGTGTGTCTGCCCTCCGACATGGAGAATCACAAGCACTTAACCGAGCTTAAGGCCATTAGGTTGGTGACTAAATCCATGATCCTGGTAAGATGCCCCTCTTGTCTCTCAAATTTTACAAACTTTCAGCTCGGTTTTGTCATTGATTTCTTTCCATTCATTTCAGTCTCTTCACAAGAGCCAAATTGCCCATAAAAAGGTGTTGGAGCTTAGGAAAACAGCTAGGCAGGCCATGGCAGAGGTCGAAGAAAAAATAGCCGAACTGAAGGAGTCACAACAAAAAACGACCGAGCTAGAGGCTGAAGTAGCTCGTCTAACCGGACTAGTTACCTCGGTTGAAGCTGACAAACAGAAGGCGTTAACCATGATGAAAGACAAGTACCTTCATGAGCTAGTCAAGCTCGAAGGGAAAAAGAATGCAGAGATTGCTGAACTAAAGAAGAAGGTGAATGGTGCCAACACCGAAGGTTTCAAGGAGGCGGAGGCCCTCTACATTCCACAGTGTGAGGCCGCCAAGGATTTGTTCTTCAAGTGTGGCTGGAGAGGTGCTGTGGAGCAGCTCGGCTGTGGGCCTGAAACTGAGGTCTACAATGCTCCTCAGTATTTCATTTTGGCCTCACTTGCGGAGTATGCTGCCGACCTTCAGAAGCAATTTCTTGAAGCGTCTGATGATGAAGAAGAAAATGAGCCAACTGAGACTCCGATTGTCAATGAGCAAGCCAATGATCAGTTAGCTCGGTTGGGGCCAATGGTTGAAGACTTGACGACTGAAATTGTGCTTTCAATAGAGACCGAGCTCTAGACCGAGACTGCTCTGACCTCTGAAACCGGTGCTCGTGTTGATATTGATGCCGATCTCGAAGATCTTTTCAACTGATTCTGTATTTTTCTTTTTCTTTTTGTTTTGACTTGTAGCCGGGTTGGAAGCCCCTCCCTTGTAATCGCTTTGAACTTGATCAATGAAAATCATCTTCTTTTGCTCTAACTGTTATTCCGATTTGATTGGTATGCTTGTACTTGTAATGAATTTTCCATGATATTTTTGCTCCAACTGTTATATCAGTTTAAGTACTTTATTCAGGTCTTAGCTTATCAATCTGACTAGGCTTACTTAGCCAACCACTCTTTAGCCGATATAATTACTTATCAATCTGACTAGGCTTACTCAGCCAACCACTCTTTAGCCGATATAATTACTTATCAATCTGACTAGGCTTACTCAACCAGCCACTCTTTAGCTGATATAATTACTTCAGTTGAAGAGTATAAAGAGTTGGTTTAATCCTGCTAACCACTTCTTCAGCCCATACCCTTACTTCGGCTGAAGAGTAATAAGGGTTGGTTTAATCCAGCCAACCACTTCTTCAGCCCATACCCTTACTTCGGTTGAAGAGTAATAAGGGTTGGTCTAATCCAGCCAACCACTTCTTCAGCCCATACCCTTACTTCGGCTGAAGAGTAATAAGAGTTGGTTTAATCCAGCCAACCACTCTTTAGCCTAAGTCCTTACTTCGGCTGAAGAGTTTCAAAGAGTTGGTTTAATCCAGCCAATCAGTCTTCAGTCTAAGTCTTTACTTCGGCTGAAGAGTTCAAAAAGTTGGTTTAATCCAGCCAACCACTCTTCAGCCCATACCCTTACTTCGGTTGAAGAGTAATAAGGGTTGGTTTAATCCAGCCAACCACTTCTTCAGCCCATACCCTTACTTCGGCTGAAGAGTAATAAGAGTTGGTTTAATTCAGCCAACCACTCTTCAGCCCAAGTCCTTACTTCGGCTGAAGAGTTTCAAAGAGTTGTTTTAATCCAGCCAACCAGTCTTTAGCCTAAGTCCTTACTTCGGCTGAAGAGTTCAAAAAGTTGGTTTAATCCAGCTAACCACTCTTCAGCCCAAGTCCTTACTTCAACTGAAGGGTTCAAAAAGTTGGTTTAATCCAGCCAACCTCTAAGTTGGTTTTTCCAGCCAACCTAGAATAAAATGTTTGGTTATTCCGACCAAACGTCCTGCAGCTTGGATCCTTATCCTGGGCTTAGGAGGGGTGTTGGTTTAATCCAGCTAACCTCTAAGTTAGTTTTTCCAGCCAACTTAGAATAAAATGTTTTATATGCCCCTAACTCACAAATTTACTAAAACAAATTCTTACAGAAGAAAACGTCTAACCGAAAAGAAAACTACTTGTTTTATTGAGAAAGAGAGAAATTACACAATTTTAATAGGAAAAAAGCTAAAAATAAAAGAACTTGAGATTTGTAGTATTCCATGGCATGAGAATTGCCTTGCCGTCCTTGTCTTCTAAGTGGTATGCCCCTTTACCTGTTAATCCTACCACTTTATATGGACCTGCCCAATTAGGCCCTAGCTTGTCGTCTCCTGATACCAAGGTATTTCCCATAACTTTGCGCAGTACCCAGCCTCCGATCTTGAACTGCCTTGGATGAACCGTCTTGTTGTATTTCCTGGAAAGCTCTTGTTGATATGAGGCAATGTGAACCAGTACTCTTTCTCTTCTTTCTTCTGCAAGGTCGAGCTTTAATGCTATGGCTTCGCCATTCAAGTCTGGATCAAAATTCTCGCTTCGAATTGTGGGGAGGCCAACTTCCAGTGGGATTACTGCCTCCATGCCATAGGTTAAGGAGAATGGCGTTTCTCCTGTTGATCACCGAGGTGTGGTGCGGTAAGCCCATAAAACATGAGGGAGCTCCTCCGCCCACTTGCCTTTTGCTTTCTCTAACCTTTTCTTTAATCCATCCAAGACTACTTTGTTCGATGCTTCTGCCTGTCCGTTTGCTTGGGGATACGCTGGTGTAGAATTGTAGAACTCTATCTTGTACTCTTCACAAAAGCCCCTGAAGATTCTACAGTCGAACTGAGTGCCGTTGTCTGATATTAGTGCCTTTGGTATGCCAAATCGAGTGATGATATTCTGCCAGACAAACTTTTTCACATCTTTTTCCTTGATTGATGCCAAGGCTTCTGCTTCCACCCACTTTGTGAAGTAGTCGGTTGCTGTAAGAAAGAACTTCCTTGTGATGACCCAGAATTTTTCCCTCCGCTCGAATGGAGGAGTTGACGCTCGAGCGGACTTTTGGGGTTCCCAGCAATTTTGCGAACTGAGATTCAGGAGTTGTGTTTTCCGCCGAGCGGGGATTCGGCCTTCGAGCGGAAGGCTTTGTTGGTCTACGCTCGGCGCAAAAGTTGACGCCGGCGGGTCACGAGTTGAGTTGAATTTCTGGGGCTCGTGGGCTCGTTTTGATATTTTTATTGGTATGTTTAGAACCTCCTCATTTTATTTTGGGATGTTGCTTGAGGTGGTAATTTGATGGTAAAGTAAGGTTGGACCTTAGAATGTAATTCGGATAGTTATTTTATGATCAGCCGTCACTCTTTTGCCCATATCTTTGTCCACAGTTTGAATTTGAATGTGGGGTTGGAACCATTGGAAAGCTTATTTCCGGGGCTTCAATTTGGATACAAGAACAACCTAAAACGGAGTCCGGATGGGAGAGTTATACCTGTTCAAAGTTTCGAAGTCTGTGCTGAAAACAGGTACGCTCGAGCGGGAATTACGGGATAGCAGCTTTAAAAACGGGATTTTGGATCATTTCTCATATTTTTCTTCTTCCCTCTTCCTTCCTCTTCGCCTAAGTCCGAAACCCTAGCCCCAAACCCTTGAATTCCTTTACTTTGATCACGATCCACCATGGTTTTTGGCATCAAGGATGGAGAACAAGGGAGGATCAATGTTTTTACTCGATTAGAACTTGGATTTGTGAAGGCTTCTTCTCAAGCTCACTCTTTTGCTAGATTATGGAGGTAAGGGTTTTAATACTCTTCAATATTTACATCCATAGATAGATTTGAGGTATTTTCATTGTATAATGGTACAATTTTCATCCATGTTATGTATATAGAAGAAATTATGAGATTTTGGGAATTTTGGGTTTGAACATTGGGGGTTTTATGGGTTGAAGATGTTGGGAGTTAATTAATGGGTTAAAATGGTGAATTATGAGTCCTAGGTGTATAATCAATGGAAAAGTTGGAATAAAAGTGTTGGGTTAATAAGTTTGATTATTTCTTGAAATCTCCATATTTTCTTGAAACCCTAGGTTGATTAAAGATGATAACCAAAAATTTAACCCAAATTGAAAGTAAAATAATAAAATTGAGGTATTGAATTATGTATATACAAGTTTAATTGGAATTTGGAGATACTTGGAAATTATGTTTAGAATTTGCGAATGAACTTTGTTATGAGCACTGGGAATCATGTCTTAATGAGAAAGGAGATTGGGGGGAAGGGTTTGTTGACGATGTGAATGATGTAAACTTGGCTACGGAATATTGAATTGAGTCTTAGCAATTTAATTTGATTTATGTGGAATTATATTGGTAGTATTGAGTTAAATAATGTTAAATAGTGTGGATTATATTGGATAGTGATAATTATGTGGGGTTATATCGATTATGTCGAATTGTGTTAAATGTTGTTGAATTGAATTGTGTAGGGTTATCTGCAGGGACGGACCTAGCATCTAAACACTGTGAGTAGTAGTACAAAAATGTACATGTTATTTATTGTTGATAATTATTGTCAGTAATGCTCTGTTCTTTGTGAGTGTTCTACGAATATTATGAAAATTGGAAAGTTATGTGGCTTCATGTGAATTGGAAGTTATTTTGTTGTGTTACAAGTTTATAAGTTAAGTCCGTTACAAGTTTACATATGCTATAAGCTCAAGAACGTTACAAGTTTATTTATGTGGCAAATTCAAGTACATACAAGTTTAAGTAAATTTACAAGTTCAAGTATATACAAGTTAAAGTATGTTACGAGTTTTATGTATGTTACAAGCTCATGTACGTTACAAGTTCACGTATGTTAGAAATTCAAGTATGTTACAAGTTTAAGTACGATACAAGCTTAAATATGTTACAAGTTTATGTATGATACAAGTTCATGTATGTTCTAAGTCACGCATGTTGCAAGTTCAAGTATGGTTTCAAGTATATTTCAAGGATAGTCCAAGTATGGTTTCAAGTATAGTTCAAACATGTTTCAAGTATGGTTCCCAGTATACTACAAGTTCAAGTATGTTACAGGTATGCTTCAAATAAGTTACGAGCTCAAGCATGTTTCAGGTATATTTTAAATATGTTACAAGTCTAAGTATGCTACAAAGTTAGATACATTTTCAAGGGCTTTAATGCCAACATGTTTACAAGGGCTTCATGCCATTTTCAAGGGCTTTAATGCCAATATGTTTACAAAGGCTTTATGCCATTACAAGTTACAAGGGCTTTATGCCATTACAAGTTATGAGGCTTTTATGCCATTACAAGTTACAAGGGCTTTATGCCATTACAAGTTACAAAGGCTTTGTGCCACATGTTCAAGGGCTTTATGCCATATGTTTCAAGGGCTATATGCCAACATGTTTAAAAGTTTAATGCTATGATATTGAAGGGCTTAAAGCCGTTATGATTCAAGCTATTACGTCTCAAGCTATTATGTTTTAAGACTGGGCCTAAGGCCGTTATGAAATTAGTACAGAATCAGACTAACTATGTGAACTCTGTAATTTCACACTCATTGATACATTATGTTTCAAGTTAAACATCGTTTTGTTATGTACTATTATTCACTTGAGCACGGCTTACTTTGTGTTATGTGCATTACGTAGGTGGTCACCTTGGAGGTCGATCTTAACCCTTGGTACTCGCCTTTCATTTGTCAACCTCAGTGTGTCCAGGCACCCAGACCAAGCCCATGCATCTCTGTAATGATTTTGTTAGAATATTTGGTTATTGTCTATCCAAGTGAGAATGTATGTATATGACCCCTATTCTTTAATAATGTTTAGTTATATGCTCAGTAAAGAAGCTGAGTACGTATATGTGATCCTGGCATGTTAGTAATAGCTCAATGGATGTTATTTTATGTATTTTATATCATTAAATGCTTCCGTTCAGGCCCCGTATTATATGTATAACAGGTTTAGTGTCTGATTTTGAATGGGTCATGCCCAAACCTTTAGGGGCGGGTTTTGGGGCGTGACATTCCTGTTCCCTGGTGCTGTTGGAAGTGGTTCTACTATGTCCAATCCCCACATTGCGAAGGGCCATGGGCTAGTTAGAGGTAGAAGTTCTTTGGCAGGTTGGTGTATTTGGTGTGCGAACTTCTGACACTTCTCGCACTTTTTGACATACTTTTCTGAATCCGCTTGCATGTATAGCCACCAATATCCTTGTGAAATTGCTCTGTATGCTAGTGATCTTCCTCCTTGATGGCTTCCGCATACGCCCTTGTGTGTCTCGAATAAGAATGCTTCCACTTTGTTGGGATGAACACACTTTAGGTAGGGTCCTGAGAACGACTTTTTGTACAATGCTAGAGATGGGGAGAGCTAAAATCGCTGTGATTTTGCTCTTATCCTGTTGGCCTGTTTCTTCTCTTCCGGTAAGATGCTGTCTTTTAAGAACAGGATGATGGGATCCATCCAGGAAGGGCCTAGCTCCGCGCAACATACCTCTTCTGCTTCGGGGTCTTCAATGCTTGGTCTAGGTAGGTAGTCGATGAGCAATGGATGAGGGATGGAAGTATCTGCCATTGAGGCAAAGCCTGCTAGCTCGTTCGCTTTGCTGTTTTCCTCTTTGCCGATTTGTTCTATCCTGACTACTTTAAATTTCTTGATCTTTGTTCTAACCAACTCTTGGTATTTGGTCATCCTGTCATCCTTTGCTTCGTAGTCGCTAGATATTTAGTTTACCACCAGCTGTGAGTCACTGTAAACCATTAGCTCGGTGGCCTTCATGAAGAATGCTGATTTGAGGCCTGCAAGAAGCGCTTCATACTCTGTTTCGTTGTTTGATGCTGGGAAGCCAAGGTTGATTGCCTGCTCCACCACTAGGCCGTCTGGAGAGATGAGGACTATGCCGAGCCCTTCTCCATGCCGGTTGGATGCTCCATCCATGAAGAGCTTCCACATCTCTCCAACGAACAACTTCCAGCAAGTGGAGGGATCAGATGATGCCTTGGGATCTTCCATGTTACAGGTGTCTTCTTTAAGGTTCATGCTTGCCGTCTGCCCCTCGCAATCTGGTTGTACCAAGTCTTTATTTGTTAGTGAGTCTTGACTTGGTGTGGCATGGTCTGCCTCTTCCTTCCTTACTTCGCTTTGGTCTGCCTTGGCGTCTGGCTGAGTATCCTGTACCAGGGGTTGTGCTATTCCGGCGTCAACTTCCGTCCCTAGTTAATTTGTTTTGATCGGTCGGTGAGATGTGATGACTTCCTGGTGTGAATTCTGCGACAAAATCCGCCAATGCTTGAGCTTTTATTGCGGTCCTGGGTTGGAACTTGATGTCGTATTGCCCCAACTTTACTGCCCACTTCAGAATTCGCCCAGAAAAGTTTGCCCTTTCAAACAAAGCTTTTAATGGAAAGGCTGTGAGGACAACTATGGTATGGGTGTGAAAGTAGTGTGACAACTTCCTTGAGGCCATCATCAAGGCCAATGCCAGTTTTTCCAGTGGCAAGTACCTTGTTTCGGCGCCCAGTAATGTCTTGCTGACATAATAGATGGGCAGATGTTGGATTCCTTCTGCACGGACCAACACTGCGCTAATTGCGTGCTGGGAGATTGCCAGGTATAGGAAGAGTTCTTCTCCAGGTACTGGGGTGACGAGTAGTGGTGGAGAAGACATGTATTCTTTTAAGCTTTCCAGGGCGGGGTCGCATTCTTCGTCCCACTCAAACTTGGCCTTCAAGGCATGAAAAAATGGTCGTAGTCTAGCTGATGACCGACTTATAAACCGATTGAGCGTAGCTGCCATGCCGGTGAGATGCTGCACTTCTTTTACTGAGTTTGGTCTCTCCAACTCCTGGATTGCTTTGATCTGGGAGGGGTCTGCTTCGATACCTCGGTTGGTCACCAGAAAGCCTAGGAATTTGCCAGATCCTACTCCGAATGCACACTTAGATGCATTGAGGCGCAACTTGTGCTTCTTCAGGATCTCAAACATCTCACCTAGGTCCTTGAGATGGTCATTCTCTTCCTTGCTCTTGACCACCATGTCGTCGATGTAAGCCTCCATTGTTCTTCCTAACAATGGTTCAAACATCTTGGTGACCATCCGTTGGAATGTCGCCCTTGCGTTCTTTAGGCCAAAGGGCATGACCTTGTAACAGTACAATCCTTTTGGAGTTGTAAAGGATGTGACCTCCTGGTCTGGTTCATGCATAGCGATTTGGTGGTAGCCTCTGTATACATCCAGAAAGCTAAGTCGGTTGTGCCCCACCGTTAGGTCTACCAGTTAATCTATCCGTGGTAGAGGAAAGCTGTCTTTTGGGCACGCCTTGTTGACTGTTTTGTAGTCGACGCAGACACGCTACTTGCCATTCTTCTTTGGCACTACAACTGTGTTGGAGATCTATCTTGGGTAGTGCACTTCTCTAATTGCTCTTGCCTACAGCAGGTTTCTTACTTCTTCCGCCACTATCTCGGCATGGTGGAGTGCCGATCTGCGTGTGCGTTGAATGATTGGTCTGGCGGATGGGTGGACATTGAGTTGGTGACAGATGAAGTTGGGATCAATGCTTGGCATGTCGTATGGTGTCCAGGCGAATACTTCGATGTTAGAGGTCAAAAATTCCAATACCTCGAATCTCTCAGTGCTGGACAACGACGAACCGAGGAAAAAGAACTTATCCGGGTTCTTTTCATCTATTCTTACCTCTACCAAGTCTTCCACTGCTTTCTGATCAGCTGCTTTGCCGACATCTGTGAATAGTTCATTGCTCTCAGGTTCTTCCACCGAATGAACGTATCCTTTGGCAGCGCGGCTGCCATTCACCGTGACGAAGCATTGCTTGGACATAATCTAATCTCCATAAACCTCTTCAATTACACCGGTGTCGTTGGGGAACCGCATGACTTGGTGGTAGGATGACGCCACCGAACGCATGGCATGCACCCATATTCTGCCCAAGATGATGTTATAAGTGGAGTGGACTTTTAATACCTAGAACTCCACTTGTTTCGTCACGCTTCCTACCTTAACTGGGAGGATTATTTTGCCGATGGGCCATTCTGGCATGGAGTTGAATCCAATCAGGGGAGATATGGCAGGTGCCAAGTCTTTATCTTGTAACTTCAACTATTTAAAGGTGTCGTAGTACATTATTTCACATGAACTGCCTTGGTCTATCAAAATCCGCTTGACGTCATAATCTTTGACTCGGAGAGCGACAACCATGGCATCATTGTGAGGGCAATATATCCTTGCCAAGTCTTTATCCAAAAAAGACATGATGTTTGTGGCCTCTGTCTTCCCCTTCTTGATGGCAGGTTGGGCACTTAGTACCTCTCTTAAATGCTCTGCCTTTTTGATTGATCCTCTGAGCTCGCATACACGCTCAGGTTCGAAAACTCCATGTATCACATTGATGACGCCTTGAGGTGGGGCGTCAATTGGCATTCCGTTGGGGTTATTATGGTCCTGGGGGGCTGGTTGCGCCCCTCCTTCAATGTATTTATCCAGGTGACCTGCTGCCACCAACTCCTCCAGGTGTTGTCTCAATGGCGTGCAATTTTCAGTGCGGTGCCCCTTTTCTTTGTGGAAGGTGCACCATGATCTTTTGTCATAGTCCTTTTGAGCTTCCCCAAGCTTGGCTGGCCATCTGACGAAAGGCTCATCCCGTATTTCACTTAGAATTCGGTAGATCGGTTTCTTGAAGACCGTGGTTATGGCAGTGCGGACTCTCAACCATCTTTTATCTTGGTCTTCTCCATTGTCTCGCTTGCCTCGTCCGTTTTTTCTTGGACGGTCTACCGCGTTGACCTTTGCTGAGGCCTTCTTCTCTGGTACTGTGGTCGTGCCAGATTTTGTTTTGGCACATGCGCCATCCTCTTCCACCCTAATGTGCTGATGCACTCTCTCCATCAAGGCTTCCATGGTGAGGGGTAGTGTCATGGTGATTGCGTCCCTAAGTCTGTTCCCGACTGGAAGGCCTCTCTTGTATTGTGCAATGGCGAGATTTGTGGGACAGTCTCCAATCTGGTTGAAGGTCTCCCAGTAGCCACTGTTGTAGGATCTTAAGGTCTCCTTATCGCCCATGTCGATGGAGAGCAGCTGATCGATCTCCACCGGGGTTTTGGTGTTCGTTCGGAACCTTGTGACGAATGCTTCCGCCAATTAATTGCGCCGAGAGGCTATCTTTGCCTTGGAAGTTTTTCGAACCAAGTCAAGCCTAGGTCGCCAAGGCTAGATGGGAAGATGATGCACATTAAAGTCTCGTTTCGCTGGTATATTGCCATGACCTGGTGAAAATGGCTCAAGTGTGAGTAGGGGTCCATCTTTCCATCATATGTAGTGAATTTGGGCTGAAGGAAGCCTGATGGTAGGGGCGCGTTTTCAATCGCCGGAACGAACGGTGAGGTCTGCAGCCTTGCTAGTGTCTTGTCCATTGGTTCGTAGGTAGGGCGTGGTATTGGCATTCCAACCTCGACGCTTCCATGCGTCCGAGGAGCTAACCGCTGTAAGGTAGAAACTCTGTGTGGATCACGTGCCTTGGCATCCTCCTTGCATCGTGCCTTTTCCTCGAGCACGGTTCGTAAGTCGGACGATCTGGGCAACTCCGTCTGTCTAGACCTTGTTTGGTACGTATGTGAAGGCCAATAGATGCTTCCTTCAGTGTACGATCTTTCAGATTTCGTCCTCTCAGGCCTGGAGTGACGAGTTCTGGAAGACCTGGATTGAGTATCGCCTGTCCTGAGGCTTCTGCTCTCTACTTGTGAGGGTGTGGTATTCCTACTACGATTTTTCGAGTGGCGTGGAGGCGTCTTGTTAGTACGCCCCTCTCCTGTCGCCACTCATTTTCCTTTCACCTGGCGCTTTAGAGATTTTTCGTCCTGCTCCTTGACGCGATCCTCCAAAATTTGAGGATCAACCCTCTGCATTTGTCTTTCTGGACTCTGTGAACGAGAGTGATGAGGGCTGTTAGTCCGCCTTCTTCCCCTTGTATCCCTCCTGAGATTCTGTCTTTGTGGTTCTAAATCCGCCATAGGGGGGATGAGAGGTAGACCTTCGCGCCTCGCACCACCTTCTGGTGTTTGTCCGTCGATGGCGGACTGTGGCAAATCTTCGTTATGCGCCATTGATTTTTAAAAGGAAAAGCTTGATCAAGAGGTTTTGTTCTTGTCTGAATTCCTACAAACGGCGCCAATTGTACGAGAAAGAAATAAACCTTATCGTATAATCCTGTTGATCAAGTCTGCGCTCCTTCGTACGTTGTCGCTTTATCACCTGAAAACACAAACGTGAGTTAGCTGGCGGGTGTGTGCCGGAAATCTCTCCGATGCCTAAGTCAGTAAGCTTGACAAGTAGACAAAAGCTTTGTATATTCAGAAAACAAAGTTGTGTTACCTCGCCATAGGTGATGTTTGTGAGCTTTTATAGGTTTCGCGTGGCACAATTCTAGTAGGACTTTTACTCCTTCATGCAGAGTCCTCCTAGGTTTCATACTCCTGTGGGATAATGCTTATCCTTCAACACCCCCCTCACTGCTTAAACCAAGTGAGATGGTTTTACAATGGCCGGACTATCATTTGACCGAAATAACATTGCCATGCTAGGCTAACTAAACTGACCGATCTAACCGTTAGTTCGACACTCCCTTGCTTTTCTCCTACCTTGGCTTCTTATGCCAAGACCGAGCTATCTATAGAAGAGTCTAAGCCGAGCTAACCCAACACCAAGTCCTGAAGAGGACTTAGTATACCTTGGTTCCATACTCCATGACCGAACTAAATGCGGCGACCGAACTATCCGTTTGTACTCTTCTGAACCGGGCCAGAACTAATGCCTTCTGGAACCGGGCTAACTTCCAAGCCTCCTTCGGACCGGACTAATCTCTGGGCTCAAGACCGGACTAACTTCAAACCTCTTCAAGACCGGAGTAACTCATGGCCTTTTTACTCAGCCCTTCGCATTGAGGCCCATAACGGCCCAGCTCGGCCTAATTTGTATATAAATTACCCTCTCAATCCCCTCTTTTGTTTTTTGGTCTATGTGGAAGTTGAGGAATGAGTGTTTGTTCAAGGGAGCCCATCCTGATTTTCAAGTTTTTACTGAGAAGGTTAAATTGCAGATTGCCTTATGGACCAAGTGGCATTTGAAGGTCGACTACTCAGTTCATGATATAGTATCCAATTTACACCAAATCAAGTGGACTGCTGGTTGATAGAAGCTGCTTTGACTGGTTTTTGGTGTTGTTATACTGCTGATGTGGTTGCTGCTGTTGTTATACTGCTGCTACATTGGTGTTGTTATACTACTGGTTTTTGGTGTGGTTGCTGCTGTTTTTCTGAGTGTGCTTTGTTGGTTCCTCACCAACATTTTGTTTGGTTCTCTTTTCCCTTTCCTTGTTTCTCATCCTTATTGATGTCCCCTCATATGTATTGTATGGATTTGTCATCAATAAAGATTCTATTTGTTGATAAATATATATATATATATATATGGAAATTCACTCAATTCATCAACAAAACAAGCAACAAATTGAAAGAATGGGTTTCCTCCCATTTATTAAATATTAAAATTTTAGAAATAAATCAATTTAGCTTTTTATTTTAAGTTCAATATTTGTTGGAATTGATCCTTTAGATTCAGATACTTTGTTGGTAAAACCCAGATCAAGTGTTCATTTTGTTGGTTTTTGTGGATAGATTCTTTGTTGGTAGCTTGTTTGCAAAGCAAAATTAAGTGTTGATTTTTGGGAACTGTTACTTTGTTGATGTTAGGATTGATTGTGATATTTTTATTGTCTTAGAATTAATAGATCATAAAATTTGTTTGATGGATATATTTTGATTTATAATATGAGTTGTTTAATGAATTTTTTTATGGAATTGCTTATAACAGTTAGTGTATTGTTTTTAGATTTGAATAGTTAGTGGATTGTTATTAGATTTTCCAGGTTTGAGCATTCAACAATGGTATTTGTAAAAAATATTTTAAATTGAAATTTGAAATACACGGCAAATATTATTTTATTTCTTGTAGTTTGGGCCATATATGATTTATTACTCTAATGTTTGAAAATGACTATATAATTCCTTGTGACTTGTGGATTGAAATGCATTGTATTGTTAGGCCCGTTAACGATTTAATAAAAAAATTAAAATATTTCAATATATAAGTAACTTAAATTTGTAAATTATGGATAGTTTCGTCATTTGTTTGGAAGGTAAAGTGCACTTTAACTCCTACACTTTATTCTCTATGCAATTTCTCTCCTTAAAATTTGAAAATAAACATATAACCTCCTTATATCTGTCACGTATTTCATATTTACTATTAAATTGGACAGAAAGTTTAACGGTGCATTTTAATCCATAAAATCACGTGAAGATTATGTGATCATTTTCAAACATTAAGGAGGTAAGCCGTACGTAACTCAATAAAACAAAATTTGCCCATATAGAGAAAAACATGTTTTGTGACCAAATGTTTCATTACTTGTACTTTTTTACTGTGATGAAATGTGTATTCCTTGCAACAATAACTTTTTTTTCTTTGTTTTTTTTTTTTTTTTTTTTTTTTTTTTGTGATGAAAAATTTGATCACATATACAACTTATCGTGACAAGATATATTTCCTCGCCAGTGACCAAAATTTGTGACAAAATTTTTTTTGTTAACAAAAGTTCTAGGATAAATTATGTAAATAATCCTTATAGTTTAGATGATGTGTCAATTTGATTCATGTTATTTTAATTTGCTCAATTTTATCCCTTAATTTAACAAATTGTATTATTTTAATTCAATAAATAACTGTTGTTGAGTTTGGTGGACAAAAAATCTAAACAGTGTATCAATTTAGTGTCCGTAATTTCACAATGTGTCAATTTGGTCCGTGTTGTTTTAATTTGCTTGATTTTGACAGAGACCAAATTGATACATTATGTAAACTAAAGGGATCAAATTGACATATAGTTTGACTTTCAGTCTACCAAACTTTATTGGACTAAATTGACACAATCTATTAAGTTAAAGGGTAAAATCAAGCAAATTGAAATAATAGTGATCAAATTGACACATTATGTAAACTACAGGAACTATTTATGTAATTTACTCAAAATTCTATATATATAATACTGGATTTGTCTTTAGTGGCGAAATAGAAGGTTTTTTGTGATAAAATGCTCTAAAATGGGTGATGAAAAATTTGACCCTAAAGTTACTGCATTGTTGACGAAATGCATTTTCTTTACGGAAGCTTTTAGTGACAATTATATAGCGACGAAATTGGGGACGAAAATATTTCTCCAAATATTTGTGGTGATGAAAAAATACAATATTTATTTGAATGTGCCATCATAATCTGCTATTATACATAACTCGCCAAGGGTTGAGGCGACCGTTCATTCACATTATGTATAGTAACTAAAAGTTTTAAATTTTATATTTTATGTTACCAAGCTGAGGCACATTTGAAACTTTTGACTTCTTGGTAAGAATTTATTTAGTTTAATTTTTACTTATTATTTATATTTTTTTTGACATTGCAGGGGAGAAGTTTTTTTTAGAAATTTGAGGGTGTTTGTGGCACTGGCATTGACTTACTAGCTACTTCATCACATTGCCTACAAGTTATCTACAAAAACTTGAAGCATTACGCGTGATGGAAGATATTTGTCATATGTCATTAATGGCCAATTTTGAAATTTTGGTTAAAAGTTAGTTTTTAACTTTTTAATTTTTTTTGATCAACACAGTTTGTTCCGTTTGAGTTTTTTAAAAATATTTTTCAGAAAATTCTACTTTCTTATTTTTCGTATTTTTTATTAAATTTTTTTAATATTTTAAGTAATTTTTTAAATTTTTTTTAAACATACCTAACATAAATACACTTAAAAAAATATAATTTTCGTGAAAAAAATCTTTAACAAATTCACTAAATAAAAAAAATACTAAAATTTAGTATATTTTTCATATTTTTGTGTATTTATTAATTTTTTGAAATATTTTTTCACAAATATTTTACTTTTCAGATACATCTAAATAAAGTACATTTAAAAAAGTAAAAAAAAAATTGCTTAAAATTTTAAAAATATTTACAAAAAAACCAAAAAACACGAAAAACAAAAAACTCAATTTTCAAAAAATTGAATTCAGAAAATTCAAACCAAACACACTGATTACTTTTTTTATTTTTTGGTACATTTAAAAAAAAAAAAAACCAAAAAGAGTAAAAAATTGTTGGTATTTTTTTGTGATAATACAAAAAATATATATATATATATAATAAATTAAATAGAAATGACAAAACAAATTTTTTTATATTAAAATGATGAAATACAGAATAAACGACATAACTAAAAATACATAAATGAATTAGATTACATTACTAATAGAGTAAATTATTAGCATGGATAACTAAATATTAGAACTCATATTTATAAACTAAATATTGAAAAATTTAAGAACAAATGATAAAAAAAGAAGCAAATCGAAACCTGCACTAGACAGTTTCCTTAAAAGATATTCACCGCCTCTCGATGGATGCTGGAGGTACGCCGAAGTTTGTCTCCTAGGATACGGCGGTCAAAACCAACTAATACAGAAGCACTTTATGAATAGCGTCGGCGAACTTGACGATGGATACACTCTCTCTAAAATAACCAAAGAAGAGGCTAATAAAAGAAAATAGGAAAAAAAAATTTGGTGTAAAAAACCATTTCCAACTTTTTATTTCAAAATACCATCTTATTTTCCATCACAAAACCTCTCTAAAAACAACCTACTAAGTTGGAGGAGAAAGACCTTTATTTATGCAAGTAGGGGAGAGCCTTAACCATAAAGGTTAATATCAATGGGGTCATCAAATGTCATCAACTCTAGCCGTTAGGGCTAGAGTTACAAATGTTCAAAACTCCAAAACCATTATATAAATCAAAATATGCATAAGTTTTGAGAGTTAAACTAGATAGGTTGCAAAATGGATTCGGGTGTTGGGTCATAACCCGATCCAAGTCTAATTTTAAGCACATGCACAAACTAAGCCCAGCACAGCTCAGCCCAAAGCTCAAGATTAGGTCCAAGTCCAAGTCTAAGTCTAAGACCAAACCCAATACATGCACAAGTACAAGTTTAGGCTCAATCCAAACCAAGACTAAGTCTAAACCTAAACCCAACTTTATTGATACTTACTTTATGAGACAATTCTCATTTAAAACCCAATGGTTTCAGTTCGTTATTTTTGTATTGAAATCTTCTCACTTAAGAAAATACAAAACCATTCAGACCCACCTCAACCGGCGATTGGGTCCCACTTTAATTTCGAATTAAAGTTGTCAAAAAACTATTATTTTCTAACAAAAAGTTGACTTTTAATCTACTTCTCAAAATAGACCAACTAAAAATCTTATTCAAAAATTGAGAGATGATAGAATATATATATTTTTACAATTATTTTGTGCAGCATAAAACATAAATGTCCCAAATATGAGTGTTATGTTCCTAAACAAGGTTGAGGTTGCCATAATCAAAATGAGTTTATAGTTGAATATTATTATTGAATATTTATTTTTTTGTTGCTATTAATTTTCAATTATATGAGCTATATAACGATCCCAGATTTGATCCGACATATGTGGTAGTCCGGACTCGGGTTTATGGTTTCTATATGTCGTTCATCGTCCTTTGCTCTCTATTCCTTCTTAAATTTGGTTATTTGGACGTGTTGAGTGTGTTTGGAATAGGTTGGTTGCTTGGTTTTCAAACCTTGTATTGCCTAGAATTTTGATCCTCCATTCGAGCGGCCTTTCTTGCGCTTGAGCGGGATTTGAAAACTCTCAGTATTTTGCACGTTTGCAAAAGTACTGGAGGGATGTTTTCTACGCTGGAGCAACGTTTCCTACGCTCGAGCGAGTGGGTGCTCGAGCACTGTTGCCTGCAAAAGTACTGGATGTGTATATTCTGCGCTCGAGCGGGTCAACTCTTGCGCTTGAGTGGAACAACTTATTGCGTATGACACTCGAGCATTAACTCTTGCGCTCAAGCGGACTGTGCGTATATCAGATGGCAAAAATTACTTTTTACATCACTTTTTCAGATCTTTTCTTCCAAAAACCCTAAAGTAAGACTCTCTCTCCCTAAAATACACTCTTTCTCTACATTTTCTCTTATGGAAAAAGGGTACAGCATCTTAAGAGCTTCATTTTGATCTAATTAGAGTTTGGTTTCGGCATCGTTGGAGTTTTGTGCTTGCTCTATTGATCTTCTAAACTTGAGGTAGGGACTCTCTACACCTTAATATGGATTTTAACTTGGTTATGGGTTGTTAGATGAAAATGGTGAGATTTGGGGGTGTTTTGAGCAAACCTAGGATTTGGGTTCAAATTTGAAAAGAGGGATTTCTATGTAGGTGTTATATAAATGATTATGGGGTTTAGATATAAGGTTATTTTATGTCAAAATAGATGATTTTGGCCCTTGGGTTAATAACTGGAAAATGGGGAGCTGCCCTAAAATATCTTGAATAATTATTTTGTATAAATAATGAAATTGGTATGAAAAATGTGAAATTGGTACATGAATGGTGTTATTGGATTTGCTAAATCACTCACCTATGGAAATTTAAGGATTTATCTGTTATAGAGATTGTATATCTGTTTGGAGATAACTGTTTTGGGTTATCGGTAGAGGATAGTCATGATTGTTGTAGACATTGTATGTGGATTAGGCGAGTTGAAACTAATCCTTTAACCATTATCATTGAATATGATTATGAATGATATACATTGTATATGTATGATATTTGGGAGGAGAAATGGGATGTACTCCATGTTTTAAGGAGAAGAAAGGGGATGGACTCTGTTGAACTAAGTTGGCCTATGTGTCCAGGGTGAAAGTCTCGAAAACCATTTATATACATAGGTGCCGATACCCGCGGATGAAATTTTTGTAAAATGGCAAATAGAAGCATATGTATGGTGTGATGATTTTAATTTGTTGGAAACCTATGAGGTGTATCCTTTGTTAGGTGAATTAAATGCAGTGGATGTATCTATTGAACCAAAATGAAAGGAATGAAATGTAAGTTTGGCATACGATGGTTTTGGAGAAAGTTATAAAGATTTTGTTGTAGAACAATAAAAATGTGCATCATACTTATGTCTTGTTAATTTTCATATACTACGTTAGATTATTTCTACTGGGCTTTGGCTCACCTTACTTTGGGAAACCATTTTCCTTAGGCTTACTTCCTAGCTTTGTTATTTTCCATTTTTGTCTATATTTTCTCCCATTTTCAAACTAATTTTCAGCACTGTTTTTGTGTTATTTAGCGGCTGTTTAGTGTGTTTATTTAGCTTATGCTTGTATTGTTGTAAATCCTTATAGATTTGGTTGTTTAGGCTATAGACCCCAATCTATTTGAGTTGATAGTTTTGTTTATATAGTTTTCATGTAAATATTCACACTTGTAATAATCACCTTTGCATAATCATCTTAGCAACCTCTTTCATTTCTTTGTTTTCTTTGATTAAGAGTTGTCTCAAACACTAGATTGTTGCTCAAAGCATAAGAAAGCAACTTTCTATGCTTAATGGTTTATTCTCTTCGAAGGTTCATTACCAAGGCATTACATCTCTTTCATGCTAAGAACAACCTCTTGTTTGACACTACTTCTTATCATTTTTTGCACTTAGTGGATGTAATTGTCACTCTTGGACAAAATGAAGAAAAGATAAGAAAATGGCAAGGTAATGTAAAAGAGGCTAATAAAATTGGGGTAAAAGAGGTAAAAAAAGGTATTAAAATTGAGTTGGGTTCAATCAGACGTTATATTGAACCCATTAAGTCTTGAATCATTACATACTTTGCAATGATGTTTAGAGATTCAAGAAGCAATGTCTACCACTTCCCTTGAGGTAACTCCATGATAGAGATGAGGTGTTATTAGTCTTTCATTTCTATATATTGAGCTTTTTTCCTTTTAGTTCAAGATCACACCGCAACAAACGTGCAAATATTGATGATTTGTGAACTGAATCTACTCATCCCTTGATCATCTTCATGATAGAGAAGGGCAGAGAGGATAAACATCTCTTGGAAACACTCTGTTTTGCTCTATTTCAAATCTGTTGTAACAGGGCAATCCCCAAAAATAGTGGTCGGTCGGCCACCTTTCTGTCTGGCAGACCACTTTCCAAGGCCGGCTGACCACATTTTTGTGTACAGGCAGTGGCATTTTTGTGGCAAAACAGAGCAGAAACTGAGGGCAAAACAAAATAATTTTCTGACTGTGAACATAACAGAATCTGGCAGCAAACAGAGAGGTTTCCGGGAGGATGTTCTTGGTTGTGCGCTTGTGGTTCCTCGCCTCTCATCCTATTAATTTAGTGCTTTAATATTAATGTATTGTAATCAACTAGTTGGCTCTATTCAAATTTGTAATAATTAATTAGTTTAGTTAATTTTGGTGTTGTAATATTTAGTTTAATTAGGACATTTATTTGGACCCGCTTGTATAAGGGCACACTTGTAAAATATTGTGTATGTTTTCTAACCCCCATTCTTTCTCTATTTTATTTACTTGCTTATCATGGTTGCATGTAGTATCATATTTTGGTTTCATATCATTATCATGTGTTAATATCCATTTTTGCATACATCGAGTTGAAACATATGTCATGTTAATAAACCGAACCTAGTAGATGTATTTTGTATGTGTTGCATTAGTCACTTGCATATTAGGGCATGCATTTTTCTAACTATTATCTTCTATTTTGGCTTGCCTCGATTAAGTGCTAGGTGAGCATTTCTTGTTTTAGCATGTTGCATGTATGTTTGTGGTGCCATATCATGCATATTTACCATGAGCTAAGTATTTATTTGATATATTTCTTTGAAAGCCAGTGAATGAAGGCTATTTTGCCTAAGTTGAGATGATTTGATTAATGGACATATGAGCTCACCTTTTTTAAGTGGCAGTATATTCAAAACTCTTTGCAAACAAACATGAAACCAAAGCATTCCAAAGTGGGTGACTTAGTTTATACTTGTGTGCCTCACATAGTAAGTTTGCACTAATAAATCGAAACAAGAGCATATAATGTATATAAAAATCACATCATGATTAGTAAAGGTTAATCATTGATTGGGTGAGTGGGGTGTTCAATTCATGACATGCCCATCTCATGCCTAAGTTCCCGAGCCGAAACACTTTGGTTATGACGGACAAGTGGCCTTTGGCATGAGTCACGGGTTTCCTAAATTTCCCTAAAATATTTAAGTGTCAACTCTAAAATCTGGCAATGCAGTCCTTTTTTGGCATTTCTGAATATAAATCAATTTTCCAAAGATTGCGGGATTTAGACTCTCATTTGTGTTTTTCTATTTCACATTGCACTCATGAAACCAGATTTAGAACCACTGGAATCTGAACTATAGGGCTATCTTATCCGAGGAGACTAAACCCCTCCGAGGAGCACGAAAAGAAAGCTACAGTTTCTGGCAACTCTGCTGGGGACATTAGAGAATTTGACTTGGATTTTATGATGTGACATTTTATCTACAGATATATGTTCTTTGCATTGCATTTGCATTGGTGCTTTAAGTCATTGTGTTTTCCATCTTCTATTCTTAGACGGCTTGGCGGAGGCTTGCCTAAAAAACTTGCCAAAAGGCTGGCCGGTCGTGGACTCTACCATGTTGGAAACACAACCCTTGGATCTGGATTATTGATGTACCGCTTGATCTTCCTTTCACTTCTCCGTGTCAGGTGTGAGAGGTATATTAGGTAAACTTGCCATGGTACCCCTTTTGACCAATCGGCCTAGCTGCATATAGTAAAGCCGTAGTGATTGTTCCAACATAGCACATGATACTTACCTGTATGCAGGATTTTGTGAAAACTACTTGGTTGAAGTAGTGAAACCCTATTTCATGCCAAAACTAGGACAAGGTAACTCTACCCCCCATAAGGGTGCTTTGGCTCTCTTTAATTGGTATATGTTTTATAGTGAAACTGTACAAGAATGCTTCATATTAGTGGTACAATAGGTATTTGTTTTGGGGACAGAATTTAGTGGGGAGTATAGTTCTACAACTTTGATCATATATGTTCTGATGAAATCTTAGCTAAGGTGCTGTCTAATTTTTGATTGTTGCTTTTTTCTTATTTATTTTGCTAGGTAGTCTAAAACCATAGCTTCAGAAAGTTCTGATATCCCCCACGTGCTCTAGACCCGTGCTAAGGTCGGAGATCTTGTTTGGGGACAGCCAGTGTTTGCCTCATTGTCACCAGTTGCAAGGCGAAGAAAAGTCAGGTAAAGTTCACCAATTCAGTTTTTTCAGCAATCACCCCTCAGCCCGCTTATACTCAGTTCACCTCAAGCACAGTCATCTACTCCTAGAATGACTCAATATCTACCATCTGATTTGGAGGAACTATTACTCCGATTACAGCAGTCAGTTGACTCACTCCAACACGACATGACCCTTCAAGCTGAGGTCACAAACTAGTTGCAGCAACAACAACAGCCAGCTACAGCTTCCGCTTCATATATACCTATTACGGCTATCTCCACACCCAGTACCGCTGTCAATGCTGCCATAGCTCAGGATGCACAAGCCGAACGTGTTCCATCTTTTCCCGTCCAGGTAGACCCAATCTTAGCACAAACGTCTAGAGCCCTAGTTTATCAGACTGAGGCATTTTTTAAATTCAAGGTTGACCTGACTGTGATCAAAGTCAACAGATAGGAAAAACTGTTCAAGAAGGCACAAGGGGTTAACTCCATTCTAGATATAGGGGATGGGTATACTGAATCTGCAGTTACTTTGCCGGAGTGGTTCAAAATGCCGCATATTGACCACTTCGATGGTGCTGGAGACCTAATGGTACATTTGCGACTATTTTTTGATACCCTACAACTAATGAGTTTGACCAAATTGCAGAAATTATCGCTCTTCGATAGAACTATGTTGGGTATAGCTGCCATCTGGTATGCTAAGTTGGAGGACTCTGTGAAGCAGGACTAAGAGGAATTGGCCAAGTCTATCATTGCTCAATACTCCTACAACACGCAGATCGAGGTCACAACTCATGATTTTAAGACGATGCGTCAGGAGTCGAAGGAGGACTTCTTCGAGTTTGTAACTAGATGGAGGGCCAAAGCATCAATGACGACCACTCGACCCTCAAAGAAAGACCAAATCAGAATGGTTGTCCGAAACTTTCATGGCAAGTTGTTGTAGAAAATGATTGTTCTCCCCTTATTTACCTTCAAAGAACTTCATGAAATAGAGGTTTAGATCAAAGACGCAAAGAAGTAGGGGATCATCACTGATGACAAGGAGTTGGCCAAGAGGCCTTTTGTTCGTAGTTCCAATGCTGCCGGGGGTAGCACACCTGCGAGGCCGTTAGAGGTAAGTGTTGTCACCACAACCGAAACTGTCAACCCCTTTTGCCAACATGGGCCCACAAACTTCCAACCTTACCCGATCTGCAGGTAGAACTTTTAACTAGCTCTATATGACTCTATTTGAAGCCATGCAGGTGTTAATAAAAAAGGGGCATCTTAAACCCCTATAACCTTGACCACTTCCCGATCCTCTTGGACCAAAGCACGATCCCGCCAAATACTGTGCTTTCCATCAACAGCACGTCCATGAAATGGATTGGTGCTTCTGCCTACATCATGAGATTCAAGATCTCATCGACAACAAAGTCATAAGTCCACCCTAAAAGCCAACTATGACCACCAACCCATTCCTTGTCCACAACCAAGTCCCTCCGCCTAGAAATATCCACTTCATCCATACACTACCACCCATCTTCGATCCAAGCATCTATATCACCCCTTCCCACTTACCAAAGCTAGTGTTGTTTATTCCTGAAGGCACAGACTTGTGCATGATAAACATATCCAACCCACAACCTGAGCCTCACAAATCTGTGGTGACAACCTCTGAAGAAAATGAGGTTTTGACCTCAAAGAGAGGTGCCGGTCTGTCATTAGGAAGTCTTGGGGAATCATTTGAGAGGGATTATGACCCAAGCCACTACATTGTACTTGTCACTCAAACAATTCCTGAGGTAGTACTGCCAACCTCAGTGGACATTAATGTGGCTAGGGAACACGGCCCGAGCCAGGGGCTGGATGATCTTGCGGATCTTGAATAAGATTTGAACAACTTACAATTCTTCAAAAAACAAGACCAAGGCAATGTGCAAATCGGTTAGCTTGATTTGGGCCTATCGACAGACAATAGGGGATGGCTAAGTGACGAATTTGACAATGAAAAAGAAACCAGTGTTAAACTAAAGGAAAAGCAAGTTGGGGCAACTGTGGTAGCCGAGAAAGTTGAGGAGAAAGGGAAAATGCCAGAGGGTAATAGTACGGAAAAACAAACCTAAGATTTAGGTGTTGTAGAAACTACAGATGCTGAACAGGAAGTTGTGCTAGGGCAGTTTGAACAAAAGAGGATTGAAGATAGCCGGAAGACTGCAACATCTTGTCCCCTAAGGGAGATACTTGTCCTGTGGGAGTGATCCAAGTTAAGCCAAACAACTGTTTGTCAATGGCTAATGGTGAGTGGAGGGAAGATAGGGACTTGCATCTTGCCCATACAGATGAAGACTGGGGAGATTAGATCCCAGACAGTATTTGGTATGAAAAGGAAATAAACCACCTCCCTAAGAGTGGATGGTATTTCAAACCTCCACATTTGGATCAAGCTGAACCCTCAGGAAAAGACCATGAGGTTGAGAAAGAGAAAGAGAAGAAGCTAGAGGAGGAGTTGGTTCCGAAACAACTCAAAAAGATTCAGGCTGATATTTCCATTTGGGGCCCCTTCATGGCTTTGCGAGTACACCAACAAGCAGTATTGTCGGCGATAGATAAGGCTAAGTTGTCCACTGATACTATGCTAGAGCAACTTGTTGGCCTAATCTTCCTAAGTAACACCAAGCCTATGCTCACTTTCTCCGATAAGGAATTGTCACCGGAAGGATCGACTCACAATAAGCCACTGTACATATCTGTTGAGTGCAGAGAAAAGTGGATTCCAATGGTTTTAGTGGACATCGGCTTTGCAATCAACTTTTGTCCTTCTTGCACTGCCTATGAGATAGTCTTGAAGCCGGCAAATTTTGTCCCCACAGCCTAGGTGATCTGGGCATATGACAATACGAGCAGAGAAGTTATGGGAACAATGAAAGTAGAGGTCTAAGTGGGCCCTTCTGAGCATGATGTTAAGTTCCATATACTTGATGTGCTAGCTACCTTTAACCTATTTCCAAGGAGGCTCTGGTTGCATTACATGAAGGTTGTATCCTCCACCCTTCATCAAATGTTGAAATATCCTTATGATGGAGGAGTGGCCACCGTTTTTGAGAATTCATCTATTCACCCACCGCCAGAGGTAACTTCACCTTTGTTGGAAATCAGTCATGGTGATGAGGATGTATTTCTTTCTAGATTCACTCTGGTAGAAGCCCAAGTGGTATAGGCTATCTTAGCCAAGGATGAAGGCATGTATGTCAGTGCTCAATCTATTTACTTCATGAACAAGTTACGGCATATTCTAGGAATGGGGCTCGGAAAGAGCAGAAAAAAGGGGTTATAGTTCTTGCTGAAGAGCCACACAATCCCCACGCCTTTGGGTTAGACTATGTGCCCACCAAAGAGGACTAGAGAAGGAAGAAAGAAGAAATGAGAGAAAGGGCTACGGCCAAAAGAGCTGAGAAACATTACGATATGGTCCACAGGCTAATCTGGGAAACGTTAAATGGGCACTTCATTAGAGAAGGAGAGGATTTCCCTTTCTGCGGCTTTCTAGAGGCTTGGGTGGATTCTTCAAAAAAAAAAAAAAAAATGTTTCCCCAGATTCGAAATCTTCTTTGACCACCAGCTCCAAGACAATGATGAAGAGAGGTTGATCCAAGCGTCGACGCTGGCCAGAGTAAAGAGGACAATTCAAACAACAGTGAGGCTAGAGTAGAAGCAGCATTGGCCAATCTCTTAACAGATCCTGAGACCAATACGAAAAACTTAGGGGATACCTTTACTATCTTTATGATCGGAAATAAATCGATTATAGATTCCACCAGTTGCATTCTAGACACATCGAGGGCGCCACACCTCGCTTGACAGTTGGAAAAGGCTTTATTTCCAGTTCTAAATCGGATGATGAGCCAAAATTTGATTCCACCAAGTCTGTTGAGTTGGAATCAGATTCGAGTCAATCTGGGGAGTTTAAGTCTAGCACTTTCGGGGGTGGTAGCCCGGGTGCCAAGGTCTTGTCTAGGTTCTCTTTTGCATTTTATTTTGAGTCTGTTGTAACCTAAGAGCCAGAACTTCTGAATGAGAATGCTGGAGATTCTGTTTACTTCTTTATGCCGTTAGTTTACTGCATTGATCAAGATTTTCAAAATTTTAATAAAAACGAAAAGGAAGAAATTCTTCAGACTTTGAGAAACTTGATTGACCGAGAGGAGGAGAGGCGTGCTAAGCCTTTCATAAATGAGATCATTGCAATTAATGTGGGTACTGAAAAGGATCCATACTTAGTCCAGATCGGGTCCACATTGTCTTCGGAGGAACGCGAGCGTCTAATCGCTTTATTAAAAGATTTCAAAGATGTTTTCGAGTGGTCTTATGAAGACATACCTGTAATCAATCCTAAGATTGTACAACACCGGATCCCTCTTAACCCCGAGGCCCGACCTATCAAGCAGAAACTCCATAGAATCTGTCTGGATTGGGCACTGAAGATTAAAGAGGAAGTGACCAAGTAGATTGACGCTGGGTTTTTGTTGGTGTCTGAATATCCGACTTGGTTGGCCAATATTGTTTCAGTTCCAAAAAAGGACGGCAGAATCAGAGTCTATGTCAACTTCCGAGATATGAAGATGACTTTTCACCACATCGACGAATTGGTAGACTTCACTGCTGGCCATGCGTTGCTATTGTTTACGGATGGGTTTTTTTGGGTATAATCAAATTTTGATGGCGTTTGAAGACAGAGAGAAGACTGCATTCACCACACCGTGGGGTACTTACTGCTACAGGTTTATGCCATTCGGGTTTAAGAATATCGGGGCTACATATTAGAGGGCTGCAACCACCATCTTGCATGACGTGATCCATAAGGAAGTCGAGGTGTATATGGATGTGTAGACTCGACTTTTTTTGCGCGCCCCCCTTTCGGAGAAGGCACGAATTGGTCTCACTACATTTTGGACTCCTGTCACGGTTCTGAATCTAATCTCACAAAGTGCAATGTGAGACTGATAAACACCAAAGAGTCCAAATCGATTTTGGAAAATTAATTTTGAATGAAAAAGTGCCAAACATGGACTGCTTTGCCAGATTACAGAGTTGCCACCTAAATATTTTATTTTGGGAAATTTAGGAAACCCTGACTCGTGCCAAAGGCCACGTGTCCGTCATCACCAAAGTTGCCTCGGCTCGAGAACTTGGGTACGAGAGGGGAAGGTCCTGAAATGAGTACCCTCGCTCACCCGATCAAAGGATCGGCCTCTATTAAGCATTATATGTTGTTTTATAAACTATGCATTCTTATTCCGATTATTAACTAATATTACTATGTGATGCGCACAGCATACAAGTACAGACTCAATCGCGAGAATTAGAACAAAACAACTTATGTGTAATTTTGAAAATGGTTTGAAAGTGCTACTTGCAAGTAGGCTAAAGTGCGGATTTGCCACCCTTAAGTGGGCTTTAGAAAACATGATTTTGCCACTTCGCAAAGTGGGCTTAAAACTCACAATCATCGAGTTGTTTCAATTCAGGCAATCAAGCCTTCACCCACAGGCATTCATATAGTTAAGCACTTAAGCAAATAGCCTCATGGCAAGCATGCTATCATGGCAACACTCACACTCATGCAAGTATGCTAAAGCGTAAAAACTTACAGTGTACTCCGAGCCAAAACAATAACCAGTTAGAAAACAATGCATGATCCTAACTATGCTAAATGCCTAATGCAACACATGCAATAATGCAACTAAATAGGTTCGGCTATCTAAAATGGCATATGAATGCGGCAATTTGGTAACATGCTGAAACACATATTCAAATAAGTATTGAAATACGATGCGGTTTGAATGATGTGCCGAGCCCGGTGCATGCAAGGCAAATGAATAAATGCAAACATGCAAAGCATAAGGTATGCTAATCGAAAATGACCCTAAACTAACCATCATAAGCGGTTAAGTAAAAAGGAGAAACAAGTGGGGTTGGAAGACATGCACACACACACACGCACCCTTATTACAACATTGCCCTTGCGAAGGAGGGTCTGAATAAATAAGCTAAGTTACACTAAGCTAAGCTAATTAAGCTAACTATTACAAACCAACTAATTAACTATTCTAGCTAATTAATTACAACACAATTGAATAACTAGCTAATCTAAGCTAATTAATTACAAACCGAATTAATTAATTAACCACTTAACTAATTAATTGTAAAACGACTAAGCTAATGAACTAATTAGCTAAGCAATTCAAATGAAAGGCCCCGGGAAGCGAGGGAGATATGCATGCTCGATTGTGTCCTCCCAAAAATCCACTACCTTGCCTCTAGATGCCTCTGTTTGCATTCTTTTGGACCTTTGAAAATTATGCCAACCTCCAGATTGCTTCTGTTTGATCTCAAGAACACACTGAGGGTTGGTCGGCCATAATTGGTGGCCATCGGCCAGTACTAGAGGCCGATCGGCTGCTTTGGTGGCCGGTCGGCTGGTACATGTGGCCAATTGGCCACTGCTTTGGTGAGCTTCCTCCTTTTGCTGCAACAGAGAGCAAACAGAGGCATAGCAGTGTATTTGTAAGGAAATGTATGTACTACCATCCTCCTTATCATGTCTCAAGCTCAAAGAAGTATGGCACTTGGCTCTCAAGCTTCCAACCAAGCATTTTCAATGCATGATGGCCAAAGAGCCAAGCTTGTACAAGCTTAATGAATGCGCACATAAGACTCAAAAGGCCGCCATCCTATCATGCATGATCAAGGGTGTCGGCGACCAAGAAATGTGACACGTTTCATCACTATGAGTATGAAACATCTCACATTTCTTGTGTTTGGATTAACGTCCGATCCAAACACATGCAATGCATGCTTATCTTGTTCATGTTTTATTTTGCTCAATTCTTGTTTACACATTTTACATTACTAAGCCATTCCTTAATTGATTTGGTCCAATGTGAAAAGTCCTCTAATTGAGAGAGGAGTTAACCAAAAGAATGGTTTAAGGCATGAGAGAGATCATGCCTTTGGCTGGGAGGAATCCTCATAAGAGGGTTAAAGCCATTTAAGCACAAACTCTAACTCATGCTTAAACACAATCTTGAGGCCAACAAGCCCTCAAAGCAAAAGGAAGAATGAAGAAATGAGGGAGGTGGTAGATATTCAGTGCTGAAATTGCATGACAAGTAATGCTAAAACATGCAATCAACATATGCACAACATGTCGAGGGTCAAGAGCATCAAAGCTAGTGAAGTGTATTACACTAAAAGCATGCATTATCAGGCTCAAACAACCAAACCAGCTATGGACAGACCTAAAACATGCCAAAATAGTGGCCAAAATGTACTGAGATAGTAGCATGAAAAGCAAGAAAATCATGTTCATGCATTGGCTCATACACAAGGCACAAAGCACACCTCTCAAGAGTGATGAAAAAGTGGAATATGTGAGAGTGTGACAAGGCTACATGCACTGAAATCATGTGTGAAATGATGCTATGACATGCAAACATTACAAGCATAGCATGTTAAAGACCTTGAAACTCAAGGCTAGTCAAGCTAACTACACTATAGCTATACAAAGCAAGTCTCAAGGGACCAAGACTACTCAAAACAGAGTTTAATCATGTCAAAGAAAGGCCAAAAACATGCTGGAGTGAGGCCAAAAACATGATAGAATGATAGGCTAAATCATTGAACATGTTAGGCTAGTAAGCAAAATTACACTACAAGTGCAAGATGCAGGCAACAAGTAACCAAACCAGCCAAAAACAGAGTTAGAGTAGGTCTAAAAAGTCAAAAAACATACTTGAAATGAGCTAACACAAGCCACAAAAGTATGCTACTTTGTAGTGCTAACAAGGCATGGCATAAAGAAGCAAGGAGGGGAGCCCACCCGCTCCTATTTTGGACCTCAAAACAAACTTTGTACCACTGAAATTTCTCTGGAATTCAGTGGTTTTAAGGCCAAAAAAGATGGACTCAAAAGCTCTTCAAAGAAGGCTCAAAAGGCTTACAAGCCAAAGAGCAAATGGAGGGGACCGGCCCCCAACCACACAAGGTTCAAACCAACCTTTTGGAACCTTAAAATCAGAGTTTTTTGAAGGTTAAAACCAGCCTCAAAATAATGTAAAAAGATGACCAAAGCCTTAACTAAAATAAAGCTTAAAAGAGACAAAGTCTTACCCTTGAATCACAGCAGCAAAACATGTCTTCTTCTGAGCCAAAACCAGCTTTTTGAGCCCAAACAAAACCTTCAAGAACCCCAGCTCCAAGGTGGTGGTGTTTGGCTAAGGGGCTTGTGTGTAAAAATGCAAAGAAAGCTCACTTTCAAGCATAATATAGCACAATATATATATATATATATATATAGTTCTAAAGAGAGTAAAATTTTGCTTCCAAAATTTTAGAACCCTCAAAAAAGGGGGAGGGACCTCCCCTTATATAGGAAACAAGCTAAAAGCTTGTTTCCATCCCTCCATACACGTGTATGGAGGATGGCTTCAGTGACCAATAACTGGCACAACTGGCACACAAAATATCTGAAAAAGCAGAAAAATGGCCGCCGATCATTATTGGTGGCCGACCGGCCATCAATGAAGCTGACCGGCCATCAGTGTAACCGACCGGCCACCACTGATGGCCAATGGACACAAGCCATGGCTGATGGGTTTTAGGGCTGGCCGATAGGTCACCGTCTTCCGCTAGAAGTGAATCTACAAGCTCTTGGTTCACCACCAAGCACAAAACAGACAAGTTGAGAGGTCCGAAGGCAAGGCACTCCGCCAAGAACTTCAGGCACTCAAAACGAACACGAGCATGGATGATCATCGAGTGCTCAGACGATGACGTCCAAGTTTTGAGGATGGTCAAAAATGGGGTGTCTATAGGATGACATGATTGTTAAATCCAAAGAACGAGAAGGCTACTACACCGTGCTAGAAAAATTCTTCGAACAGATCAAGGAGTACAGACTGAGGTTGAACCCACAAAAATGTACTTTTGGGGTGACTACAGGGATAATACTAGGACTTCTGATCACGTAGAGGGGAATTGAAATAGATCCATCCAAGATCAAGGCTATCTTAGAAATGCCACCACCAAGGACTGAAAAGGAGGTGCATAGCTTTCTGGGCAAAATGCAATTCATAGGACGGTCTATCTCAAAATTAACCTTGACTTGTGAACCACTGTTTAGTTTCCTCAAAAAGGGAAATAAGTTTTGATGGGATGATCGATGTCAGTTTGCCTTTGAATAGGTCAAGCAGTACTTTCAGAATCCACCTGTATTATTGTCGCCAGAACCGGGGAAGCCGCTGATCATGTATTTGTCGGTAACAAATTCAACCATGGGGTGCATACCAGCGCAAAAATTAGAAGCTAAAGTGGAGAAGGCCATCTACTATCTGAGCAAGAAGATACTAGATTACAAGACCTATTCCACTTCTCTAGAGAAAGCTTGCTTAGCTTTAGTTTGGGCAACTAGGAAGTTAAGACACAACTTATTAGCTCACTCCGTAATTCTAGTTTCGAGATTAGATCACATCAAATATCTTTTTGAGAAACCGGCACTTACGGGTAGGCTAGCTCGTTGGTTGCTTTTTCTTTTTGAATTTGTCCTCAAGTACGTCACTCACAAGTCCGTCAAAGGGAGACCAATAGCGGTATTTTTGGTAGACCACCTCGTAGAAGGAGATGAAGCAACAAAGTACCTATTCCCAGAAGAGGAGATTTTGTCAGTAAAGGAAGAGCAGACTTGGACATTGTACTTTAACGGAGCCGCTAACCAATACAGTTGCAGGATAGGCGTGTTGTTAATAGCACCCGATGATTCCTATATACCCCTAGCTTTCAAACTCCGATTCAAAGTATCTAATAATGAAGCAGGATACAAGGTGTGTATTACTAGATTGGAAGTTGCCCTAGAACTAGGGGCAATAAGGTTGAACGTCATTGGAAACTCAAACCTAGTTGTTTCTCAAGCCAATGGAGATTGAAAGGTTAAGGAAGAGAAAATGAAGGTTTATCATCAGACCCTAGACATTCTGATTCCAAGGTTTGAAAAACTGACATTTACAGATTTGCTGAGAGAGAACAATTGGTTTGCTGATGTGTTGGCAACTCTATCCTCCATGGTAGACATACAGCTCGGGGTTAAGATGCATTTGATCATCATGGAATAGAAGTATACGCCTGCATGTGAGATAATAGCTGTAATAGATGAACTTCAAGACAAGAACCCCTGGTATTATGACATTTGGAACTTTCTGGAGAAGGATATGTATCCACTAGGGGTAAATGTCAAAGATAAACGGGGAATACGGCGTCTGGCCGTCCAATTCATCGTCTACGGGAATATGTTGTACAAGAGAGACCATCTGGGAATGCACAAGCTCTGCGTTGAAAAAGAGGAGTCGAAGCATCTCATGGAGCATAGGGGAGAGTGTGGAGCACACATGAATGGTGTGATGCTGGCTAAGAAGAACCTTAGGCAAGGCTATTATTGGTCAACTATAGAGGAAGATTGTATTAACTTTGTTCGGCGATGTCACAAATGTCAAATTCATGCCAATCTCATGAACATCCCGCCGTCAAAGCTATACAACATGATGACCTTGGACATTCTGATTCCAAGGTTTGAAAAATTGACATTTATAGATCTACTAAAAGAGAACAACCGGTTTGTTGATATGCTGGCAACTCTATCCTCTATGGTAGACATACCGCTTGGGGTTAAGATGTGTCTGATCATCATTGAACAAAAGTATACGTCTGCTTGTGAGATAATAGCTGCAATAGATGAAGTTCAAGACAAGAACCCTTGGTATTATGACATTTGGAACTTTCTAGAGAAGGATATGTATCCACCAAGGGCAAATGCCAAAGATAAAACGGGAATACGGTGTCTGGCCATCTAGTTCATCATCTGCGGGAATAAGTTGTACAAGAGAGACCATCTGGGAATGCATAAGCTTTGTGTTGAAGAAGAGGAGTCGAAGCGTCTCATGGAGGCCATTCATAGGGGAGAGTGTGGAGCACACATGAATGGTGTGATGCTGGCTAGGAAGATCCTCAGGGAAGGCTATTGTTGATTAACTATGGAGGAGGATTGTATTAACTTTGTTCGGCGATGCCACAAATGTCAAATTCATGCCAATCGCATGAACATCCTGTCGTTAAAGCTGTACAACATGACTTCACCATGGCCTTTCTCAGTCTAGGAAATTGACGTCATCGGAGCAGTCTCGCCAAAAGGCTCAAATGGACATGAGTTCATCTTGGTGGTGATCGACTATTTTACCAAATGGGTGGAAGCACAGTCATACTTGGTGTTAAAGGTGTCACATGTGGCCAAGTTCATTAGGAACGATATCATTTGTAGGTATAGGGTGCCAAATGAGGTTATATTGGATAATGGCTCACACTTCAAGAAAGAGGTGGTGGATTTGCTTGAGAAATTCACAAGTCATCAACATACTGACCCCAGACCAACAAAGCTATTGAGGCTGCCAACAAGAATGTCAAGAACATCCTGCAAAAGATGGTGGAAACTTACAAAGATTGGCTAGATAAATTGCCTTTTGCACTCTAGGGATATAAAACGTCAATTCGAACATCTACAGGGGCAACCCCATATTCTCTAGTATATGGGATAGACGTTGTTTGGCCGATTGAGATTGAAGTACTGTCGCTAAGAATCATGGCCAAGTGTCAGATAACAGAGGTAGGTTGGCAGCAGAACATGTTTGAAGAATTGATGTTATTTAATGAGAGGAGGTTGAAGGCATTGTATCATATCTAAGGATATCAGCGCAGAATTGCCAAGGCCTTCAACAAGAAAGTCAAATCCAAAAACCTTAAAGAATGAGATATGGTGCTCAAAGACAATCGAGTTCCCATCCATGACCCTAGGGGCAAGTTCAGACCCAATTGGACTAGTCCTTACATCATCAAGTCTATATGGTCAGGAGGAGAGATTATCCTTATGGATTTAGATGGCTTTGAGTTCTCGCAACCGATCAACATGGACAAGTTGAAGAAATACTATCCCTAAGAGACTCGCTAGGCTGAAAACTCGAAAGGGCAACCTAGGAAAAAGTTAGAGCCTGAAAAATTGGAAATAAAGAAAAATAAAGCTCGCAAGGTTGAAAACCCGAAAGGGCAACTTTGGCAAAAGTTAGAATGCAAAAGGAGAGAGTTAATACACGAGCGAACTGTAATTGAATTACGTAAGGCTTGATTCTCATCTTTGGGATACATAGGCAACTTTATCCCGAAGTTCGTTCATAACCATCTCCAACTCAACTATCTGGTCCATTTGTTTGATTGATCCATCTTTTTCGATCATCTGTTAGCTTGGTTGTGTTATCTCTGTTTGGCAAAAAGGCCAGTTGTAAGACAGAGCAATGATGGTGAAAGTAGTTGTGGGCCATTGTGATCTGTTGATTCAAGGTTGTACATCTTAAGGATTGATTCCATGTGTGTCAGGTAGTGACCGTTTCCGAAAATTGTTTTGGAAAGTTTTAATGAAGCTGATTTTCTCAAAATTTTACCTTTTTCAACATAGACCACTTTTTGGACCAAAAAGGAAAATTTTCAATGCTCACAACTTTAATTACATGATTTCAACACATGTACATTCTCCAACTCTCCTGTTAAATCAAAGTTTCTTTTACATCATAAAAACTTGAAAAGAAAAGTCAAAGCAATAAACTAGGGGCACAGATGAGTCAGGTGATTGTCCTTTACCTACTGTCCGCACTCTCGGAAATCTTTGCAGCCAAGGATGGTCCAACCTATGCCTCGTCCTCAAGCCAATCCAAACACTCGCTGGAAAGGGCGTAACTGAAGCTAGTAGTAGGGACCAGAAGCTCTCTCATCCTTCAAGCAACAAGGTATCGAGCCAAGTGCGAAGCACAAACTGAAAATGGAGCAGGGTATTCCACCCCCTCATCTGGACGGGTCTGATCACATCCAAACTGGTGTCTGAACTGGAATGGGAAGTAGAAGATACAGTGTGTAAGGCTGATCAACTGTATACCCAGTTGGCGAGACATGCTGTAACTTATCTCGGTCAAGTTCAACCAGGGGCAATGCCAAGCAATGTCAATTACGGATTTGCTGCACATCTAATCGCACCACAATCCCTATGTGGGAAAGTCTACTAGCTGTGGGCAAAAGAAGTATGATTTGGCTGAATACTCTGGGCAAGGGTCCACGACCTTCAGATTATCCATCACCCATACCTGGGGAAGAGCTGAAAAATAAGAAAGATTAAAGAACAAAGAGATGTACGTTGAGAGAAAAAGTAAAGAAAGGGCTTTTGAGAGAAAATAGGGAGTGAGTGCCAAGTAATGTGAGCACTCATAAATAAGAGAGGATGGGGAAACAATACCTGAAGAAGTAGTGGACTCCCTGCAAACCGAGAAGTCTCCTGTCGATAGAAGGCATCCAAACCCGTTAAAATCTCGACCAATGCCAAACCTATGTAGCTCTTACCCTCCTTGAGGCATTGGGCCACTTCTATCAACCTAATGCTAGCTCCGCTGTAACTAGGGGCAAGTAGGAAGTGTGCAAGTAAACATAAGCAGAGGGATGTTGACGATAACCTCGCCAGAGAAGGTCACCTCTGTCTCTAATGCCGAAAAATCGATGAATCAAAGTCGGGTATATCTAACTCCCCATCATGAGCCAAGGACCGAGCCTCATATAAAGTAAGCCCACACATCCATTCGAGAGCCCGTGCATGGCCAAAATGGGGTTAAGGCATAATCTCCTCATCGCTCCGAGACTCCATTAATGCTTGAAACTCTCTAAGAGTAGGACACATTTCTTATGCCTTGAAGCGAAACACATGTGTAATTAGGTTCCAACATTGAACAGCAGCATGAAGGAACGGAAAACAAAGTGAAGTACAGCTCAATAGAAAAATAACATTTATGTCTAAACTGCAGAAATTTACCTTTTCCGTGCCACCTGAAGTGGCTGTCCAATCCTTGAGCCTTTCGGTAAGAAAGATCTCCATTTATAGAGGAAACTGCAGAAAAGATGGTATTTTGTCATAGAGAAGACCTTTATAGAGGATAAGGTTGTGTGAGTGGCTGATAGCTGTTGCCAGCTATCTAGCCACAACCTTTGGCCAGTCGGCCACTTTTTCCAGCTGGCTGTCCACTCTAATGGTTGGCCGACAAAGCTTGCTGGCCAGGCAGCTGGGCAACAGTGTTACACTTGGTCCTTTTCGTTTTTGAGTCTTGTTTTAAGTCTTTTGTTGCTAGCAAGTGTGAATAGCTGTGTTTAGGTTGTTTTTACTTTATTGAGTTGTATTTTGTATTTTGGTCAATTGAAGGTTCAATATCCAGTTATGAACTTCATTCAAATACAAGCATTTCCAGTTTCGAATTCAATTCCAATTTTATGCAAGTGTGGTGCCATTCTCGAGATGCTGTACAAAATAAAACTCCTTCTATAAAATTGTAGGGTTCAACCTCGATCATAGTTTTTACAAAAGAGAAGGTACAAGTATTTAAAACAAAAAGTAACAGTCCTATCTGAAGTTATACAAAGTTCTAAACTACAAAGCAAAAGAAAAGAGCAAAAAGAATACAAAAATTGGTATCAATCGTATCAGGCTCAAGAGACCCTCTTCATCCTCTTCTGCGAAGGAGACTCAACACTGTCGCTATCGGCAACACTATCATTAGAGGAGTAGGACTCAGAGCCAGAGCTGATGTCATCTGTGGACCCGACTTTCTTTGTGCGCCTCCTTTCGGAGAGGTGCGAATTGGTCTCCTATAGTTCAAACTCCTGTCACGGTTCTGAATCTAATCTCACAAAGTGCAATGTGAGACTGATAAACACGAAAGAGTCTAAATCTGGCAAATCGTTTTGGAAAATTGATTTTGAATAAAAAGCGCCAAACATGGCCTACTTTGCTAGATTACAGAGTCACCTCCTAAATATTTTATTTTGGAAAAATTTAGGAAACCCCGACTCGTGCCAAAGGCCACGTGTTCGTCATCACCAAAGTTACCTCGGCTCGGGAACTTGGGTACGAGAGGGGAAGGTCCTGAAATGGGCACCCCCGCTCGCTTGATCAAAGGATCGGCCTCTACTAAGCATGATATGTTTGTTTATAAACACATGTGTTCTTATTCTGATTATTAGCTAACGTTATTATGTGGCGCATACATACAAGTATAGACTCAATCACGAGAATTGGAACAAAACAACTCATGTTTGCTTTCGAAAATGGTTTGAAAGTGCTACTCACAAGTAGGCTAAAGCGCGGATTTGCCACCCTCGAGTGGGCTTAAAACATGATTTTACCATTTCGCAAAGTGGGCTTAAAACTCACAATCATCGAGTTGTTCCAATTCAGGCAATCAAGCCTCCATCCACAGGCATACATGCAGTTAATCACTTAAGTAAATAGCCTCATAGCAAGCATGCTATCATGGAAACACTCACACTCATGCAAGTATGCTAAAGCATAAAACTTACAGTGTACTCCGAGCCAAAATAGAAAACTAGTTAGAAATATGTTAGCAATGCCTAATGCGACACATGCAATTATGCAACTAAATAGGCTCGGCTATCTAAGATGGCATATGAATGCAATGATTTAATACACGTATTGAAATACGTATTGAAATACGATATAGTTTGTTTGATGTGTCAAGCCCGGTGCATGCAAAACAAATGAATGATGCAAACATGCAAGCATAAGGTATGCTAATTGAAAAATACCCTAAAAATAACCATCGAAAGCGGTTAAATAAAAAGGAGAAAGATGTGGGGTTGGAAGACATGCACACACACACATGCACCCTTATTACAACATTGTGCCCTCTCGAAGGAGGGTCCGAATAAGTTAAGCTACACTAAGCTAAGCTAATCAAACTAATCTAATTAAACTAATTAGACTAATTATTACAAACCAAACGAATAACTAGTAAACTAATTACTAATTATTACATCACTTAACTAATTAGCACACTAATTAATTAAATTACAAAACCAATGTATACTAACTAAACATGTAAAATGCTAACTCCACTACCTTAGCTCTGCTTGAAAATTAGAAGATACATGCATTCGGTTTTTCGTCCCGAAAAGCCCACTGGTTTGCTCTTGAGAGGCTCTGTTTGCAGGGTTACTCCAAGAACTTTATGTTCTGGCTTTCCAATTCCATATTGAGGAATGCACCAGTGGCCTACCGGCCATGAGGGCTTGCTGCTGGCCAAAGACAGGCACTGCCGACCAAGGATGAAGCCTTGCCGGCTATTGATATAGCACTGCCGGCCATTGGTGTGCTGCATCACCATTCTGCAATAGAGCTCAAACAGAGGAAAATGGAGGGTCTCCTAAGGGTATATTTGTACTGTGCCACTCCTTATCATCTCAAAACATCAAAGGAGGGGCACTCTTGGATCCAAAACCACCAATCAAGCATTTTCAATGCATGATGGCCAAAGATCCAAGTTGTACACTTTTAATAAATGCACAAAACAAGACTCAATATCAGTACCTCATCATAGATGGTCAAAGGCAATGGAGACAAAGGAGATTGGCTCATTTTCATCACTTCATGTATGAAATGGACCAATCTACCTTGTGTTCAATATAACGTCCGATTGAACACAATGCAATGCAAACAACATGCTTATCTTGGCCATGTTTTACTTGGTTCATTCTTGTTTACACATTTTAGCATTACTAAGCCATTCTTTAATTGATTTGTTCAATGTGAAAGTCCTCTAATGAGAGAGGGTGTCAACCAAAAGAATGGTTTAAGGCATGAGAGAGATCATGCATTTGGCTAGGAGGAACCCTCATAAGAGGGTTAAAGCCATTTGAGCACAAACTCCATCAAGCTTAAATACAACCTAAGGTTAACCAACCCTCAAAACAAATAGAAAAATGAAGAAATGAGGGAGGTTGCAGACTTTTTAGTGCTGAAATGGCATGCTAAAGACCTGAAACCATGCAAGCAACACATGTACAACATGTTAAAGGCCAAAAACATTGAAACTAGTGAAGGACACAACACTAGAGGTATGCAATACAATGCTCAAAAGGGACCAACAGTCCAAAACAGTCTAAAACACCCTAAATAGAGTTCTAAAACATGCTTGAAATAAGCTAAGAATAGTTATATTAAGAGGCCAAAACAATTGCATTACAAGCATATAAAGCAAAGCTCATGTGATCAAACCAACTCAAAATAGAGCTTAATCATGCCAAATAAGTGACCTAAACATGCTGAAACTTAGGCACAAAAGGCAAGAAAAACATGCTCGCATGTTGGCTCACAAACAAGACACAAAGCACAACTCTCAAAAGCAATGAAATAGTGGGATATGTGAAAGTGTGACAATAATATATGCTCTGAAATCACATGCAAAATGATGCTATATCATGCGAACATCACAAGGAAAGCATGCTAGAGGCCCTAAAACTTAAAGCTAGTAAATGCCATTTACACTATAGCTATGCAATACATGGCTCATATGACCAAGACCACTCAAAACAGAGTTAAAGCATGTCAAAACATTAGCAAAAATGTGCTGGAGTCAAGCTAACACAAGATAGAATGATAAGCTAACTCATTAGGCATGCTAGGCTAGTAAGCATAATTACATTACAAGTGCAAGAAACAAGCAACAAGTGACTTAACCAGCCAAAAACAGAGTTGAAATATGTCAAAATAGAGCCTAAAACATGCTTGAATTAAGCTACAAAAAGGTAGAAATACATGCTCACATGTTAGGCCATCTACTCATGCAAATAAGACACAAGGAGTGGAGGCCAACCCCTCCTATTTTGGACCTCAAAACATGGTTTTCACCACTGAAATTCTCCTGGAATTCAGTAGTTAAAAGGCCAAAAAAAAGTTGGTTTGAAAGGTGATGAAAGATGGCACAAAAAGCTACACAAGCTAAGGAGCCAAAAGAGGAGACAACCCCTTAACTCACAAAGGCTCAAACTACCATTTTTAGGACTGAAAAATAGAGTTTTTTGCAGTAGAAAACCAGCTCAAAAATAGTTTGCAAAGGTGGCAAAACAAGTGTGCAAAACAAGTTTGAAAGGTGATAGTTATACCTCTTGAAGCCAAGCACACTTTGAGGCACAAAACCAAGCAAAATCACCTCCAAGAGCTCCTAGGAAGCTCCAAGAGAGCTTCAAGCAACCTCAATCCAAAGATGAACCACTCTTGTTAAGGGTTGATAGGTTAAAGATTGATGTATGCAAGCTTCTAAGCACAAAGCTCTAGAGAGAGAGGAATCTAGAAAGAGGATTGTAGAGAGAGGCTCCCAAACTTCTTTCTAAATTGTTCTAACCTTGAAAACAATAGATAAGGCTCTTTATATATAGAAAAATACAAGTCTTCATCGAAAATATCCCAAAAGGGACAGCTGTAACAGCTGGAACAAAAACATCTGCCAAAAACTGACTTTCTGCATCAATGGCCGGCAAGCCATCATTGATGGCCTGCACTTCATCATCCATGGCCGGCAAGGGTCACTCTTGGACAGTAGGGGGCCAGCAATGGCCATTCATGGCCGGCACATGGCCAGAAAATCCCATTCATGGTCAATAACCTCCACCTCTGGTTGGCTAGAAAAATTTGCTTTTTGGGCCCGACTTCAACCGGACATATCTCCGTCATCTAGACTCCTTTGTAGGTCATTATTAAGCCTAAATTGAAGCCCTTGAAGTCTTAGTTCCAATGGTGGAAGCCTCACATCAAAATTCCAATTGTGAAAAAAGATATGCCTCTTTTAGTGAAGACTGCTCAGTTTCGATCCTACCTGGATTCATGACGAACTTCTCCCAAACTAGTTTTCTTCTCTCCTCTCCTCTTTTCTTCAAATCCAAACCCCTAAATAAGGTGTTTTGAAAGATTTTTCAAAGATTTCACCTCTCTTTCATTCATTTCCACTTTGTCCTAGCTCGGTTTATCGAAAAACGCAACATTTAACAAAATGCGAGCGTCGGAACATCGTAGGAACTTTTCAAAAACTATTTTGAAAGAGGGGGTTTTAAGGTCTAAAAGATTTTGGTCAAAATGGTTTTGGTCCAAAAAGGGGTGTGAATTTGGGATTTGATTCTCTCCTTGTTGAAGAAATTGAATCTTTGCACTCCACATCTTTGATCACCAAGTAAATAATTAGTGGCGCCCAAGTCTTAAGGGCTGTCAAAAATGAGGTGTCTACATCATCCTCTCTACTCCTTGGCTCAGAACCGACCTCATCATCCTCGCTCCCAGAGTCAGAGCGCCAGCTCATTGTCTCCTCAATGCTGTTGGTCTTGGCATCATCTCTGCTCAAAATAGACTCTGAGGATGAGGAAATCTCCTCTACCTGAGACTCTCCACACTAAGCACCCCTACCTTTGCCTTGACCTCAACTTTCGCCTATGTCGCATCCAGGAGCCTATTTGGCTTTCCTCTCCGCAGTTGAAGGAGGTGCCACTAGGGCCACTGGGACCGCCGGTGCGGGTAGAGGCTGAAAACAAGAAACTGAATATTAGAACAACATCAGTGCAGTATCAGTGTGAGTATGGAAAATCGGTATAGTGTGGTGCAGAACAGTATGAATATGGCAAAAAGAGAATTAGTGCATGACAGATGGGAAAAGAAGGCTACCTAATAACTGTGGAGAGTAAGTAATACCTCCCTCCTCCACACCATGTGGACCAAAGAGGCGACCAACTGAAGGAGGTCATCTACGTAGCCCACCAGTACCTGCAAACAAGTTTAAACATCAGTACCCAGAAAAGGGAATGTGCAATACAAATTGCGAAATGAAGAACATACCTGCTGTACGTCATGGTCCCTGACGTACTCATGCTCCTCATCCTGCTGCTCAATCGGAATCTGGTAGGCAATCCCACTCGAGCGCCAAAGTGTGATTGCAGTCAGAATCACAGGAAGACCTGCCATATGAACGGCAGGGGGAGCCCCTCCAACATCAGGCTCGGCTGCGTGAACGGTACCCTTGGCAGTTGGTGCATCTGCAACGCCTCCCACGCAAGCTCTAGTCAAGGATGGCATCATATGGGTTTTAATGAATTTAGCATAGTTCTGGTCCCGCGGAAAAGATCAACATCCTACCCCACCATAAATTGCACGATGGCCTTGACTAGTAGACCATCGGCTGTCCTCATAGATGCAAGGGGAGGAGTAGGAACAACAGGGGCAGGTGAACCTAGAGTCTAGCGCATAAATCTCTTCTCAAGATACTGGGTCCTGCAGAAAGGACCCACCAGTAAAATCCACAGCTTGGAGGTGTCTCAAGACTCGCTATACTCGTCCCACGTCTCGGCTGGCATCGCCACCCAAGGCCGCCACGTAACCTGTGAACAGAAAATGCACAGTTGTCAGTTGTTGTTAGTTGTCTCAGTTGTCAGAGTATGGGCCACAACAAAAGAATGGAAAATGGAAATGAAGCAGAAGTGAGTATGGGTTTCAGATTACCTCTCGCACCTCCACTGTATCAAAGAATCGGCGGTAGTAAGCAAAGACAGTATCACCGTAGCATCGGGGATGGCACCTATCGTCGTACCACTGGAAGTAAAGCACAGTAGCCTCTACCTTGTTTCATGAAATAGGGGTAGGGGTGGGGAAATATGTGTACACCCAAATTTGCAAGAAAAGAATAGTTTGTGAGTCAACAGACAGAAATAGAAATTAACAGAAAATACAAAGTAGAAGGCAAATGTACCATAGAAATGAACAAGAAGTGCAAAGTAGAAAGCATAATGTATGAATAAAAAGGGAAACAGAAAGTGCAGTTTGTGCCTCCCAAGCTCTCCAATAACCCCCGACCTTGCTCCCATTCTTGCGGGAACCGGAGCTCATATAACCATACAGGGTGGCGAGGCTAGCACCACTCCAGTCATAGAACTGTACCTGGGACAAGACCACTAAAGCGCTGAGCAAATACAAACCTACGGTATTCCACCTGTTCGCAGACGAGATGGTACCAAGGAGATAGATCAAGAAGCCCTGGGTATACTACTTGGCCTTCTCCTGAGTCTTGGGCTGGCTCTTGTGGAAGTGATCATAGAACCAACTATATTTGGCCATGGTCGGCCTGTCCAAGGGAGGGCGCGCTCCAAATAGATAAATTTAAGCTGCCTCCCATTGGCACATGTCAATATCGAAGGGGATCGGATCACGCCCTTCTCTCAACCCTATGATAATCAATTAGTTTAGTTAATTTTGGTGTTATAATATTTAGTTTAATTAGGACATTTATTCAAACCCTCTTGTATGAGGGCACACTTGTAATATTGTGTATGTCTCCTAACCCCCATTCTTTTTTCCTTTTATTTACTTGTTTATGATGGTTGCATGTAGTATCATATTTTGGTTTCATATCATTACCATGTGTAAATATCCATTTTTGCATGTATCGGGTTCGGTTCATCATCCTAATATTATTGTCATTTCTTACTTACTTGAATAGGTGTGCTATCACATGCTTTGAGTTGAACCATATGTCATGTTAATAAACCGAACCTAGTAGTTGCATTTTGTATGTGTTGTATTAGTCACTTGCACATTAGGGCATGCATTTTTCTAACTATTATCTTCTATTTTGGATTAACTTGGTTGAGTACTAGGTGAGCATTTCTTGCTTTAGCATATTGCATGTATGTCTGTGTTGCCATATCAAGCATATTTACCATGAGACTAAGTGCTTATTTGATATATCTCTTTGAATGTCGATGGATGAAGGCTATTTTGCCTAAGTTAGGATGATTTGATTAATGGACATATGAGCTCATATTTTTCAAGTGGCAGCACATTCAAAACTCTTTGCAAACAAACATGAAATCAAAGCATTCCAAAATGGGTGACTTAGTCTATACTTGTGTGTCTCACATTGTAAGTTAGCATTAATAAATCAGAATAAGAGCATGAGGGCGATCTTTGATCGGGTGAGTGGGGTGCTCAATTCATGACTTTCCCCTTTCATGTCTAAGTTCCCGAGTCGAGAAACTTTGGCTAAGACGGACAAGTGGCCTTCGGTACGAGTGTAGACACCCCATTTTTGACCGTCCTCAAGACTTGGAGTTCATCATGTGAACACTCGATGATTATCCATATTCGTGTTCGTTTTGAGTATCTGAAGGTCTTGGTGGAGTGCCTCGCCTTCGGACCTCTTAACTTGTCTACTTTGTTCTTGGTTGCATACCAAGAGCTTGTGGCTTTGTTTCGGAGGGAAGAAGGTGGCCTGTTGGCTTACCTTTACAGCCCGTCAGCCAGGCCTTATGCCTATCAGCCAAACCTTTTTTTTCCATCGGCCATCAGTGGTGGCCGGTCGGCCTCACTGATGGCCGGTCGGCCTCATTAATGGCCGGTCGGCCACATGTGTTGGCCGAAGCTTTTTTTTTTGCTTTTACAAATATTTTTGGTGCCAACTGTTCCAGCTGTTGGGCATTGAGGCCATCCTCCATACACGTGTATAGAGGGATTGGAACAAGCTCTAAGCTTGTCAAACAAGCTTGAGGCTTCTGTTTCTATATAAGGGGAGGTCCTTCCTCCTTGTAGAGGGTTCAGAAAATTTAGAGACAAGTTTTGACTCTCTCTCTCTCTCTCTATTTCCTGAAAGTGAGTGGTCTTCACATATTTTGCCTATAACCCCTTAGCCAATCATCTTGACCTTGGAGCTGAGATTCCATAAGGCTTGTTTGGACATCCTAAAGTTGGTTTTGGCTCAGAAAAGCTACTGGTTTTTGCTGTTCTTCAAGGGTGAGCATATTCCTTTTTAAAGCTTATTTTTGTATACCATCTTAGCCATCTTTGCATGTTGTTTTAGGCTTGGTTGTCAACTAAAAAAACCTTTGTTTTTGAGTGTTAAAAATGGTTGTTTGAAGCCTTGTCTGAGTTGGGGGTGGTCTACCCCCTCTTGTGACTTGTTTTGCTTTGTTTTGAGCTATTTTTTAAAGCCTTTGAGATCACCTTCTCTTGGACTTTTAACCACTGAATTCCAGAGGAATTTCAGTGGTAGAAAACTTGTTTTGAGGTCCAAAATAAGAGGGGGTAGTCCCCCCTCCTCTTGTCTTGTTAGCATATGTTGTTGCCCTACCAAATGAGCATGTGTTTCAACTTCTTTGTGGCTTTGTTCAAGCCTTTTTTTGTGACCTTTTGGACCTTCCATAACTCTATTTTTGGCTTGTTTGATCATTGGTTGCATGCTCCATACACTTGTAGTGTAATCCTACTTACTAGCCTAACATGCTCCCTGTCTTAGCCTGTAATTCTAGCATGTTTTTGGCTTCACTCCAGCTTGTTTTCGATGTTATTTTCACATGCTTTAACTCTGATTTTAGTTGTTAGGGTCACCTCTTGCTTGGTTTTTGTACTTGTAGTGCAATCCTACTCATTAGCCTTGCATGCTTAGTGTTTTGGCCTATTGTTTTGGCTTGGTTTGGCTCTATTTCAACATGCTTTTGGACTTGATTTAGCATGCTTAAACTCTGTTCCGAGTGATCTTGGTCATGTATGGCTTGCCTTGTAGGGCTATAGTATAATTGGCTTTGCTAGTCTTGAGTTTTGAGATCCCCAGCATGCCTTATTTGTGATGTTTGTGTAACATGGCATCATTTGGCATGTAATTTCAGAGCTTATATCTTTGCCATGCTTCCATTTAAATCACTCTTTAAGTGCTTTTTGAGAGTTGAGCTTTGTGCCTTGCTTGTGAGCCATCAAATGAACATGCTTCTCTTGCTTTTGAGCTTAAGATTCAACATGATTAGGCCACTGTTTTGGCATATTTAACCTCTGTCCGGGGTTGGTTTGATCATTTGTGCTTGGTGTTGCATGCCTATAGTGTTATGCTTTTTGCTTACTTTAGTGCTCTTGGTCTCTTAACATGACTTGCATGTATTGCTTAGATGATAGAGCCTTGTGCATGCCACTTTAGCATTGGTAGATAAGCATGTTGTATGCATTGCATTGTGTTTGGATCGGACGTTAATCCAAACACAAGGAATGTGGCACGTTTCATACTCAAAGTGATGAAACGTGTTGCATTTCTTGGTCATCGTCACTCTTGATCATGCATGATAGGGTGGCGACACTTTGAGTCTTATGTGCGCATTCATTAACATTGTGCAAGCTTTACTCTTTAGCCATCATGCATTGAGATGCGTGATTGGTGGCTTGAGAGCCGAGCACTACACTCATTTGAGCTTGAGACATGATAAGGAGTGTGGTTGCACACACATTCCCTTACAAATACACTGCCATGCCTCTGTTTGTGCTCTGTTGCAGCAAAAGGAGAAATTACAGGAAGAATTTGCCGACCGGCCATCAAAGCCAGCCGACCGGCCACCAAGGCTGCCGACCAGCCATCAGAAGTGGTCGATGGCCACCAACTCTGGCCGATGATCCCCTAGAGTGTTCTTAAGATCAGAAAGAAGCATTCTGGAAGTTGGCATAATTTTCAGAGATCCAAAGATATGCTAACAGAGGCACTTAGAGGCGAGGTAGTGGATTTCCGGGAGGACGCGACTGAGCATGCATTCCTCCCTCGTTCGCGAGGCCATTTTGTCACTTTATTGACTAGTTGAAATTGATTAAATGAGCTGCAATTATCTTAGCTTAGTTCATTTTGTAAATATTCTAATTAGCTTAGATTAGCTAATTGATTAATTCGGTTTGTAACTAATTAGCTTAGATTAGCTAGTTATTCGACTGTGTTGTAATTAATTTGCTAGAATGGTTAGTTAATTAGTTGGTTTGCAATAGTTAGCTTAATTAGCGTAGCTAGTTAGCTCTCTTTCATTCAGACCCTCCTTCGAAAGGGCAAATGTTGTAATAAGGGTACGTGTGTGTGTGCATGTCTTCCAATCCCACTTCTTTCTCCCTTTTACTTATCCGCTTTCGATGGCTAGTTTTCGGGCATCTTTCAATTAGCATACCTTATGCTTTGCATGCGTGCATCTTTCATTTGTATTGCATGCACCGAGCTCGGCGCATCATTCAAACTGCATTGTATTTCAATACACTTACTTGAATACGTGTTTCAAAGCATGTTATCAAGTTGTCGCATTCATATGCCATCTTAGCTAGCCGAGCCTATTTAGTTGCATTATTGCATATGTTGCATTAGGCATCTTGTATAGTTAGGATCATGTATTATTTCTCACTAGTTTTCTATTTTGGCTCAGAGTACACTGTAAGTATTTACGCTTTAGCATACTTGCATGAGTGTGAGTGTTGCCATGATAACATGCTTTCCATGAGGCTATTTGCTTAAATGCTTAATGGCATGAATGCCTGTGGGTGAAGGCTAGATTGCCTGAATTGGAACAACTCGATGATTGTGAGTTTTAAGCCCACTTTGCGAAGTGGCAAAATCATGTTTTCAAGCCCACTTAAGGGTGGAAAATCCACGCTTTAGCCTACTTGCGAGTAGCACTTTCAAACCATTTTCGAAAATAAACATGAGTTGTTTTGTTCTAATTCTCGTGATTGAGTCTATACTTGTGTGTTGTGCGCATCACATAGTAAGTTAGCTAATTATCAAACAAGAACACATGTGTTTTCAAAACAACATATCATGTTTAGCAGAGGCTGATCTTTGATCGGGTGAGCGAGGGTGCTTATTTCAGGACCTTCCTCTCTCGTACCCAAGTTCCCGAGCTGAGGCAACTTTGGTGATGACGGACACGTGGCCTTAGGCACGAGTCGGGGTTTTTTAAATTTTTCAAAACAAAATATTTAGGTGGCGACTCTATAATCTGGCAAAGCAGTCCATGTTTGGCACTTCTTGATTAAAATCGATTTTCCAAAACGATTTGTCGAATTTGGACTCTTTGGTGATTTATCAGTCTTACATTGCACTTTGTGAGATTAGATTTAGAACCGTGACGGGAGTCCAAACTGTAGGACCAATTCGAGCTCTCTAAAAGGGGGGTGCGAAAAAGTCAAGCTACAGTTTCTGGCGACTCCACTGGGAATTTAGAGAACTTGACTCGAACATCATGATATGTTGTTTTGTTTACACTTATATGTTTCTTTGTATTGCATTTGCATTGGTGCGCCTAAGTCACAGTGTTTGCCATCTATTATTCCTGAATGGTTTACCGGAGGCTTGCTTGGAAAAGCGCGCCATAAGGCTGACCGGTTACAGGCTATGCCATGATGGAAACACAAACCTCGGTTCTCCCGAGGCACCCTTTTTGACCATTCGACCTAGTGCATATCGGAAGCTTTAGAGACCATTCCAAACTAGGACAGGTTGCTTACCCGAATGTAGGTTGTTTGAAACCGCATGCGTGCGTAGTGAAACCCTAGCTCCTAACAAGATAGGACAGGGAAACCCTACCCCTCCATAGGGGTGTTTTGGCTCTCACTTGCTTGCGATGTGCTTTTAGAGTGTGTCTCTATAGGAACGCATGTATCAGTTTGCAAGTCTGGGTATCAATCTGAGGACATTAGTATTTGGGGGTATCAGATTTGAGGCAGTGATTTGGGAGCAGCAATCAGTGTTTGAGAATAGTTTGTTCAGCTTACAATGTCAACTGTGTGTTGTCTTTATTTAAGCCAAAATGCTGTTTGTTTTTCTGATTGTTGTTTCCTTATTTTTGCTTTATTTATCTTTTTGCAAGGTAGTATTGTATCATTGCTTCCGAAAAGGCAGATACCCCTTGAGCACTCTAGACTAGAGGAAGGAGACTTTCCCGATCTGAGGATCTAATTGACTGACAAGCAGTGTTCTTTTCATTACCCCCGATTTCAAGACGGATGACAGTTAGGCAGGGAGTATCAGTAGAGCAATCGTTGGTTCAGTGGTCATTGTCCACCCCACCTGTGTGTAGTCAGGCTGAGGTTTCCGTTCCTACTGTAGAGAGAGATACACATGTTCAGTCAGATCAGCACCTTATGGTCGGTATGGAGGACATGATACGTCAGCTCCAAGAGACCATGCAAGCCATGCAGCGGGATGCTACCCGCCAGGCGGAGGTTACCGCATGTTAGGCAAAAGTTGTAGCTCAATAAGCAGAACTGATTGCCAAGCTCCAACAATAGCAGCAACCATAACAAGTCGGAGCATCAGCTTCACATCCACCTCCACCCCCACCTAGGGTCCCGACACCCGGGGAAACTACAAACGTCCAGGAGAATACGAACGTTCCAACGGGGCTAGTTCCACCCCCAAATCTACCTCAGTTGTCTAAAGCACCGGCTAATCTAGTGGATACACTGTTTGAATTTTAGGTGGATCCAACAGCACTGAAAGTCAGTAAGCTTGAAAAGCTGTTTACACGGACTTAGGGAGTTAACTCCATCCCGAACATAGAAGATGGATACACCAATTCGGCGGTTACATTGCCGGATAGGTTCAAGATGCCACATATAGACCGTTTTGACGGTTCTGGAGATCCTATGGTATATCTGCAGTTGTTCTCGGATATCCTACGACCAATGGGCCTCTCCAGATTGCAAAAGCTTTCACTCTTCGGTCAGACCCTGTTGGGTATTGCGGCCATTTGGTACACCAAGCTGGAGGACTCAGTGAAAAGGAGCTGGGAGGAGATGGCCGAGGCCTTCGTTGCTCAATACTCATACAATACCCAGATCGAGGTCACGACCCGTGATCTTGAAGCGACCAGACAAGAGCCGAATGAAGGCTTTTTTGATTTTGTCACCCGATGGAGGGCCAAGGCCTCTATGATGAGAACTCAGCCACTCGAGAAGGATCAGATAAGGATGGTTGTGTGCAACCTATAACCCAAGCTGATGCAGAAAATGATCGTCTTACCCCTCTCCATCTTTGCTGACTTGCACGAGATTAGGGTACAGATTGAAGATGCTATGAAGCAAAGTCTGATTGACCACAAGAGAGAGCAGCCCAAGAAGGCGTTTACATGTGGTTCGAATACAGCTACAAGTAGTAGTGTAGCCACAAGAACTTTGTATGTGGGCATGGTCACCACCACCACCCCAAAAACAGCCACACCCTTCACCGGTGCATCCGGAACCACCTCTCAACCGGCAAACTATCCACCCCGAGGCAAGAGGGTTTTTACCCCACTTTATATGCCTTTGTCTAAAGCTCTAGGGGTCTTACTCAGAAAAGGACATCTCAAACCGTTAGAACAACGACCTCTACTCGATCCTCTCCCTCCAAAGCATGACCCGACTAAATACTGTGCCTTTCATCAACAGCAAGGTCACAACACTGACTTCTGCTTCCGACTACGTCATGAGATTCAAGATCTCATTGACAATAAGGTGATTGCACCTCCCGGCAAACCAAATGTCACCACCAACCCACTCCCATCATATAACCAAGCTCCACTGCCCAAGCACATTAACCTGATCCAAACCGCGACCATTCCATATGACCCAAGCATATACATCACACCCTCTCACCTACCCAAGCCTGAGGTGTTCATCCCAGATAGCACGAACTTGTGCATGATGAGCACCTCCCTAACCCAACCCAAGCCAGTGGTGGTGATCGTTGAAGACGAAGCCGGGGTTACCTTGGAGGAGAATGAGAGTGTTGGTTCAGAACCTGAGAGATCTGGGAGCTTTACTGAGGAAGCATACAACCTGTGTGGTTATATTGTGTCAACAGATCAGGCTAAGCCGAGGGTGGAGTTGCCAACTAGGGTAGAGGTACATGTTGTCCCGGAAGACAAGCTGAGTCATGGCTTGGATGATCTAGCCGACCTTGAGCAGGATATCAACAACCTACAGTTCTTTGATAAGCGGGACCTGGGAGATGTACAAGTTGGTTGGTATGATGCGAATAGAGCAATAGATGCCACAGGGCGGCTCAATGACGAGCCAGATATTGTTGAGGTACCTCAATCAGAACAAGGTCAGTCAAAGACGAGAACATCTATAGTGGCCGGAATGGCCGAGAATCAGGAGGAATCGCCGGAGAGCATCGGTGAAAAAAAAATTTGGCTCGGGACTTGGGCAGCTTGTGTGCAGCAGACACAGAGCAGGAAGATACGCTGAGGCGTTTTGAACAAGAGAGAATTGAGAATGAAAATAGGGCTAGAAAAGCCAAGGCCCCTGCGGGGACAAAATGTGCTGTGAGCACAAGAACAGCTACAATGGAACCGGACAGCTGTCTGTCGGTTGCCAATGGGATATGGTGGGAAGACGACGACTTACATCTTGTCCACACTGACAAAGACTGGGGCCAGAACCAACCAGATGACACCTGGTATATTGAGGAGGTTGACCATATGACCCGAAGTGGGCGGTACTTCAAGCCCCCACACTTGGACTAGCCGAAGGCGTCCGAGAAGGACAAAGAAGCAGAGAGGCAGAGAGAAAAGCTGCTAGAGAAGGAGGCTGTATTGAAACAGCTAAAGAAGATTCAAGCAGACATCTCCATCTGGGGACTGCTTATGGCCTCGAGGGTTCACAGACAAGCCGTCCTTACAGCCATGGACAGGGCCAAGCTTTCAATAGATACCGTACCCGAGCAGTTAGTGGGGTTGGATTTCCCAAGTAGAGCTTCACCAACCCTAACCTTCACAGACAAAGAACTACCGCCTGAGGGCTCTGATCATAACAAGCCGCTCTATATCTTTGTGGAGTGTAGAGAGAAATGGATACCGATGGTCCTGGTTGACACGGGATCTGCAATCAATGTATGTCCGTCGAGAACGGTGCATGCTATCTGGTTGAAGCCTGCGGATTTCGTGCCTACAGCCCAGGTAATACAGGCCTATGATAACACCAGTCAGGAGGTGATGGGGATGGTACAGATCAAAACTCAAGTTGGCCAGGGACAGCAGGACATTGAGTTCCATGTCTTGAATGTTCCAGCCACCTTCAATCTACTCCTTGGGTGGCTGTGGCTGCACCAGGTAAAGGCTGTCTCTTCTACCTTACACCAAATGCTGAAGTACCCCTACGGGAAGGGGATGGCAATTGTCTTTTGGAACTCTTCAATACATCCGCCGCTAGAGGTTTCTACACCAGTTCTGGAGATTGAGCACGGTACGGAGGATGTATTTTTGTCGGGATTCACCCTAGCTAAGGCTCGAGTTGTACAGGATATGCTGGCCGTTGATGAGGGGTTATACGTCAGTGCATAATCTGTCTACCTCATGAACAAGCTTCAACACATGCTTGGAATGGGATTGGGGCAAAGTGGCCGGAAGGGTGTCGCAGCATTGATCGAAGTGCCGCATAACCCATATACCTTTGGCTTAGGTTACTCACCTACCAAGGAGGATTGGGTAAGGAAAGGAAGAGAAATGGCTGGAAGAGCCAGAGCTAAGCAAGTCAGGAAGCACTATGAGTTAGTGCACAGGCCTATCCAGGGGACCCTGAACGGACGCTTCGTCCAGGAAGGGGAAGATTTCCCGTTCTGCTGCTTTCCAGAGCCATGGCTGAATTTGGAGAAGTAGCGCTTGCCCAGCTTTGAAATCATTTTCAACCTTTAGTTGTCAGGGGATGAAGTTTACAAAGAGTAGACAGACCCACCAGCTGATGTTGAGCAGTGCAAGGAGGAGGATTTCCAGAGCACAGAAATTGAGATGGGGGTAGCGGTGGCTTGTCTCCTCTCAGATCCTCAGATTGTACTGGAGTGCTTGGGGGATAACTTCTCAGTTTCCATGATCAGGGATGAAGCTGCTGTGTGCCCATCTTCCGGTATTCTGGATGCATCCATCGCACCTTCTCTCGTTTGGCAATACGAGGAAGGCTTTTTATCGAGCAGTTTTGGATCAGGTAGTGAACCAGAATCTGATTCCATGGAGTCTGTGGAGCCGGAATCATATTCTAGTTCGTCTGAGTCAAAGTCAGGTATTTCTGGGGGTGATAACCCGGATGCCACTATCCTGTCCAGGTCGTCTTTTTCTTTTTCCTTTGAGTCTGTTGTAACCGAAGGATCAGACGGATTGGATATTGTTAATGAGAATGGTGCTGCTGTGGCTTCTGAGTACTTTTCTGTGCCTTTAGTTTATTGCATTAATCAGGATTTTCAAAATTTTGATAAAAACGATGAGGAAGAAATTCCTTTGGTTTTGAAACGTTTGATTGATCAAGTGCAGGAGAGGTTTGTAAAACCTTTGGTTGATGAAATTACCTCAATTAATGTTGGTACTAAGAAGGACTCGCGGCTGGTCCCGATAGGGTCCACATTGTCTTCGGAGGAACGCGAGCGCTTAGTCGCTTTATTAAAAGATTTCAAAGATGTTTTTGCGTGGTCCTACGAAGACATGCCTGGAATCAATCCTGAGATTGTACAACACTGGATCCTTCTTGACCTAGAGGCCCGACCTATTAAGCAGAAGCTCCGAAGGATCTGCCCGGACTGGGCCTTGAAAATCAAAGAAGAGGTCACCAAGCAGATCGACGCAGGGTTCTTGTTAGTATCTGAGTATCCAACTTGGCTGGCCAATATAGTTCCAGTGCCGAAGAAAAACGGAAAAATTCGGGTATGTGTGGACTTCAGAGATTTGAACAAAGCCAGTCCGAAGGACGACTTTCCTCTGCCACATATCAATGAATTAGTAGATTTCACTGCTAGGCATGCGCTACTCTCGTTCATGGATGGGTTTTTAGGCTACAATTAGATTTGGATGGCACCCGAAGATAGGAAGAAAACTACTTTCACTACCCCGTGGGGAACTCATTGCTATAGGGTAATGCTATTTGGATTAAAGAATGCTGGGGCTACGTATCAATGGGCTGCGACCACGATCTTGCACGGTATGATCCACAAAGAGGTTGAGGTGTACGTGGACAACATGATTGTCATGTCCAAAGAAAGAGAGGGCCACTACACCGCCTTGCAGAAAATTTTCCAACGGATCAGAGAGTATCGGTTGCGGTTGAACCCTTAGAAATGTACATTTGGTGTTACAACAGGGAAAATGCTTGGGTTCTTGATCACACAAAGGGGCATCGAGGTTGATCCTTCCAAGATTAAGGCCATACTCGAAATGCCACCACCAATGACTGAAAATGAGGTGCGAGGCTTTCTGGGTAAAGTGCAATTCATAAGACGGTTTATTACAAAATTAACCTTGACTTGTGAACCACTATTTGGTCTCCTGAAAAAAGGAAAGAAGTTCCAATGGGATGACTAATGCCAAGTTGCTTTCGAGTAGATCAAGCAATATCTACAGAACCCACCTGTGTTGTTGCCGCTAGAGCCGGGGAAACCGTTGATATTGTATCTGTCAGTAACTGAAACGACAATGGGCTACATGCTTGCACAGGAGTCTGAGGACAAAGTGGAGAAGGCTATCTACTACCTGAGCAAGAAAATGCTGAAATACGAGACCCGCTACACGTCACTGGAGAAGGCTTGTCTGGCCTTGGTATCTGCTACCAGGAAGTTGAGGCACTACCTATTAGCTCACTCTGTAATACTGGTTTCGAGATTAGATCCCATCAAATATCTCTTCAAGAAACCAGCACTTATGGGTAGGCTAGCTCATTGGTTGCTTGTTCTCTCCAAATTTGATTTGAAGTACATGACACGCAAGTCAGTGAAAGGGAGAGCGATAGTGGAGTTTCGAGCTGATCACCCAGTGGACGAGGATGAAGCGGTAGAATATCTGTTCCCGAACGAGGCCATTCTGCATGTTGAAGAAGAAACTTGGACTATGTACTTTGACGGAGCGTCAAACCAATATGGGTATAGGATATGGGTGTTGCTGATAACACCTGACAATTCCCGCATACCCTTAGCCTTCAAGCTCCGGTTCAAGGTATTGAATAATGAGGCAGAGTATGAGGCATGTATTGCTGGACTGGAAGCCGGGCAAAACAGTTGGATGTCATCGGGGACTCGAACCTTGTTGTATCTCAAGCTAAAGGAGATTGGAAAGTTAAATAAGAAAAGATGAAGATCTATCACCAAGCCTTGGATGTTCTGATTCCTCAGTTTGAAAAACTGAACTTCGCTCATCTATTAAAAGAGAACAACAGGTTCGCTAATTCATTAGCAACTCTATTTTCTATTATAGACATCCCTTTTGGAGTCCGGATGCATCTGATCATCATCGAACATAAATTCGTGCCGGCCTACGAGCTGATTGTTGCCATAGATGAGGTACAAGATAAGAACCCCTGGTATTACGACATCTGGAACTTCTTGGAAAATGAGGCTTATCCACCAGTTGCAAATGCCAAGGACAAAAGGGCGATTCGAAGAATGGCTGCTCAGGTCATCATTTGAGGGGGTAAACTGTACAAGCGGGGTCATCTTGGGATGCACAAATTGTGTGTTGATGCTGAAGAATCTAAACGCGTGATGGAGGCCATCCACGAAGGAGAGTGCGGCGCGCACATGAGCGGGGTGATGCTAGCCCGGAAGATCCTTAGGCAGGGTTACAACTGGTCAACTATGGAGGAGGATTGTATTGGCTTTGTTTGGCGATGCCACAAATGTCAAATCCATGCAAACCGCATGAACATTCCGCCATTGAAGCTGTACAACATGACTTCACCATGGCCGTTTTCAGTCTGGGGGATTGATGTGATTGGGGCAATCACTCCGAAGGGATCTAACAGGCATGAGTATATTCTGGTAGCGATAGACTACTTTGCAAAGTGGGTTGAGGCCCAATCTTACGCGGTGTTGAAGGCGTCGCATGTTGCTAAGTTCATCAGAAACAACATCATCTGTCGCTATGGAGTCCCGAATGAGATTATTTCGGATAATGATTCCCACTTCAAGAAGGAGGTGATTGACTTGTTGGAGAAGTACAATGTGGCTTTTCATAAGTCATCCACATATAGGCCGCAAACCAATGGAGCAGTTGAGGCTGCCAACAAGAACATCAAGCACATTCTGCAAAAGATGGTGGAAACCTACAAAGACTGGCCAGATAAGCTGCCATTTGCTCTCTGGGGCTACCGGACTTCAATTCGAACTTCTACTCGGGCGACTCCGTATTCCTTGGTTTATGGGATGGAGGCTATTCTGCCCATCAAACTTGAGGTTCCGTCATTGCGGGTAATGGCTGAGTGCCAGATTGCTGAGGCAGATTGGCAGCAGAGCAGATTCGAAGAACTCATGCTGTTTGACGAGAGAAGGCTGAAAGCACTGTATCACGTCTAGGGTTATCAACGAAGAATTGCCAGGGCTTTCAACAAGAAAGTTAAGTCCAGGAATTTGAAAGAAGGGGATTTGGTGTTTAAAGACAAGCGGGCTCCCATTCATGACCCTAAGGGCAAGTTCAAACCCAATTGAACTGGTCCCTATATCATCAAGTCTATCTGGTCGAGTGGAGCTGTCATTCTGATGGATTTAGATGGCCTTGAGTTCTCCCAGCCGATCAACATGGACAAGTTGAAGAAATACTATCCCTGAGAGGCTCGTTAGGCCGAAAACTCGAAAGGACGACCTAGGCAAAAATTAGAGCATGAAAAATTTGAAATAATAAAAACTGAGCTCGCAAGGTTGAAAACCCAGAAAGGGCGACCTTGGCAAAAGTTAGAGCGCAAAAGGAGAGTGTTAACACACGAGTGAACCTGAACCGAACTACGTAAGGCTTGATTTCTATCTTTGGGATACGTAGGCAACTTCATTCTAAAGTCCAACCACAAAACACTTCCTAATCAACTTTGTCCGTGTGATCATGTTGGTCATCTTTTTCTTTTCTGCATCCAAGAGTTCGGTTGTGATCTCTAGTGCAGTGCTATTTAGACTAGGGGCAACTTTCCAGTTGCTGGATCCAGGGTTGTACATCTCGGTGATAGATCTTGGGCATGTCCAGTTGTGATCCATATCGAAAATAGTTTTGAAATTTTTTAATAAAAGCTGATTTTGCTCAAATTAATCTTTTTACGACTTAGACCATTTTTGGACCATAACAGAAAATTTTTAGTACCCACAACCTTCAATTACATTGATTTCAGTATAGAGTTCTCCTACTCTTGAATATAAATTGAAGTTACTTTTTATTGCATTCATAAAGAAAACTTGAAAATACTGATTAAAGCAAATAAACTCGGGGCATGGATAAGTCAGTTGTTCCTGCGCCCCTTTCTAGAGCTTGTAGAAGCCTCTGATGCTAAAGTAGGCCCAACCTGTGCCTTTTCATCGAGCCAAGCTATGCACTCATCAGAGAGGATGCAATTGAAAGTGGGAATGGGGGTCAGAAGCTCTCTCGTCCTCCATGCTGTGGCATACCAAGCTAGTTGTGCGCCTCGGACTGGAAATATAGCAAGGTACTCTACCCCATCTTCTGGGCAAGTCTGATCATGCTCAAATTGGTGCCAGATTCGAAATGGGAAGTAAAAGACATAGTGTGTCAGGCCAATCAGCTGAATGCCCGACTGGAGACATGTTGTAGCTCATTGCTGGCAGATTAAGCCAGGGGCCACGCCAAGCAATGTTGACCGTGGATAGACTGCATATCCATTCGCACCACCATCCCTCGTCTGGGACATCAACTAGTCGTTGTCGGAAGAAATAGCCGCGTGCTGAATATGCTGGGCATGAGTCCACTACTTTCAACTTATCCATCAGCCATATTTGGGGAGGGATGAAAAACAAGAGAGATTCAAGAATAGAGAGGTATACGTGGAGAGAAAAGAGAGAGAAAAGGGTTTTGAGAGAAAAACAGAGCCTAAGGGCCGAGTGATGTGAGACACACATGTGAGAAGGGTGGGAAACATTACCTGTACGAGTAGTGGACTCCCTGCAAATCTAGTTGTCTCCTGGCGATGGAAGGCATCCAAACCCATCAGTGTCTTAGCTAATGTCATGGCAATGCGGCTCTTGCCCTCCTTCAAGCCTTAGGCAACTTCAATCAAACGGACATTGGATCCTCCGAAGCCTGGGGCAAGCAAGAAGTGAGACAACATGCATAAACAAAGGGCGTGTCACCAAAAACTCTGCCAAAGATGGTTGCCGCGGTTACCAACACCAGAAAACTGATGAATCAGGCTTGAAATGTCCAGCTCCTTGTCGCAAATTAAAGACCGAGCATCATGCAAAGTGAGCCCACACATCCGTCCTAAGGCTTGGATGTGGCCAAAACGGAATTGGGGCAAGATCTCTTCATCGCGCTAAGATTCCATTAAAGCTTAGAAATCTTCAAAAGTGGGACACATCTCTTGTCCACCAAAGCTAAAAACATGAGTTACCGGGTTCCAACACCTAGCTGCGGTATGGAGGAACGGAAAACACAGCGGGGTGCGGCTCAGCGTGAATAGTGCATTTATTCCGAAACTCCGGAAATTCAACTTTTCCGAGCCGTTCAAGTTTGCAATCCAATTTGTGAGGTTTTGGGCGAGAAATGCTTCCATTTAGGAAAAAAATAGTATTGAAATGGAGAAACCACGAAGCTGGAACCTTTATAGAAGATAAGGTGTTGAGTGGAAGATAGATGGCAGCATTCTAGAGGTTCCTGACATTAGTGGCCGACCGGCCATGTTAGTAGCCGATCGACTAGTGTTGGTGGCCGAGGGTCATTTCTTGTGGCCGATGGCCTCTCCTTTTGCTCTCTGAGTTGTCCATGTGTTGGAAATGCTGAGAACCTGTGTTTGATTATACTTTTAGTACCTTTTTGTTGTCGCTTTTGCTGTTATTTGCTTATCGAGTTGTTGCAATCTTGTTTATTGAGTTGTATTTACGCTGATTATTAAGTTCTTGTCTTGTTTATCGAGTTCTATTAACATTTGATTAGCATGTCAAGTCTTAGTTTTGTTTATCGAGTTGTTTTGTTCTCTCAGTTGTTGGCCGGTTCACCACCTGATTAAGACAATGCATCATATACAGTTTTCAACAAAGTTCAATCTCATTTTCATGCCGTGCAATGTTATGCGATGCTTTGAATGAAAAATGTAACACTTTTTAAACAAAAGCTATTTTCATTCCATCATGGTTTCTTTTGCAAAAGAGTACAAGTTTTAAAGAAAAAACAAAACTGCCTAAGGCCGTACAATGTGCAAAAACTACTAGCAAAAAAGTGAAATAAAGCAAAAAAGCAAAGTATCTGAATCATCCCCGGCCACCTCAAGATCGAGAGGCCGTCCTCGCCCTTCACAGGCATGGCCTCGAGTCACCCGGCTGTCTGCTAAGATTACTTATCTGAGCCAGAGTCGGCTCCAGAACCATCTCTGCTTCCCTCTGCGGAGCCATCTCCAGCCTCATCTCCATCCTGAGACGACGCTGACTGTGGGCTCACCGGCTCCTCGTCAGACTCATTATCATCTGGGGTAGGCTCTCGAGAACTACTCCCAGTGTGAGTACGCTTAGCTCTGCTTCGGCTGTGCGCCGACGTCCCTCCTCTCTCTCTTCTTGCAGCTCAGGGAGGCACTGAAGGTCCTGCTGGGGCGCCTGCTATGACTAGCATCTGGAATGGGACCTGAAAAGAATAATTTGGCAAATGCATTAGTTATGATATGCGAAGCTGAGGATGGTATCAAATACAGTATATGAATGTCGCGAACAATACATGATTACAGTGTATAAATGCTGTGAGCAGTATATGAGCGCCGTAAGCGGTGAATGATTGCAGTGTATGAAGGCCATGGCCAGTATATAGGATACAGTGTATCGGTGCCGTCAGCGGTATATGAGTGCGGTGTATCAAATGCAGTATTGATAATGTGATGCATCAGATCGGTATGGAGCAGATTATAGAGGGTTTTGGAACGGAGGTTGAAAGAACTTACCGGAATACCATAAATGCTGAGTAGATCCATGCTCGTCTGCATCATCCCCATCAGAGAAGCCGACAACTCCAGAGCCTGCCCGGTGTACTCTATGGAAGCCTGCAAGAGTGTTGAGATGATTAGTAATTTGTGAAGCATAAACTGAAATGAAATGAATGTGCAGAATGCAAAGTATGGTACATACTGGGGTTGAGCCACGAACTCCGACGAGCTCATGATCAGCTAGGGCAGGAGCGATAGGAATCTGAAAAGTGTCTCTAGCACGTCCTTGGCATGTCATGGTAGTGGGTAGGTCTGGCCACCCTGCCTTCTGTCTCCTCTGGAACCTCTCCTACCACGGGCTTGAGTTGCCCTGGATCCTTCCACTCGCCTTGCTGTAGCTACATGTCTATCTCTCTCACCTCGGCGAACATTGGCTAGAGGCGGCATAAGATATGTCTGGATAAAGATGGTATAGTTGCCGTCGAGCCTGAAGAAGTCAACATCCCAGCCTTATGTAAAGTCGATCATCTCCTGCTCAGTGTACCTCTCTATAATCCTCATGTAAGTGGGAGGTGGCATTGGGACTATCTGCTTAGGCAAGCCGAGGCTCTGTCGCAAGAAGCACTCTCTTAAGTACTACGCCCGACAAACCGGGCCCTCGAACAACATCCAGAAGCGTAAGGCCTCTCGAGCGCTAGCAAACGGATCCCTGACCGCGTCAAGCAGCACTGCCTAGGGCTGCTAGGTGATCTGCAAATGATGGGTATATAGGTTGTTAGCTGCTATTGAAAATGCAATATGAAGCAAAGCTCAAATAAACTGTAATGTTTGAAATACCTCTGTTGCGGCTACAGTGTTGAAATATCGGCGGAAGAATGAGAAAGACTCTCGGGGCCTCCGCTCACACCTCACATTGTACCTATGTGAATATGGGACCATGTGAGGCGTCTCTATCTCTGGCTCTGGGGCAAGCCTCAGGAAGTAGGCATATACCCACAACTACAGAATGTGAAAGGGTAATAATGAGTATGTTTATCAATAAAGCAGTATACAAATAAAGCAGAAATCAGAGAATGATGTGCAGGGTCTTGTGTAGTGTGTGCATTGTACAACTGGTGTAAAGCAGATTGCGTGTTATGCAGTGTGTGTGGTGTATAGATAATGTAAAGCAAGACTGTAAAACAGAAGGGAAAGATGTACCTCCCAGGCTCTCCAGTAGCCTCCTAATAGGTGCCCATTCCGATGGGAAGAAGAACTCATGTATCCGTACAAGGTGGCCAAGCCTGTGCCGCCCCAGTCATAGAGTCGAACGCTAGACAAGTCCACTAGTGCACTAAAGAGGTAGAGGCCAATGGTGTTCGCCCGATCGGCGAAAGGAGTGGTGCCAAGCAAGAACATGAGAAATCTCGAGCGTAGTGCTCGGTCTCCTTGGGGGACGTCGGCGTCTCCCCCCTAAAGTGGTCGGTGAACCATGAATATCACACCATCCCTAATCGGGAGAGAGGTGGGCGAGTCCCTAGCAAAAAGATCTGAACAGCGTCTCACTCCCCTATATCAGTGTCGTAAGAGATTGGATCACCCCCTACTCCTATGCCGGTGAGCATGGAGAAGTCGAAGGGAGTCATCGTCATCTCCCCTGCTGTAGAGAGATGGAAGGAATCGGTGGTATCCCACCACCTCTCCACCAGAGTGCCTAGAAGAGACTGACTCATAGTGAGTCGCAAGAGTCCCATACAGAATGCACCAAAACCAGCCTCATCAACGATGTGTCGAACAGCATCGGGTAGATCCATGTACTAGTCTCGAGCAATGGTGTTCCCATAGCCCCGAAAGACATGAGAATCTCCCTGTGTCCAAGATAAGATGCAAGGCAGTGTCAGTAACACAGTGTATGCATGTGTTCAGAATTAATAGAGGTACAGTGTGTAAATGTGCTCAGAATGGACAAGGCATGTGGCGTACAAGTGTGTTTGGGATGATTAGATAAAGAGCAGTATGACATATCCAAGACATACGACCTACATTGCAGAAAGTAAAGAGGAAGAGTATACCTCAGCGGCGCCATAGGATAAGTGTAACTCCGGCTCGCATAGCAGGAGGTCCTCTGGTGCACCTCGCGCGAATCTCTTGAACTGGCAGATGCTGTCGGGAGGCAACACATGTACATCAGGGTCATAAGACACTGGATTGAAGGGTCGAATGTTAAGCGGCAAAGGCTCAAACTCGGGATCCATCTCCATCCCCGGAGGAGCTCCGTCATGTGGAATGTCATCCGCCATCTCAAGAAGAATGAGAAAACGGTCGAAGATGTGGAAAATGGGCGAGAATGCCAAAAGTGTGACAACCCTCACCTCTGATTACTGTTAAACTGTGACTGAACATGATAAGTGACTGATTAAACCGAAATTCTGAACTGATTGCCTGAGTGTATTAATTTAAGTGCATTTCTATCAGTTTGCCATTAATTAATCTATTCATGTTTTAAGTTTCGAACTGTAAATCGAAGGCCTTATCGGCAGCCGAACCAGAAATTGATTACTATTTTATGCTAATTAGAATTTATGTGATTTTATGGCATGTTTAATTGAAATATGATTTGAAGTGATTAAATTAGATTAAATAAGGTTAAATTACATTAGTTTGGCTTTTTTACCAAAATGCCACTTAGTGGACTTTTTCATGAGCCATTTATTTGATTTATATATGTTAGCATTATCACAACTCCTCATCCATTTTCCTCAAGTCCAAAACTGAGTGAGTGAGAGAGGGAGAGTTTTGAGATTTGATTACAACAAGTTTTGACTAGGAAAATTTGAAAAATTGAAGAGGTTTTACAAATTAGGCTCCTACACCTTAACATTCAAGACCTAAGGTAAGAACTCATCTTCTTGATTATGAGTTTAAGTTGTGTCTTGCATGGTCTAGGATGATATTGAAGTCTAGAGCCAAGATATAATTCAAGATGTTGAATTGGGTATAATCCATGCATGTATGTACACATTGTTGAGTTTTGAGGTTGATTTCGTGGAAATCCTCACATGCATGTCTATATTCTAGATATGGTCCATGAATTCATCATGTTTTTGAGTGAATTGACTCATTTGATCAAGTATTTGAAGCTTTGATTTCAATTGAACACTTGCATGTTACATATACATTATGTTCATGAAGTTTTGTTTGGATTTGTGTTTAATTGAACTACCTTTGGGCTTTGATTTTGCAAATTGATCTCTTAAACATGTTATATTATGAGTTTTAAAGTGTTTTTCAGAAAATGGGCCCAAAAGAATTGAATTTGATGCTTTAAATGTTGAATTTGAGCTTGGAGGTTCAATCTGGAAATTCCAAATTTTGGACCCACGCTCGAGCATAGGACTTCACGCTCAAGCGTACACTCTGAGTACATGCATCTTGCTCGAGCGGGGAAATTAACACTCAAGCGTGAAATGCGTGTATCCAGTACTTTTCATGTGTTTACACTCCGCTCGAGTGAGGGAATGCACGCTCGAGCGAGGACTTGTGTCTCACGCTCGAGCGGAGGTCGAGCGCCTATCAAGCGTGAATTGCATGCATCCAGTACTTTTGCTTGAGTTTACAGTCCGCTTAGGAGAAGGAAGTTGTGCTCGAGCAGAGCTCCTTATCTGCATGTCCGCTCGAGCGTAGAAAGCCATGCTCGAGCGAGAACCCTATTTTCTAAAACTTCTGAAAAATGTTTTTAAGTACATCTTTGCATCCTCATTTCATCCTAGGCATTCCTAAGCCTAGTTTAAGGCATCTTAATGAGGATATTGATATAAAACCACACCGAGTCAAGTTAGGGACTAAGTCATTGATTCCCAAGTGTGTAACTTAGTGTGTGTTCATTCTGTAACTGTGTAGGGTTGGCATCCGAGGACGCTCATTAGCCGCTTGTAGCCCAGTGCTCTGTGAGTAACAATGTTGTAAAGATATGTTCAACTATGAATATTTTTTGAATGATCAACTGTACTGCTTTCTGAAATGATATTTTTTACTGAATGAATGTTTGTCCTATTTGTGAACTGTATTCATGGCATCCATAGCAATTTACTGTTACTGTACTGTTACTGCTACTGTTATAGAGATCTTTGTCGGTTCCCATGTTTGAAACAACTACTGTTTACTGATATGATGGTGTAACAAGCCCGCGGGGGGCCTTGCTACAGCTCGGACTCGATTTGTGTTACGGTTCTTAATCTTGAACCAAAGAGTCCAAATCCGGCAAATTGTTTTGAGAAAACAGATTTTTGAAAGAAGTGCCAAACATGGACTGCTTTGCCAGATACAGACTCGCCACCTAAATATTTTATTTTGGGAAATTTAGGAAACCCTGACTCGTGCCTAAGGCCACGTGTCCGTTATCACCAAAGTTGCCTCGGCTCGGGAACTTGGGTACGATTGGGGAAGGTCACTTCGTGAGCACCCCCGCTCGCTCGGTCAAAGACTGGCCTCTACTAACCATGATATCTAATTTTGAAAACATTGTGCGTTCTTATTTCGGTTATTAGCCTAGATTTACTATGTGATGCGCACAGTATACAAGTATAGACCGAGTCGCCTGAATTGGAACAAAACATTTCATGTTTGTTTGTTTGAAAAATGATTTGATGGTGCTACCCGCAGGTAGGCTTAAAATGCAGATTTTGCCACCCTCAGGTGGGCTTAAAAAGATGGTTTTGCCACTATCTAGTGGGCTTAAGATGCACAGTCAATGCATTGTTCCAATTCAAGTAACCCAACCTTCACCCACAAGCATTCAAGACAGTTATATCACATAAGCAGTTAGCCTCATGGTAAGCATGCTATTCATGGCAGTCACTCACACACATGCAAGGATGCTAAAGCATAAAACTCACCGAATACTCCAAGCCAAAACAGAAACCGATTAGAAATCTATGCATTATCCTAAATATACAGAAATGCCTAATACAACACATGCAAAAATGAAACTATAGCAGGCTCGGCTATTCTAAACATTGCGTATGGAATGCTACAGCTAACATGTATTCAACTTAGAAGTGAAGTACAAATGCAGTTAGTATGATGCGTCGAGCCCGGTGCATACAAGACAGATGAATGAATGCAAACATGCCATCGTACTGTATGCTAATTGAAACATGCCCTTATTTAACCATCATAAGCAGGTAAATAAAAGGGAAGAAAGAGGTGGGGTTGGAAGACATACATCACACACACACACACTTATTACAACATTGCCCTCGCGTAGAGGGTCCGAAAGAATAATATACAGTCCCGAATAGTACAGTCCAAATAAATAATACAGTCCAAATATGTACAAAAATCCTAATTAATTACCAAATTAACTAAGAAAACAATAAACTGGCATGCAAGCCAGGGACTGCCTTGACTCTTCTTCAGATGATGAATGATGCATATCCGGGTTGCCTTTGCGCGGAAATCCACTGTGATGCCCCAATTAGCCTCTGTTTTGTAATAATTTTTGAAAAGCGCGCCAAGCCCCGGAAGACTGCTGATTCTTGATTTGCTGCAACAGAGAGCAGGAAATGGGCATGGCAATGTATTTTCACAAATGTATGCATGCCTCGATCCTCGTGCCACCAATCACGCATCTCGATGCATGATGGCCGAGGAGTCGAATTGCACAACTCGATATGAAATGAATGCACATGAAAACACAACAAGACCTAACTCCATCATAGATGATCCGGAGTGTCGGTGACTGGGGAATTGAGACACGTTCCGTTACTCGGTGTACGAAACGTACCTCGTTTCCTATGCTCGGGCTAACCCCTATCCCGAACACAATGCAATATGCATGACATGCACGAAATGCAACTAAGATACATCCTAACATGCAACATGCTATGAAATGGCATACACGATGCACGAGGTAACATGGCATACACAATGCGCTAACATACAACCTAGCATACACAACGCTGTGGAATGAAATGGCATACACAATGCAATAGGGGCTTACACTAACACAAGTGGACCTCGGCCACACTCACATAAGAGGCCATTAGATGAAAATGAGACATTCGAGATGCGTGCACGTGTGCACGTAAACCGAGGACCGACCCTAAGGCACCGAATGCCACTCTAACAAGACACATGGTAAGACATGGAATATGACATACTAGCATGCAAATTTCAGTAGCAAAAATTGATGCAAAACAGCCCCGAAACATGGCAAAAGTGCACCCGATGCATAAAATGAAACCCGAAATCCAAAATTAGGCACATGGAATGACTTATAGCTATACAAAGCATGCAGTATTTCAACATGAAACATGAAGCATGAAGACAGAAGCAAGACAGTCTAAAAAAATGCATATTTACAGTTTTAATCAAGGCCAAACAGGGAACACAAATGGGGCTAAGCTAGCATACAAAAATGGCCCTAAAATTGAGATAATGAAGCAAGTAGCAGCTTCTGGCCCCAAATGGCCGAGAGCCCTTCAACAAAGTTGAAGAGGGGATCAAAACATAGCATTTTACAGTTAGTGACCAAACCCAAAACAGTGCACAAGCAAGCCCAAAATACTATGCAAGATAAGGCCAAAAAGAGGGCTTCAACACAAAGTATACAAAGGATGCCTCAAACAGTGAGGATCCCTTAAAAAATGTTGAAGAAGGGCTCAAAATAAGCCACTTTACAGTTTACAACATGCCTCAAACCAGTTTATACATAGGCCTAAAATACTATGCAAGGAAATGGCATAGAAGAAAGGTAAAGAAGCAAGTGCCACAAGGAAGCCTCAAATAGTGAGAGGCCCTTAAACAAACATGAAATAGAGTTCAAAAAAATGCTATTTGCAGTTAGGGTCGGAGCTCAAAAAAGTAAGCATAAGAAGCTAGAATATGAACCAAGAAAAGGGTCAAAAAGGGGAGAAGAGGACTAACCCTTGAAGACTAATATTTGACAGCCTTTTGGACCAAAATGCAGCACTCCTAGGCTCTAAAGAACAACCTCAAGCTGTTGGAATGGAGGATGGAAGGGTGGGGCTATGGGTTGGTGAAGAACCAATGGGGGTTTTTAAGAGTAGAGAGAGAGAGAGAGAGAGAGAGAGAGATTTAATGTGAGAGCTCCAAACCAAAATTTTCTAACCCCTAAAACCAGAGCTGGGGGGTGTTTATATAGGCAAAAGAGTGGGGGAAAATAGGGGAAATTGAAATTCAAATTTTCCCCTAAAAAGGCCAAAAAGTGAGATAAAGAGGCAAGTGGTAGCTGCTGGCCTCAAACCAAAGAGAGCCCTTCAACAAAGTTAAAGAGGGGCTCAAAAAAAGATATTTTGTAGTTTATGACCAAGTCCGAAACAGCTTACAAGTAAGCCTAAAATACGATGCAAAAATAGGCCTAAAAGAGAGTTAAAGAGGCAAGTGATAGTAGGAGACCTCAAACAACAAAAGGTCCTTAATAAAACATGAAAAGGAGCTCAAAATATGACTATTCACAGTTTGGGTCAGAGCCCAACAATTCTTGCAAGCAAGGCTCGGGGGCCAAAACGCACAGCCCGGGGCCCCGAAAACTGACTGTTAGGCACCGGAAGTGGTGTTCGACCACGAAGTGGGTCTCTCGGACCACAGTGTCCCTCAAAAGGGAGGAAATGAGGTATGTGCCAAAAACCGGAGCAAACAGAGGTGGTTAAGCGGTCCCGAACCGAGGCACACGGCCGGCTCAAAACCCAAACCGGCTCCAAACGGGAAAAATGGCCTACGACCACGAAACGTAGCCTACGGCCACTAAGAGATGATCTACGAGACCTCTCCCTCCCTTCGGGAAGAGAAAACAGAGAAAACGGAGCCTGGTTCGCAAACCGAGACAAAGCACAAAAGAGTCTGGAAGTCCGGAGGCAAGGCTCGCAGCCGGGACTCCGCAACCTCAGAACAAGCACAATATGCAACATCACCAAGCGCTCAATCGGTGACGTCTGAGTCTTAAGGTCGGTCAAAAATGGGGTGTGTACAGATCGCCATCAACTGACTATTTGGTTTGTTAAGACCTACTGTACTGTTTGCTATTGGATGTACCACATATAACTGCTATGGTTTCTAAATGACTGTAATGGCATGAAATAAGAGCCATAGACTGAATGACTGATATACTGTTGTAAATGACTATTTTAAATACTGAAAGGACATTCATTCTTAACCTCTTTATGCAATTGTTATTTCCTGGGCTTTAGCTTACTGTTTATATATATATATATATATATGTAGGTGTTCAGGCACCGGATCGATGCTAGGAGCGTCGGGTTAACTCCCTTTTTGGTCAAGCCAACCATTGTGCCTCACTGCAAGGTTCCAAGTGCTGCCAAGTCAAGGCTGTGTTGGGGTGTTTTAGATTTTCCCTTTTTTTTCGCCTCTGTTCTATAATAAATGTTTAGACTTGCACTGTATTGTTATGGTAGGGATTTGGCCCCTAACCTGAATGTCTGTATGTGTCGTGTGTATATACTGTTTTGGTTTTGAATGTGAATATGTGTAGAAAAGTCTTTTTGCATTCAGACTGTTACAGCTCATTGGACATCTTTTATTACTATTTTGGCTTCCGCCAGCCCCTGTACTCTGTATTACTGTCTTTACTGTTATGCAGGCCTTCGGTAATCACGGATTACTAGCTGGTTACGGTGCTAAACCCATAGGGGTGGGTTTGGGTCGTGACAAAAAGTCGACTTCGAGGGGTGAAAAATGGAATAAAAGGTCAAGGCTTGGAAGAGGACACGGAAATCAAGGGTGACTTTGGGAAAAAAAACCCCAAATGATGGAAATCAAGAAAAAGACAGCGAAACCACTTTTCAATCGGTTCAAAATGCTGAAAACAATGAGGGTTTTGCGATTCGAATGTTTGTGGGATGTTTGAAAACGCGTAGAAAGCGTAGATCGGAAGGGGGAAATGGTCTAGAACGAGAGGAGAAATGTTTTTCGGCCTTGAAAAAGTGAAGAAACGGCGTTTCAAACCCCATACTTAAAGACCCGAGGCAAATGGACCAAACTGCCCCGAATCTACCATGTTTGGCCGGTTAGCCACGTTGTTGGCCGATTAACTTATTTGGTGGCCAATGGCATGCTGATGGCTCCATGTTGTGGCCGATGGACCTCCCATACTCTTATTTGAGGTTGTTTTGTTGATTTGTTCCCTCATTCCTCAAGAAAGCATAAGAAAGTACACTTTTGAAGCATTAGTGGCTTCCGTGGCAGCCTCGAACTGTGTTTTCAGTGTGTGGTGCTCAATATGCACAAAATGTATCCTTTTCGTATCCTTTTGTATATCGCAAGATTCAAAAATTGCTTTTGAAAATGTTACATTCCAATGTCCTTGTCACGTTTGCAAGGTTGGCATTTATTATATACCTTTTTACTCTCGCATTGAATGCGCATTAACTCGTTTTGAGGTTGTATCTTGATATTGCGGAAAACATGTCTTTACCATGCTTGTATTGAATATGTGCATCTCTATGTCATTGCGTGGAACATGTATTTTGCATCATCGCATGGAACATGCATCATCGCGCTTACATAGGATGTGCATTTTTGTATTGAATATGTATTCATGATTATATTGTATAGAGTATGCATGCCACGTTGAACATGCATTTTTGTTGTTTCGCATAGAATATGCGTCGCTCACTTTTGCATAGAATACGTGTCTTAATATGGCATGGAACATGCATTTGCCACGTTTGCATAGAATTTGCATTTCTCACACTTGCATAGAATATGCACCCCTTATATTCGCATGGAACGTGCATTTGGAAGTTAGCATAGGACATGTTGTTGATTTTGCATGGAACATGCATTTTTATTGCATTATACCTGTGAAGCTTCTTTCATTTGCAGGCACGATATTGTATGTACGGTTCGCTTGAAGCTGGCACAACCTGACGATATTGTACGTACGGTTCATTCAAAGCTAATACGTACGGTTCATTCAGAGAGGTTTCGCATAAGATCATTTATGTCTCGGTAAGAGAACGTCTTTGCTCACTTTGTGTATCTATCACACATGCTCACTTTGTGTATCTATCGCATGTTTGCTTTGTGTATCTATCACACATGCTCACTTTGTGTATCTATCGCACGTTCACTTTGTGTATCTATCACACATGCTCACTTTGTGTATCTATCCCACATGCTCGCTTTGTGTATCTATCCCACATGCTCGCTTTGTGTATCAATCGCACATTCGCTTTGTGTATCTATCACACATGCTCATTTTGTGTATCTATTGCATGCTCACTTTGTGTATCTATCACACGTTCGCTTTGTGTATCTATCACACATGCTCACTTTGTGTATCTACCGCACGTTCGCTTTGTGTATCTATCACACATGCTCACTTTGTGCATCTATCGCACGTTCTCTTTGTGTATCTATCACACATGCTCACTTTGTGTATCTATTGCACGCTTACTTTGTGTATCTATCACACGTTCACTTTGTGTATCTATCACACATGCTCACTTTGTGTATCTATCATACGTTCGCTTTGTGTATCTATCACACATGCTTACTTTGTGTATTTATCACACGTTCCCCTTGTGTATCTATCACACGTTCGCTTTGTATATCTATCACACACGTTCACTTTGTGTATCTATCACACATTCGCTTTGTCCGTCTATCACACTTTGTTCGTTTAGTGTATCTATCGCACATGTTCACTTCGTGTATCTATCGCATTGAATCTTGTATGCCGTGGGCATTATTGTTCTTTCTCCTCGCACACACGGTGTGCTAGGCTATTTTTGGTTAAAAGCATTTGGAACATATTTCAATGCTTATACCACTCATTTTTCCTTTCGCGTGCAACGCGTTGGAATCTTTTTGAGACCTCGAGTGTGTCCGACGGTTGCTTTCAGTCTTTTTTACGCGGTACAAAGTTAGGATTACATAATTTTCTTACATCCTTTCTGCATGAGATGTAGTCGGGTTTGTGTTTACTTGCTTATGTATGAGTTTACTACAGCATTTCGTTGTATGGCGTTTGTATCTAGATGTTCCATTACAGCTTTCTTTGCATGATCATAAGTTATGCTCTTGCATAATGTTTGCATTTGCCCTGGGCTGTGAGTACATCTATCTAATTGTTACCTTACATGTTTGTCTAAGTCTTCGGCCTTGTCAAAAATGGGTCGTCTCTGGGCTTTGACATTTACTCCCGTCATTTCGTGACTTCCGAGTTTTGTCAAAGAGAGGCAACTGTAGACACCCAATTTTTGACCGTCTTCAAGACTTGGACGTCATCGTTTGAACACTCGATAATTATTCATATTCATGTTCGTTTTGAGTATCTGAAGGTCTTGGTGTAGTGCCTCGCCTTCGGACCTCTTAACTTGTTTGTTTTGTGCTTGGTTGCATACCAGGAGCTTGTGGCTTTGTTTCTGAGGGAAGAGGGTGGCCTATTTGCTAGCCCTACAGCCCATCGGCCAGACCTTATGCCCATCGGCCAAGCCTTTTTTCCATCGGCCATCAGTGGTGGCCGGTCGGCCTCGTTAATGGCCGGTCAGCCACATGTGTTGGCCGAAGCTTTTTTTTTTCTGCTTTTGTAGATATTTTTGGTGCCAGCTATTCTAGCTATTGGGCATTGGGGCCATCCTCCATACACGTGTATAGAGGGATTGGAACAAGCTCTAAGCTTGTCAAACAAGCTTGAGGCTTGTGTTTCTATATAAGGGGAGGTCCTTCCTCCTTGTAGAGGGTTCAGAAAATTTAGAGACAAATTTTGACTCTCTCTCTCTCTCTCTCTATTGCTTGAAAGTGAGTGCTCTTCACATATTTTGCCTACTACCCCTTAGCTAATCATCTTGACCTTGGAGATGAGATTCCATAAGGCTTGTTTGGACATCCTAAAGTTAGTTTTGGCTCAAAAAAGCTGCTGGTTTTTGCAATTCTTCAAGGGTGAGCATATTCCATTTTAAAGCTTATTTTTGTATACCATCTTAGCCACCTTTGCATGCTGTTTTAGGCTTGGTTGTCAACTAAAAAAACCTTTGTTTTTGAGTGTTAAAAATGGTTGTTTGAAGCCTTGTCTTAGTTGGTGGTTGTAGACACCCCATTTTTGACCGACCTTAAGACTCAGACGTTACCGATTGAGCGCTTGGTGATGTTGCATATCGTGCTCGTTCAGAGGTTTCAAAGTCTCGGCTGCGAGCCTTGCCTCCGGACTTCCGGACTCTTTCATGCTTTGCCTCAGTTTGCAAACTAGGCTCGATTTTCTCTGTTTCTCTTCCAGAAGGGAGAGAGAGGTCTCGTAGATCATTTCTCAGTGGCCGTAGGCTACGTTTCGTGGTCGTAGGCCATTTTGCCCGTTTGGAGTCTGGTTTTCGGTTTTTTGGAGCTGTTTGTCGTGTGCCTCAGTTCGGGACCGCTTAACCACCTCCGTTTGCTCCAGTTTTTGGCATGCATCTTATTTACTTCCTTTTGAGGGACACTGTGGTCCGAGAGACCAACTTCGTGGCCGAACACGACTTCCGGTGCCTAACATGGCTTTCGGGGCCTTTGTCAGCTGCCCCGAACCTTCATTTTGCATTGGTTTGGGCTCATTTTTGGTAGGGACCTCTGTTTCATTGTTTGAAAGGTCATAGAAGGGTGGGAGGCCAGTAATTGTTCTGACAACCAGTTTTATTCCTCCGTCGCCCTCCGTCGCCCGTTTTACTCACTTGAAAGCCAGTGTTGACCACCCTAAGGCCACTTTTTCCAGCCCTAAACCACATATTTGTGTTGTAGACACCTGGAAGGCCACCAATATCATATGGCCGGCCAGTAATTGTGTGTCACCCTTTTGAACCCCTCCAAAAAGTGGCATTTTCTCTCTCCTGGTTCATTATCTCCAGCTTTTGACCACATGGTTGTGTTGAGCACACATGGGAGGCCACCAATATGTGGTGGCCAGCCACTAATCCAACTTGAACCTTTTGACCCTTGGCCGGCCAGCCATAGGGAGGGCTGGCCGGCCACCTGCAACCTGGATAACAGGCCGGCCTGCATCCTCTCTGTTGGTACACTACAAATATACATTTTGTTCCCCCCTAGATTGTGCATCCGGGGGGCTGCACTTTTGGGGGGAAATTTGAATTCATTTCCCCCCCTTTTCTCCCCCCTCTTTTGCCTATATAACCAGGGCTTCAGCTGCATTTGAAGGGGTTAGAAACTTTGGTTTTGAGCTCCTATATTGCCTCTCTCTCTCTCTCTACACTTCAACCATCAAAACCCTAAGTCTCCTACACCATTTCTACACTACCTCATAGCACAAAGCCTCCATACTCCATTCCAACAACTTGGAGCTGTTTTTTAGAGCTTAGGAGCATCCAAACTTGGTCCAAAGGCTGTCAAAGAATTGGTCTATTAGGGTAAGCACATTTCTCCTCTTTTTTGGCCTTATTTTGCTCAATATATTAGCTTCTCTTGCTTGCATTTTTGGGCTCCGACCCTAACTGAAAATAGCATTATTTTGAGGTCTTTTTCATGTTTTTTTAAGGGTCCCTCCCTGTTTAAGGTCCCTAGCCACCACTTGCCTCTTTAGCTCTCTTGTATGCCTCTTTCTTGCATAGTATTTTAGGCCAATGTATAAAATGTTTTGAGCTCTATCATAAAATGAAAAGTAGCTTATTTTGAGCCCTTCTTCAACATTATTGAAGGGCTCATCGCTGTTTGAGGCTTTCTTTTGCCACTTGCCTTTGTATCCCTCTTTTGGCCTTATTTTTGCATGATTTGTTAGCCCCTTTTTCTTGTATTTTTGGGCTTTGGTCCGAACTGTAAATAGCCTTATTTTGATCCCCTCTTCATTTTTTATCCAGGGTCTTTTGTTGTTGGAGGCTTCCTTCTTGCTCTTTGTGTTTAAACCTCCTTTTTGGCCTTATCTTGCATAGTATTTTAGGCTTGCTTGTGCATTGTTTTGGGGTTTGGTCATCAACTGTAAAATGCCATGTTTTGGGCCCCTCTTCAACATTGTTGAAGGGCCCTCCTCTGTTTGAGGCTAGCAACCATCCCTTGCTTCTTTGTCCCCCTTTTGGCCCATTTTTTGCATGATAGTTTAGCCATACTTGTGTTTGTTTTCGTTTCTTATTGTAAATTGTAAAGTGCTTCATTTTGAGCCCCTCTTCAACTTTGTTGAAGGGCTCTTGGCCATTCATGGCCAGCAGATGCCACTTGCTTCTTTATCTCTCTTTTGGGGCCATTTTTGCATGTTGGTTTAGCCCTATTTGTGTTCACTGTTTCGCCTTTCTTAAAACTGTAAATATGCTTTTTTTGGGACTGTCTTGATTCTTTCATCATACTTCATGTTCAAATAACGCATGCATTGCATAGCCATAGGTCATTCCATGTACCTAATTTCATGTTTCGAGATTCATTCCATGCATCAGGTGCCATTTTGCCATGTTTCGGGGCTATTTTGCATCACTTTTTGCTATTGAAATTCGCATGCTAGTATGCCATATTCCATGCCTTGCCATGTCTTGTTAGAGTGGCATTCCGTGCCTTAGGTTCGGTCCTCGGTTTGCGTGCACGCATGCACACATCTCGAGTGTCTCATTTTCACTTAATGGCCTCCTATGTGAGTGTGGTTGAGATCCACTCATATTGGTGTAAGTCCATTGCGCATTGTGTATGCCATGTTACCTCGTGCATCGTGTATGCCATTTCATAGCATTGTGCACGTTAGGTTGTATCTTAGTTGCATTTCATGCATGTCATGCATATTGCATTGTGTTCGGGATAGGAGTTAGCCCGAGCACGAGAAACGAGGGGCGTTTCGTACTTCGAGTGATGGAACGTGTCTCAATTCCCAGTCACCGACACTCCGGATTATCCATGATGGAGTTAGGTTTTAGTTGAGTTTTCAAGTGCATTCATTCTATATTGAGTTGTGCAATTCGACTCCTCGGCCATCATGCATCGAGATACGTGATTGTGGCACGAGGATCGAGGCATGCATACATTTGTGAAAATACATTGCCATGCCCCTTTCCTGCTCTCTGTTGCAGCAAATCAAGAATCAACAGTCTTCCGGGGCTTGGCGCGCTTTCCAAAAATTATTGCAAAACAGAGGCTAATTGGGGCAACACAGTGGATTTCCGCGCAAAGGCAACTCGGATATGCATCATTCAGCATCTGAAGAAGAGTCAAGGCAGTCCTTCGCTTGCATGCCAGTTTATTGTTTTCTTAGTTAATTTGGTAATTAATTAGGATTTTTGTACATATCTCGGACTGTATTATTTATTCGGACTGTACTATTCGGAACTGTATATTATTTATTCGAACCCTCTGCGCGAGGGCAATGTTGTAATAAGTGTGCGTGCGTGTGATGTATGTCTTCCAACCCCACGTCTTTCTTCCATTTTATTTACCAGCTTGTGATGGTTAGATTAGGGCATGTTTCAATTAGCATACAGTATGATAGCATGTTTGCATTCATTCATCTGTCTTGCATGCATCGGGCTCGGCGCATCATATTAACTGCATTTGTATTTCAATTCCAAATTGAATACTTGATAGCTGTTACATCTCATATGTCATGTTTAGAATAGCCGAGCTTGCTATAGTTGCATTTTTGCATGTGTTGCATTAGGCATTTCTGTATATTTAGGATCATGCATGGATTTCTAATCGGTTTCTGTTTTGGCTTGGAGTATTCGGTGAGTTTTATGCTTTAGCATCCTTGCATGCGTGTGAGTGACTGCCATGGATAGCATGCTTACTATGAGGCTATTTGCTTATGTGATACAACTGCTTGAGTGCCTGTGGGTGAAGGTTGGGTTGTTTAGATTGGAACAAATCATTGACTGTGAGTTTTAAAGCCCACTAGATAGTGGCAAAACCATCTTTTCTAAGCCCACCTAAGGGTGGCAAAATCTGCATTTTAAGCCAACCTGCGGGTAACAAACCATCTTTCAAAAAAACAAACATGAAATGTTTTGTTCCAATTTAGGCGACCCGGTCTATACTTATATACTGTGCGCATCACGTAGTGAATCTAGGCTAATAACTGGAATAAGAGCACACAATGTTTTCAAAACTAAATATCATGGTTAGTAGAGGTCGATCTTTGATCAGGCGAGCGGGGGTGCTCACGAAGTGACCTTCCCCAATCGTACCCAAGTTCCCGAGCCGAGGTAACTTTGGTGATGACGGACATGTGGCCTTAGGCAAACGAGTCAGGGTTTCCTAAATTTCTCAAAAATAAAATATTTAGGTGGCGACTCTGTATCTGGCAAAGCAGTCTATATTTGGCACTTCTTTTCTAAAAATCTATTTTCTCAAAATGATTAGCCGGATTTGGACTCTTTGGTTCAAGATTAAGAACCGTGACACAAATCGAGTCCGAACTGTAGTGAGGTCCCCCCGCGGGCTTGTTACAGGGGTGGTCTACCCCCTCTTGTGGCTTGTTTTGCTTTGTTTTGAGCTATCTTTTAAAGCCTTTGAGATCACCTTCTCTTGGCCTTTTAACCACTGAATTCCAGAAGAATTTCAATGGTAGAAAAATTGTTTTGAGGTCCAAAATAAGAGGGGGTAGTCCCCCCTCCTCTTGTCTTGTTAGCATGTGTTGTTGCCCTACCAAATGAGCATGTGTTTCTACTTCTTTGTGGCTTTGTTCAAGCCTTTTTTTGAGACCTTTTGGACCTGCCATAACTATGTTTTTGGCTTGTTTGATCATTGGTTGCATGCTCCATACACTTGTAGTGTAATCCTACTTGCTAGCCTAACATGCTTCATGTCTTAGCCTGTAATTCTAGCATGTTTTTGGCTTCACTCCAGCTTGTTTTTGATGTTATTTTCACATGCTTTAACTCTGATTTTAGTTGTTAGGGTCACCTCTTGCTTGGTTTTTGTACTTGTAGTGCAATCCCACTCATTAGCCTTGCATGCTTAGTGTTTTGGCCTATTGTTCTAGCTTGGTTTGGCTCTATTTCAGCATGCTTTTGGCCTTGATTTAGCATGCTTAAACTCTGTTCCGAGTGGTCTTGGTCATGTATGGCTTGCCTTGTAGGGCTATAGTATAATTGGCTTTGCTAGTCTTGAGTTTTGAGATCCCCAGCATGCCTTATTTGTGATGTTTGTGTAACATGGCATCATTTGGTATGTAATTTCAGAGCTTATATCTTTTCCATGCTTCCATTTAAATCACTCTTTAAGTGCTTTTTGAGAGTTAAGCTTTGTGCCTTGCTTGTAAGCCATCAAATGAACATGCTTCTCTTGCTTTTGAGCTTAAGATTCAACATGATTAGGCCACTATTTTGGCATATTTAACCTCTGTCTAGGGTTGGTTTGATCATTTGTGCTTGGTGTTGCATGCCTATAGTGTTATGCTTTTTGCTTGCTTTAGTGCTCTTGGTCTCTTAACATGGCTTGTATGTATTGTTTACATGATAGAGCCTTGTGCATGCCACTTTAGCATTGGTAGATAAGCATGTTGTATGCATTGCATTGTGTTTGGATCGAACGTTAATCCAAACACAAGGAATGTGGCACATTTTATACTCAAAGTGATGAAACGTGTTGCGTTTCTTGGTCGTCATCACTCTTGATCATGCATGATAGAGTGGCAACACTTTGAGTCATATGTGCACATTCATCAACATTGTGCAAGCTTTACTCTTTGGCCATCATGCATTGAGATGCGTGATTGGTGGCTTGAGAGCCGAGCACTACACTCCTTTGAGCTTGAGACATGATAAGGAGTGTGGTTGCACACACATTCCCTTGCAAATACACTGCCATGCCTTTGTTTGTGCTTTGTCGCAGCAAAAGAAGAAATTGCAGGAAGAATTTGCCGACCGGCCATCAAAGCCAGCCGACCGGCCACCAAGGCTGCCGACCGGCCATCAGAAGTGGCCGATGGCCACCAACTCTGGCCGATGATCCCCTAGAGTGTTCTTAAGATCAGAAAGAAGCATTCTGGAAGTTGGCATAATTTTCAGAGATCCAAAGATGTGCAAACAGAGGCACTTAGAGGCGAGGTAGTGGATTTCCGGGAGGACGCGACTGAGCATGCATGCCTCCCTCGTCCGCGAGGCCATTTTGTCACTTTAGTGACTAGTTGAAATTGATTACAGGAGCTGCAATTATCTTAGCTTAGTTCATTTTGTAAATATTCTAATTAGTTTAGATTAGCTAATTGATTAATTCGGTTTGTAACTAATTAGCTTAGCTTATATTAACTAGTTATTCGACTGTGTTGTAATTAATTAGCTAGAATGGTTAGTTAATTAGTTAGTTTGTAATAGTTAGCTTAATTAGCGTAGCTAGTTAGCTCTCTTTCATTCAGACCCTCTTTCGAGAGGGCAAATGTTGTAATAAGGGTGCGTGTGTGTGTGCATGTCTTCCAACCCCACTTCTTTCTCCCTTTTACTTATCCTCTTTCGATGGCTAGTTTTAGGGTATATTTCAATTAGCATACCTTATGCTTTGCATGCGTGCATCATTCATTTGTATTGCATGCACTAGGCTCGGTGCATCATTCAAACTACATTGTATTTTAATACACTTGAATACGTGTTTCAAAGCATGTTATCAGGTCGTCGTATTCATATGCCATCTTAGATAGCCGAGCCTATTTAGTTACATTATTGCATGTGTTGCATTAGGCATCTTGTATAGTTAGTATCATGCATTATTTCTAACTAGTTTTCTGTTTTGGCTCGGAGTACACTGTAAGTACTTACGCTTTAGCATACTTGCATGAGTGTGAATGTTGCCATGATGGTATGCTTGAGGCTATTTGCTTAAATGCTTAATTGCATGAATGCCTGTGGGTGAAGGCTAGATTTCCTGAATTGGAACAACTCGATGATTGTGAGTTTTAAGCCCACTTTGCGAAGTGGCAAAATCATGTTTTCAAGCCCACTTGAGGGTGGCAAATCCGCGCTTTAGCCTAATTGTGAGTAGCACTTTCAAACTATTTTCGAAAACAAACATGAGTTGTTTTGTTCCAATTCTTGTGATTGAGTCTATGCTTTTGTGTTGTGCGCATTACATAGTAAGTTAGCTAATAATCAAACAAGAACACATGTGTTTTCAAAACAACATATCATGTTTAGTAGAGGCCGATCTTTGATCGGGCGAGTGTGGGTTCTCATTTCAGGACCTTCCCCTCTCGGACCCAAGTTTTCGAGCCGAGGTAACTTTGGTGATGACGGACACGTGGCCTTTGGCACGAGTCGGGGTTTCCTAAATTTCTCAAAACAAAATATTTAGGTGGCGACTCTGTAATCTGGCAAAGCAGTCCATGTTTGGCACTTCTTGATTAAAATTGATTTTCCAAAATGATTTGCCGGATTTGGACTCTTTGGTGATTTATCAGTCTTACATTGCACTTTGTGAGATTAGATTCAGAATCGTGACAGGAGTTCGAACTGTAGGACCAATTCGAGCTCTCTAAAAGGGGGGTGCGAAATAGTCAAGCTACAATGAGTCATGAGTTTCCTAAATTTTTCAAAAATATTTAGGTGGCGACTCTAAAATCTGACAATGCAATCCATTTTTGGAATTTCTGATTGTAAATCAAAATTTCAAAGATTTGCCGGATTTGGACTCTCATTTGTGTTTTTCTGTTTCACATTGCACTTGTGAAACCAGATTTAGAATCACAGGAGTCCGAACTATAGAGCTATCGTATCTGAGAAGACTAAACCCCTCCGAGGAGCACGAAAAGCATGCTACAAAGGGCAACGGTCTGTTTTATTTACGGCTTGTTCTCAGAGCCAAAGTCAGTGGAGAAGGTAGCCACTCACTTGTTGTTAGTGTAGGCAGGCAGGGCATATGAAGAGATTTTTCCCTCAGTTGGGCGGCACACCTGGTGCGTCTGTTCAAGGCAGACACAAAACCACCAACCTGCACAATCAGCACAGGCCTTAAGGGCTAATCAGGGAGCTTCTTCAGCTTAGTCAGTACATTAGACGTATGCTGGTGAACAGGTGGAGCAGAGACCTTCAGGGCATATGTATGTGGTTACCGCGCCAGACTTAGTGCCAACACCTTCAGTTGTAAGACGTACTTTCTTGTTATACAATTCTGTTGCCAATGTGTTAATTGATATGGGTGCATCCCATTCATTCATTTCTTCTGCATTTGTATTGGCATTGGGATTGGAGTTGGCTTAGTTAGCATCTCCACTCAGTGTAGAGTTACCTATTGGGGATGAGATTGTTTTGGAACAAAGGTGTCTAGGTTGTGACATAGAGGTTGCCGGTTGCTGACTTCTTTTTGCATTTGTGTTGATTGACATGTCGAGTTTTGATGCTATATTGGATATGGATTGGTTGTCATCGTATCGGGCTGCCATAGATTGTTACTGTCAGAGAGTTACTATATGTACCTTGAATGGTGATTGTTTTTATTTTATGGGAGATAGAGCCGATAGAGTTTTGTCACTGATGTATGATCTGCATGGACGGAGTGAGCTTAATTGTCTTCTTGTCAACTTCTTAGGTAGTGAGTGATGAAGTCCAGGTTGAGTTGCCGATGGTAGTTTGTGAATACCCAGATGTTTTTCCGGAGGATCTTGATGGTTTACCACCTCACCAAGAGATTAAGTTCTCTATTGACTTAGTGCCTGGCACAACACCAATTTCTATGGATCCATATAGATTTGCACCCGCCGAGTTGAGTGAATTAAAGATTTAACTCCAAGAATTATTAAATAAGGGTTTTATCCGCCCTAGTACTTCGCCTTGGGAAGCACCGACTCTCTTTGCTAAAAAGAAAGATGGCACTTTGCGATTGTGTATTGACTACCGGAAGTTGAATCAAGTGACTGTTAAGAATAAATACCTAATGCCTCATATAAATGACTTATTTGATCATTTGAAGGGGTCTTGTTACTTCTCTTAGATAGACCTAAGATCAGGGTATCACGAGTTGAGAGTAAAGGAGGAGGACATCTAGAAAATGGCATTTCGTATGCGGTAAGGCCATTATGAGTTCTTAGTGATGCCTTTTGGGCTAACCAACACACCTGCCATGTTTATGGATTAGATGAACTGGATCTTCTATGAGTTCCTAGACCGTTTTGTGGTCGTCTTTGTAGATGACGTCTTAATTTACTCACCCTCTAAGGAGGAACACAAGGAACACTTGCGGGTAGTACTTGAGTTACTTAGAGCCCACAAACTGTATGCTAAGTTTGGAAAATGTGAATTTTTGTTAAAGGAAGTTAAGTTCTTAGGCCATGTGGTATCCGGGGAAGGAGTGACTGTAGATTCATCCAAGATAGAAGCAATATAAGATTGGGAGCAACTTAAGAATGCCTTTGAGATCCGTAGTTTCTTGGGGTTGGCCAGGTATTACGGTCGATTTGTGAAAGATTTCTCTAAATTAGCTTCACCGTTGACTACACTAATGAGGAAAGGAATTAAGTTTGTGTGGAGTGGGACTTGTAAGAAGTCTTTTCAAGAGCTTAGGGTTAGACTCACCACTGCTCTAGTATTGGTTATTCTGGAGAGGGGTTTGGGCTATTCGGTATATTGTGATGCTTCATGAGAAGGTTTGGGTTGTGTTTTGATGCAAGAGGGAAAGTTAGTAGCCTATGGCTCATAGTAGTTGAAAACACATGAGAGGAACTACCCTACTTATGACCTAGAGTTAGCGGCGGTGATCTTCGCCTTAAAGATTTGGAGGCATTATCTATATGGTGAGAAGTTTAAAGTGTTTTTTGATCATAAGAGTCTGAAATATCTATTTATACAGAAAGACTTGAATTTGAGGCAGATGAGGTGGATGAACTTTATAGAAGATTATGACTTTAAGTTACATTATCATCCCAAGAAGGCCAATGTTGCGGCCGATGTGTTAAGTAGGAAGTCTATTAGTAGTGTAGCTAGTATTGCCATTTGGGAATGGGAGATGTTGGGTGTTGTTAATGATTTTGACTTGCATCTTGGTGAGTCCGTTGAGTCTGCAGCCTTGTTTTCGGTAGTTGCACAACCTACACTTATAAACCGAGTGATAGAAGCGCAGAAAAGTGATCTTGAGGTAGAAACCCTTTGGGAAAAGATCGCTAGGGGAAAGGAAGAGAAGGGCTTGAATGTGTATCCCGATTCGAATGTTAGATAATGTGACCGTCTTTTCGTGCCGGGACCTAACTGAGAGGAAGTACTTTGAAAGTTTCATCATTTACGCCTTGTAGTGCATCCGGTAGGCACAAAGATGTATCACGACCTTAGTCACTGGTTTTGGTGGAGGGGAATGAAGAAGGATGTGGTCGTGTTTGTATCGAGGTGCCTTACTTGTCAACAAGTGAAGGCCAAACATCAGAGGCCAACGGGTTTGTTGCAACATTTGCCTATAGCCGAATGGAAGTGGGAGCATATCACGATGGATTTTGTTGTGCATCTTTCTAGGACTCAATGGAGTAGTGATGCGATTTGGGTGGTAGTTGATCGATTAACCAAGTTATGTGTGTGAATGATTCTGTAGATTATCTAGCCGACCTTTATATTAGGGACATAATGAGGCTTCATGGGGTCCTTGTGACTATCATTTTAGATAGAGATTCATGTTTTACGGCTCATTTATGGCAGAGCCTACAGAATGCCTTGTGTACGAGATTGACTTTTAGCACTGTGTATCATCCTCAAACTAACGAGCAGTCCGAGTGTATTATTCAAATCCTTAAGGATATGCTTTGAGATTGTGTCCTTGATTTTAAAAGGCCGTGGGAGAGGCACTTGCCCTTAGTGGAGTTTGCTCATAATAATAGTTTCCAGTCGAGTATTGGCATGGCACCATTTGAGGCCTTGTATGGCCGACCATGTAGATCTCCTGTGTGTTGGGTTGAGGTAGGCGATGCACCTATGTTGGGTCCAGAGTTAGTTTGAGAAATGACTGAGAAAGTTTACCTTATTCATAAGAGGTTGGCTACTGCCTAGAGTTGCTAAAAAAGTTATGCCAACCGTAGGAGGAGACCTTTGTCTTTTGAGGTAGGAAACCATGTCTTCTTGAAGATATCACCTAGACGGGGTTTGATGAGGTTTGGAAAGAGTGGAAAGTTGTCTTGTAGGTTTATTGGGCCTTTTAAGATCCTATAGTGGATTGGAGAGGTAGCATATTGCTTGGCCTTGCCAGCACAGCTTTCCGGGGTTCATGATGTGTTTCATATTTGTATGCTTCGGAAGTATGAGCCGGACCCATCGCACATGTTGGATTGGACCGACTTGGACGTAGATGAGGATGCCACGTATGAGGAGAGACTGGTGAGAGTCTTGGATACTCGAGACCAAGTCTTACGAGGCAAGACAATTCCCTTGGTTAAAGTATTGTGGTGACATCACAAAGTTGAATAAGTAACTTAGGAACATAAGTTGGAAGTCCGTGAAAAGTATCTGAATCTATTTGTTAGTGTTTGAGCAAATATTGAAAATTTTGTTATGTTGATTTAATATAAACATTGTATATATTTTGGAAATATGAATTGCATATTCGGTACTGAGAACTTGTTTTATCACGTTGATGAGAATAAATGACTGGTGGATGGGTCATGGTGTTAGAATTGGTTGATTATCACTGTTGTAACTGGTTTAAACATGGTTTTCAAATTTGATTTATAATTTCGGGGACGAAATTCCTTAAGGGGTGGGGGGGGGAGGTTATAGCGATCCTAATTTAGATCCAACACATTTATTACTTCTGAATCCGAGAAACAATATTCATGATGGTCATTCCCTTTTCTTCATGTTTTTTTTTGGCTTCGGGGGTCGACCCTATCTTTGTAGGTGTCGACACTGCCTTCTTTTCCTTGCCTTGTTCTACTCCAAGGGTCGACACCAGCCTTGGAGGTGTCGACACCATCTTGTTGCTATATTCTTGGAATAATTGTTGAAATTTAGTGTCGACACTTGCCTTGGTGGTGTTGAAACTTGTCTTTTGTTGTTGGCCTCAAGGGTCAACACCAGTCTGGGAAAGGTCGACCCTTGTTTACTGCAGAATCTGGGTTTAGTTGCTGAAATTTAATATCAACACCTTGGGTCCAAGGGTCAACACCTTGTTTGCTGCCAGCATTGTCTTTTTTGTCATTTTTTCCTGAAGGGTTGACACCACCGACACAAGGGTCGATCCTTATGAGTTTTCTTCCATATTTTAGTTTGGTTTTGGGCCCTATTTCTTAGGGATTTTGACTTGTGCTTTTGGGTTGACTTTAGGACTTTATTTCACTTCAGCCTAGCACTATAAATAGGGCCCTTACTGTAGACACCCCATTTTTGACCGACCTTAAGACTCAGACGTCACCGATTGAGCGCTTGGTGATGTTGCATATTGTGCTCGTTCTGAGGTTGCGGAGTCCCGGCTGCAAGCCTTGCCTCCAGACTTCTGGACTCTTTTGTGCTTTGCCTCGGTTTGCGAACCAGGCTCCGTTTTCTCTATTTTCTCTTCCCGAAGGGAGGGAGAGGTCTCGTAGATCATCTCTTAGTGGCCGTAGGCTACGTTTCGTGGTCGTAGGCCATTTTTCCTGTTTGGAGCCCGGTTTTCGATTTTTCAGAGCCGACGGCCGTGTGCCTCGGTTCGGGACCCCTTAACCACCTCCGTTTGCTCTGGTTTTTGGCACATACCTTATTTCCTCCCTTTTGAGGGACACTGTGGTCCGAGAGACCGACTTTGTGGTCGAACACCACTTCCGGTGCCTAACAGTAAGTTTTTGGGGCCCCGGGCTGCGCATTTTGGCCCCCGAGCCTTGCTTGAAAGCATTGTTGGGCTCCGACCCAAACTGTAAATAGTCATATTTTGAGCTCCTTTTTATGTTTGATTAAGGACCTTTTGCTGTTTGAGGTCTCCTACTATCACTTGCCTCTTTAACTCTCTTTTAGGCCTATTTTTGCATGGTATTTTAGGTTTACTTGTGAGCTGTTTTGGACTTGGTCATAAACTACAAAATGTCTTTTTTTGAGCCCCTCTTCAACTTTGTTGAATGGCTCTCTTCGTTTTGAGGCCAGCAGCTACCACTTGCCTCTTTATCTCACTTTTTGGCCTTTTTGGGGGGGAAATTTGAATTTCAATTTCCCCCCTTTTCCCCCACTCTTTTGCCTATATAAACACCCCTCACAGCTCTGGTTTTAGGGGTTAGAAAATTTTGGTTTGGAGCTCTCACATTAAATCTCTCTCTCTCTCTCTCTCTACTCTAAGCCTTAAAAACCCCCTTGGTTCTTCACCAACCCATAGCCCCACTATTTCATCCTCCATTCCAGCAGCTTGAGGTTGTTCTTCAAAGCTTAGGAGTGCTACATTTTGGTCCAAAAGGCTGTCAAATATTAGTCTTCAAGGGTAAGTCATCTTCTCCCCTTTTTGACCCTTTTATTGGTTCATATTCTAGCTCCTTGTGCTTACTTTTTTGAGCTCCGACCCTAACTGAAAATAGCATTTTTTTGAGCTCTATTTCATGTTTGTTTAAGGGCCTCTCACTGTTTGAGGCTTCCTTGTGGCACTTGCTTCTTTACCTTTCTTTTATGCCATTTCCTCGCATAGTATTTTAGGCCTATGTATAAACTGTTTTGAGGCATGTTGTAAACTGTAAAGTGGCTTATTTTGAGCCCTTCTTCAACATTGTTGAAGGGCTCCTTACTGTTTGAGGCTTTCATTTGCCACTTGCCATTGTATCCCTCTTTTGGCCTTATTTTTGCATGATTTGTTAGCTCCTTGTGTTTCTGTTTTTGGGCTCTGGTCTGAACTGTAAATAGCCTTATTTTTACCCCCTATTAATGTTTCATTAAGGGTCTTTTGCTGTTTGAGGCATCCTTTGTATACTTTGTGTTGAAGCCCTCTTTTTGGCCTTATCTTGCATAGTATTTTAGGCTTTCTTGTGCACTGTTTTGGGTTTGGTCACTAACTGTAAAATACCATATTTTGGGCCCCTATTCAACATTGTAGAAGGTCCCTTCTCTGTTTGAGGTCAGCAGATGCAACTTACTTCATTATCTCGCTTTCGGGGCCATTTTTGCATGCTAGCTTAGCCCCATTTGTGTTCACTGATTGGCCTTTCTTAAAACTGTAAATATGCTTTTTTTGTGGCTTTATTGATTCTGTCTTCACACTTCATGTTCAAATAATGCATGCATTGCATAGCCATAGGTCATTCCATGCGCCTAATTTCATGTTGCGGGACTCATTTCATGCATCGGGTGTCATTTTGCCATCTTTCGGGGCTGTTTTGCATCACTTATTGCCTCTGAAATTTGCATGCTAGTATTCCATATTCCACGCTTTTCCATGTCCTGTTAGAGTGGCATTTCGTGCCTTAAGGTCGGTCCTCGGTTTGCGTACACGTGTGCACGCATTTCTAGTGTCTCATTTTCATCAAATGGCTTCTTATGTGAGTGTGGCTGAGGTTCACTTGTGTTAGTGTAATTCCATATCACATTGTGTATGCCATTTCATTCCATAGCATTACGTATGCTAGGTTGTATGTTAGCGCATTGTGTATGCCATGTTACCTCGTGCATCGTGTATGCCATTTCATAGCATGTTGCATGTTAGGTTGTATCTTAGTTGCATTTCATGCATGTCATGCACATTGCGTTGTGTTCAGGATAGGAGTTAGCCCGAGCACGGGAAACAAGGGGCGTTTCGTACTCCGAGTGACGGAACGTGTCTCAATTCCCAGTCACCGACACTCCGCATTATCAGTGATGGAGTTAGGTTTTAGTTGAGTTTTCATGTGCATTCATTCCATATTGAGTTGTGCAATTCGATTCCTCGGCCATCATGCATCGATATGCGTGATTTGTGGCACGAGGATCGAGGCATGCATACATTTGTGAAAATACATTGCCATGCCCCTTTCCTGCTCTCTGTTGTAGCAAATCAAAATCGTGATCTTAGGGCTTGGCGCGCTTTCGAAAAAATGCGCAAAACAGAGGCTAATTGGGGCATCACAGTGGATTTCCACGCAAAGGCAACCCGGATATGCATCATTCATCATCTGAAGAAGAGTCAAGGTAGTCCCTGGCTTGCATGCCAGTTTATTGTTTTCTTAGTTAATTTGGTAATTAATTAGGATTTTTATATATATTTGGACTGTATTATTTATTTGGACTGTACTATTCGGGACTGTATATTATTCTTTCAGACCCTCTGTGCGAGGGCAATGTTGTAATAAGTGTGTGTGTGTGTGATGTATGTCTTCCAACCCCATGTCTTTCTTCCCTTTTATTTACCTGCTTATGATGGTTAGATTAGGGCATATTTCAATTAGCATACAGTATGATAGCATGTTTGCATTCATTCATCTGTCTTGTATGCACCGGGCTCGGCGCATCATACTAACTGCATTTGTACTTCAATTCTAAGTTGAATACATGTTAGCTGTAGCATTCCATACGCCATGTTTAGAATAGTCAAGCCTGCTATAGTTGCATTTTTGCATGTGTTGCATTAGGCATTTCTGTATATTTAGGATCATGCATGGATTTCTAATCGGTTTTTGTTTTGGCTTGGAGTACTCGTTGAGTTTTATGCTTTAGCATCCTTGCATGCGTGTGAGTGACTGCCATGAATAGCATGCTTACCATGAGGCTAACTGCTTATGTGATATAACTGCCTTGAATGCCTGTGGATGAATGTTGGATTACTTGAATTGGAACAATGCATTGACTGTGCGTCTTAAGCTCACTAGATAGTGGCAAAACCATCTTTTTAAGCCCACCTGAGGGTGGCAAAATCTGCATTTTAAGCCTATCTGCGGGTAGCACCATCAAACCATTTTTCAAACAAATAAACATGAAATGTTTTGTTCCAATTCAGGCGACTCGGTCTATACTTGTATGTTGTGCGCATCACATAGTAAATCCAGGCTAATAACCGGAATAAGAACGCACAATGTTTTCAAAATTAGATATCATGGTTAGTAGAGGCCGGTCTTTGACCGGGCGAGCGGGGGTGCTCACGAAGTGACCTTCCCCAATCGTACCCAAGTTCCCGAGCCGAGGCAACTTTGGTGATGACGGATACGTGGCCTTAGGCACGAGTCAGGGTTTCCTAAATTTTTCAAAAATAAAATATTTAGGTGGCGACTCTGTATTTGGCAAAGCAGTCCATGTTTGGCACTTCTTTCAAAAATCTGTTTTCTCAAAACGATTTGCCGGATTTGGACTCTTTGGTTCAAGATTAAGAACCGTAACACAAATCGAGTCCGAGCTGTAGCGAGCCCCCCCCCCCCCCCCCCGCGGGCTTGTTACACTTACCTACCTTTTTCTTCACTTTATTTTCTCTTTCCTCTCTCTAAACCGTGAGTCACTTTTCTCTCTCTCTAAACTCACTTTTTTGCTTAAAGATCTTCAGATCTACTCACCTAGAAGCATCTCCTCACCTTGCTCCTTTGAGATTAAGTGTAGAGCTTATTAAGGGTTTCATTTTGATCGGAGCAAGTCGTTGTTTCATCACCGTCAACTTTTGGGCTTTTCTTCCTTCTTTCTCTTCTAAGTTTGAGGTAGGGATTCTTCACACCCTCTTATGATTTGTAACTTAGTTATTTGTTATTTCTAAAACAATATTGTGATTTTTGGAGATTTTGGGCAAATCTAGGATTTTGGTTAGAAATCAAAAAGAGGGGTTTTCAAATATTTTGTTGGAAATGCTTATAGAAAGGTGTTTATTGTTGATCTATGATGACGTGATGGGTTTTTACCTTTGGAAATGATTTGTAAAGAAAAATGGGACTTTGTCCTAGAAATATCAATGTTGATCATGTAAAGATAATGGAAATGATGTTGGGTTTTATGTAATTGAAATGATATCTTTCTCTACTAAAAAATGATTTTGAAAGAAAACGAGGTTTTGTTCTAAAACCATGGGTTTGACTTGTGTTAGAAAAATATTGAAGGGTGATATTGGTTTTATAATATCGCTCACATCTTGGTGATGGTGATGGAGGATATTGATGATGGTGGAGTTGGATATGTTATATCGCTCACATCTTAGAAATGATAATAATGTATATTGTTATTGAAATTTTCTATTTATTAGAGATATCTATTTTGGCTATCGGTGGAGGATAGCTATGAGTGTTGTAGAAATTGCATGAGGATTATGTGAACTAAAACTAATTCCTCATCCATGTGCATTGAACATTATTGCTCATTTAATACATTGCAAATGTATATACTTTTGAGAAAAATTGGTAAATGTGGGAAAGAGGTGTGTATCACCAAATCAAGTTGGCCAGTGTGTCCAGGGTGAAAGTCCCGAAAAACACATGTATACATGGGTGCCGATTTAATATCCGTAAAATGGCAATAGTAGCGCTTGTATGGACTACGTTTACATGGGTGTCGTTTGATGGTTTTCCTCAGACAAAATATCCATGAAATGTTGTACCGATTTAAGAATTCCCCCTTGCTTTCTATTGTAAAGGACATGATTTGAGAATTGTGATATAAACTAAGCATGGCATGACTTTTGGAAAAGAATTGTAAAATGTTTTGATATGGGCATTGCATATACATTTCACTTTTATATATCTTCGTTAAGATTCATATATTATGTTGGATTATTTCTACTGGGTTTTGGAACACCCTATATGGGAAAACCATTTTCAGATGTTGGTAATATGCCTCTACTAAGGACTTAGCCTAAGAGGATTGTGGAGCTGAACGCTTAGTGTTGTATTTTGTGTTTAATTTTGTACAAGCCTAGGGCTTTATATGTATTGAGCTTAAGACTCACTTTTGATGTACCCAAGCATTGACTTGGAAAGATGTAAGCATTTACGGCATATGATTATCTATTTAGTTTTCATTTCTTTTCACTATCTTATAACACATGCTGTAGATTCAAGATGTACTGTTTATGAATGTATATCGCATGTGTCATATCTTGTATATCAAACTTTGAGTAATGAAAGCTTATCAATTCATTTATGTTGCTACTCATGGGTTGTTATGAGAAGGGTATATTGTGTTTATTTCAGGGCGTTACACTTGTGGTAGTGCACATCACTTTGATGTAGCACACACTACTTTGAGAAGAAATGCATAAAATAATTGACATATCATGTAGTACAACTAAAGTGGCATACACCACTTCATAAGGTAGCGCATACCACGTCATGAGGTGGAACACGCTAGTTCCATGGTAGAATTCCTTATTCATATCTTGTGAATATATGTTATAAATTGATTTTTAGTTTAATTATGAAACATAATCATGCTTTGGAGAGACTAATTACACAATTAGGCTAAGTGAACGATTAACACCTAGAGAAATAGATGAGAAAAGTGTGGAAACTCCATTATGTATTAGAGTAGAGTAGATAATTCTGGAATATAGTGGATGAAGAATGTGTCCTAGAGAAATGGATGAGAAAAGTGTGGACAACTCCATTATGTACTTAGAATAGAGTAGATAATTCTAGAATGTAGTGGATAAGGATTGTGTCCTAGAGCCTTCTAGGAGTTTAATAATGGCCATTGGATTAAACTAATCCTAACCATCCATTGAGTAAGTGGATGGTTATATAATGAGAAGATACCTCATTTGAGAATTTTATCACCCTTAAGACTTGGGCACTTCAGATTGATCACTCAATGATGAAAATTATGCTATATAAACATTCGATTTCCTCAGCAGGAAGCCTTGGTTTTGAGTCTTAAAAGCCTAAAAACCTTGCACCATTTTTTGACCAAAACAAAATTTTTCCAAGCCTGACCACTTAAAGGCCTGCAAGCCAACTAGTGGCTGGCTGGCTAGAAATTAGTGGCCGGTCGTCCTCCATCTAGCCGGCTGGCCAGGTGTTCCGGTAGAACAAATATTTGTTGCTAATTGTCCCCCTATGTGCATGCACTGCACCAGCTGGCTCAATATAGATATTTCTGAGATACCAATCAGTTATTCTATATATAGAAAGCCATACCTTATGTTTTTAGGTTAGAAAAAATTGTTAAGTGAAATTCTTGAAAATCTATCTCTCTCTCTCTCTCTCTCTCTCTCTCTCTCTCTCTCTCTCTCTACCTTGCAACCTATATACACTTTATCTATACTCCATAAACCAAATTTTTAGGGCTTTTTGCTAAGGATCTTGAGGTTGAATTTCAGCAATTGAGGGTGAGAAATTGTTGGTTTGTGAATCAAAGTGTTATTCATTTTCAAGAGGTATAACTTCTAATTTCTTTACACTATTTCTTCCCTATCTTTACTTGTTGTTTTTGGACTATTTTTCCAATGTTTTTATGGGCTGAAACTTGTGGCTTAAAGCTATCAAACGTAGAAGGGTAAACCACCCTTCTTTGAACCTTCTTTTCCAAGCTTTTGCCCTTGTGTTTCCCATCTATCTTTCAACTTTTTCCTACTGATTTTCAGAGATTTTCCAGAGGCTAAAAAGTGGTGTTGAGGTTCAAAAAGTGGAGGGGTTAGCCACCCCTCCTTAGGCAAGCTTGCTAGCTAGCTTTATTTCTTCATTATTCTAGTCCACTTTTTCTAGCTTTTCCATGATAATTTCAGTATTGTTTTTAGGAGTTTTAGGGCTGTTTTAGTGTGTTGACTTCATTCATGTTTTGTATAGTAGGCTTGCAGTGTAGTGGTTCTCATAGGTTTGGCAGTTTAGACCTTAGACACTAACCTATTTGAGTTGATAGCATTTATTTTATGCTTTTCATACATGTGATCACCCTTGCATAATCACCTCTGCACGCTCCCTCATTTCTTGATTTTTATCTTTTTGAGAGTCGTTCTAAATGAGTGTTGTTTAAGCTTGAGAAAGAGACCCTTCCATGCTTAATGGTTTAATCTCTTTGGAGGTTCATTACTAAGGCATTACATCTCTCTCATGCCAAAAATAACTTCTTGTTTGACACTTCTCTCCATTAGTGGACTTAATTCTCATTCTTTGGACTAAAATGACTAAAGAATGGAAAGGTAATTAAAAGAGGCTAATAAAATTGGACTAACATGGTATAAGATAATGAAATCATGTTGGGTTCAATCGGACGTTAATTGAACCCATTGAGTTTTGAGCCATTTCATACTCTCTTGAGATGATAATGGTTCAAAAATCAATGTCAACCGCTTCCGATGATCAATTCCATGATAGGGAGGGGGTTTTGTTGGTCTTTTAGTTTCACTTATTAAGCCTTTGTCCAAATCGAGTCATGGATCATCATGCAATAACCTTGCGACCATTGATGATTTGTGAATCGATTCTACCTTTCCTTTGATCAAATTCATGATAGGGAGAGGCAAAGAGGATAAACATCCCCTGGAAACACTCTGTTTCTACTTTGTTTCTTTTGTACTGCAGCAGGGTAGTACCAAAAATAGTGGCCGGCCGACCACTTTCCCTGGCCTGGCAGCCACTTCTTTTCAGCTAAGCAGTGTCTTTTTCTTGCAGAACAGAGCAGAAACTGAGGCAAAAATAGAAGTATTTTCTGCAGACAGAACAGTTTTGGCAGCAAAATAGAGGTGTTTCTAGAAAGATGTTCGCATTGGCACGTGTGGTTTTTTGACCCTCGCTCGTTTGTTAATTAGCTCACACAGCTCTTAGTTAATTTGTTAAATAATTAGTTAGTTCCTTTGGACATGTAATAGTTTAGTTAATTAATTTCTTGTTGTAATTAATTAATTAAATTTATTCTAATTTGTAATAATTAGCTAGTGTAGTTAATTCATTTCTTTGGTAATGTAATAGTTGTAATAGCTAGTTAAGTTAGTAATTAGCTAGGACATTCATTCGGACCTTCCTAGGCGAGGGTGAAATTGTAATAATGTGTATGTCTTTCAACCCCCATTTTTTTCTCTCTTTTATTTACTCACTTATGATGGATAGCATAGAGCATCATGTCTTAATTAGCATTTTCCATGACTTGCATCCATTCGTCTTGCATACATAAGGTTTCAGCTCATCATACTAAGCAATGTCAAACTTATTCGAATACGTGCTTTGTCACATGCCTTGAATTGACCCACATGCCATGTTAATGGCCGAGCCTAGTAGTTGCATTTTGAATGTGTTGCATTAGTCACTTGCATATTAGAGCATGCATTTTTCTAATTGTTTTATTTCTTTTGGCTTGTCTTGGAGTACTAGGTGAGCATTTATTGGTTTAGCATATTGCATGCGTGTGATTGTTGACATATCAAGCATAATACCATGAGGTTAAGTGCTTAAGTGACATACATGTTTGAATGCTAGTGGATGAAGGCTAATTACTTAAATTGGGATGTTTTGACCAATATATATACAAGTTCACTTTTTTTAAGTGACGTGTATTCAAAACTCTTTTCAAAACAAGCATAAAATCAAAATGTTCTAGCTTTTGCAAATTAGTCTATACTCGTGTTCATTCCATAGTAAAATTAGCCTAATAAATTAGAACAAAAGCATATAATGTATATAAAAATCACATCATGATTAGTAGAGGCCGATCTTTGATTGGGTGAGTGGAGTGCTCAATTGATGACCTTCCCCCCTCATACCTAAGTTCCTGAGCTGAGACACTTTGGTGATGATAGACACGTGACCTTTGACATGAGTCACAGGTTTCCCAAATTTCCTAAAAATATTTAGGTGGTGACTCTAAAATCTGGCAATGTAATCCATTTTTGGCATGTATGATTCAAAAGCAATTTTTCAAAAGAATTGTCGAATTTGGACTCATTTGTGTTTATCCATTTCATATTGCATTTGTAAAATCAAATTCAGAACCACGAGAATCCGAATTGTAGGGCTATTATATCCGAAAGGAGCATGAAAAGCAAGCTACTGGAGAGAGGCCTAGAAAATGAGATAGGTGGTGGAGAGAACCACCAAAGATGATGGTGGTTAGAACCACCAATTGAAGTAAATCATTTTTTTGTCAGGTATGTTCGTTTTAAGGTGTGAGTAAAGTGTAACAAGTTGTTAGTTTTAAAGTATTCATGGTTGTATTCAATTTTATTAAGCTTTGATCAATTTCCATGAAGTTCATTCACATTAATATTCAAAACCCTATTGAAAAAATAGGTTGTAATCAACTGCCTTAAATCTACTTGTCTGGTCACACCCCATCCAAAAGGAATTGTATCTAACAGATCCAAAATCCACAGTGTTTCAACTTCAATACCAAAACCTTGATCAGCTCCTTGAACATTTTATATTTGTAATGGTGTCTTTCGATATATTTTAAAAATTTTCCAATCTTATGGTAAATTTGGATTTGGTACTTGAGGTTCTGCCTTGAAAACATCCATATTCCAGCTAGTGTTTTGATTCTCCATTTGAAAGTATATTATATATCTCATTCTCAACAATTGATCCCCTAATAAATCACTCCTTGGTCGCGGGAGTTCCTCTTTCACACACATGTGCCATTTGTAATTTGTCCTTCCGATTTGATATCAACTTCACCTTGCCTGCAAAAATATAAAGCATTTCCTTTTAAAAGAAACATCATTCAAGATTGGGTCCATTTGACGGGGATCCAATTGAAATTCATGATGTAAGAAGCTCGTTATTGGAGAATGGTCAAATAGGTTATCAGGATTATTGTTATTAACCATTCTTGTAACGCCCCGAAACCAAAGACAATGAACCATCCATAATATTAATAAATGACAACAATGTATAAATATAGTTTTCCTGAAATAAGTATCCTTCCATTTCATATGATTCCAAGATACAAAATGTAACACATACGGTTATACATTCACAAGTCCTAATCCTGAATTTATAGCATGTGTTACAAGTTAAAGATATGAAATAAGGGTTAAAACAATAAGAAATGTCCTAAAGGCTTACAACTTTCCAAGACACTGCTTGGTTACAACAAAAGTGATTTTTAAACTCAATACAGGTAAAGTCCTAAGCTTGTACAAAATTAATTACAACCAGTAAACAAAATGAAGCTCTTGCGCCAAGTCCTCCCAAGCTATTGACTTGGCGAAGGCATATCATCAGCACCTGAAAATGGTTTTTCACATAGGGTGAGCCAAAACCCAATAGAGATACTACAACATAGTTTATAAATCTTAACAATGATATAAGGTGAATGCATATGCAATACTCGTGCCAAAACATTTTTATTTCTCTTTCTAAAACCGTGCAATGCTGTAGACGTCCCCAAACGCCCCGGGAGGGAATGAGGTCCCCCCCCATTCCATTCGTCTTGGGCTTACTACAGTTCGGACTCAAATTGTCACGGTTCTTAATCTGAACCAAAGAGTCCAAATCCGGCAAATCGTTTTGAGAAAATAGATTTTTTGAAAGAAGTGCCAAACATGGACTGCTTTGCCAGATACAGAGTCGCCACCTAAATATTTTATTTTGGGAAATTTAGAAAACCCTGACTCGTTGCCTAAGGCCACGTGTCCGTTATCACCAAAGTTGCCTTGGCTCGGGAACTTGGGTACGATTGGGGAAGGTCACTTCGTGAGCACCCTTACTCGCCCGATCAAAGATCGGCCTCTACTAACCATGATATCTAGTTTTGAAAACATTATGCGTCCTTATTCCGGTTATTAGCCTAGATTTACTATGTGATGCGCACAGCATACAAGTATAGACCGGGTCGCCTGAATTGGAACAAAACATTTCATGTTTGTTTCTGAAAAGATGGTTTGCTACTCGCAAGTAGGCTTAAAATGCAGATTTTGCCACCCTCGGGTGGGCTTAGAAAAGATGGTTTTGCCACTATCTAGTGGGCTTAAAACTCACAGTTAATGATTTGTCCCAATCCAAATAACCCAACCTTCACCCACAGGCATTCAGGCAGTTGTATCACATAAGCAAATAGCCTCATTGTAAGCATGCTATCATGGCAGTCACTCACACACATGCAAGGATGCTAAAGCATAAAGCTTACCGAGTACTCCAAGCCAAAACAGAAGCTAATTAGAAATCCATGCATGATCCTAACTATACAGAGATGCCTAATGCAACACATGCAAAAATGCAACTATAGCAGGCTTGGCTATTCTAAACATGGCATATGAGATGCAACAGCTATCAGGTATTCAACTCGGAATTGAAATACAAATGCAGTTAGTATGATGCGCCGAGCCCGGTGCATGCAAAACAGATGAATGAATGCAAACATGCTATCATACTGTATGCTAATTGAAACATGCCCTAATCTAACCATCATAAGCTGGTAAATAAAAGGGAAGAAAGACATGGGGTTGGAAGACATACATCACACTCACGCACACTTATTATAACATTGTCCTCACGCAGAGGGTCCAAATAAATAATACAGTCCCGAATAAATAGTACAGTCCGAATAAATACAAAATCCTAATTAATTAACAAACTTAACTAGGAAAGCAATAAATTGGCATGCAAGCCAGGGACTGTCTCAACTCTGATTTGGATGATGAATGATGTATGTTCGGGTTGCCTTGCACGGAAATCCACTGCGATGCCCCAATTAGCCTCTGTTTGCGATTGTTCTTGGAAAGCGTGCCAAGCTCCGGAAGGCTGCTGATTCTTGATTTGCTGCAACAGAGAGTAGGAAAGGGGCATGGAAATGTATTTTCACATATGTATGCTTGACTACTCTTCAGGGAGTGTAGTCCTCGATCCTCGTGTCACCAATCACGCATCTCGATGCATGATGACCGAGGAGTCGAGTTGCATGACTTAATATGAAATGAATGCACACATAAACACAACAAGACCTAAACTCCATCATGGGTAATCTAGAGTGTCGGCAACTGGGAAATTAAGATACGTTCCGTCACTCGGAGTACGAAACGTACCTCGTTTCCCGTGCTCGGGCTAACTCCTATCCCAAACACAATGCAATATGCATGACATGCATGAATGCAACTAAGATACAACCTAACATGCACAATGCTATGAAATGGCATACACGATGCACGAGGTAACATGGCATACACAATGCGCTAACATACAAACTAGCATACACAATGCTATGAAATGAAATGGCATACACAATGCATAATGGACTTACACCACCACAGGTGGACCTCAGCCACACTCACATAGGAGGCCATTAGATGGAAATGAGACACTCGAAATGTGTGCACACATGCACGCAAATCGAGGACCGAACATAAGACACAAATGCCACTCTACCAAAGCATGGCAAGGCATGGGATATGGCATACAAACAAGCAAATTTCAGCACTAAAATATGATGCTAAACAGCCCCGAAACATGGCAATATGGCACCCGATGCATGAGATGAGACCCGAAACTCAAAACTAGGCACATGGAATGACTTATAGCTATACAAAGCATGCATTATTTGAACATGAAGCATGAAAACAGAGTCAAGGAAGTCCCAAAAAATGAACTTTTCCAGTTTAAAGTGTGGCCAAAAAGTGCTAGCAAGATGGCTTAAAATAGCATCTGATTTTGACTATCAAACATGGATTACATGGCAAGTACATGAAGCAAGTGAGAACTCACCAAACCAGCAAAAATTAGTGAATAAATCATGCCAAAATAAGCCAAATAACCATGGAAATACAGCCAAAACATGCACAAATGAGGGGTTCCTTTAGAGGGCATACAAAGAGATTCTTAAGCATATACAAGATAGACATGTGGCAGCCCCAAATCAACTTTGAAAATCAAATATGATAGTCTCAAAACTCACCAAATTGGCCCCAAAATCAGTCCACAAGGTATGCAAGATAGGGCCTCTTTGGAAGGCCAAAATGGCCACCAAACAAGTCAAGGTGAAAGGGGGTCACCCCCCTCTGATTTGGAAGCTCAAAACAGTGGCCAAGCTGTTGAAAATCCACTAGATTTTAGTGGCTAGAAGGCCAAACAAAGCATGCAACAAGGGCTGGGATATAAGGGTCAAAATGGAAGGCAACCAAGCATACAAGATAGCGTATGACCTCAAACAAAAATGGAACCTTAATAAAACATGAAGATGATGTCAAAAAAAGCCTTTTTCCAGTTTACAACAAGTCTAAAAAATGAACACAAGTAACGCTAAACTATCATGCAAAAATGGCCCTAAAAGAGAGAATAGAGACAAGGGGCAGCAGCCGGCCCCAAATAGCAAAGATCCCTTCAAAAAATTTGAAAAAGGGCTCAAAACAAGGCACTTTACAGTTTACATCAAGCCACGAAAATAAACACAAGTGAGGCTAACCTATCATGCAAGAAAAAGGCCAAAAGAGGGACAAAGAGGCAAGTGGTAGCTGCTGGCCTCAAAAAGAGGAGGTCCCTTCAACAATATTGAAGAGGGGCTCAAAACATGATGTTTTACAGTTTATGACCAATTCTAAAACAGCTCAAAAATAAGCCTAAAATACTATGCAAAAATAGGCCTAAAAGAGGGTTTAAACACAAAGGGTAAGAAGGAAGCCTCAAACAGGGAAAGGCCCTTAATCAAACATGAAAAAGAGCTCAAAATAAGACTATTTCAAGTTAGGGTTGGAGCCCAAAAATGTAAGCAGAAGGAGCTCAGATATAGATCAAAATAGTGCACAAAAGAGAGAAAATGGGACTCACCCTTGTAGAACCAAACTTCAGCAGCCTCTTGGTCCAAGAAGTGGTGCTCCTAGCCTCTGGAAAGAGCCTCCAAGCTGCTGGAATGGAGTGCGGATTGGTTGGCTTGGAGATGGAGTAGAAATGGTGTAGGACTTTGGGGTTTTGAGGCTTGGAGTGGAGAGGGAGAGAGATTGAATGCAAGAGCCTTAGAACAAATTTTTGTAACCTCTAAAACATAGCTGGGGGTGCTGGTTATATAGGCAAAGGTGTGGAAAAAAAGGGGGGGGGGAAATGAAATACAAATTTCCCCCCCAAAAGTCCCCCCATCGGATACAGAATCTGGGGAGAAAAGGAGGGTATATCTGTAAGGAACCTGCTGAGGGGAGCATGGTCGGCCAGTTTTTGGGAGCTCAGGTGGCTGTCCGGCCACTTCCCCTGGCTGGCCGGCTAGGGTCAAAAAGGTCAATCAGAGAAAGCTGGCCGACCACCCTTATTAGTGGCCTCCCATGTGTGCACAACACAGCTATGTGGTTGAAACCTTGAAAATGTGAACCAGGAGAGAGGAAACCCAACTTTTCAGAGGGGTTCAAAAGGGTTAGGAATAATTGCTGGCCGGCCATGACATATTGGTGGCCTCCCAGGTATGTACAACACAAATATGTGGTTGAGGGCCAAAGAAAGTGGCCCGGGAATGGTCAACATCAGCTTTCTAGCAAGAAAAACGGGCGACCGGGAGCGATGAAGGAATAAAGTTAGCTTTCAGAACAATTGCTGGCCTCTCACCCTTCTACGACCTTCCTAATAATGAAAATAAGGTCCCTGCCAAAAATGAACCCAAACCGATGCAAATTGAAGGTTCGGGGGCTGAAACACGCAGCCCGAGGTCCCAAAAACTGACTATTAAGTACCGAAGGTGGTGTTCAGCCACGAAGTTGGTCTCTCGGACCATAGTGTCCCTCAAAAGGGACTAAATAAGATGTATGCCAAAAATCAGAGCAAACGGAGGTGGTTAAGTGGTCCCAAACCGAGGCACACGGCCGACGGCTCCGAAAACCGGGAACCGGGCTCCGAAATGGAAAAAATGGCCTACGACCACGAAACGTAACCTACGGCCACTGAGAGATGATCTATGAGACCTCTCCCTCCCTTCGGGAAGAGAAAATAGAGAAAACAAAGCCTAGTTCACAAACCGAGGCAAAGCACAGAAAAAGCCCGGAAGTCCGGAGGCAAGGCTCAGGGCCGAGACTCTGAAACTTCGGAACGAGCGCGATATGCAACATCACCATGCTCTCGATCGGTGACGTCTGAGTCTTAAGGTCGGTCAAAAATGGGGTGTCTACAAATGCCAAACTTATATCTCAAATCATGATATCATTTCTTTTACAATAGAAAATAGGGCAATGAATACAACACTTTGAATCTCTAAGACGTGTTTGCAAGTAGGCTACAAGCACAACCAATTTGTCATTTTTACCACTATAAACCAGAAGGCTTGACACCTAACCGCGCAGATTTCTAGTCTTTTACCAAAAACACACATGCCAACATAATACCACACTACACTTCTACCATCTTCACTAAGTTATTCACTCATTTTTTTTTCAAAACAATAACATTTTCAAATGCATTAAATATGCAACAATGCTCAATACAATGGATAAGAAAATAGTTTCATTTTTCCTAATTCTCCTGCAATTTCTACAACAATCATAGCTATCCTCAGTCGATAACCCAAAACAGTTATCTCTAAATAGATAACCAATAAACTTTTCAAATTCCAAGATTTGAGTGGTAATACATACCTAACTCCACCATCCTCATTAATATCAATCCAATTTTACATTTCCAACATCAATTCCATTTATTTATATAAAATCAACATTTGATATATTTAGGGAAAAATCTCATTTTTCTTCAAAATTCAATTCCACATATCAAAACTAACCATTTTATCACAACTCAATCTCATTTCTAATTCCACAACCATTTTCAAAAATCCATTTGAAAACCTCTTTTTTGGGTTCTAACCAAAACCCTAGATTTGTTCAAAAATTCCTAAATCACAATATTGTTTTAGAAATAGTGAATAACTAAGTTAAAAATCATAAGAAAGTGTGGAAAATCCCTACCTCAAGCTTAGAAGACGAGAGAGAGAATAGAGAAACTTCGAAAATGCCGAAACTTAACTTTGCTCCGATCAAAAAAAAGCTCTCAGAGTGTTCTACCTTTTTAACAAAGAGACTGGGGTTGAGAAATCAATGAATCTAGGTGTATTTGTAGAGAGAATGTGATTTTTAGAGAGAGAAAGAGTGATAGAAAATAGAGTTTTGAAATGTTTAGAGATAAAAAAGTGACTCAAAAATTTGACTTTACGATCAGATATATGCGCAGACCACTCAAGCACAAGAAGTATTGCTCGAGCGACCAGACATAATAAGTGAAAGCGCTCGAGCGAAGAAGTTTACTGCTCGAGTGAAGAATACAAACTCCTAAAAATTTTACAGACAGAGTGTAGACGTCCCTAAACGCCCCGGGAGGATGAGTCCCATTCTGTTTATTTTGGGCTCACTACAGTTCGGACTCAAATTGTCACAGTTCTCAATCTAAACCAAAGAGTCCAAATCCGGCAAATCGTTTTGAGAAAACAGATTTTTTTTTAAAGAAGTGCCAAATAAGGACTGCTTTGCTAGATACAGAGTCGCCACCTAAATATTTTATTTTTGGGAAATTTAGGAAACCCTGACTCGTGCCTAAGGCCACGCGTCCGTCATCACCAAAGTTGCCTCGGCTCGGGAACTTGGGTACGATTGGGGAAGGTCACTTCATGAGCACCCCCGCTCGCTCGATCAAAGATCGGCCTCTACTAACTATGATATCTAGTTTTGAAAACATTATGCGTTCTTATTCCGGTTATTAGCCTAGATTTACTATGTGATGCGCACATCATACAAGTATAGATTGGATCGCCTGAATTGGAACAAAACATTTCATGTTTATTTTTGAAAGATGGTTTGCTACTCACAAGTAGGCTTAAAATGTAGATTTTGCCACCCTCAAGTGGGCTTAGAAAAGATGGTTTTGCCACTATCTAGTGGGCTTAAAACTCACAGTCAATGCATTGTTCCAATCCAAATAACCCAACCTTCACCCACAGGCATTCAGGCAATTATATCACATAAGCAAATAGCCTCATGGTAAGCATGCTACCATGGCAGTCACTCACACACATGCAAGAATGCTATAGCGTAAAAACTTACTGAGTACTCCAAGCCAAAACAGAAACTATGTTAGAAATCCATGCATGATCCTAACTATACAGAAATGCCTAATGCAACACATATAGAAATGCAACTAAGATAGGCTCGGCTATTCTAAACATGGCACATGGAATGCTACAACTAACAGGTATTCAACTCAGAATTGAAATACAATGCAGTGAGTATGATGCGCCGAGCCCGGTGCATACAAAACAGATGAATGAATGCAAACATGCTATCATACTGTATGCTAATTGAAACATGCCCTATTCTAACCATCATAAGCTGGTAAATAAAAGGGAGAAAGACGTGGGGTTGGAAGACATGCATCACACGCACGCACACTTATTACAATTGTGCCCTCACTCGGTGGGTCCGAATAAATAATACAGTCCCAAATGAATAATTACAGTCCGAATAAATACAAAATCCTAATTAATTAACAAATTAACCTAGGAAAGCAGTAAATTGGCAATGCAAGCCCATGAACCACCTCAGCTCTGTTCCGAATGATGAATGATGCATGCTTGAGTTGCCTTGTGCGGAAATCCATTGCGATGCCCCAATTAGCCTCTGTTTACAATTAAGCTCGGAATATTGCGCGAAGCTCCAAAAGATTGCCAATTGCTGATTTGCTGCAACAGAGAGCAAGAAAGGGCCATGGCAATGTATTTTCACATATGTATGCTTGCCTCGATCCTCGTGCCACCAATCACGCATATCGATGCATGATGGCCTAGGAGTCGAATTGCACGACTCAATATGAAATGAATGCACATGAAAACACAACAAGACCGAGACTCCATCATGGTTAATTCGGAGTGTCGGTGACCGGGAATTGAGACACGTTCCGTCACTTGAAGTACGAAATGTCTCTCATTTCCCGTGCTTGGGCTAACTCCTATCCCAAACACAATGCAATATGCATGACATGCATGAATGCAATCCTAACATGCAACCTAGCATACGCAATGCTATAAGATGGCATACACAATGCACGATGTAACAAGGCATACACAATGCTCTAACATACAACCTAGCATACACAATGCTATGAATTGAAATGGCATACACAATGCATAATGGACTTACACCAACATGAGTGGACCTCAGCCACACTCACATCAGCGGCCATCAGATGAAAATGAGATTATCAAAATGCGTGCATATATGCACGCAAACCGATGACTGAACCTAAGGCACCAAATGCCACTCTAACAATGCATGAAACATGGCATTCAAACATGCAAATTCTAGCACTGAATCATGATGCAAAATGATCCCGAATCATGGATATATGTCATACAATGCATGGAATGGTCACGAAACTCAAAACTAGGCACATATATTGACTTGTAGCTATACAAAGAATGCATTATTTGACTATGAAGTACAAAGACAGAGCCAAGGCAGTCCCAAAACATGAACATTTCTAGTTCAAAGCATGACCAAAAGATGCTAGCATGATGGACTAAAATAGTATGCAACTTTGACTAGCAAACATGGTTTACATGGCATGTGCATGAAGCATGTGAGAACTCATCAAACTAGAAAAAATCAGTGAACAAAACATGTGAAAATATGCCCAAATAACCTCTAAAATACAGCCAACACATGCACAAATAATGGGTTCCTTTAAAGGGTCATACAAGTGGTTATTAAGCACATACATCAAGGACACTTAGCATAGCCAAACTAACTCTAGAAACGAGTTATAGGGGTCATAATACCTACTGGAAAGTGATAGAAACAAAGCTTGGAAGCTTGCAAATAGGGGGTCCTTTGGAAGGCCAAAAAGGCCACCAAACAAGACAAGGGGAAGAGGCCAAGCTATGGCCAATGCAAGAGCTCTAAGGCATAACCCTAATCATGAAGGAATGAAGCATGCATAGGGGGAAGATGACCCCAAACAGAGGATAGACCCTAATCAAACATGAAGATGATGTCAAAACAAGACTTTTTTCAGTTTAGGTCAAGGTCCAAAAAGGCTCACAAATAAGGCTAATGTATCATGCAAAAACAGCCCTAAAAGAGAGATTGGACAAACAGGGAAGTAAAAGGCCTCAAACAGCCAAGTGTCCTTCAACAAAGTTGAAGAGGGGCTCAAAAAAAGATACTTTATAGTTTATAGTAAATCTCTAATATGCTCACAAGTAAGGCTACAATATGATGCAAAAATGGCCTTAAAAGAGAGATAAAGGGTAAGGGGAAATAGATGGCCTCAAAAAGTAAAGATCCCTTTAACAAGGTTGAAGAGAGACTCAAAATAAGGCACTTTACAGTTTGACTCGAAGCCCAGAAATGCTCACAAACAAGGCTAACATATCGTACAAGATAAGGGCCAAAATGAGGGATAAAGCACAAAGGATGGGTAGAAGACCTCAAACAGAAAAAAGTTCTTGATCAAACATGAAGATGAGCTCAAAATAATACTATTTTCAGTTTAGGTCGAAGCCCAAAAATGTAAGAAAAAGGATCTAAGATATCATGCAAAATGAAGCAAGAAAAGGGAAAATAGGGACTCACCCTTGAAGAGCCGACCTCCAGCAGCTTCTGGACCAAGTTGGTGAGCTTTCAACCTCTGAAAATCAAGTCCAAGGGGCTAGAATGGATGATGGAGGTGGTAGGCTATGGGTTGGTGTGTAAATGATGCAAGGTCATGGATGTTTTGAAGCTTGGATGAGATAGATATATGGTTGTATGTATCAATGCCCCAGCTGGTTTTTCTAACCCTTAGAAATGGAGGTGGGGGGTTAGTTATATAGAGGGAGAGGAGTGAAAGAAAAGGGGGAAAAACAATTCAAATCTCCCTCCAAAAGGACAAACCCTCAGGCAGGGGGTCTGGTGCAAAATAGCTGGCACAGTTGGAATGTACCAGGAGGGACAAACTTGGCCGGCCAGGTTCAAGAGGTTCAGGTGGCCGGCCGGCCACCTCCCCTGGCCAGCCGACCAGGGGTCAAAGGGGTCAAGCAAAATTGCTGGCCGGCCACCCCAGAAAGGTGGCCTCCCAAGTGAGTGCAACACAGCTATGTGGAGAAAAATCAGAAAATGTAACCCAGGAGAGAGAAAAACCAACTTTTTAGAGGGGTTCAAAAGGGTCAGGAAGAATTACTGGTCGGCCTACCCATATTGGTGGCCTCCCAGGTGTGTACAACACAATGATGCGGTGGAAAGTCAAAAAAAGTGGCCCGGGAATGAGAAAAATCAGCTTTCTAGTGAAGAAAACGGGCGATGAAGGAATAAAGCTGGTTTTTCAGAAAAATTTTTGGCCTCCCACCCTTCTACAACATTTCTAACAATGAAAATAAGGTTTCCGCCAAAAATGAACCCAAACTGATGCAAAACGAAGGTTCGGGGGCCAAAACGCGCGGCTCGAGGCCCCGAAAACTGACTATTAAGCACCGGAGGTGGCGTTTGACCACGAAGTTGGTCTGTCGGGCCACAGTGTCCCTCAAAAGTGAGGAAACAAGGTGTGTGCCAAAAACCGGAACAAACGGAGGTGGTTAAGCGGTCCCGAACTGAGGCACACGGCCGACGGCTCCGAAAAATTGAAAACCAGGCTCCAAACGGGAAAAATGGCCTACGACCATGAAACGTAGCCTACAGCCACTGAGAGACGGTCTATGAGACCTCTCCCTCCCTTCGGGAAGAGAAAACGGAGAAAACGGGACCTGGTTCGCAAACCAAGGCAAAGCACAAAAGAGTCCGAAAGTTCGGAGGTAAGGCTCCTGGCCGTGATTCCGCAACTTTAGAACGAGCACAATATGCAACATCACCGAGCACTCAGTTGCTGACGTCTAAGTCTTAAGGTCGGTCAAAAATGGGGTGTCTACAGTTGCCCTCTTTGACAAAACTTGAAAGTCATAAGTGACGGGAGTGAATGTCAAAACCCAGAGACAACCCATTTTTGACAAAGCCGAAGACTTAGACAAACATACTAGATAACAGAGAAATGTGCCCCCAGGCATGCCCGCAGGCAGGGGACAAAATGCAAAGCGATATGTACAAAGTCGGATGTAACTCAATGATCATGCAAAGCAGCAAGCTGTAATGAAGCGAATATTCACAATAGACGCAACAATTTTAAGCAAAAATGCAAAGCAATACTACATTTCATGCAGTTGAAGAATGCGGAGAATCATTGAATTCTCGTTACGTCTCACACGGAGGGGATACAATACTTGTGTGGCTTGTCTGGTCGCACCAGCCTCAAATAAACCGTACATACAATATCATGCCTGCAAAAGGAAGAAACTCAACAAGCATAACATAGTTAGCAACATATGTTCAGTGTGATACCGAATGCAGGTAAACGCGGTGTTAATTGGAGAGTGCATCGCAATGCGAGAAGCGACGCGCGTGACAACGCAAGTTAAGCATAAGGGTATGACAATACTCGTGAAACGTGCAGAATAGTGCAAGTGGTGTGCATGAAAATGCAAGTGACGTGCATAACAATGCAGGATAAGTGTAAACTCGAATGCACATTTTGAAACGAAACAACGAGCAAAGCAATGCAAATTTCAACGAAGGTGGCTCAATCGCAACCTCCGGTTTACCTCCCGGAGGGGTCACAACATATTCAAAAAGGACACACCTTGCTTTTGATGAGTAACAATGAGACACGCATCGAAAGTTGGAGTTGAAGTTCCCGCAGGGGGATTTTGCGACGAAAAGTGCACTTTCCTTGTACTTTCTCGGGTGCCGGAGACTCCAATCATCACCAAAATTTGCAGGGACCTTGGAGACCACCTTGGGAATGCTGCCGGCCATGTTTGGTCCAAGGGGAAGGCCGCCAGCCAGGCTTGAGGGAGAGGGTGGCCGGCCTGCCAGAAAAGGTGGCCGGCCGGCCACCTAGCCCAAATCCGGGGTAGTTTGGTCCTTTTGCTCTCATTACTTTAAATCCACTCGGCCAAACACCTTTTCCTCACAACTCCAACTCCAAAATCAGTCCCTCTACCTTCCTAGAGCATTTTCCCTCTCAGATCTGCACTCCATATGCGTTTTCCAACGCCCCACACCAAGTTGTTTCGCGAAAACTTTCATTTCTCTTCACTTTGAATCGATTAAATTTTGATTTCGGTGCTTCTTTTCTCATTTTCACCACTTGAGGTAAGTTTGTCTCAACATTTGGAAGATTTTCTCAAGGGCTGACTTTTGTTGACTTTTTCATTTCCTGAGAGTTGACTTTTGTTGACTTTTTCCAATTTTGGCTCATTTTTGCTTCTTTTTGCAGATTTTTCGAGATGGCGGGTCATTTTCCCCAAGGTGGAGGTTCTCCAGGTGCCGAAGGTGAGCCGAATATCATGTCTTTACCTCCGATGGTTCAGCCATTCATTCCCGAGTGGTACGACCCTCCGACTCACGTCCTCCCTCAGGCAGTTTTCTACCACTTTACTGATTTTGACAACCGAGCACTGGTAGATCTTTTATTGTGGGAGCTGGAGTCCCACCTCTCCCATCAGGCACAGAAGGTATATTCCTCGCTTTCAGATTTCCTACAACGTAATCTGCATTTTCCATGCATTCCATGCTTATGTTTGAGAGTTGAACACGTAGCCCAAGCACTTAAATTCTGAACACATTGATTGAGAGTTGAACACGCAGCCCAAACACTTGAATTTTGAACACACGGCCCACTGTTGAGGTGAACACACAGCACACACTGATTGAAAGTTGAACACGTAGCCCAAACACTTGATGTCGAGGTGAACACACAGCACACACTGATTGAGAGTTTGAACACGTAGCCCAAACACTTGAATTCTGAACACACGGCCCATTGTTGAGGTGAACACACAGCACACACTGATTGAGAGTTTGAACATGCAGCCCAAACACTTGAATTCTGAACACACGGCCCATTGTTGAGGTGAACACACAGCACACACTGATTGAGAGTTAAACACACAACCCAAACACTTGAATTCTGAACACACGGCCCATTGTTGAGGTGAACACACAGCCCACACTGATTGAGAGTTGAATACGCAGCCCAAACACTTGAATTCTGAACACACGACCCATACTTTGAATTTTCTGAACACACAGCCCAGATTCTGTAACTGATTTGATTTTGCACACAGCTCATACATTTCATTTGCACGTAGCTTATTCATTTCATTTGTACGCAACTTATACATTTCATTCTGAAACTGAATACATGTGTTCATTCTGAATGCAGGTGACTTCTCGTACTGCGCGAGGATATGGCTCCATCGCGGCGAGAGAGTGGTACGTAGAGCTCCCGGAGGCTGTTGTAGACATCCCTGAACACCCCGGGAGAGATGGGTCCCCCCGTTCCGTTCGTCTTGGGCTAACTATAGTTCAGGACTCAAATGTCACGGTTCTTAATCTGAACCAAAGAGTCCAAATCCGGCAAATCGTTTTAAGAAAACCGATTTTTGAAAGAAGTGCCAAACATGGACTGCTTTGCTAGATACAGAGTCGCCACCTAAATATTTTATTTTTTGGGGGGGAAATTTAGGAAACCCTGACTCGTTTGCCTAAGGCCACGTGTCTGTCATCACCAAAGTTGTCTCGGCTCGGGAACTTGGGTACGATTGGAGAAGGTCACTTCGTGAGCACCCCCGCTCGCCCGATCAAAGATCGGCCTCTACTAACCATGATATCTAGTTTTGAAAACATTGTGCGTTCTTATTCCAGTTATTAGCCTAGATTTACTATGTGATGCGCACAGCATACAAGTATAGATTGGATCGTCTAAATTGGAACAAAACATTTCATGTTTGCTTTTGAAAGATGGTTTGCTACCCGCAGATAGGCTTAAAATGCAGATTTTGCCACCCTCAGGTGGGCTTAGAAAAGATGGTTTTGCCACTATCAAGTGGACTTAAACCTCACAGTTGATGATTTGTCCCAATCCAAATAACCCAACCTTCACCCACAGGCATTCAAGCAGGTATATCACATAAGCACATAGCCTCATGGTAAGCATGCTATCATGGCAATCACTCACACTCATGCAAGGATGCTAAAGCGTAAAACTTTCCGAGTGCTCCAAGCCAAAACATAAGCTAATTAGAAATCCATGCATGATCCTAACTATACAGAAATGCCTAATGCAACACATGCAAAAATGCAACTATAGCAGGCTCGACTATTCTAAACATGGCATATGGAATGCTACAGCTAACACGTATTCAACTTGAAATTAAAATACAATACAGTGAGTTATGATGCGCCGAGCCCGGTGCATGCAAGACAGATGAATGAATGCAAACATGCTATCATACTATATGCTATTTGAAACATGCCATAATCTAACCATCATAAGCTGGTAAATAAAAGGGAGAAAGACGTGGGGTTGGAAGACATACATCACACGCACACACACTTATTACAACATTGCCCTCGCATGGAGGGTCCAAATAAATAATACAGTCCTGAATAAATAGTACAGTCCGAACAAATATAAAATCCTAATTAATTAACAAACTTAACTAGGAAAGTAATACGTTGGCATGCAAGCCAGGGACTGCCTCGACTCTGATCCGGATGATGAATGATGTATGTTCGGGTTGCCTCGCGCAGAAATCCACTGTGATGCCCCAATTAGCCTCTGTTTGCAATTGTTCTTGGAAAGCGCGCCAAACTCCGGAAGGCTGCTGATTCTTGATTTGCTGCAACAGAGAGTAAAAAAGGGGCATGGCAATGTATTTTCACATATATATGCATGCCTCGATCCTCGTGCCACCAATCACGCATCTCGATGCACGATGGCCGAGGAATCGAATTGCACAACTCAATATGAAATGAATGCACATATAAACACAACAAGACCAAGACTCCATCATGGATAATCCAGAGTGTCAGTGACTGGGGAATTGAGACATGTTCCGTCACTCGGAGTACGAAACGTACCTTGTTTCCGGTACTCGGGCTAACTCCTATCCCAAACACAATGCAATATGCATGACATGCAGGAATGTAACTAATATACAACCTAGCATGCACAATGCTACGAGATGACATACACGATACACGATGTAACATGGCGTACACGATGCTCTAACATGCAACCTAGCATACACAATGCTATGAATCGAAATGGCATATGCAATGCATGATGGACTTACGCCAATATAAGTGGACCTCAGCCACACTCACATTAGCGGCCATGAGATGAAAATGAGATACTCGAGACGCGTGTACGCATGTACGCAAACTGAGGACCGAACCTAAGGCACGAATTCCACTCTACCAAAGCATGGTAAGGCATGGAACATGATATGCAAACATGAAAACTTCAACACTAAAACATGATGCTAAACAGCCCTGAAACATGGAAACATGGCACCTGATGCATGAGATGGACCCCGAAACACAAAATTAGGCACATGAAATGACTTATAGCTATACAACGCATACATTATTTGAATGTGAAGTCTAAAGACAGAGTCAATACAGTCCCAAAACATGCATTTTCTTAGTTCAAAGCATGGCCAAAAACTGCTAGCGAGATGGCTTAAATTAGCATGCAATTTTGACTATCAAACATGGATTACATGGCAAGTACATGAAGAAAATGAGCACTCATCAAACTAGAAAAAATTAATGAATAAAACATGCCAAAGTATGCCCAAATAACCCTGGAAATATAGCCAACACATGCACAAATGAGGGGTTCCTTTAGAGGGCATACAAGGGGATTCTTAAGCATATACAAGATAGACATGTCGCAGACCCAAACCAACTTTGAAAATCAAATATGGTCGTCCCAAAACTCAACAAATTGACCCTAGAATGTGACTAGGAAGCGTGCGAGATGGGGTCGCTTTGAAAGGCCAAGATGGCCATCAAACAAGCCAAGGTGAGGGAGGGTCACCCCCTTCTAATTTGGAAGCTCAAAACAGCATCAAAGCCACTGGAAATCCACTGGATTCCAGTGGCTAGAAGGTCAAATAAGGCATGCAACAAGAGTTAGGGTGTAAGGCTCAAAATGGGAAGCAACCAAGCATGCAAGATAGCATATGACCTCAAACAAAATGGGACCTTAATAAAACATGAAGATGATGTCAAAACAAACCTCTTTTATGTTTATAAAAAGTCTCAAAAGTGATCACAAATATGGCTTATCTATCAAGCAAAAAAAGGGCCCTAAAAGGGGGAAAAGAGATAAGGGATAGCATCTGGCCTCAAATGGAAAAGAGCCCTTCAACAAAGTTGAAGAGGGGCTCAAAATAAGGCACTTTATAGTTTACATCAAGCCACAAAAATAAATACAAGTGAGGCTAAACTATCATGCAAGAAAAAGGCCAAAAGAGGGACAAAGAGGCAAGTGGTAGCTGCTGGCCTCAAACAGAGAAGAGCCCTTTAACAATGTTTAAAAGGGCTCAAAAAAAGCCACTTTACAGTTTATAACCAAGTCCGAAACAGCTCACAAATAAGCCTAAAATACTATGCAAAAATAGGCCTAAAAGAGGGTTTAAACACAAAGGGTAAGAAGGAAGCCTCAAACAGGGAAAGGCCCTTAATCAAATATGAAAAAAAGCTCAAAAAAAGACTATTTCTAGTTAGGGTTGGAGCCCAAAATCGTAAGCACAAAGAGCTAAGATATAGATCAAAATAGTGCTCAAAAGAGGGAAAATGGACTCACCCTTGTAGAACCAAACTTCAGCAGCCTCTTGGTCCAAGAAGTGGTGCTCCTAGCCTCTGGAAAGAACCTCCAAGCTACTAGAATGGAGTGTGGATTGGTTTTCTTGGAGATGGAGTAGAAATGGTGTAGGACTTTGGGGTTTTGGAGGTGTGGAAGAGAGGGAGAGGGAGAGTTGTATGCAAGAGCCTTAAACAAAATTTTGTAACCCTCAACAGACAGCTGGGGGTGCTGGTTATATAGGCAAAGGAGTGGAGAAAAAATGGGAGAAAATGAAATTCAAATTTCCTCCAAAAAGTTCCCCCCTCGGATACAGAATCTGGGGGGAAAAGGAGGGTGTATTTGTAAGGAACCAGCAGTGAAGATCATGGCTGGCCAGTTTTTGAAAGCTCAGGTGGCCGGCTGGCCACCTCCCTTGGCCGGCCGGCTAGGGTCAAAAGGTTTAAACAGAGAAAGCTGGCCGGCCACCCATATTGGTGGCCTCCCATGTGTGCGCAACACAACTATGTGGTTGAAACCCTGAAAATGTGAACTAGGAGAAAGAAAACCCAACTTTTCAGAGGGGTTCAAAAGGGTCAGGAACAATTGCTGGCCGGCCATGACATATTGGTGGCCTTCCAGGTGTATACAACACAAATATATGGTAGAGGGCCAAAGAAAGTGGCCCGGGAATGGTCAATATCAGCTTTCTAGCGAGGAAAACGGGCGACGGTGAGTGATGAAGGAATAAAGATGGCTTTTCAGAAAAATTGCTGGCCTTCCACCCTTCTACGACCTTCAAAACAATGAAAATAAGGTCCTTGCCAAAAATGAACTCAAACAGATGCAAATTGAAGGTTCAGGGGCTGAAACACATAGCCCGAGGCCCCGAAAACTGATTGTTAAGCACCGGAGGTGGTGTTCGACCACGAAGTTGGTCTCTTGGACCACAGTGTCCCTCAAAATGGAATAAATAAGATGTATGCCAAAAACCGGAGCAAACAGAGGTGGTTAAGCGGTCCCGAACCGAGGCACACGGCCAACGGCTCCGAAAACCGGGAACCGGGCTCCGAAATGGGAAAAATGGCCTATGACCATGAAACGTAGCCTACGGCCACTGAGAGATGATCTACGAGACCTGTCCCTCCCTTAGGGAAGAGAAAACGGAAAAAACAGAGCCTGGTTTGCAAATCGAGGCAAAGCACAGAAAAACCCGGAAGTTCAGAGGCAAGGCCCACGGCCGAGACTCTGAAACTTCGGAACGAGCACGATATGCACCATCACCGAGCGCTCAGTTGGTTATGTCTGAGTCTTAAGGTCGGTCAAAAATGGGGTGTCTACAGTTGCCCCTCTTTGACAGAACTCGGAAGTCACAAGTGACAGGAGTGAATGTCAAAGCCCAGAGACGACCCATTTTTGACAAGGCCGAAGACTTAGACAAACATACAAGTGTAACAAGCCCGCGAGGGGGCCTCGCTACAGCTCGGACTCGATTTGTTGTCATGGTTCTTAATCTTGAACCAAAGAGTCCAAATCCGGCAAATAGTTTTGAGAAAACAGATTTTTAGAAAAGAAGTGTCAAACATGGACTGCTTTGCCAGTTACAGAGTCGCCACCTAAATATTTTATTTTTGAGAAATTTAGGAAACCCTGACTCGTTTTCCTAAGGCCACGTGTCCGTCATCACCAAAGTTACCTCGGCTCGGGAACTTGGGTACGATTAGGGAAGGTCACTTCGTGAGCACCCCCGCTCGCCCGATCAAAGATGGGCCTCTACTAACCATGATATCTAGTTTTGAAAACATTATGCGTCCTTATTCCGGTTATTAGCCTAGATTTACTATGTGATGCGCACAACATACAAGTATAGACCGGGTCGCCTGAATTGGAACAAAACAGTTCATGTTTGTTTTTGAAAGATGGTTTGCTACCCGCAGGTAGGCTTAAAATGCAGATTTTGCCACCCTCAGGTGGGCTTAGAAAAAGATGGTTTTTCCACTATCTAGTGGGCTTAAGACCACAGTCATTGATTTGTTCCAATCCAAATAACCCAACCTTCACCCATAGGCATTCAGGCAGTTATATCACATAAGCAGTTAGCCTCATGGTAAGCATGCTATTCATGGCAACACTCACACGCATGCAAGGATGCTAAAGCATAAAACTCACCGAGTACTCCAAGCCAAAACAGAAACTGATTAGAAATCCATGCATGAATCCTAAGTATACAGAAATGCCTAATGCAACACATGCAAAAATGAAACTATAGCAGGCTCGGCTATTCTAAACATGGTATATGAGATGTAACAGCTATCAAGTATTTAATTTGGAATTGAAATACAAATGTAGTTAGTATGATGCGCCAAGCCCGGTGCAAACAAAACAGATGAATGCAAACATGCTATCATACTGTATGCTAATTGAAACATGCCCTAATCTAACCATCATAAGCAGGTAAATAAAAGGGAAGAAAGACGTGGGGTTGGAAGACATACATCACACACACGCACACTTATTATAAGTATGCCCTCGCAGAGAGGGTCCAAAAGAATAATATACAGTCCCAAATAAATACAGTCCGAATAAGTACAAAACCCTAATTAATTAACAAATTTAACTAGGAAAGCAATAAATTGGCATGCAAGCCAGGGACTGCCTCAACTCTGATGAATGATGTATGTTCGGGCTGCCTTGTGCGGAAATCCACTGTGATGCCCCAATTAGCCTCTGCTCGCAACTGTTCTTGGAAAGCGCGCCAAGCCCCGGAAGGCTGCTGATTCTTAATTTGCTGCAACAAAGAGCAGGAAAGGGGCATGGCAATGTACTTTCACAAATGTATGCATGCCTCGATCCTCGTGTCACCAATCACGCATCTCGATGCATGATGGCCGAGGAGTCGAATCGCACAACTCAATATGAAATGAATGCACAGGAAAACACAACAAGACCTAACTCCATCATGAATGATTCGGAGTGTCGATGACTGGGGAATTGAGACACGTTCCGTCACTCGGAGTGCGAAACGTCCCTCGTTTCCCGTGCTCGGTCTAACTCCTATCCGGAATACAATGCAATATGCATGACATGCATGAAATGCAACTAAGATACATCCTACCATGCAACATGCTATGAAATGGCATACACAATGCACGAGGTAACATGGCATACACAATGCGCTAACATACAACCTAGCATACACAACGCTATGGAATGAAATGGCATACACAATGCAATATGAACTTACACTAACACAAGTGGACCTCAGCCACACTCACATAAGAGGCCATTGTGCACGCGTGCACGCAAATCGAGGACCGAACCTAGGGCACCGAATGCCACTCTAACAAGACACATGGCGAGACATGGAATATGACACACTAGCATGCAAATTTGAGTAGCAAAAATTGATGCAAAACAGCCCCGAAACATGGCAAAAGTGCACCCGATGCATGAAATGAAACCCGAAATCCAAAATTAGGCACATGGAATGACCTGTGGCTATGCAATGCATGCATTATTTGAACATGAATTGTGAAGACAGAGTCAAGAAAGCCCCAAAACAAGCATATTTATAGTTTTAAGCAAGGCCAAACAGCGAACATAAATGGGGCTAAACTAGCATGCAAAAAAGGCCCCAAAAGCAAGATAATGAAGCAACTAACAGCTGCTGACCCTAAAAAGAGAAGGGCCCTTCTACAATGTTGAAGAGGGGCCCAAAGTATGGTATTTTATAGTTTACAACAAACCACAAAAACAAACACAAGTATGGATAAACTCTCATGCAAGAAATGGGCCAAAAGAGAGACAAAGAAGGAAGTGATGGCTGCCGTCTCCAAACAGATGAGGGCCCTTCAAAAATGTTGAATAGGGGCCCAAAATATGACCTTTTATAGTTGATGACCAAACCCCAAACAGTGTACAAGTATGCTCAAAATACTATGCAAGATAAGGCCAAAAAGAGAGCTATAACACAAAGTATAAAAAGGATGCTTCAAACAGCAAAAGACCCTTAATGAAACATGAATAGGGTGTCAAAATGAGGCCATTTTCAGCTCGGACAAAAGTCCAAAAATGCAAGCACAAGGGGTTAACAAATCATGCAAAAATAGGACCATAAGATGGATATGAAGGCAAGTGACAAATGGAAACCTCAAACAGTGATGAGCCCTTCAACAATGTTGAATAAGGACTCAAAATAAGCTACTTTACAGTTTACCCTCAAAACAGTTGATACATAGGCCAAAAACAATATGCAAGAAAATGGCATACAAGGGAGGTAATGAAGCAAGTGCAACAAGGAGGCCTCAAACAGTGAGAGGCCCTTAAACAAACATGAAATAGAGCTCAAAAAAATGCTATTTTCAGTTAAGGTCGGAGCTCAAAAGTATAATCAAGAATAGCTTAGATAGGATGCAAAAATGAGCTCAAAAAGAGGGAAATGAAAGCTCACCAATCTTTAGCAACTTCTTGGCACAAGAAATGGTGTTCCTCAGCTCTGGAAAGTAGCTCCAAGTGGCTGGAATGGAGGTGGTGGTGTGGTGCTAGGTGGTGGTGTAGAAAGGGTGTAGGACTTGGATGTTTTTGAGGGTTGAAGTGAGAGAGATAGAGGAGATATGCATACAAGGCTCTAAAGCATTTTTTTTCAACCCCAAAACCAGAGCTGGGGTGGTGGTTATATAGGCAAAAGAGGGGGAGAAAGAGGGAGAAAAAAGGGGGGGGGAAAACAATTCAAGTTTCCCAAAAATGGATACAAAAATGGGGGAAATGAAATAGAGATTTGCGATCTACCAGCTACAAGGATCAAAGCCGGCCAAGTATCTAGGTCATAGGTGGCCAGCCGGCTCTCCCCATGGCCGGCCGGCCAGGGGTCAAAAGGGCCAAGTGCAATTAGTGGCCGACCACCACAAATTTGTGGCCTCCCATGTGTGCTTAACACAACCCTGTGGTCAAAAATTGGAAACAGTGAAGCAGGAGAGAGAAAAGGCCACTTTTAGGAGGGGTTCGAAGGGGTCAATCACAATTACTAGCCGACCATATGATATTGGTGGCCTCTCAGGTGTGTACAACACAAATATGTGGTTTAGAGCTGGAAAAAGTGGCCTTAGGGTGGTCAACATTGGCTTTCGAGTGAGAAAAACGGGCGACGGAGGGCGATGAAGGAATATAACTGGTTGTTGAAACAATTACTGGCTTCCCACCCTTCTACGACCTTCCTGGTGATGAAACAGAGGTCCTTTCCAAAAATGAACGCAAACCGATGCAAAATAAAGGTTCGGGGGCCGAAACGCGCAGTCCGAGGCCCCGAAAACTGACTGTTAGGCATCGGGAGTGGTGTTCGACCACGAAGTTGATCTCTCGGACCACAGTGTCCCTCAAAAGGGAGGAAATAAGATGCATGCCAAAAACCAGAGCAAACGGAGGTGGTTAGGCGGTCCCGAACCGAGGCACTCGGCTTGACGGCTCCGAAAACCGGGAACCGGGCTCCGAAATGGGCAAAATGGCCTATGACCACAAAATGTAGCCCACGGCCACTGAGAGATGATCTACGAGACCTCTCCCTCCCTTTGGGAAGAGAAACATAGAAAACTGAGCCTGGTTCGCAAACCGAGGCAAAGCACAGAAAAGCCCGGAAGTCCGGAGGCAAGGCTCACTACGAGACTCAAACCTCTGACGAGCACGATATGCAACATCACCAAGCGCCAATCGGTGACGCCTAAGTCTTAAGGTCGGTCAAAATGGGGTGTCTGGTTGCCCCTCTTGACAGAACTCGAAAGTCATAAGAATGACGGAGTGAATGTCAAAGCCCGTGAGACGACCCATTTTTGACAAGGTCAAGACTTAGACAAAGGCATAAGATAGACAAAGATGTGCTCAAGAGCTTGCCCGCAGCAGGCAAATGCAAATGATAATGCAAGAAGCCGAACATAACTTATGATCATGCAAAGAAACATAGGGATGTATCCCGGTGTTTCGGAAAGGTATAAGCATTGGAACGTATTCCAGATGCTCTTAACCAATGATGGAGAAACATGGGGACGTATCCCGCTGTTTAGGGACGTATGCCAAGGTTTAGGGACGTATCCCGGCGTTTAGGGACGTATCCCAAGGTTTAGGGACGTATCCCAAGATTTAGGGACGTATCCCAAGGTTTAGGGACGTATCCCAAGGTTTAGGGACGTATCCCAGAGTTAGGGACGTATCTCAAAGATTAGGGACGTATCCAAGAGGTTAGGGACGTATCCTAGAAGTTAGGGACGTATCTCACAGATTAGGGACGTATCCCAAAGATTAGGGACGTATCCCAGAGATTAGGGACGTATCCCAGAGATTAGGGACGTATCCCAAAGGTTAGGGACGTATCCCAAAGATTAGGGACGTATCCCAGTGGTTAGAAAAGAAGGAGAAACATAGGGACGTATCCCAGTGTTTCAGGAGGAAGGAGAAACATAAGGACGTATCTCGGTGTTCTGCAAGGAATGTGAAACATAGGAACGTATCCCAGTGTTTCGCAAGGAATGAGAAACATAGGGACGTATCCCGGTGTTCCACAAGGAATGTGAAACATAGGGACATATCCCGGTGTTCCGCAAGGAATGTGAAACATAGGGACGTGTCCCGGTGTTTTGGAAAGGCAAGAGAAACATAGGGATGTATCCCGGTGTTTCAAAAAGAGGGAGAAACTTAGGGACGTATCCCGGTGTTTCAGAAAGAAGAGAGAAACGTAGGGACGTATCCCGGTGTTTCGGAAAAGGGATAAGCATTGGAACGTATTCCAAATGCTCTAAACCAGAGGAAGTCTGACCCGTCGCACGTGCGAGGAGAAAGAAAGACAATTGCAAGTGAAAAGGTGCATAACAATGCAAGATAGATGTGCATAATCAATGCAATGAATGAGAATAACAATGCTAGTGAAGTGGGTGCATAACAATGCAATTGGAATGGGCATCACAATGCAAGCATGAGAAGTGCATAACAATACGGGTGGAAGGATGCATAACAATGCAAGTGGAATGTGCGTGACAACGCATATTTGAAACAAAATACCGAATAAGGGGATACAAGCCTTAACGAGACCAGATTAAAACGCAACCTCCGATTTACCTTTCGGAGGGGTTTGCAACACATTCAGCTCAAAAACGGGCACACCCTGTTCATATTAGAGAGAGATAACATCTGTTACTGCTTTAATCGCTATTCTGACTTGAAGCAGGCTTACACTTGGGATAGAGGCACGCTCATTCTTTGGAACACTGACAAGGTCTAAAGAGTTATATCCAGAATACAATCTCAGAATTCGCTGAAGGTGAAACACACTCAGATGTTTCTATTTTCCCTCTTTTCTTTTGCTTTGCAGTTTGGAACCCACATAGCTTCAGATAGGTTCTTGTTTCACTGTTCTCACATGACCTGGGTTAAACCCTGCAGTTTTCAAAAGAACAAATTCCTTTTTTGCACAAATGTGGAGAATGGCACAGCACTTTGAGTACACAACAAATCATTTTTGAAATTGAGAAAATGAGTTCTCGACCAGGTATTGAGCCTACAACTGAACACAGCAAAGACGACCCAACAACAAAAAATAAAGGTAAACAACCTAAACACACCGAGACACACTCGGAACGACTCAAAGCAAAAATCGAGAAAAACAAAACAAAAGACACGACACACAGACGTGTTACAAAGACAAGAGACCTCTCAGTGCACAAGGAGCCAGTTTCTCTGGGTCTTATTTCCCACCATTTCTCATTTGTGATTCTCATATCACTCGGCCCTCAAGCTCTGTTTTTCTAAAAAAAAAAAGCCTTTTTCCTCACTTTTTCTCTCAGTGCACATCTCTCTATTCTTCAATCTCTCATTTTAAATCCCTCCCCTGGGTGGTTGATGGATAAACAGCAAGTTGTGGGCTTGTGCCCCTAGCATTTTGCTAGATTCTTCTTCTTCTGCGCGCAGCTAGTGAGTTTCTCCCACAGAGGGTCATACAACCGGGTGTGTAGCAACTGCAGTGACCTCGGTTGACGATGCTCTCGGGAGTTTGGACGTGATCGATATGTCCAGATGAGGAAGTGGAATATCTTGCCCCATTCCAGCTTCGTAGACGCGGGCTTGATACCTCGTTGCTTGGAGGGTGAGAGAGCTTTCAGCCCTTTGTTGTTAGCTTTAGTTGTGCCCTTTTCTGACAAGTAGAGTGCCCTTTCTGGCAAGTGCGTTGATAAAGGGAAAAAGACAAAGAACCTAACTAAACTGTGCCCCTAGTTCATCATGTTGACCATGTTTTGTTTTTGCTTTCTACTAAAGCAATTTTGACCAAAATGAGAGTTAGATTAACATGCTTGTTCGATTTTTGATTTGAGATCATGCAAGTTGGGTTATGAGCACTGAAAATTTTCCTTTTTGGGTCCAAGAAAGTGGTCCAGTTTTAGAAAAATGGAATAATTTTCGAGAGAATTAGTCAACCTCAGTAAAAATTCTCAAAAACTATTTTTGCAATCGGCCACTGCTCAACAAGCATAGAACCCACTCTCGAGATGCACAACCTCAGATCCGAAGGAAAATCGCCTCTTGCTTGAAGAGAGCTGCATGGCAACGGAAAGTTGCCCATTGTTTGAACGGCACTGCGATGCATTGAATGGCAACGAAAAGTTGCCCCTTATTTGAATGGCACCGCAGCGCATTGTAGTCAGTCCTCGGAGCGATGATTACAACTGAACTCTCGGATACAGAGAAGGCAAAGATGATCAAAACCATTACATGAACACAATTGATTTGGAGGTGTTTGTGGCTGGACTTCAGAATGAAGTTGCCTACGTATCCTAAAGATAGGAATCAAGCCGTACGTAGTTCGGGGTTAAGGTACACTCAGGTATTTAACCTCTCCTTTTTAGGCTCTAACTTTTGCCAAGGCGCCCGTTGCAGGTTTTCAACCTTGCGAGCTTTGTTTTTCTTTTCTTTTATTTCTTTTCTTCTTTTTCTCTTTTTTCTTTTTCTTCATTTCTTTTTTTTCATTATTCTCTTTTCTTCTTTTTTCTTTTTTGCTTTTTATATATATATTTTTTGCTCTGACTTTTGCCTGGGTTGCCCTTTCGGGTTTTCGGCCTAGCGAGCCTCTCAAAGGGTAAAAGTGTAGCTTGGTCCATGCCAAATGGTTGTAAGGTTTTGAGGCCATTCGTATCCAGGAGAGTGGCTGTTGATTTGCAAGAGGACTCATCTTCGGCTCTTCGAGCACATCTGACATCTTTGCCCCTAGTTCAAGGGTACTGCTCTAGCTTTGCAAGCTTCTTCGATCTTCGATCTTCTTGATCCGACTTTCTGCCTCTTGTTCGAGGGTCGCTTCAACCGCCACACAGGCCTCACATTGTAGTTGACCGTTGAACATTCTGAATCCCAGTTCAAGGTTTGAAAGTAAGGGGTCGAGTCTCGAGGCTGAGAGCGATCCTAAGCTGTAAAATCTCAAGAGTGATTCTACACAGGTCTTCGCAGGACCACACAAAACATTTTTTGAAAGTTTTTAAGAAAACGACAAATCGCTCGCGCTGAAGACAGTGTAGAACCAATCTGGATCAAGCCAGGATCCTTCCCAGTACTCACACTTACAAGCATGATTTCATTCATTAAGGGCTTAGCATGCCTCTCTTTCTCTCAATTGATCAAAATTTTCCAAAACCCGAGGAATTCCTTCCTCTTCGTTTTCACCGCAGTGTTCAAAAAGCTTTTGGAAAACTTAGGTCGATGCAATGAATTCAAGGCACAAAAAAGACACAGCTTCTAGTCAAATACTGCCATCTCATTTGGAATTTCTGGTACAACTGGCACACGGTAGAAGCGAACACAAAAGCATGAAAAACCACTGCTGTTCATTCAAATCTGTTGGCATTACTGGCTCCAAGGCAGAAATAGACTCAAAACAAAATGAAAAGACAAACACAAAAACAAAATGGTAACGCCCGAGGTAACACCCCTTCCCCTCCCCCCCGGGGAATCACCCAACTCCTATACAACAGGACTGACTCGATACAGCAAGACAAACCCAAAACAAAAGAGACTGACTCAAAACAAAAAGACAGGCTCGAAACAAAACAATAAGACTGACCCAATACCTAAGTCAGAATGTACAAAAACCAGCATTCACAAATGCTCAAAACAGTGCGTGCCATACACAGGTGGTTCATCTCTCGATCACATCACATTATCCCCCACAAGTTCACTGATCAAGTGCCAATAGACTTTGCAGGACCTGGTGCAGGGATGACCCCGTTGTCAATCAAATTTTGTATCTCGTGGCGAAGATGGACGCAACTATCGGTGTCATGACCGGTTTGTTGATGGAAAACACAGTACTTAGTCGGGTCATGCTTTGGAGGGAGAGGATCGAGTAGAGGCCGTTGCTCTAACGGTTTCAAATGTCCTTTCCGGAGTAGTACCCCTAGGGCTTTAGACAAAGACATAAAGAGTAGGGTGAAAATCCTCTTGCTTCGGGGTAGATAGTCTGAAGTTCGTGGTTTTGAAGTGGATGCACCAACAAAGGAGGTGGCTGCTCTTGGTGTGGTGGTGGCGACCATGCCCACTTCGGAAGATCTTACCAAGGCCGTCACCGGTGGTCGATTCGAATCAAGGGTAAACGCCTCTGGCCGCTCCTTCTCCTGGTCAATGAGGCCCTGCTTCATAGCGTCCTCGATCTGTACTCCCATCTCATAAAAATCTAAAAAGGTAGGGAAGGGGAGCACGATCATTTTCTGCATTAGTTTGGGCTGGAGGTTGCGCACAACCATCCGTATTTGATCCTTATCCGTTGGCCTAATGGTCATCATTGAGGCCTTGGCTCTCCAGCGGGCCACAAATTCTGAGAAGCTCTCCTTAGGCTCTTGCCTCGTCGTCTCAAGATCACGGGTCGTAATCTCGATTTGGGTATTGTATGAATATTGTGCGACGAAGGCCTCGGCCATCTCCTCCCGTTTCAATCGAGCTCTCCAATTTGCACCAGACGCGGCTATCCCGCGAGTTCGGTAGAATAATGACAATTTCTGGGCAGTGGTCAAACCCATTGACCTTAAGATATCAGAAAACAGTTGAATGTGCACCATTGGGTCTTCAGAGCCATCAAATCGATCGATATGTGGCATCTTGAACCGATCTGGTAATGTCACCACTGAGTCAGTATAACCATCCTCTATATCAGGAATAGAATGGGCCCCCTAAGACTTTTTGAACAATTCCTCAAGCTTGCTCACTTTCAATGTCAGGTCCTCTTGAACTCAAAGGGGGAGTCTAGTAGGTTGGTGGGTGTTTTAGATAGCTGGGGTAAAACCAGGGGCGGAGTTGGCCCGCCTGGAATGTCCGTATCATCCTGGACGTGGGTTGCCTCCTCGAGTACGGGAACTCTTGGTGGGGGAGGAGCCTGGTGTGAAGTAGATACCCCAGTTTGCTGCTCTAACCTGGCAATTGTCTCTACTTGTTGGGCTATGACCACGGCCTGTTGCTTGGTGAATTCCGCTTGACGGACAGCATCTTGCTGCATGGCTTTCATACTATCCTGGAGCTGGCGCACCATCTCTTTTAAGCCTGACATACTGTCCTGATTTGATTGAACCACCAGTATATCCATCTCTGCAGTAGACTCGAAATCTCAACCTAGCTGTTCAAAGACAATTGAGCTGGTAGGCTGCAGATCGGTGGTCTGTCCGATCGACCTTTACCCTACCTACCGTAAAGGAACACCGATTTCCTTTCCTTGAATCTTTGACCTGACAAAGTCTATCAACAGAAGTTCGATGTACCCGGGGGATATTGGAGCCTTCTGAAGCTATGGTTCCAAGACTACCAAGCAAAAGAGAAAATGGACAACATCTCAGCCTAATTTCACGATAACCCATATGAGCAAAGCTGAATGACTGTGCTCTCTGCACTTCGCCAAATTCCGCCGATAACCGATACCCTCGTAAATCAATCCCAAAATCTTGAATTGGTGCCCTTGCAGTTCGATGTCCAAACTCGCGAACTGATACATGCATTCCTGTAGAGACGCACTCTAAAGCACATAACAGATAAGTGAGAGCTAAAACACCCCTACGTTGGGGTAGGGTTTCCCTGTCGTATTTTGTCAGGAGCTAGGGTTTCACTACGCACGCAGTGGTTTCAAACAACCAATCGGATAAGCAACCTGTCCTAGCTTGGAATGGTCACTATGGATTCCGAATATGCACTAGGTCGAATGGTCAAAAGGGGTGCCCCGGTAAAACCGGGGTTTCCCGGTAAAACCGGGGTTTCCCGGTAAAACCAGGGTTTGTGTTCCCATACTAGCAGAGCCCACAACCGGTCAGCCTTATGGTCATGCCTTGACAAGACAAGCCTCCGGCAAACCATTCAGGAATAGCATATGGCAAACACGGTGTCCTAGGCGCACCAATGCAAATGCAATGCAAAGAAACACACAAGTGTAGTCAAAACCAGATATCATGAGTTTGAGTCAAGTTCTCTAAATCCCCAGCGGAGTCGCCAGAAATTGTAACATGCCCGCGGGGGGGCCTCGCTACAGCTCGGACTCGATTTGTTGTCACGGTTCTTAATCTTGAACCAAAGAGTCCAAATCCGGCAAATCGTTTTGAGAAAACAGATTTTTAGAAAAGAAGTGCCAAACATGGACTGCTTTGCCAGATACAGAGTCGCCACCTAAATATTTTATTTTTGGAAAATTTAGGAAACCCTGACTCGTTTGCCTAAGGCCACGTGTCCGTCATCACCAAAGTTGCCTCGGCTCGGGAACTTGGGTACGATTGGGGAAGGTCACTTCGTGAGCACCCCCGCTCGCTCGATCAAAGATCGGCCTCTACTAACCATGATATCTAGTTTTGAAAACATTATGTGTCCTTATTCCGGTTATTAGCCTAGATTTACTATGTGATGCACACAGCATACAAGTATAGACCGGGTCACCTGAATTGGAACAAAACACTCCATGTTTGTTTTTGAAAGATGGTTTGCTACCCGCAGGTAGGCTTAAAATGCAGATTTTGCCACCCACAGGTGGGCTTAGAAAAAGATGGTTTTGCCACTATCTAGTGGGCTTAAGACCACAGTCATTGATTTGTTCCAATCCAAATAACCCAACCTTCATCCACAGGCATTCAGGCAGTTATATCACATAAGCAGTTAGCCTCATGGTAAGCATGCTATTCATGGCAACACTCACACGCATGCAAGGATGCTAAAGCATAAAACTCACCGAGTACTCCAAGCCAAAACATAAACTGATTAGAAATCCATGCATGAATCCTAAGTATACAGAAATGCCTAATGCAACACATGCAAAAATGCAACTATAGTAGGCTCGGCTGTTCTAAACATGGTATATGAGATGTAAAAGCTATCAAGTATTCAATTTGGAATTGAAATAGAAATGCAGTTAGTATGATGCGCCAAGCCCGGTGCATGCAAAACAAATGAATGCAAACATGTTATCATACTGTATGCTAATTGAAGCATGCCCTAATCTAACCATCATAAGCAGGTAAATAAAAGGGAAGAAAGACGTGGGGTTGGAAGACATACATCACACACACGCACACTTATTACAATTATGCCCTCGCACAGAGGGTCCAAAAGAATAATATACAGTTCCAAATAAATACAGTCCGAATAAGTACAAAACCCTAATTAATTAACAAATTTAACTAGGAAAGCAATAAATTGGCATGCAAGCCAGGAACTGCCTCAACTCTGATGAATGATGTATGTTCGGGCTGCCTTGCGCGGAAATCCGCTGTGATGCCCCAATTAGCCTCTGCTCACAACTATTCTTGGAAAGCGCGCCAAGCCCCGAAAGACTGCTGCTTCTTGATTTGCTGCAACAGAGAGCAAGAAAGGGACATGGCAATGTATTTTCACAAATGTATGGATGCCTCGATCCTCGTGCCACCAATCACGCATCTCGATGCATGATGGCCGAGGAGTCGAATCGCACAACTCAATATGAAATGAATGCACAGGAAAACACAACAAGACCTAACTCCATCATGAATGATCCGGAGTGTCGGTGACTGGGGAATTGAGACACGTTCTGTCACTCGGAGTACGAAACGCCCCTCGTTTCCCGTGCACGGGCTAACTCCTATCCCGAACACAATGCAATATGCATGACATGCATGAAATGCAACTAAGATACATCCTACCATGCAACATGCTATGAAATGGCATACACAATGCACGAGGTAACATGGTATACACAATGCGCTAACATACAACCTAGCATACACAACGCTATGGAATGAAATGGCATACACAATGCAATATGGACTTACACTAACACAAGTGGACCTCAACCACACTCACATAAGAGGCCATTAGATGAAAATGAGACACTCGAAATGCGTGCACAAACCAAGGACCGAACCTAGGGCACCGAATGCCACTCTAACAAGACACATGGCGAGACATGGAATATGACATACTAGCATGCAAATTTCAGTAGCAAAAATTGATGCAAAACAGCCCCGAAACATGGCAAAAGTGCACCCGATGCATGAAATGAAACCCGAAATCCAAAATTAGGCACATGGAATGACCTGTGGCTATGCAATGCATGCATTATTTGAACATGAAGTGTGAAGATAGAGTCAAGACAGCCCCAAAAAAAGTATATTTACAGTTTTAATCAAGGCCAAATAGCGAACATAAATGGGGCTAAACTAGCATGCAAAAAAGGCCCCAAAAGCAAGATAATGAAGCAAGTAACAGCTGCTGACCCTAAATAGAGAAGGGCCCTTCTACAATGTTGAAGAGGGGACCAAAGTATGGTATTTTACAGTTTACAACAAACCACAAAAAAAAACACAAGTATGGCTAAACTCTCATGCAAGAAATGGGCCAAAAGAGAGACAAAGAAGGAAGTGATGGTTTCCGGTTCCAAACAGATGAGGGCCCTTCAAAAATATTGAAGTGGGCCCAAAATATGACCTTTTACAGTTGATGACCAAACCCCAAACAGTGTACAAGTATGCTCAAAATACTATGCAAGATAAGGCCAAAAAGAGAGCTATAACACAAAGTATAAAAATGATGCTTCAAACAGCAAAAGACCCTTAATGAAACATGAATAGGGGGTCAAAATGAGGCCATTTTCAGCTTGGGACAAAGTCCAAAAATGCAAGCACAAGGGGTTAACAAATCATGCAAAAATAAGACCATAAGATGGATACAAAGGCAAGTGACAAATGGAAACCTCAAACAGTGATGAGCCCTTCAACAATGTTGAATAAGGGCTCAAAATAAGCTACTTTACAGTTTACAACATGCCTCAAAACAGTTGATACATAGGCCAAAAACAATATGCAAGAAAATGGCATACAAGGGAGGTAATGAAGCAAGTGCAACAAGGAGGCCTCAAACAATGAGAGGCCCTTAAACAAACATGAAATAGAGATCAAAAAAATGCTATTTTTAGTTAAGGTCGGAGCTCAAAAGTGTAAGCAAGAATAGCTTAGATAGGATGCAAAAATGAGCTCAAAAAGAGGGAAATGAAAGCTCACCAATCTTTAGCAACTTCTTGGCACAAGAAATGGTGTTCCTCAGCTCTGGAAAGCAGCTCCAAGTGGCTGGAATGGAGGTGGTGGTGTGGTGCTAGGTGGTGGTGTAGAAAGGGCGTAGGACTTGGATGTTTTTTAGGGTTGAAGTGAGAGAGATAGAGGAGATATGCATACAATCCCAAAACCAGAGTTGGGGTGGTGGTTATATAGGCAAAAGAGGGGGAGAAAGAGGGGGAAAAAAGGGAGGGAAAACAATTCAAGTTTCTCCCAAAAAATGGCAGCCCCCCGGATACAAAATCTGGGGGGAAATGAAATAGAGATTTGTGATGTACCAACTGCAAGGATCAAGGCCGGCCAAGTATCTAGGTCGCAGGTGGTCGGCTGGCTGTCCCCATGGCCGGCCGGCCCGGGGTCAAAAGGGCCAAGTGCAATTAGTGGCCGACCACCACAAATTGGTGGCCTCCCATGTGTGCTCAACACAATCCTGTGGTCAAAAATTGGAAACAGTGAAGCAGGAGAGAGAAAAGGCCACTTTTAGGAGGGGTTCAAAAGGGTCAATCACAATTACTAGCCGACCATATGATATTGGTGGCCTCCCAGGTGTGTACAACACAAATATGTGGTTTAGAGCTGGAAAAAGTGGCCTTAGGGTGGTCAACCTTGGCTTTCGAGTGAGAAAAACGGGCGACGGAGGGCGATGAAGGAATATAACTGGTGGCTGAAATAATTACTGGCCTCCCACCCTTCTACGACCTTCCTGGTGATGAAACAGAGGTCCCTGCCTATAACAGGCCCACGAGGGAACTCACGGGTTACAGTTCGGACTCAATTTTGTTTGCGGTTCTAAATCTGAACCAAAGAGTCCAAATCCGGTAACTCATTTTGAGAAAACAGATTTTTGAAAGAAATGCCAAACATGGACTACTTTGCCAGATACAGAGTCGCCACCTAAATATTTTTTAAATGGGAAAATTTAGGAAACCCTGACTCGGTGCCAAAGGCCACGTGTCCGTCATCACCAAAGTTGCCTCGGCTCGGGAGCTTGGGTACGATTGGGGAAGGTTAGCTATGAGCACCCCCTCTCGCCCGATCCGAAGACCGGCAACTACTAACCGTGATATCCGATTTTGAAAACATTATGTGTTCTTATTCCAGTTATTAGCCTAGAATTACTACGTTATGCGCACAGCAAACAAGTATAGACTAGGTTGCCTAATTTGGAAATAAACATTGCATATCTATTTGTCTTGAAAAACACTTTGAAATTTGCTACTCGCAAGTAGGCTGAAAATACGGATTTCAACGAGTTTTTCCAACTCAAACAATCCAACCTTCACCCATAGGCAATCAAACAGTTTATTACATAAGCATCTAGCCACATGGTAAGCATCCTATCATGATAGCATTCACACACATGCGATATGCTGAAGCATGAAAATACTTACATCGTACTCCGTGCCAAAACAATAAACTAGTTAGCAAACATGCATGGTCCTAGTTCATTTCAAATTGACTAATGCAACACATACAGGATGCAATTAGGGTAGGCTCGGCTAACCTAAACATGGCATGTGAAATGCGATCAATTGATGCACATATTCAATTTGGAATTGAAGTACAAGTGCAGTTAGCATGATGTACCGAGCCCGGTGCATGCAAGATAAATGTATGGATGCACGCATGCATAGCATAAGGTATGCTAGTTTAAACATGCCCTAATCTACCATCATAAGCGGGTAAATAAAAGGGAAGAAAGAAGTGGGGGTTGGAAGACATGCACACACACGCACCCACACTTATTACTGATTTGCCCTCGCCGAGGGGGGAGCCAAAAAAATAATACAAATTAACTAACTACGGGCTAATTAATTATTACAAATTACCTAATTAGTTAACAAACTAACTAAGCTAGGAAAACAGTAAACTGCCTCGGGAAGAGAGCCCAATGCAATGCATGCTCGGGTCCTGCTCGGAAGCGCACTGCCATGCATAGACTGCCTCTGTTTTCCCTGCTCTGCCCCTCTGAAGACTGCCAAAGTCTCTGAATTGCTTCCCTGGACATTGGGGGACACCACCGGCTGAGTAGAATTGCCACCGGCAGTGGGATGTGGTCATCGGTTGTTGATGAATCCATCGGCTACCAATTGATTGCCGGTCGGCACTCTGTGTAGTCGATCGGCAAGAAGTTCCTACAGAACCTGTTTGACAGCAGCAGAGGACAGAGCCTTGCATGGCAATGCGATTCAAGCCATGTATGCACCAACCATATCCCTTATCATGTTAGTGACTCAAGGGGACATGCTCCTTGGTTCTCGGACCATCAATCGCGCATTTTAATGCGTGATGGCCCAAGAAGCCAAGTCGTGCATTTTGATTTCAAATGTAATGCACGCACGCACATAAGGGCCCAATCCCTATCACTAAATCAAGGGACAAGGCATGCATGTTCAATGCAACCTAAACATGTTAACTAACATGCAACATGGTATAAAAGGGAGCATGCAAACATGCAATGCACATTAGGTACATAACCTAAGCAACAAGGCAAACAAGCATGCCACAATTATGCAAACTACTTAGAGCATGCAAGATGTAATCTAATCATGCAACATGCTAGTAATTTGACCAAGGGAATGCATGCCAAATGCAAATGATTTCAAGCATGCAACACATGCAACCAAAGCATGCAAACATGAGATAATGTAATAGCACTTGAATGGCATACAAGGGATGGACTTACGCTAATTGACTACTCTAAGTTAGGTCCAAAACAAGTGGCCAAAGCTTAAGAAGATGGGACCAAACACACATACACACATGCACATGTCAAGGCCTAAACACTTAAGCATCAAAGGACATCTTTTAAGCACACTTAAAAGGGAACAATCATGGACATATGGCATGCATTAAGCTATGAAAATCATGCAAGAACATGGTGTCAAACCAAGCAAACAAGATAGGCTAAGCATGTAACAATGGTCCAAGATTCAAGGCAAGCCAATGAAGTATTGAACTACACTTGACATGACCACACATGGCAAGACTTACATGACCAAAAGCGAGTTTTGGCACATAAAACAAAGCCCAAAAGACCACCTAGATGGCATCTAAATGGCTTGAATTCAAAAGCATGCACAAATGCACTTTCAAGGAGCATACCACACAAGCTCATAAGGCATTAAAGAGGCATCCAAGGCAAGCATACAAGCATGCTAAGGGACTGAAATGATGCTATAGATGGTGCCAAACCATTAAAATAAAGCAAGTAATGAATGCTATACACTCTTGCAGTTAAGGCCGGAAAACTAAAAATGCAAGGGTGGTATATAATGCAAGTCATGGCCGACCAAAATGACTCAGGAAAGGCCTCAAACATGGCAAAATAAGCACAAAATCTTCACAAAGCTAGGCCTAAAACATGCTAGAACAATAGTTTACAACCTAAGGCATGTTAAGGCCTAAACATGGCATTACAAGGTAGGTATGCTAAGCATGCATGGTGTACCAAAACCAATTTAAAACCATGTTATATTATGACAATATAAGCGTGAAAAACAGCCAAGGTATGATCAACAAACCCTCAAACATGGTGCTCCCTCAAGAGGCCAAAAATGGTCCTTTTCAAGGACAATAAGGAGAGGGGGTGGCCCTCTCCTTCTTGGGACTTCAAGGCACCATCCTTACCACTAAAATCCCTCAAGATTTCAGTGGCGAGGAGGCCAAAACACCAAAGTCCCGAAGCTCACTCAAAATAGCACAAAATGGAGGCCCCTCAAGGCTTAAGAGGGGTCAAACACCTCCAAACCACAAAACACTCTAAACAAACTATTTAGAGGGCCCAAAAATAGAACTTTTTTATGTTATACACTAAGCACAAAAACAGTTCTAAGATAGGAAAAAATAGAATGCAAGAATGGGGTAAAAAGGGGTAAGATTGTTACCCTTGAAGAACCTCTTCACAAATGGTGGACCAAATTCTTTTAGCTCAAAACAGCTCCAAAGCTTCAAGAACAAACCTCTGGCCCTTCACAAACTAAGAGAAGGTGTAACACTATGTGTTTGTGTGCAATAGTAAGCCTAAACACACACAAACACAAGAAAATGAAAGATATAGATATAGGATAGATATAAAACCCTAAACCTAATCCAGAGCTTCTCTCACAACTTCTCTCACCAAAATTTTCTAACCCTAAAGCCAAAAGGGAAGGGCTCCTCTTATAGAGGAGCCAATCTTGTAAAGCTTACCAAGGAAGCTAACAAGGAGGCTATCCCTCCATACACGTGTATGGAGGGGAACAAAATGCAAGCCAGCTGTTTTAAAATATCTGCAAAAGAAGATGAACAGTAATCGGCTGCTCAAAATTGCCATTTTGACAAAATGGACTGCCGACTAGCAATAAAGGATGCCGACTGGCAATATACATTGCCGATGGCAACAAAATACCAACCGGTGGCCTCTAGCCATGGCCGGTGATGTGTGGGGATGCCTCACAAGACATTCACTGCCCCTCCAAGGCAAAACACAAGTGTTTGGTGCAAAACCAAACACTAAACAGTCAAGTTCGGAGATCCTGAGGCAAGGCACGTAGCCGAGACCTCCGGGAACTCCAAACGAGCACAAACATGGATGATCACCGGGTGTTCAAACGGTGACGTCCCAGTCTTGAGGACGGTCAAAATGGGGTGTCTACAATTGCCCCTCTTTGACAGAACTCGAAAGTCATAACAATGACGGGAGTGAATGTCAAAACCCAGAGACGACCCATTTTTCACAAGGCCGAAGACTTAGACAAACATGCAAGACAAACAAGGTATGCGCCCGAAGGCAGGAGCAAAATGCAAGACAATGCACGAAGCCGAGCATAACTTATGATCATGCAAAAAAAAGCTGTAACGAAACACACATGCAACAGTTTTAAGCTAGCATACACCAAACTACACTTCAATGCAGAAAGGATGTAAGAGAATTATGCAATTCTCAATACGTCTCACTCGGAGGATACAATACCTGTCCGGTTCGTCTGGTTCCACCAGTCGCAATTGAACCGTACATACAATATCGTGCCTGCAAAGAAAACAACTTAACAGGTATGATATTGTTAGCAACATGCATGACAATGCAAGAATGAATGCAAAATGATATGCAATATGTACAAAACAATGTATAAATAATGCAAATGAAAATGCAATGCAATTGAAACAATGCAAACTACATGCAAAGCAATTGAATCATGATCCAATCATGAGCGGTTTGAAACCACACAAATGTCAAATAGATTGATGGAGGTAACAAGTCCGTCTACCATAGAACGATCAACTGAACTATGAGTAATGTAGACGGACACAAGAACGAGTATTGGGGGGATGACATAAGTGGGGTAACGACCCGCTGGAGAAAGGACAATGATCCTAATACCGGATGCAAAAATTACACTAAAATGTAGTATCTACAATGGATATGGCATGCAGCCAAACCAAATCTTGCCTAGGAAAGGCATGTACGCAAACAAGCCACGTCTAACATAGAACGGTCTACTGAACTATGCTTTGACACAAGAAGTATAGGCACATACCAGACCAAGCTCAACATGGAAAGGCGCAAGCCATAGATGGAAGATGATGTAATGAATGCATGCAATCTACAATGCAATGGAAATGGATACAATGGATATGGCACGCGGGCCAAACCAAATCCTGCCTAGGAAAGGCATGTACACAAACAAGCCGCGGCTAACATAGAACGGTCTACTGAACTATGCTTTGACGTGAAAAGTATGGGCACATACTAGACCAAGCTCAACATGGAAAGGCGCAAGCCATAGATGGAAGGTGATGCAATGAATGCATGCAAACTAAAATGCAATGGAAATGGATACAATGGATATGGCACGCGGGCCAAACCAAATCTTGCCTAGGAAAGGCATGTACACAAACAAGCCACGGCTAACATAGAACGGTCTACTGAACTATGCTTCGACGTGAAAAGTATGGGCACATACCAGACCAAGCTCAACATGGAAAGGCGCAAGCCATAGATGGAAGGTGATACAATGAATGCATGCAAACTAAAATGCAATGGAAATGGATACAATGGATATGGCACGCGGGCCAAACCAAATCTTGCCTAAGAAAAACATGTACACAAACAAGCCGCGGCTAACATAGAACAGTCTACTGAACTATGCTTCGATGTGAAAAGTATGGGCACATACTAGACCAAGCTCAACTTGGAAAGGCGCAAGCCATAGATGGAAGGTGATGCAATGAATGCATGCAATCTACAATGCAATGGAAATGGATATAATGGATATGGCACGTGGGCCAAACCAAATCTTGCCTAGGAAAGGCATGTACACAAACAAGCCGCGGCTAACATAGAACGGTCTACTGAACTATGCTTCGACGTGAAAAGTATGGGCACATACCAGACCAAGCTCAACATGGAAAGGCGCAAGCCATAGATGGAAGGTGATGCAATGAATGCATGCAAACTAAAATGCAATATCTACAAATATGCAATGGAATGAATATTTACAAAAATGCATGACAATGCAGTATGATGCAATCTGCTGGGGAAAATGCAATGGATGCATGCAAGCTACAATGGAAATGCATGACAATGCATGTTTATTTTCTACAATGCATGACAATGCAATATTTACCATGTATGCATGACAATGCATTATGATGCAACGGCTATGATTGCAGCTTTCCCTATCTTACCAACAGGGCGATATACTAGGTTGGTTCAGTATCCAGAACTGAGGCGCAGACATGCTGCCTCATCCTATGGGGCTTCCATACAGATTTCAAGCCGAGGATACACCCCTGGGTATTTAAACCAGACTTTAGTCTCAGAACTCCCGAACCTTTGCGTTCAAGGCATAAGCCGTTCGAACTCTAGTTTCCACCATCCCAGTTGGTCTTCTAGGAACTCACCGCACACACAGGCAGGTGGCTTTACCAGATCACCGAAAGTCGTTCGGGCACGACAAAAACCAAAGGAATTGCACCTTTAGAGGATTTAAGGTCTCCTAGACCGGGATGCAAAATGTATGAATGACAATGCATGTTTTATTTTTTTTGAATACAAATGATGCATGATGTTGAAGTGCGCGACAACGCAAGTTTACTCGAAATGCATGACAATGCATGAAAATTTGATGCGCGGCGACGCGCGGCTTTAGATGCATGACAATGCGACCGAGCGGGCTTACGGTCTCGCCAAACCGTACGTGTTTTTGGTCTCGCCGGACCGTGGTGTGTTTTCGGTCCCGCCGGACCCACTTTGGGACAATGCATGAATTTGAGATGCGGTGCACAAGACAGTGCGATGCGCAAAATAGTGCGATGGAATACATGCCAAATGCCATGAGATGCGCAAAATAGCGCGGTGCGTTTAGACAACGCGAGTGAAGGTTTTGCACCTCCCAAGGATTTTAGGTCTCCTAGATCGTGCGTGTTTAAGGTCTCGCCAAACTGCCGCGAACAAGACAATGCGATTGAAATGCAATGCACAAGACAGTGCGATTGAAATGCGATGCACATGGGGCAACTTTTGAGTCTTGTAAAAGCCAAAAGGATACGAGAAGGATACACCTTGCACGAATTCGAGTGCCACGCACAGAAGACACGATCCGAGGCCAAAACGGGAACCGGTTGAGCTTTGGAAATGCACTGTTTTGCACTGTTTTAAGCAATGAAGACTCTGAAGCACTCATATAACCCAAGAAAAGGTGTAGGAGGCTCAAAACCCACTGTAGGAGACCACTGGATGTCCACTGGCCATCAGGATGCATCACCGGCCGTCCATCAGCCATCAGACAATATCATCGGCAGAATATATTGCCGACCGGCAAAGAATGTGGCTGACCAGCAAAGTGTTCCTGTTCGGGGCAGTTTTGACATTTCGGCCGTGGGTCTTTTAAAATAGGGTTTCTAACCCTATTTTCTTCACTTGTGCTTGGTCGAAAATCCCCCCTCTCTCTCTAGGCTATTTTTGTCCTTCGATCTCCTCGTTTTCTTGCGTTCTAGCCTTGATTTCGTTGTTCGATTCGTGATCTCTTTCGCGTTTCGGACATTTCTAACCGAGCGAAACTTCGTTTCGGTGTCCCGTCTTTGATTTCCACCACTCGGGGCTTGTTTTCCTTGATTTTTTCTCGATATCCGTGCCTTTTCCTCACCTCGGCTTTTCCGGCCATTTTCGATCCTCTCGGGGTTAACTTTTTGTTGACTCTTCGTATTCTCTCCTATTTTTCCCTCTTCCGGCCATTTTCACATTCTCTTCGAGATGGCGGATGATCTTCCAGAGGGTGGGGCTCCTCCAGAGCTTGAGATGGACCCCGAGGCCGAGCCCTTGCCACTCCGCATCCGGCCGTTCGATCCGGAGACCTACAGGCCCGCGATTCACGTGATGCTCCCTGACGGGCTACGCCAGTTCCGGAGCTTTGAGAGGGGCGTAGCACCTGAGTTACTACTTCGTGAGCCCGAGTCACACTTGTCGCACGGCGCCTCCAAGGTACATACTTCCCCCGGTTTCAATTTTTCGCAATTTAGAATACTTAAACTGCTATTGTTGATTCTGTACTTCAATTGCTTAGTTCGAATGCACTGATGCATTGTACACTGTAGTTGATTGTGAACACACTTGCAACTGATAACTGCTTGAATCGTCGCATTACACGCATCGCACTAGCTCAATTGCTCAAACACATTGACGCAACACATACTGTACTTCACTGTGGACACACCGGCACCCGATATCTGCTTGATTTCTGAAAAACACGCACACATGCCGTATTTGCCCTGAACCTCTCAAACACGCTGACACATCACACGCCGTAGTTTACTGCTAGTACACCGGCACCCGATGTCTGTTTGAATCTAAAAAACGTGCACACACGTCACATCTGTACTGAACCGTTCAACACACTAACATATCATATGCTGTAGTTCTCTGCTAGCACACTGACACCCAATGCCGGCTTTACATTTGAAAATACGCACACACACACATACACTATATCTGTATGCTTCTCAAAACTGCATCTTGAATATTGCTTCGCAATTGTTGTTTTTGATTACAGGGGGACTCCCATACCATCCGCGGGTATGGAAATGTCGTCGCTCGAGACTGGTACGCGGAGTTGCTGTGACGCGTTCGCCAGATCGCCGACGAGGCGGTTTCAAAGATCTTCGCAGGGGCTCTCCTGTGTTACTACCAGACTTGCTTGCTGCTTTAGTGGAGAGGTGGTGGGATACCTCTAACTCCTTCCACTTCTCCGTCGCAGGAGACATGACGATGACCCCTTATGACTTCTCGATGCTTACTGGCATCGGGGTAAGGGGGATCCGATTCCCTTCGACACTGATATGGGTGAGTGGAACGCCGCCCAGCTGTACCTGCTCGGCACTCAGCCTCCCTTTGTTCGAGTAAGGTTTGTCAGATACTCGTGGTTCGAGAGTCAGTTCCGGATTTAGCGAGCCTTGGAGGAGGAGGCGCAGATGACCCCAGAGGAGGTGGATCAGTATGCGCGGGGCTTCGTCATGTTTCTACTTGGGACGACCCTTTTCGCCGACCGGGCGAACACCGTGTCTCTATGCCTGTTGAGCGCACTAGTAGATGTCAGGCAGATCCGCCGCTACGACTGGGGTGGTCCAGGCTTGGCCACTTTGTATGGTTACATGAGTTCTTCTTCCCGCTTCAGCGGACAGCTTCTTGGCAGATACTGGCGAGCTTGGGAGGTACATCTTCTTCCCCTTTTACATTTTTTCTTTCTGCTTTACATTTTCTGTATTCTGTACATTGCACACACCTGATACGCCTCTTCTTGACTATATACCGTATACGCACACACATATACCGCTTTACATTTACATTGATTGTACACACCGCACACTCTGCACAATACATCGTGACAACACACGGCTCTCGCCATTTTTGCTTTATTCGTATCGCTTTATCCGATAATCATCTCGATATCGTTTCTCGATTGTGGGTCTATGCCTACTTTCCCAGGCTTGCCCCAGTACCCGATGTGGAGATCCCGCTCGACGTCCCCTTTTTTCATCGCTTTGACATGCGGTGTGTGCGGAGACCTCGGGAGTCTTTTATCTTTTTCCGTCGCTACTTCGACACCATCACCACCGCGGAGGTATGTTCAACTTTAGAGTTTGTTTAAGCTTCGCTTTAGCACTGTATTTTTGACAACAAATAAATAACAAACTGCATTTGTACCCGCAGATCACCTGGCAGCCTTGGGCCCCGTTGCCAGCCGTGGTGAGAGACCACTACGAGAGTGCTGAGGAGATTGCCCGTCTCCGGATTCTGTTGGAGGGCCCGGTCTGTCGGGCTTGGTACCTGGGGGAGCGCTTCTTGCGTCAGACCCTGGGCTTACCGGAGCAGATAGTTCCGGGTCCGCCTCCTTCACATATGAGGCATACAGAGAGGCTTTCCCTCGCACACCTGAGGGAGTATACCGCTGGCTGGGGCGCGGAGCGTCACAGAGACGAGGGCGACTATGTCGAGTATGTCCAGACCTACATCATGCGGCCCTTGGGCGGTGATCACCAAGCTGGGAGAAAGAGGCCAGCAGCGCCGGTAGCTGGAGCGGGAGCGTCGAGGAGGGCTCGAGTTTGTGGTAGGGGTGGAGTTCATAGAGGGCGGGGGGCCGGGCCTGCCTCGCCCACTTCATGTCATGCTGAGGCGTGGGGACGACTTACCAGATCCCCTTTGCTCCTCCCCCGGCTGATCACGAGTTGGTTGATGTCCCTGACTTGCCTTTGGTATGTATTACTTCATTTCGCATCTTGCACTGTTATTTCATTTCAGTTTATTTGATATTCCGCAGAATGCTGATGCATCTGATATATTTTTACAGGTGTCCTTCGAGTACACCCGGCAGTCATTGGAGCTGAATGCCTCCATGATAGGGATGCTTCAGCGGACCTTCAACCTCCTGGCCCTCTACAGTATTCCGGTATGTTCTTTCTGACCACAGTCTCAAACCATACGTAAACTGCTTCACATAATCTGACACACAACACAACCCCTAATAAACTGTTCATAGCATTCATACACTGTATTCCCACACTGTACTTATACACTGCATTCTGCATTTGATACATTGCTCACGGCATTCACACACTGTACTCATGCATTGATTCACTGCTCTCACTGTATTCTGCATTGATATACTACTCACGGAGTACTGATGCATTTGCCTTTTGTGCTTTTTAGCCTCCTTTCCAGATTCCGCCGATGGGTGGTGCTCCAGCTGGGCCCTCTATTCCTGCTCGAGGAGGGCGTGGAGATACTGCACGTCCCCGTACCAGGGGAGGGCGTACTCATGTTAGGAGTAGCTCTCGGGCACCCGTCCCTGATGATGATGATGATGAGTCCGAGTCCGAGTCCGAGGCAGAGGCAGAGGCGGGGTCATCTGAGGAGGAGACCAGAGGCGGTACTGACTCGGGCTCTGATGACGATGCTGATGATGCTCTTGGACCTTTGTCCAGGAAGAGGACTAGGATAGACTGATAGCCCCGGAGCCATTTTTGACATTCGATACAGATTTTTTTTGTTGTTTTTCTTCTTTTCGGCACTTTCCCCTTTTTGTTAGTAGTTAGGGTACTTTGTACTGCCGCAGGCAGATTTTTGTTTTCCTCAAAACTTATGTACTTGAAAAGATTATGAAATGAAACAAACTTTTTGTCTGAAAAAAGTGTTTACATTTGTATATCTCACGCATTGCATCGCGTTACACCTCAATGTAAATGAAAATGATTTATTGTCTGAAAATTGAACACTTGCACTGTAATAATCAGATAAATAACCAGCCAACAGCAAAACAACCCAAGCAACCCACTGCCTGATTCTGAACACATAGCCCTTACTCCACTGGGGACTAATTTGCATACAGTCCATAACACAAGATTTCGCTCACTCGCATTACGGCAAACCCTAAACAAACATTTAACTGGCAAGACGACTCTGAAGCTGAAACGGTTGAAGTTGAAACACACTTAGATGCCCCAAATTTTTCCTTTTCGTCTTTTGCTTCGTATAAAATGTCACAACCCAACCCAGCCCCTATGAGTTTGGGCATGACTTAAGCAGAAACAGACAGAATAACCTGTATGGTATACATAGGGGGCCTGAACGGAAGCATTAAATTTAAAACGACATCTAGAAATATCCATTGAGCAACTATCAACAAGCCAGGACCATCTTAACATTGGACATAACATAGCGTGCACACAAAAAGAGGTTACATAAACATTTACAATCCAGCCCAGGTTTTAGGCATACAAAACAATAAATACATAACCCTGACCAGCGATGTGGATACCAAAATTACATTTAGAGAAAACTGATCTAATATGCAAGGGTTTCCTCCGATTACTGGTAATTTTTTAAGTGACAAAATGCATGAAGTGTGCTAGATCGGCTCCTCAAGGTTCCTACGAATCAAACAAAAAACTGAGAATGAGACAAGCTCGGTGAATAGTAGTGCTAATGATAAAATCACAATATACGTGAGTATGTATATCCAAAACCAAATCTTGAGATATGATTGGCCTATTGGCCCGTGATAGCCTTATGCGACGTGATAGCCTTTCGGCTCAGGTAGCCTTGCGGCACAACAGGTAGCCTTGCGGCACAACAGGTAGCCTTACGGCACAGATAGTCTTTCGACTCAGGTAGCCTTGCGGCACAACAGGTAGCCTTTCGGCACAACAGATAGCCTTTCGGCACAACAGGTAGCCTTGCGGCACAACAGATAGCCTTGCGGCACTACAGGTATACGGATGTGGTTATCACTTTTCATTTCCAGATCAATACATAATTTACAATTATGCCTTACAGAACAGATACATAAATGTATATGTAATGCACTATTACTCACAGTGTTGTGGTGGCGTATGAGTTCCTCCTGGAGTGTGCCCTACACACAACATAACTAAGAAATTAGTATTCTTTTCCTTTAAAATCCTTATCAGTCATTCCATATGTCATTTCACTATCATAAACTCATCAGAAAAACATTCTAATAGCACCGAAGAGTCAAACATGAAAAAGCCGAGCAAACAGAGTTTTCTCATTGAAACAAGATTCGCCGGCGTAGCTTTGTCCGCCGAGCGACAAATAGTGCTACCAAAAATACTGGATGGTCGATTTTTACGCCGGCGTAAAGTTCTCCGCCGAGACAGTGGTAATTTTAAAAACTGCAGAGGTGCATTTTCGCCGAGCGTTCGACTCGCCGAGGACGTCGACCTTATCTGTGGCACCGATTTTCAAGCCAAAACTCATCATTCAAACTCAATTTCTATGAAATCAAGGGTCAAATTCATGCAATACTTCCACTTAACAACACCACAACATGGAGGAAAGCTTAATCATGCCAATTTAGACCAAGTTAAAGGCTTCAACAAGCCAACACTTTCACAAATTCCATCCAATGACCCAAATATATTTAAGTTCTACAAATTCAACAAACATAGCTCATAGTAGTAACATATTGGTATGAATTAATGCTATAGAAACAAAGATTGAGGTCCAAAGTGTCAAGGCACCAAATCAATGAGAAACCCTAATGAAGCAAACATAGATTATCCATGAATCAACACAAGCATGAGATGAAATTCTTGAGAAGTTAAACTAGGAATTGGTTACCTTAACCTCAAACTCCCAATCCTACTAATGGTTGAGCTTCTTGGTGAGTCAAATTTAGTTCCCCCAATTCTTCTCCTTCAACTCTCACGTTTCTCTCTTCCTTTCCTTCCAAAGTAGCCACGTTTTTTATCTCAATCCCACAAGTCTTAGATAGATATAACAATATATATATAAGGGCATAAAAGACGAAAATCAATCGCTTTAGGGTGCCGAAATAAAAATTTCACAGAAAATCCCCTTATAGCTTAAAAATCATGTAGATTCCAAATATCAAATCAATTTCTGCAAATTAAATCTCTAAGATGCTCAATTTCCATTTTAAGTAATTCAAGTGTAACAGATACGTTCTAATTCAACAGATAGAAACTCATATCTCTAAGTTCCATGCTCTTTTACTATATTTTCACATAGATTTTCACAATAACATTCAAAGACACAGAATAGGGAATTATAAAGACAGCAGAATCAGATATGAGGGTCGGGGTATTACATAAAATGTAGAAAATGGCACAGCACTCTGAGCATAAATGATTTTAACTTTGAAATAAAGAAGGGTTTTCAACCGGGGTATCGAGCCTGCAACTGAACACAGCGAAAAAGACTCAAACAGAAGGTGCGCGACCTGGACACAACGAGACACGCTCGGAAAAGACTCAAGACAAGAATTGCGACAAAACAAAGTAAAAGACATGACTCACGGACGCGTTTACAAGAATGAGAGACCTCAGATCATGAGGAGCCAGTTTCCCCGGGTTTTGTTCCCACCCTTTTTGATTTGTGATTCTCACATCGCTCGGCCCTCAGGCTCGGTTTTTCTCTCAAAACCCTCTTGCTCACTTCTCTCTCCACTTACACCTCTCTATTCTTTATTCTCTCATTTTTCATCCCTCCCCAGGGTGATTGATGGATGAATAGGAGATTGTGGGTTCATGCCCAACACCGTTAGCTCACGGCTATCTCTTCTGGTGGATAGAGTTCCCTTCTGGCAAGTATGTTGACGGTGGGGAAAAGACAGAAGACCTGACTCAATTGCGCCCCTAGTTCGTTACTTTGACCATTTTTTGTTTTCTTCCTAAAACAGTTTTGACCAAAAATGAGAGTCGGATTAACATACTTGTTCGATTTTTGATTTGAAAAATCATGCAAGTCAGGCTGTGAGCAATGAAAATTTTCCTTTTTTTGGGTCCAAGAAGATGGTCCGATTTTGGAAAAACAAAATAGTTTTTGAGAAAATAGTCAACTTCAATAAAAATTTTCAAAAACTATTTTTTGCAAACAGTTAATGCTCGACGAGCACGGAGCTTACCCTCGAGATGCGCAACCTCGGATCGGAGGCAATGGAAAATTGCCCCTTGCTTGAAGGGGGTGCATGGCAACGGAAAGTTGCCCTTGGTTTGGATGATAACTTGCGGCAACGGAAAGTTGCCTCTTGTCTGGATGGTGCCGCAAAGATCTTTAAAGCTTTTTATCGATGACGCGAACTCAAGACGATGGTCTGAACCAATATATGGACACAGTCACTGTAAGAGCAATGGTGGCTGGACTTCAGGGTGAAGTTGCCTACGTATCCCAAACATGGGAATCAAGCCTACGTAGTTCACGATTGTTTACAACCGAATTGTCGGATGCAGAGGAAGCAAGGATGATCAAAACCATTACATGGACTGGGGCGCTGTGAAAGCGTTGGGGGCTGGACTTCAAGATGAAGTTGCCTACATATCCCAAACATGGGAATCAAGCCTTACGTAGTTACGGTTAAGGTACACTTGGGTATTTTAACCTTCACTTTTTTTTTAGGCTCTAACTTTTGCCAAGGCGCCCGATATGGGTTTTTGACCTTGCGAGCTTTGTTCTTTTTTTAATATATCTTTCTTTCTTTTTTTGAAATTTTTTTTTTACATCTCTTTTTTTTTTCTTTTCTTTTCTTGCTCTAACTTTTTCCTGGGTCGCCCTTCCGGGTTTTCAGCCCAACGAGCCTCTCAAAGGGTAAAAGTGTAGCATAGTCCATGCCAAATGGTTTTGAGATCCTGAAGTTATCTGAGTCCAGGAGAATGGCTGTCGTACTGATTCGCGGAAGGATCCATCACGGTCGCTTCACTAGCCTCTGTCGGTGAGATCTAATCTTCTTGATTTGAATTTGGTATCTCTTGCTCGAGGGTTGCTTCAAATCGGGTCGCACAGGCCTTTCATGGCGATTAATTGTTGAATGTTTTGAATGGATTCCAGGTTCGAAACAGATAGGTTGAATCTCGAGGTTGAGAGCGATCCTAGGCTGCATAATCTCAAGAGCAATTCCACACAAGTCTTCACAGGACCGCGCAAAACATTTTATTTTTGAAAGTTTTTAAGAAAGCGACAAATCGCTCGTGCTGAAGATAGTGTGAAACTAATCTGGATCAAGCCAGGGTCCTTCTCAGTACTCATACTGACAAGCATGATTTCATTCATAAAAAGGCTTAGCATGCCTCTCCTTCTCTCAAAATGATCAAAATTTACAAAACCCGAGGAATTCCTTCCTCTTCATTTTTATCACCGCAGTGCTCAAAAAGGGGGTTTTGAAAAAACTTAGGTCATTACAATGATGTTCAAGGCACAAGAGAGTAGGTAGAATGTACTGCCGTTCCATTCGCCTCCTCTGGCACAACTAACTCATACTGAAAGCAAGCATGAAAATGAGATAACCACAGCTGTTTCATTCAGATTTGTTGGTATAACTAGCCCCTCGGCAGAGACATGCTCAAAAACCAAAACGGGTAATTACAAGACAAAACGGTGTTCGAGGCAACAACCCCAGAATCACCTGACATTCTATACAAAAAAAAGGGGGGTGACTCGCTACAACAAGACAGACCCGTAAGAAAAATGACTGACTCAAGACAATGAGACAGACTCAAAATGAAGCAAAAGACTGACTCAACACCCAAGCCAGAATTTACAAAATTAGTATTTGTAGATGCTTAAAAATGCGTGCCAGACGCCACATCCATAATGCACCAGGCACTGCCCACAGGCGGTTCACTTTCTAATTACATACTCGCAGTATCTGTGTCCTCAAAATCCAATAACCGGGTGGTAACGGACTTGGCTGAAGTGGGCGGGAGGATAACCTCGTTATCAATCAAATCCTGCACCTCGTGACGGAGACGGAAGCAATTATCGGTAGCGTGACCAGTTTTTTGGTGGTACGCGTAGTACAAAGCAGCATCATGTGTAGCAGGGAGATTCTTCAGGAGGGGCCGAGGCTCCAAGGGTTTAAGGTGTCCCCTCTCGGCAAGGATCTGAAGTGCCTTGGACAATGGCATGTAGAGAGCATGGAAGACCCTGCACCCTCGGAGCAGGTACTTTGAAGTCTAAGTATTTTTGCTAGACGCACTAGCAAATGGGTTGGCCGGCGCGGCCTTGGATTTTTTATCCTTCCTAGGTGGAGGGTTGGGAGTAGGAGGAACTGTTCTGGCATGACGGGGCCTGTCCCAGTTCTCTGACTGACTTGAACTACTCTCAGGTGGAGTGGGGAAAGCATCCTCCACTGTTTTTGTCGCAACTGCAGATATCTGTTGCATGTTCATCCTCCCGGCTTTCAAAGCCTCAACTGCCCACAGCAGTTGTTCGATAGGATCGGCATCTGCCTTCATTTTATCTTTACCTCTGGCCTCGGCCTGATCAAGGGTTTGGGTCGACGTTGACATGTCATTGTTATAGTTGGAGGCCATCTCCGGTTGGCTAAGTTCAATCACGATCCGTCCCAACAGCGGGGGCTCCTGGGGTACAAAGCCTCCGGCATATGGTGCGGCTGGTGGCGAAGCAGACATTCCATAGGCGAGATCTGCCACGGACCTCTGGAGATCACCTATCATCTCCATTAGTTCAAATGTAGTAGGCTCGCGAGCCTGATATAGCTGAGGGGTCCAAACCGGGTGTGCAGCAGGCGACCTAGGTGGATACGGCATATCAATATTGGTCTCACTTTGTGGAGTGATTCCTTGACCCAACGCGGCTGTCATAACCACGATCTCTTCTGAATTCTGCATCATCATAGGCCTTGCCTCGGCAAGAGGGAATACTGACTATTCTGGAACTCTCTGAACTGAAAGGAAGAACAAACAGCATTTCAGCCTAAACGGATCAAACACAGTGCGGTAGAACAACGTACTCTACTCGATCATCGTTCCCGAAATCACTGTCCCACAAAACACTGAATCGGATATCCACAGACACAACTGATTCTCGCAAACTAATACTGATGCCCTCAGGCTTGACATTCAATCTCGCAAACTGATGTGTGCGTTCCTATAGAGATACACTCTAAAAGCACATAGCAAATAAATGAGAGCCAATACACCCCTATGTTGGGGTAGGGTTTCCCTGTCCTATTTTGTCAGGAGCTAGGGTTTCACTATGCACGCAGCGGTTTCAAACAACCTAACATCGGGTAAGCAACCTGTCCTAGTTTGGAATGGTCACTATGGGTTCCGAATATGCACTAGGTCGAATGGTCGAAAAGGGTGCCCCGGTAAGACCGGGGTTTGTGTTCCCATACTGGCAGAGCCCGCAACCGGTCAGCCTTATGGCATGCTTTGACAAAGTCAAGCCTCCGGCAAACCGCTCAGGAATAGCAGATGGCCAACACGGTGTCCTAGGCGCACCAATGCACAGAAACACATAAATGTAGTCAAAACAGGATATCACGAGTTCGAGTCAAACTCTCTAAAATCCCCAGTGGAGTCGCCAGAAACTGTAACAGGCCCGCGAGGGAACTCACGGGTTGTAGTTCAGACTCAATTTTGTTTGCGGTTCTAAATCTGAACCAAAGAGTCCAAATCCGGCAAATCGTTTTGAGAAAATAGATTTTTGAAAGAAGTGCCAAACATGGACTGCTTTGCCAAATATAGAGTCGCCACCTAAATATTTTTTAAATGGGGAAATTTAGGAAACCCTGACTCGGTGCCAAAGGCCACGTGTCCGTCATCACCAAAGTTGCCTCGGCTCGGGAGCTTGGGTACGATTGGGGAAGGTCAGCTATGAGCACCCCCTCTCGCCCGGTGCAAAGACCGGCCTCTACTAACCGTGATATCCGATTTTGAAAACATTATGTGTTCTTATTCTAGTTATTAGCCTAGAATTACTACGTTATGCGCACAACAAACAAGTATAGACTAGGTTGCCTAATTTGGAAATAAACATTGCATATCCGTTTGTCATGAAAAACACTTTGGAATTTGCTACTCGCAAGTAGGCTGAAAATACGGATTTCAACGAGTTTTTCCAACTCAGACAATCCAACCTTCACCCACAGGCAATCAAACAGTTTATCACATAAGCATCTAGCCACATGGTAAGCATGCTGTCATGATAGCATTCACACACATGCGATATGTTGAAGCATGAAAATACTTACATCGTACTCTGTGCCAAAACAATAAACTAGTTAGCAAACATGCATGGTCCTAGTTCATTTCAAATTGACTAATGCAACACATACAGGATGCAATTAGGGTAGGCTCGGCTAACCTAAACATGGCATGTGAAATGCGATCAATTGATGCACGTATTCAATTTGGAATTGAAGTACAAGTGCAGTTAGCATGATGTACCGAGCCCGGTGCATGCAAGACAAATGTATGGATGGATGCATGCATGCATAGCATAAGGTATGCTAATTTAAACATGCCCTAATCTACCATCATAAGTGGGTAAATAAAAGGAAAAAAAGAAGTGGGGGTTGGAAGACATGCACACACACGCACCCACACTTATTACAGATTTGCCCTCACTCGGGGAGGGGGGGACCAAAAAAATAATACAAATTAACTAACTACGGGCTAGTTAATTATTACAAATTACCTAATTAGTTAACAAACTAACTAAGCTAGGAAAACAGTAAACCGCCTCAGGAAGAGAGCCCAATGCAATGCATGCTCGGGTCCTGCTCGGAAGCGCACTGCCACGCATAGACTGCCTCTGTTTTCCCTGCTCTGCCCCTCTGAAGACTGCCAAAGTCTCTGAATTGCTTCCCTGGACATTGGGGGACACCACCAGCTGAGTAGAATTGCCACCGGTAGTGGGATGTGGTCATCGGCTGTTGATGAATCCATCGGCTACCAATTGATTGCCAGTCGGCACTCTGTGCAGTCGATCGGCAAGAAGTTCCTGCAGAACCTGTTTGACAGCAGCAGAGGACAGAGCCTTGCATGGCAATGCGATTCAAGCCATGTATGCACCAACCATGTCCCTTATCATGTTAGTGACTCAAGGGGACATGCACCTTGGTTCTCGGACCATCAATCGCGCATTTTAATGCGTGATGGCCCAAGAAGCCAAGTCGTGCATTTTGATTTCAAATGTAATGCACGCACGCACATAAGGGCCCAATCCCTATCACTAAATCAAGGGACAAGGCATGCATGTTCAATGCAACCTAAACATGTTAACTAACATGCAACATGGTATAAAAGGGAGCATGCAAACATGCAATGCACATTAGGTACATAACCTAAGCAACAAGGCAAACAAGCATGCCACAATTATGCAAACTACTTAGAGCATGCAAGATGTAATCTAATCATGCAACATGCTAGTAATTTGACCAAGGGAATGCATGCCAAATGCAAATGATTTCAAGCATGCAACACATGCAACCAAAGCATGCAAACATGAGATAATGTAATAGCACTTGAATGGCATACAAGGGATGGACTTACGCTAATTGGACGGCTCTAAGTTAGGTCCAAAACAAGTGGCCAAAGCTTAAGAAGATGGGACCAAACACACATACACACATGCACATGTCAAGGCCTAAACACTTAAGCATCAAAGGACATCTTTTAAGCACACTTAAAAGGGAACAATCATGGACATATGGCATGCATTAAGCTATGAAAATCATGCAAGAACATGGTGTCAAACCAAGCAAACAAGATAGGCTAAGCATGTAACAATGGTCCAAGATTCAAGGCAAGCCAATGAAGTATTGAACTACACTTGACATGACCACACATGGCAAGACTTACATGACCAAAAGCAGAGTTTTGGCACATAAAACAAAGCCCAAAAGACCACCTAGATGGCATCTAAATGGCTTGAATTCAAAAGCATGCACAAATGCACTTTCAAGGAGCATACCACACAAGCTCATAAGGCATTAAAGAGGCATCCAAGGCAAGCATACAAGCATGCTAAGGGGACTGAAATGATGCTATAGATGGTGCCAAACCATTAAAATAAAGCAAGTAATGCATGCTATACACTCTTACACTTAAGGCCGACAAACTAAAAATGCAAAGGGGGTATATAATGCATGTCATGGCCGACCAAAATGACTAAGGAAAGGCCTCAAACATGGCAAAATAAGCACAAAATCTTCACAAAGCTAGGCCTAAAACATGCTAGAACAATAGTTTACAACCTAAGGCATGTTAAGGCCTAAACATGGCATTACAAGGTAGGTATGCTAAGCATGCATGGTGTACCAAAACCAATTTAAAACCATGTTATATTATGACAATATAAGCGTGAAAAACAGCCAAGGTATGATCAACAAACCCTCAAACATGGTGCTCCCTCAAGAGGCCAAAAATGGTCCTTTTCAAGGACAATAAGGAGAGGGGGTGGCCCTCTCCTTCTTGGGACTTCAAGGCACCATCCTTACCACTAAAATCCCTCAAGATTTCAGTGGCGAGGAGGCCAAAACACCAAAGTCCCGAAGCTCACTCAAAATAGCACAAAATGGAGGCCCCTCAAGGCTTAAGAGGGGTCAAACACCTCCAAACCACAAAACACTCTAAACAAACTATTTAGAGGGCCCAAAAATAGAACTTTTTTATGTTATACACCAAGCACAAAAACAGTTCTAAGATAGGCAAAAATAGAATGCAAGAATGGGGTAAAAAGGGGTAAGATTGTTACCCTTGAAGAACCTCTTCACAAATGGTGGACCAGCCCCTTCTTTTAGCTCAAAACAGCTCCAAAGCTTCAAGAACAAACCTCTGGCCCTTCACAAACTAAGAGAAGGTGTAACACTATGTGTTTGTGTGCAATAGTAAGCCTAAACACACACAAACACAAGAAAATGAGAGATATAGATATAGGATAGATATAAAACCCTAAACCTAATCCAGAGCTTCTCTCACAACTTCTCTCACCAAAATTTTCTAACCCTAAAGCCAAGAGGGAAGGGCTCCTCTTATAGAGGAGCCAATCTTGTAAAGCTTACCAAGGAAGCTAACAAGGAGGCTATCCCTCCATACACGTGTATGGAGGGGAACAAAATGCAAGCCAGCTGCTTTAAAATATTTGCAAAAGCAGATGAACAGTAATCGGCTGCTCAAAATTGCCATTTTGACAAAATGGACTGCCGACCGGCAACAAAGGATGCCGACCGGCAATATACATTGCCGATGGCAACAAAATACCAGCCGGTGGCCTCTAGCCATGGCCGGTGATGTGTGGAGATGCCTCACAAGACATTCCCTGCCCTCCAAGGCAAAACACAAGTGTTTGGTGCAAAACCAGACACTAAACAGTCAAGTTCGGAGATCCTGAGGCAAGGCGCGTAGCCGAGACCTCCGAGAACTCCAAACGAACACAAACATGGATGATCACCGGGTGTTCAAACGGTGACATCCCATTCTTGAGGATGGTCAAAAATGGGGTGTCTACACTGCCAAAAATGAATGCAAACTGATGCAAAATGAAGGTTCGGGGGCCGAAACGCGCAGTCCGAGGCCCTGAAAACTGAGTGTTAGGCACCGGGAGTGGTGTTCGACCACGAAGTTGGTCTCTCGGACCACAGTGTCCCTCAAAAGGGAGGGAATAAGATGCATGCCAAAAACCGAAGCAAACGGAGGTGGTTAGGCGGTCCCGAACAAAGGCACTCGGCCTGACTGCTCCGAAAACCGGGAACTGGGCTCCGAAATGGGCAAAATGGCCTACGACCACGAAATGTAGCCCACAACCACTGAGAGATGATCTACGAGACCTCTCCCTCCCTTTGGAAAGAGAAACAGAGAAAACCGAGCCTGGTTCGCAAACCGAGGCAAAGCACAGAAAAGCCCAGAAGTTAGGAGGCAAGGCTCACGGCCGAGACTCTGAAACCTCTGGATGAGCACGATATGCAACATCACCAAGCGCTCAATCGGTGACGTCTTAGTCTTAAGGTTGGTCAAAAATGGGGTGTCTACAACAAGATAAACCAAGAAACGTGTTCATAGCATGCCAAGAGTGGGGCAAATGCAAAGCGATATGCACAAAGCCGGATGTAACTCAATGATCATGCAAATGCAGCAAGCTATAATGAAGCAAATATTTGCAAATATATACAACAGTTTTAAGCAAGAATGCAAATCAATAACTACATTTCATGTAGTTAAGAATGCGGAGAATTATTTAATTCTCGCCACGTCTCACACGGAGAAGACACAACACCTGCGCAATTCATCTGGCCGCACCAGCCTCAAATGAACCGTACATACAGTATCGTGCCTGTAAAAGAAGGAAACTCAACGAGCACAACATTTATAGCAACATATGTTCAATGTGATATCGAAATGCCGACACACGTGGTGTCGATGGGTGAGTGCATCACAACGCGAGAAGAAACGCGCGTGATAACGTGAGTTGAGCACAGAAGCATGGTAATACCAAGGAAACGTGCATAACAATGCAAGTATATGCATGAGAATGCGAGTGATGTGCATAACAATGCAGAACAAGTGTAAACCAGGATGCACGTTTGTCACGAATCAACGAGCGAAGAAATGCGCGTTTCGGCGAGGGCGACTCCATCGCGACCTCCGATTCACCCCTCAGAAGGGTCACAACATATTCAAAAAGGATACACCTTGATTTTGATGAGAAATGATGAGACATGCATTGAAAGCTGAAGTTGAAGTTCCAGCGAAGCGATTTCACGACAGAAAGTGCACTTCTCTTGTACTTTTTCAGGTCCCGGGGACTCTAATCATCACCAAAATTTTTAGAGAGCTTGGAGGCCACATGGGGGACACCACCGGATAGTTTTCTTCCCAGGGGGAGGCCACCGGCCAGTTTTGAGGGAGAGGGGTGGCCGGCCTGCCAGAAAAGGTGGCTGGCCGGCCACCTAGCCCAGATTCGGGGCAGTTTTGTCTTTTCACCCTCTTTCCTTTAAATATACTCATCCAAACACTTTGTGCTCACAAATGCAGCTCCGAAAACATCTCCTCTACCCTCCCAAACCATTTTCTCTCTCAGATCTGTGCTCTATACGTGTTTTCCAACGCCCCACGCATGTTGTTTTCACGAAATCTTTCAGTTTTCATCACTGTGGACCGATTAAATTTTGATTTCGAAGCTTCTTTTCTCATTTTCACCACTTGAGGTAAGTTTGTCTCAACATTTGGAAGATTTTCACGGGAGTTGACTTTTGTTGACTTTTTCATTTCCCGAGAGTTGACTTTTGTTGACTTTTTCCAATTTTGGCTCATTTTGCTCGTTTTTGTAGATTTCTTGAAATGGCCGGTCATCTTCCTCACGGTGGAGGTCCTCCAGGTGCCGGGGGTGATCCTGATATTATGGCCTTGCCCCCAAGGGTTCGACCGTTCATTCCGAAGAGGTACGCCCCTCAGGTACATGTCCTTCCGTGGGCTATTTTCTACCATTTTACTGATTTTGATGATTGGGCGCCCGAGGATCTACTTCTACGAGAGCCGGAGTCTCACCTCTCCTATCAGGCACGAGAGGTATTTTGCTTCGCCTTTACACCTTCTGCAATGCATTCTGCATTTTCAGTGCATTTCGCGCTTTCGCTATGTTTATCGGCTCATTCGAGTACACAGCTTGTTTAGAATGCTTAGTCTATGACACCATATTCTATTTGCATCTTGTACACATCACTCTGAATTTATGAACACGCACCCCATAAATTAATTGTGAGCACACGGCACACACTGATCGAGAGTAGAACACGCAGCCTAAACTTTGATTTTCTGAACACACAGCCCATTGTTGAGGTGAACACGCAGCACACACTGATTGAGAGTAGAACGCGCAACCCAAACTTTGATTTTTTGAACACACAGCCCAATGTTGAGGTGAACACGTAGCACACACAGATTGAGAGTAGAACACGCAGCTCAAACTTTCATCTTCTGAACACACAGCCCATTGTTGAGGTGAACACGCAGCACACACTGATTGAGAGTAGAACACGCAGCTCAAACTCTGATCTTCCTGAACACACAGCCCATTGTTGAGGTGAACACGCAGCACACACTGATTGAGAGTAGAACACGTAGCTCAAACTCTGATCTTCCTGAACACACAGCCCATTGTTGAGGTGAACACGCAGCACACATTGATTGAGAGTAGAACACGCAGCCCAAACTCTAATTTTCTGAACACACAGCCCATTGTTGAAGTGAACACGCAGCACACACTGATTGAAAGTAGAACACGCAGCCCAAACTCTAATTTTTTGAACACACAACCCATTGTTAACTTGAACACGCAGCACACACTGATTGAGAGTAGAACACGCAGCCCAAACTCTAATTTTCTAAACACAAAGCCCATTGTTGAGGTGAACACGCAGCACACACTGATTGAGAGTAGAACACGCAACTCAAACTCTGATCTTCCTGAACACACATCCCATTGTTGAGGTGAACACGCAGCACACATTGATTGAGAGTAGAACACGCAGCCCAAACTCTAATTTTCTGAACACACAGCCCATTGTTGAAGTGAACACGCAACACACACTGATTGAGAGTAGAACACGCAGCCCAAACTCTAATTTTTTGAACACACAGCCCATTGTTGAGGTGAACACGTAGCACACACTGATTGAGAGTAGAACACGCAGCCCAAACTCTAATTTTCTGAACACACAGCCCATTGTTGAGGTGAACACGCGACACATCGATTGAGTAGAACAAAATTTCAAACTCTAATTTTCTCAACACAAAGCCCATTGTTGAGGTGAACACGCAAGACACACCGATTGAGAGTAGAACGCCTTGATCAAACTCTAATTTTTCAACACACACCCATTGTTAAGGTGAACACGCAGACACACCGATTGAGAGCGTAACACGCACTTCAAACTCGATTTTCAACGCAATTACCATTGTTGAGGTGAACACGCAAAGACACAATCGATTGAGAGTAGGACGCGCAGCCCAAACTTTGATGTTGAACACACACTGAAGTTTTGAATTCTCCTCACGCTGTTCTTGATTCTAATTTTCGATTCAACTTTGCACAGCTCATACATTTCATTTGCACACGCCTTATACATTTCATTCTCAAATCGAATACATGTGCTTATCCCGAATGTGTGACTTCCGCGGTTGTCATGGGATATGGCTCACATGGCGAGAGAGTGGTATGCCGAGCTCTCAAGGCTATCCGAGACGGTTGATGTGGCGGGACACCTTTCGGATCTTCTTGCGCCGCCCAGCAGACACCGTTGACCTTCTGCGTTGGGGATCTTTTTTCCCGCTAGCGCGAGACAGCGATGGGCGCTTTGGTAGAGAGATGGTGGGACACCACTAACTCCTTTCATTTCTCTGCCACTGGGGACATAACCATGACCCCTTTCGACTTTGCCGCACTGACAGGCCTCGATGTGGGAGGTTGGGCCATCCCATATGATGAGGACATGGGCGAGTGGGAGGCCGCCTGGACATATTTATTGGGAGCTCGCCCTCCAGTGGATAGATCTTCAGGCAGAGTCCGATACACCTTGTTCTCTTCCCACTTCAGGAGGGTGGAGATGGAGCCTGAGACTTCCGAGGAGGTGGCACAGTATACTCGCGGATTCTTGATGTTCCTCTTCGGCACCACTGCTTGCCGATAGGAACACTGGGCTCTTTTTCACGAGCGCCTAGTGGATCTTTCACAGGTTAGCCGGTATGATTGGGGCGGTGCCAGCCTGGCCACTCTCTACTGTTATATGAGTGCGACTTCCCGCAAACGGGGGAACATACTCGGCGGCTATTGGAGAGCCTGGGAGGTACTTTCTGCCCTTTACATTTCTACTTTTCATTATTTGTACATTGCACACACGACGCACTTTACATTCTGTACTTTGCACCTTGCTCTCAGCACATTGTATTTACATTCTGCATTCAGCATCCTGTATTCTGATGGCTACCGCTCTGTTTCTCACAGTTGTGGGTCTACGCATACTTCCCGGTATTAGCCCCAGAGCTTATGGTGGAGGTGCCCCTCACGATTCCATATTCGCTCGTATTTGAAGGCCAGTACCGGTCGAGACCTCGAGAGTCTCTTCCTTATTTGCGGCAATATTTTGACACAGTGCGGTCATCGGAGGTATTTCAGAACTCTCAGTTCTTCATGTTTCCAATCTTACATTTTTGCAATCTCTAATCAGCTTATGCATTGATTACCCGCAGATCACATGGCAGCCCTGGGCGCCTTTTGGTAGAGATCTCCGATTCCGGTTTGCCGGAGGATGGGGTATCTCCCGGTATAGGATCCTGCTTGAGGGGCCAGTTGGTAGGGCTTGGTTTTTGGGTGATCGCTTCTTGCGCCACGTGTGGGGCTACGCCTCTCAGGACCCTCCTTCAAACCCCCAAACTTATGCGATCGGCGATAGGCTCCCAACCTAGGGTGTGATTGACGCTAGGTTGGGCACTGATGCGCTTCTTTATCTGGAGCAGGGGGATTACGCGACTTATCGTCACACATATCTGATGCCTCCACTGACGGGGGTTCGTACTCCGACGATGAGGTCTGCTGGTATGCCATCATCGAGCCGGGCTCATACTGCAGATGCCCCTTTCACTAGCAGGGCTCATACATCTAGGGGTGGGGGTGGATTGGTCCCCCCAATTCCTCCGACTTATCCTCATCCTGGATGGCCAGATATGTCGACTGAGCTGATGGGGTGGCAATATGGGACTACCTCTCTGATTCTGATCCCGATAGAGCCTCCGATGCCTGGCCACCGATACATCAGAGACCCCGACTCACCCCCAGTATGCTTTACAGCTTTGATTCATTGTTCAGATACTTGGACATTTATTCCTTTACTGATATTCTTGCCTTTGCATCGGCAGCCTCCGGTCGAGTACATGGATGAGGTGCTCGAGATGGTTGCCTCATTTGAGGGGATGGTCCTGCGGAGAGAGGCGCAGTTGTCCATCATGGGTTTTCAGGTACCCTTTAGCTTTCTGGCATTTATCGTGCTTCTAATAACATGCTGATTTTGAACATTTTACTGCATTGATAGGCTGCCTGTGTAGAGCACATCTGACACACACTACATTCATGCATCATTCCTGTGTACATCCACTCTGCGTAGTTTGCTTGCACATGTATCTGATATATATGTTTTGGTTGACGTATTCAAACTGCATTTTTCATTTTCAGATGCCTCCGGTGTATGCTCAGTCACAGGCCGGGCCATCCGGGCCTCCCCGAGGAGCTGGGCCATTGAGGCCTTCTCGAGGAGCTGGGCCATCTAGGCCTTCTCGAGGGGCTGGGAGAGGAGAGCTGTCTCACAGACGCAGAGTGCACCTCATTCAGGAGGAGGCCAGTGAGGAAGAGGAGGTTGCTGATCATCAGTCAGATACATCTGCTGACAGGGATGAAGGTTCTGACCCTGGTTCCGGGAGTGGAGGTGGGGCCGAGGAGGATCCTGAGGGCGACAGCTCCGACTCGGATAGTGCCAGTGGTGCCGAGGCTGCTTCGCAGAAGAGGATGAAGAGGGCCTCTTATTCTTGCTCTTGAGAGCATTGATACGGCTGTTCCCTGTTTTATTTACCATTTTGCTAGTAGTTATAGCACATTGTACATTGTTAGGCGGTTTTATTTTCTGTAAAACTTGCACCCTTATTGTAAAATGTTGTAACAAAGAGATGATGATGGAATGAAATAGCTTTTGAAAAAGTGTTGTGTTTTATGTTTTTAGCATCGTATCGCATCGCATCTTTTTGCACCAAAATGAGATTGAATGGATATGTGCATTGTGCATTTGCCAAGCCAGGTAGTGAACCGACACAACAAACTAAACAACTTAACTCACCAAGACAATAACAGAATCTTAGCAAGTTTAAAACTCGATAAGCAAAACACAACAAAGTTGACAACTAAATAGGAAAAACACAACACAATCGGTTTAAACAAAAAGTAACAACTCAATGTACAAGACTTGACAGCTCGACAAACTTAACAACTCGATAAGCAAAACAACAACTCGATAAGCAAGACAACAACTCGATAAGTAAGGCTCAACGACAATTCTATAAACGCAGTGCATTTCGGACGATCTGGGTGACGGAACGCATTCGAAACTGAGGGAAATGGAGGCCTTCGACACTTTCGATGCATGGAAATGCTAGGAACTCCCTTCCAGAGGGTAAAACAGTACCAAAGACACATATTGGAGCATGGCCGGCCACCTTTGGGAACTGGCCGGCCAGTTTTTTGTGTTGGAGAGGAGCTGGGTGGCCGGCCTGCCAGAAAAGGTGGCCGGCCGGCCACTTAGCCCAGCAACCACCAAATTTTTGACACGTGTCCCCCGAACAGTGTCTTATCCTCTTTAAAAGCTCTAGCTTCGTGGTTGATTCATTTCACCTCAGTTTTGCACCAAAATGGAGCCGTTTCTCATCGAAAATCTCACAGCTTGGATCGCTTCTCTAGATGGCTCGGAAAAGTTGAACTTCCGGGGTTTCGGCTTGAATGCACTATTCACCTTGAGCCGTACTCTGCTGCACCTTCCCTTCCTTCATGCCGCGGCGAGGTTTTGGAACCCGGTAACACATGTCTTTAGCTTCAGCGGGCAAGAGGTATGTCCGACTTTCGAAGATTTTCAAGTTTTGATGGAATCCGACCGCCATGAAGAAATTTTGCCTCAGTTTCGCTTCGGTCACACCCAAGCTTTAGGGCGGATGTGTGGACTCACCCTGCATGATGCTCGGTCTCTGATCTGCAATGGGGAACTGGACATCCTTGGCTTGATTCATCATTTTTCTGACGCCGGTGACCGCGACAACCATCATTGGCAAGGTTTTCGGCAACACGCCCTTTGCTTGTGCATGCTATCTTACTTTCTGCTTGCCCCAGGCTTCAGTGGATCTAGCATCCGTCTGATTGAAGTTGCTCAAGGATTGAAGGAAGGAAAGAGCTGCATCGCCATGACTTTGGCCGAGACACTGATGGGCTTAGATGCTTTCTATCGCCGGGAGACGACCAGATTCGCTGGAAGCCCACTACTGCTGCAGGTAATATTTCCCACCCAAACTCACATATGTATTGCTCACGTCACTCGGCCCTCAGGCTCGGTTTTTCTCACAATACCCTTGTCTTACTTTTCTTTCATCGTACATCTCTCTATTCTTTATTCTCTCATTTTTCATCCCTCCCCAGGTATGGTTGATGGATAAACTGCAAGTTGTGGACTCTTGCCCTACCTACTCAGCTCGCGGCTACTCTTTTCGACAACGCCTAGTCGATGCACCTAATGAGGGGTGGTGGTTCGACTGGATGTGCAATTTGTTTGTAGATCGCATTGCTTGGCGCTGCCCTTGGCTCAATCTCCCGGCAATGAGTTACAGCATGTCCCGGCTGATCGGGATTCAGTTGATTGGTCTAACCCACTGTGTGTTCTATTTTCCGTTCCGGTTCTTACGCTAGTTCGGTCATGATCAGACTTGCCCACCAGAGGGGATTGAGTACCCGGCTGCTTCCCGGTTTGAGGTGCACAGCTTGCCCGGTATGCCACAGTATGAAGAACTAGAGAGTTCCTGGCCTCCGCTCCCACTTTCAGCTGCACTTTGTCTGACGAGTGCTTGGATTGGCTCAACGAAGAGGCGCAGATTGGACCCAGCTTGGCATCAAAGGCTTCGACCAGCTCTGGGAGGGGGCGCAGGGACACCTGACTTATCTATGCCCCGAATTTCTTGTTTTACCAGTACTTTCAAGTTTTCTCTATGAATGCAATAAAAAGCAACTTCAATTCATATGTAAGAGCAGGAGAACTCTGTTTTGAAATCAATGAAATTGAAAGTTATGGTTACTGAAAATTTTTCACTTTGGTCCAAAAATGGTCTTAGTTGTAAAAAGATTAATTTGAACAAAGTCAACTTTTATTAAAAATTTTCAAAACCATTTTCGATATGGATCAGAACTGGACACGCCTGAGATCTGTCATTGAGATGCACATCCCCGGATTCCTGCAACTGAAAAGTTGCCCCTAGTCTGAATAGCACCGCGGCACTTCATGGCAATGGAAAGTTGCCCCTAGTCTAAAAAGCACTGCATCGAAGATCTCAATGAATGTTGATGGGCAAAGATGACTGAGATGATCAAAATGGACAAAGTTGATCGGGGGAAAAGTTTATGGTTGAACTCCAGGATGAAGTTGCCTACGTATCCCAAAGATGGGAATCAAGCCTTACGTAGTTCAGGCTCGGGTTCACTCGGGTATTTTCACTCTCCTTTTACGCTCTAACTTTTGCCAAGGCCACTCTTTGCGGGTTTTCAACCTTGCGAGCTCAATTTTTGTAGTTTCAAATTTTTTGTGCTCTGAGTTTTGCCTAGGTCGCCCTTTCGAGTTTTTGGCCTAGCGAGCCTCTCAAGGGTAATATTTCTTTAGCTTGTCCATATTGATCGGTTGTGAGAACTCTAAGCCATCTAGATCCATCAGAACCACAGCCCCACCTAACTAGATAGCCTTGATGATGTAGGGACCACTCCAATTGGGTCTGAACTTACCCCTTGGGTCGTGGATGGGAGCTTGGTTGTCTTTGAGCACCAAATCTCCTTCTTTTAGATTCCTGGACTTAACTTTTTTGTTGAAAGCCCGGGCAATTCTGCACTAGTAACCTTGAACATGTACAATGCCTTCAGTCTTCTTTCATCAAAGAGTATGAGTTCCTCAAACCTACTCTGCTGCCAATCTGCTTCGGCTATTTGGCACTCAGCCAATACTCGCAGTGACGAGACCTCAATCTCGATAGGCAGAACGGCCTCCATCCCATAAACCAATGAATACGGAGTCGCCCCAGTAGAAGTTCTGATTGAAGTCCGATAGCCCCACAGAGCAAACGACAGCTTATCTGGCTAGTCCTGGTAGGTTTCCACCATCTTTTGCAATATGTGCTTGATGTTCTTGTTGGCAACCTCAATTGCTCCATTGGTTTGCGGCCGATAGGTAGATGACTTATGAAAAGCCACGTTGTATTTTTCCAACAAGTCAATCACTTCCTTCTTGAAGTGGGAACCGTTATCTGAAATTATCTCATTTGGGACTCCGTAGCGACAGATGATGTTGTTTCTGATAAACTCTGCAACATGGAAAGCCTTCAACACCACATAAGATTGGGCCTCAACCCACTTCGTGAAATAATCTATCGCAACCAGTATGAACTCATGCCCATTCGACCCCTTTGGAGTGACAGCCCCGATCACATCAATTCCCTAGACTGAAAATGGCCATGGCGAAGTCATATTGTACAGCTTTGACGGCGGAATGTTCATGCGATTTGCATGAATTTGACACTTGTGGCATCGTCGAACAAAACCGATACAGTCCTCCTCCATGGTGGACCAGTAGTAACCCTGTCTGAAAATCTTCCGCGCCAGCATTACTCCATTCATATGCGCATCGCATTCTCCTCCATGGATAGCTTCCATTAGACGCTTTGATTCTTCGGTATCGACACACAACTTATGCATTCCCAGATGGCCTCTCTTATACAGCTTACCCCCACAGATGATGAACTGAACGTCATTCTTCTGATTGCCTTTTATCCTTGGTATTTACCCCTGGCGGGTATGCTTCCTTCTTCAAGAAATTCCAAATGTCATAATACTAGGGGTTTTCGTCCTGAACTTCATCTATAACAGCAATCGACTCATAGGCTGGCACAAATTTCTGGTCAATGATGACTGGACGCATCCGGACTTCGAATGGGATGTCTATCATGGAAGATAGAGTTGCTAAAGAATCTGCGAACCTGTTGTTCTCTCGTAGTAGATGACCAAAGTTTAGCTTCTCAAACCGAGGAATTAACAGATCCAAGGTCTGGTGATACATCATCATCTTTTCTTCTTTGACTTTCCAATCTCCTTTTGCTTGACACACAACCAGGTTCGAGTCCCCGATGACGTCTAACCGTCTTGCCCCTAGTTCTAGGGCTACTTCTAGACCGGCAATGCATGCCTCATATTCTGCTTCGTTGTTCGATACTTTGAACCAGAGTTTGAATGCTAGAGGGATACGGGACTTGTCAGGTGCTATCAACAACACTCCTATCCCATACCCATATTGATTTGACGCTCCGTCAAAGTACATCGTCCAAGTTTCATCGTCGATATGCAGAATGGCCTCATCCGGGAATAAGTACTCGACTGCTTCACCCCCTTCCACTGGATGGTCGGCTAAGAATTCTGCTATTGCTCTTCCCTTGACTGACTTGCGCGTTACATACTTCAGATCGAATTCGGAGAGCAAAAGCAACCAACGAGCTAGCCTACCCGTAAGTGCTGGTTTCTTGAAAAGATATTTGATGGGGTCGAGTCATGAAACCAACATTACGAAGTGAGCTAACAGGTAGTGCCGCAGTTTCCTGGTAGCCCATACCAAAGCTAGGCAAGCCTTCTCCAAAGGTGTGTAGCGAGTCTCATATTCTAGCATCTTCTTGCTCAGATAGTAGATGGCTTTCTCCACCTTGTCCTCTGATTCTTGTGCTAGCATATAGCCCATCGTAGTCTCAGTCACTGATAGATACAATATCAATGGTTTTCCCGGTTCTGGTGGTGACAACACGGGCGAGTTCTGTAAGTATTCCTTGATCTGTTCAAAAGCAGCTTGGCATCGGCCGTCCCATTGAAATTTCTTTCTTTTCTTCAGGAGACCAAAAAGTGGTTCACAAGTCAAGGTTAATTTTGAGATAAATCGTCTTATGAATTACACTTTACCCAGAAAGCCTCGCACCTTCTTTTCAGTCGTTGGTGGGGGCATTTCTAGGATGGCTTTGATTTTGGAAAGGTCGACTTCGATACCTCTCTGTGTAATTAGAAACCCCAGCATTTTTCCCGCTGTAACACCAAACGTACATTTTTGAGGATTCAGCCGCAACCGGAATTCTCTGATCCTTTGAAAGAACTTTTACAAAGCGGTGTAGTGGCCCTCTCTTTCTTTGGACTTGACAATCATGTCGTCCACGTACACCTCAACCTCTTTGTGGATCATATCGTGCAATATCGTGGTCGCGGCCCGTTAATAAGTAGCTCCAGCATTCTTCAACCCAAACGGCATTACTCTATAGCAGTATGTCCCCCACGAGGTGGTGAATGCAGTCTTTTCCCGGTCTTCTGGTGCCATCACTATCTGATTGTATCTTGAGAAGCCATCCATGAATGAGAGCAAAGCATGCCCTGCTGTGAAGTCCACTATCTCGTCGATATGCGGCAAGGGAAAGTCGTCCTTCGGACTAGCTCTGTTCAAATCCCTGAAATCTACGCATACTCGGATTCTGCCATCCTTCTTCGGTACTGGAACGATGTTGGCCATCTTTTCGGGTATTCGGATACCAGCAGGAAGCCTGCGTCGATTTGTTTGGTGACCTCTTCCTTAATCTTGAGAGCCCAGTTCGGACGGATCCTCCTGAGCTTCTACTTGACAGGTCGGGCCTCGGGGACAAGAGGGATCCGGTGTTGTACAATCTCAGGATCAATCCAAGGCATGTCTTCGTAGGACCACGCGAAAACATCTTTGAAATCTTTTAATAAAGTGACTAAGCGCTTGCGTTCCTCCGAAGACAACGTGGACCTGATCTGGACCAGCCACGGGTCCTCCTCAGTACCAATATTCACGGTAGTGATTTCATCCATTAGAGGTTTAACAAATCTCTCCTGCTCCTGCTTGATTAAGCGTTGCAAAACTGAAGGAATTTCTTCCTCGTCGTTTTCATCAAAATTTTGAAAGTCTGAGTTTATGCAATAAATTAAAGGCACAGAAAAGTACTCAGAAACCACAACTATTTGATTCTCATTAAGCACATCCAAATCGTCCGATTCCTCGGTTACAACAGCCTCAAATGAGAAAGAAAAAGACGACCTGGACAAAACTGTGGCATCCGGGTTATCATCTCCAAGATTACCAGACTCAAACTCAGTCGAGCTAGAACCTGATTCCGACTCACAAGATTCGGTGGAATCAGATTCCAGCTCACTACCTGACCCAGTACTGCTGGACAAAAATCCCTCCTCGTATTGCCAAGTGAGAGAGGGTGCGATAGATGCATCCAAAATAGTTGCTGGTAGGCTCGCAGCCATTTCATATCCAGTAATGGAAACAGAGAAGTTATCCCCCAAGCACTTATGGTCGATCGGAGGATCTGAAAGTAGACACGCCAGTGCTACCCCCATTTCAACTTCAGTGCCCTTGGAGTCCATTGTCTTGCACTGCTCAACCTCAGCTGATGGGTCTGTCTGCTCTTCGGCAACGTCATCCCCGGATAGTTGTAGGTCGAAGAAGATCTCAAAACCTGGTACGGCTTCTTCTCCGCGTTCAGCCATGGCTCCGGGAAGCCACAAAAAGGAAAGTCTTCCCCCTCCCGGACAAAGCGTCCGTTTAGGGTGCCCTGAATGGGCCTATGCATCAACTCAAATGGCTTCCCGGCCTTCTTTGCTCTGGCTCTTCTAGCCATTTCTTTTCCCTTCCTTAACCAATCCTCTTTGGTGGGCTGATAACCCAATCCAAAGGTATGAGGGTTGTGTGGCACTTCGGCCAATGCTGCGACACCCTTCCGGCCGCTCCTTCCCAATCCCATCCCGAGGATGTGTTGTAGCTTGTTCATGAGATATACGGATTGAGCACTGACGTACACTCCCTCATTAACAGCCATGATATTCTGTACAACCTGAGCCTCAGCCAAAGTAAAACCTGACAGAAACACGTCCTCCATGCCGTGCTCAATTTCTAGGACTGGTGTAGATACCTCCGGAGGTGGATAAATCGATGAATTCCTGAAAACAATGGCTACTCCCTTTCCATACGGGTACTTGTAGACGCGCCCGTGGGCTTCCATCTAACAGTTCGAGGACTCGATTTTGTGTCGGTTCTAAATCTAAACCAAAGAGTCCAAATCCGGCAAATCGTTTGAGAAAACAGATTTTTGAAAAGTAGTGCCAAACATGGATCGCTTTGCGGACACGAGTCGCCACCTAAATATTTTAAAATGGGAAATTTAGGAAACCCCGACTCGGTCAAGGCCACGTGTCTGCCATCACCAAAGTGGTCTTGGCTCGAGCTTGGGTATGATCGGGAAGGTCACTATGAGCACTTTCGCCCGGTCCGAAGACCGGCCTCTACTAACCGTGATATCCGTTTTTGAAAACTTTATGCGTTCTTATTCTGGTTATTAGCCTAGAATTACTATGTTATGCGCACAGCAAACAAGTATAGACTAGATTGCCTAATTTGGAAACAAACATTGCATATCCGTTCGTTTTGAAAACGATTTGAAATTGCTACTCGCCAGTAGGCTAAAATACGGATTTCAATGAGTTGTTCCAACTCAGGCAATCTAACCTTCACCCACAGGCATCCAAATAGTTTATCATGTAAGCACTTAGCCGCATGGTAAGCATACTGTCATGGCAACATTCACACGCATGTGGTATGCTAAAGCGTAAATACTTACATCGTACTCTGTGCCAAAACAAGAAACTAGTTAGCAAACATGCGTAACCTAGTTCATGTTAAGTGGCTAATGCATCGCATACAGGGATGTAATCTAGACAGGCTCGGCTAACCCTAAACATGGCATGTGAAATGCGCGAGTAGCACGTATTCAATTTGGGTTTGAAAATTGCAATGCAATTTGTATGATGTACCGAGCCCGGTGCATGTAAACAAATGCATGGATGCACGCATGCATAGCATAAGGTATGCTAAAATAAACGTGCCCTAATCTACCATCGAAAGCGGGTAAATAAAAGGGATAGAAAGAAATGGGGGTTTGGAAGACATACACCCACTCACACACACTTATTACAGTTTTGCCTTCGCTCGGAGGGACCGAAAGAATATACAAAACTGAATAACTAATTAACTACGCAAGCTAATTAATTATTACAAATCAACTAAATTAATTAAATAGAATAATTAATCTAATTAAACAGTAAACCGCCTCAGGATGGAGGCCAAATGCAGCACGCGCCGGATCGCTTTAATCGCCTGTCATGCATGATTTGCCTCGCTTCTCTCGCTTCTCCTCCTCGTAAAAATTACCAAAGTCCCAGAGCACCTCTCAGGCACCGGGAGTACTACCGCCGGGGTAAAGCACCACCCAAGAAGGAGGCCACCGCACTAGATGAAGTTATCGGCCGAAATTGATCACGGCCGCCACTAAATAGTGCCGGCCGGCACTTAACACCTGCAGAACCTGCAACTCACAGCAGCAGAGGACAACAACATGCATGGCAATGTGATTCAAGGTATTTATGCACTATACACACCCTTTATCATGTTATTGACTCAAAAGGGCATGTGCCTCGATTCCCGGGTCACCAATCGCGCATTTCCATGCGTGATGGCCCAAGGAACAAAGTGTGCAACTTTGATTTCAAATGCATGCAACCAAATAAACACACAAAAGTGCCCAACCTCTATCACATTTCACTTCAAGAGGCCAATCATGCATGCTCATGTGATGCAACTCTAAGCATGTTATCTAACATGCAACATGGATTATGCAAGCAAGCTAAACATGTTAAGTATGCAACCTAAGCAAAGAGGCATACGAGCCAAGCAATGGAGTGGACGAAAGCATGAATTAGGCTACTCCTAATTGGCCTAAAATCAGCGGCCAAAGTGCCTAGAAATGGAAACTAAACACACACACACACACATGCAAGTGTTATGATCCAAACCCAAGGCATAAACATGGCAACTCCCAAGCACACTTGAAGATACCAAACAAAGACAATGAGCATGCATTGTAAAGCTCTGAAAATCATGCAAAGCATGGTGCCAAACCAAGTCGAAGATAGACCAAACAAAGCATGCAAATGGTCCAAGCATTAAGGCAAGCCAATGAGGCTTTGAACCACACCTAGCACAACCACTCATGGCAATACTTAAGCAACTAAATCAGAGTTTTAACACGTAAAACTAAGCCCAAAAGACCACCTAGATGACATCTAAATGACTCAAATACAAAGGCATGCAAAATGGCCAAAACATGGGAGCATACAAGACATGCTTTTGAGGCATTAAAGAGACAAAAAAGGCAAGCATACAAGCATACCAAAAGGTCTGAAATAACATGCTAAATGGTTCCAAATCATTGAAAAGATGGAATCAATGCATACTACACATGCACCTACTTGAAGCATACAAGCTACAATGCAAAGGGGCCATATTAGGCATGCTAAGCTTGATCCAAATGACTATGGACAGAGCTAAAACATGGCAAAATAAGCATACAAGCTTCATGGATCTAGGCCTAAAACATGCTAAAAAGAAGGCATACAAACCTAGACATGTTAAGGGACCAAAGAGGCATTACAAAGCAACCATGCAAAACATGCAAGGAGTACTAAAACCAACTTAGAAATATGTTATATCATGGCAATATAAGCATGAAAAACAAACCAAACATGCTCAACACACAACCAAACATGGTGCTCCTTTGGAAGCCAAAACTTGTCCTTTTCAAGGACATCAAGGAGAGGGGGTGGTCCTCTCCTTCTTGAGACTCTAAGGCATCATCTTCACCACTGAAATCCCTCAAGATTTCAGTGGTGAAGAGATCCTAACACCAAAGTTTCGGATCCTTCACAAAATAGCACAAAAAGAGGCCTTTTCAAGGCCTAAGGGTGGTCAAACTTGCTCAAACCACAAAACACTCTTAATAAACAATAAAGAGGCTTAAAAAACAGAACTTTTATGTGTTATAGACTAAGCACAAAAACTGTTTTAAGCTAGGCAAAAATGGAGTGCAAAAAAGGGGTAAATAAAGTAAGTTTCTTACCCTTGAAGCTTTTCTTCACAAATGTTGAAGTTGTTGGTTCCTTGAGCTCCAAACCAGTCAAAAAACCTCAAGAACAAGCTCTGATCTTTGAGAACACCAAGGAAAGGTGAAAGACTAGGTGTTTAGGTGCAATAATGTGAACTAAAACACCTAGAACACAAAGGAAAAGAGAGAGATAGGATGTGTATCTATCCTAACCCTAAAAACCAGAGCTTGGTCTGTCTAAGAATGTCTAAAATTTTGTAACCCTAAGCCAAGAAGAGGAGTGGTCCTCTTATAGGCAAGCCAAGCTTGCAAAGCTTACAAGCTAAGGCATCAAAGGGCTCATCCCTCCATACACGTGTATGGAGGGGAAACAACAGGCATACTGTTGCGAAAATATCTCGTAAAAACAATCAGATAGGAATGGCAGGCAAAATGGTCATTTTGCCAAAAAGAGTGCCGACCGGCACAATATAGTGCCGGTGGCAACACCATCCAGCCGGTGGCCTCTAGCCACAACCGGTGGTATGTGGGGATGCCTCACAAAGCATTTCCTGCCCCTCAAAGGCAAAGCACAAGTGTTTGGTGCAAAACCAGACACAAAACAGTCAAGTTCGGAGGTCCTGAGGCAAAGCGCGCAGCCGAGAACTCCGAGAACTCCAAACAAACACAAACATGGATAATCACCGAGTGTTCCAACGGTGACGTCCAAGTCTTGAGGACGGTCAAAAATGGGGTGTCTACAGTACTTCACCATCTGATGTAGAGTAGAAGAGACTACTTTTACCTGGTGCAACCACGGCCGCCCCAAGAGTAAATTAAAGGTTGCAGGAATGTCCAAGACCTGGAATTCAACGTTGTGTTGTCCTGGACCTACCTGGATCTGAATTTTGACAATCCCCATCACCTCTCTGCTGGTGTTATCATAGGCTCTGATCACTTGAGTAGTCGGTACGAAGTCCGCGGGCTTTAACCCGATTGCATATGCTGTCCTCGATGGGCACACATTAATGACGGATCCTGTGTCGACAAGAACCACTGGCACCCACTTGTCTCTACATTCCACAGAGATGTAGAGGGGTTTGTTATGATTTGCGCCCTCAGACGGCAGTTCTTTATCTGAAAAGGTTAACGTCGGGAAACCTCATCCCGGAAAGACCAATCCCACTAGCTGCTCTGGTGTGGTATCAATAGAGAGTTTAGCCTTGTCCATAGCAGATAGGACAGCCTGCCTGTGCACTCATGACACCATAAGCAGTCCCCAGATGGAGATGTCTGCTTGTATCTTCTTTAACTGCCTCAGCACAGCTTCCTCTTCAATTTGCTTCTCCCTCTACTTCTCAGCTTCCTTGTCCTTCCCAGATGCCTCGGGTTGGTCTAGGTGCGGGGGCTTGAAGTACCGCCCGCTTCTTGTCATGTGGTCAACCTCATCGAGGTACCAAGTGTCATCTGGTTGATTGCTTCCCCAATCATCGTCTGTATGGGCAAGACATAAATCATCGTCTTCCCACCACATTCCATTGGCATTCGAAAGACACCTGTCTGGCTCCGACATGATTGTACTTGCAAAGACTTTCACTCTTATGTTCACAAAGATCTTCGCTCGTGCCCGCAAAGACTTTCAATTCCTTCATGGGTTTTGGCTTTGATTCTCTCGTAATCCCAAATCTTTCTTGTTCCACCGTTAGTGCGCTTTGTTGTTCGCTTTTCCTGCATCCACAATGCCCCTGCTCGAAAGTGAAATTCTTGTACCGCGCCTCCCAATGTGCTTCGACTCTCGACCTTCCGCCATCATCGATACATTCGCCGCCGCTCTCTGGTTGGAACTCTTCCACCACATCTGGTTGATCATCCAGCCATCCAGTGGCCTCTGCCGATTCCTCATAATCAAACCAGTTGACTGCTGCGCCTCCTGATTCCTAGTCATTGAAAAACTGTAGGTTGGCAAAGTCCTCTTCTACGGCCGTCAGATCATCCGTCCCCTGCTCAAATCTGTCCCCCCGGATCACACACAATTCTGCTCTCTCTGGCAATTCTATACTTGGCTCAGACTGGCCCACTGACAAGATGTACTCACTCGGATCGTAGGCTCCCCCAGCGAAATTCCCAGACTACTCAAACCCTGTCTCAACAACTCCATCCTCCTTTCCAATCTCCCTTGCACTGTCTTCTACGGCCGCCACCATTCGCCTAGGTTGGGTTGTAGAGATGTCCAACATGCACAAAAAGTCAGTGTAGTCGGGAAGGAGCACCTCCGGCTTAGGTAGATGGAAGGGGGTGATATAGATGCTAGGATCGTAAGATACGACCCCAATCTGAATAAAGTTGACTCTTTTGGGAGGTGGAGCTAGGGAGTGGGTTGGTTGTAACGTTGGGTCTTTCTGGAGGCAAAATCACCTGTTTGTCAATGAGATCCTGAATCTCATGATGTAATCTGAAGCATTGGTCTGTGTCATGACCGTGTTGCTGGTGATATGTGCAACATTTGGCTGGGTTGTGAGTGGAGGGGAGTGGATTTGGTAATGGCCTCGGCTCCAGGGGTTTTAGATGCCCTTTTCTGATTAAGACCCCCAAAGCTTTGGACAAAGGCATGTACAATGGGGTAAAGGTTCTTTGGCCTCTAGGTTGGTATTTAGTGGTTTGGGTACTACTTCCGGATGCACCGGAGAAGGGTGTGGCTGCCATGGGCCTTGGAAGGGGAGGAGGAATGGTGGCGACCATGCTAACCTCTGAAGTTCTTGCAGCTGCAGCACCACTCGGGCCTGCGTTGTTGTTTCGGTTAAAAGTTCTCCGGGGTTGTTCCCTGTCTTGGTCAATCAGACCCTGTTTCATTGCATCCTCGATTTGTACCCCCATCTCGTGCAGACCTGAAAAGGTGGGGAAGGGGAGCACAATCATCTTTTGCATCAGTTTTGGTTGGAGATTGCACACAATCATCCTGATCTGGTCTTTATCGGTGGGTCTTAAAGTCATCATTGAGGCCTTCGTCCTCCATCAGGTCACGAAATCCGAGAAGCTCTCCTTGGGCTCCTGCCTCGTTGTTTCGAGATCACGAGTGGTAATCTCAATTTGGGTGTTGTAAGAGTATTGCGCAACAAAGGCCTCGGCCATTTCGTCCCAACTCCGCTTGACATCATCCTCCAACTTCATATACCAGATGGCGGCTACTCCTGACAGGGTTCGGCCAAATAGCGAAAGCTTCTAGGGTCTGGTTAGGCCCATTGGTCGTAGTATATCTGAGAATAGTCGAAGGTGGACCATGGGATCACCAGATCCGTCGAAGCGATCAATCTGCGGCATTTTGAATCTATCCGGTAAGGTCACAGCCACATCGGTATATCCGTCCTCGATATCCGGAATAGCCTTTACCCCTTGGGATTTTTTGAATAGTGTAGACGTCCCCGTGGGCTTCCAGTTCGGACTCGATTTGTGTCGGTTCTTAATATGAACCAAAGAGTCCGAATCCGGTAAATCGTTTTGAAGAAAAACAGATTTTGAAAAGTAGTGCCAAACATGGACTGCTTTGCCAGATTACAGAGTCACCACCTAAATATTTTAAAATGGGAAATTTAGGAAACCCTGACTCGGTGCCGAAGGCCACATGTCCGTCATCACCAAAGTGGTCTTGGCTCGGGAGCTTGGGTACGATCGGGAAAGGTCACTATGAGCACCCCTTTCGCCCGTCAAGACCGGCCTCTACTAACCGTGATATCCGATTTTGAAAACATTACATGCTCTTATTCCAATTATTAGCCTAGAATTACTATGTTATGCGCGCAACAAACAAGTATAGACTAGATTGCCTAATTTGGAAACAAACATTGCATATCCGTTTGTTTGGAAAATAATTTGAAATTGCTACTCGCTAGTAGGCTAAAATACGGATTTCAATGAGTTATTCCAACTCAGGCAATCCAACCTCCATCCACAGGCATTCAAGCAGTTTATCTCACATAAGCACTTAGCCGCATGGTAAGCATACTGTCATGGCAACATTCACACGCATGTGGTATGCTAAAGCGTAAAATACTTACATCGTACTCCGCGCCAAAACAAGAAACTAGTTAGTAGACATGTATGTCCTAGTTCATGTTAAATGGCTAATGCAACACATGCGAAGATGTAATCTAGAGTAGGCTCGGCTAACCCTAAAGATGGCACGTGAAATGCACTTTATTCAATGCACGTATTCAATTTGGAATTGAAAGTACGATGCAGTTTGTATGATGAACCGAGCCCGATGCATGTAAACAAATACATGAATGCACGCATGTATTGCATAAGGTATGCTAATTTAAAAAATGCCCTAATTTACCATCATAAGCAGGTAAATAAAAGGGAGAAAGAAATGGGGGTTGGGAGACATACACACCACTCACCCACACTTATTACAATTACGCCCTCACACGGAGGGACCGAATAAATATTACAGTCCGAATAATAAATAAATTAATTATTACAGAAATTTCTATTTATCAAATTAAAAGAACATATGTAAAAAGAAGGGGCTTCACCTCGGATGTGCGAATGATGCATGCTCGATCCGACTTGCCGAAAACCCGTGTCATGACATCTGTTTCGCTTTACCGCCTCGCCTCCAAAAATTCCCAAAGTCCCGTAATACCTTCTACATGAACTGCAGACCCTCACCATGGAGGAAGTGATCACCGTCGCTTAAATTGGCCACCGGCTTCTTGTAGAGTTTATCGGCAAAAGTGTGTCGGCACATTATTCTCGCCGTCGCGTAAAAATTCCCGCAGAGGATGCTTTGACAAAGAAGAAGAAACCAAAGAAGGCATGGCATGGATTTTGAGCATATGTAAGCATGGCGCTGCCTCCTATCATGCTTGGAGACTCAAGGAGGCATGACTCTTGGTTCTTGGGCCATCAATTATACATCTTGATGCATGATGGCCTAAGGAACCAAGGTTGCATTTTAATGATAATGCATGCAAACAAACAAATGAAATCCAAGGCCTTGTCATGTGTTAGTCAAAGGTCTTGGTGACCAAGAATTGAGACGAGTTGCACCACTTGAAGTGTGAACTCCTCTCAATCCTATGCTTGGCTTGACAATCCCCAAGCCAAGCCATGGAATGCATGTATGCAACATAGCTCAAATGATGCAACAATGCGACTAAGATGCAAGGCATACCAAGTGTCATGCGATTACCATGTTAAGCATGCAAAATGCTAGAGTGTACAAGATGCAATTGTCATGCAAACATGGACCAATTCAAGCAATAAAACCAACATACTACAACACTTAATGAATCAATTAAGCAATAGACATGAGGCAAGCATGTAATGGTGGCCTAGACCACAATGGAGCAGCCCTCAAACCTCCCCAAAATAGTGGCAAAATGTGCCCAAAATGGTAGATCACTACTCATGCAAGCATGCAAACAAATGGGCCTAAGATCAAGGTATAAACAAGGGGTATTCCACCACTACCAACATGACCACTCATGGCACATATTAGGCATATGAAAACAGAGTCCTAGCATAAAAAAAATACACCCAAATCCCTTGATATGGCAGCCCCAAAATGCTCTAAACATACAAGCATGTATAAGGCCTATTCCTAGGCATAAAAGGGCAACATTTCAAAGCATGAATAAGATGGTAAATGGAAACATATGGGCATGATATAGGGACTCAAATAGCATATGAAAAGACTCCAAATCACTTAAATGGCCTAACCAATGCATGTTCATGGATCATATGCTCAAGACTAACAAGCCATCATACAAAACAAACATGTCAAGCATGCCAAAGGTGACTAAATCAGTGGCCCACAGCCTCTAATCATGGAAAAATGATACTAAAACCATCATGGAATTAGGCTAAGACATGCAAAGAACATGGCCTAGATGCATGACACACTTCTAAGCATAAGAGAGCATTACAAAGCAAGTATGAGAAGCATGCTAAAGGGTACAAATCCAACCTTGGACAAAGGTTAGATATGACCTAAAACACCCAAGAAAACTCTGAAATGAAGCCAAATGCAAGTATGCATACATGCTACCTTGTGAGCCAAAGACAAAGGCAAGTAAGGGACAAAGGGGAGAGGGGTGTCCCTCCCCTATATGAGACTTGAAAATACCTTCCTCACCATCAAAACCCACCGGTTTTCGGCAGAGAGGATCAAAAACACCAAGTAAACAAGGCCTTAAGAAAAGGCTCCAAAATGGCCAAAACAAGGCCCAAGAGGGTGAGACTCTACCCAAACCACAAAACAACCTTGATGAATATTCTTAAGCAAGGAAAAACAAGTCTTTTTTATGTTAAACACAAATCCAAAAACACAAAGCAAGAGGGGTAGAAAGCTAGTGCAAGAATGGGGAAACTAAAGTAACAAGCTCACCCTTGAAGATCCTTTGAAGAACAGGTGGAGCAGCCACTCTCTAGTGATCAAAGTCAGTCCAAAACTTCAACAAACAACCCTCTAAGTTTCTTAATCTCGAGCTAAGGTGTAATGGTGTGTGTAATGGTGCAAAAATGAGGTAAAACTACACTTTTAGGCCCAAAAACACACGCACAAGAGGAGAGAGAGGGAAAATATATAGAGAGAGAGAGAGAGAGAGAGAGTGTATCACACAGATATATAGATATAAGCTCTGGTTTTTGACCTAAAATGGCTAACCCCTAACTCAAGGGGAAGAGATGAGCTTATATAGGCAAAATAAAGCTCTTAACTTAGTGGTTAAGCAAAGAGAGGGGGATTCAAGAGGTGCAAGAGGGTCTTGGCTTCCAAGGGAAGCTAAGACAGCTGGCCAAGCTTCTCCAAGAAGCTTGGCCAAGGGTTCAACCTTCTAGAAGGTTTATGGGGTTCAAGGGTGCAAAGGGTGCAAACCCGGGCATGGGGAGTGGTGATGGTGCACTCCACCACAACCGCATGCACCATCCTGGGGTGCAAAGGGTCACACCGACCAGCCAAAAACAATCCACCGGCACAAAGAGTGCCGGTCGGCATAATACAGTGCCGACCGGCCAAAGGTTTTGAGAAATAAGTGCTGGTGGCCACTAGGGGGTGCCGGTGGAGGTGTGGGGCAGCCGGTGGGCTTTAGGGATGGCTAACAAGCCTCCCCCTACCCTCAGATGCAAAAACACACAAGTCTTGGTACAAAACCAAGCACAGAACAAACCGGTTGAGAGGTCACGAGGCACAAGGCAATGGGACCCACGGAACTCAAAACAAACACCAACATGGATAATCACCGAGTGTTCCAACGGTGACGTTCAAGTCTTGAAGACGGTCAAAAATGGGGTGTCTACAAATAGCTTCTCGAGCTTGCTCAATTTCAGTGCTGTATGATCTATTTCGAACTCGAAAGGAGAGTCCGGGTGGTTGGCGGGTGTATGGGTTTTGGATAGTTGAGGCGGAAGTGGGGGGCGGAGCTGGCCCCGTTGGAATATCCGTGTCCTCCTGGATGTTCTGGACATTTGGCAAGTTGTTTTGGATGTTTGGCAGGACATTTTGGACAATTGGTGTTTGCTCTGCAGTAGGGACTCTGGTGGGAAGGGTTTGGGTGAGGTCGACTTCCCGCTTGTCGCTAGAGCCGTAATTAGCTCGCTTCTTCGGGCCATGATTGTGGCTCATTGCTTTAGCGAACTCCGCCATGACAGCGTTCTCTTGCATTTGCTTCATGCTCTCTTGAGCTGCCGCATCATTTCTTCCATCCCGCCAAATTTCGATCTGCTGATCGACCGGTATGTGTATCTCTATGGCGTAAACTAAGACCTCGACCGACTTCATCGCTAGGGTAGGCCATCGTTCGTAACCTCTGCCGATTACACACCACGCCTTCTCGGCCTTTTTCTCGATAATCGGGGTAGAGAATGGAACATCGCCGCTCACAACCGATCCTCAGATTGATTGAGCCGATGACCTCTTGTCCAAAGTGCTTGGAGGGTATCTGCTGGGTTTGAAGCAATTGTGCTAAAACCCTCCTAGCAAAAAGATAAATAAAGCAATAAGGAAATAAAACAACCAGATAAACGAACAGCATACAACTTAAAATAAATACACAACACACGGCTGGGCATAACATCACACGGTCGATAAGCTGAATACACACTGTTCTCAAACACTGATCATTATCCCTGAATCACTGTCCCCGAAAACCGAATCTGATACCCGCAGATAACTGATTCTCAAACACTAACTAATGCCCACAGGCCTGATTCCCAAACTCATAAACTGATGTATGCATTCTCTGTAGAGACGCACTCTAAAAGCACATAACAGATAAGTGAGAGCCAAAACACCCCTATGTTGGGGTAGGGTTTCCCTGTCCTATTTTGTCAGGAGCAAGGGTTTCACTATGCACGCAACGGTTTCAAACAACCTATTGGGTAAGCAACCTGTCCTAGTTTGGAATGGTCACTATGGATCCGAATGTGCACTAGGTTGAATGGTCAAAAAGGATGCCCCGGTAAAACCGGGGTTTGTGTTCCCATACTTGCAGAGCCCACAACCGGTCAACCTTATGGTCATGCCTTGACAAGACAAGCCTCCGACAAACCGTTCAGGAATAGCAGATGGCAAACACGGTGTCCTAGGCGCACCGATGCAGATGCAATGCAAAGAAACACACAAGTGTAGTCAAAACCAGATATCATGAGTTCGAGTCAAGTTCTCTAATTCCCCAGCAGAGTCGCCAGAAACTGTAGACGTCCCCGAATGCCTCGGGAGGGATGGGTCCCCCCGTTCCGTTCGTCTTGGGCTTACTACAGTTCAGGACTCAAATGTCACGGTTCTTAATCTGAACAAAAGAGTCCAAATCCGGCAAATCATTTTGAGAAAACAGATTTTTGAAAGAAGTGCCAAACATGGACTGCTTTGCCAGATACAAAGTCGCCACCTAAATATTTTATTTTTTTTGGGGGGAAATTTAGGAAACCCTGACTCGTTTGCCTAAGGCCACGTGTCCGTCATCACCAAAGTTACCTCAGCTCGGGAACTTGGGTACGATTGGGGAAGGTCACTTCGTGAGCACCCCCGCTCGCCCGATCAAAGATCGGCCTCTACTAACCATGATATCTAGTTTTTAAAACATTGTACGTTCTTATTCTGGTTATTAGCCTAGATTTACTATGTGATGCGCACAGCATACAAGTATAGACCGGATCGTCTGAATTGGAAAAAAACATTTCATGTTTGCTTTTGAAAGATAGTTTGCTACTCGCAGGTAGGCTTAAAATGCAGATTTTGCCACCCTCAGTTGGGCTTAGAAAAGATGGTTTTGCCACTATCAAGTGGACTTAAAACTCACAGTTGATGATTTGTCCCAATCCAAATAATCCAACCTTCACCCACAGACATTCAAGCAGGTATATCACATAAGCACATAGCCTCATGGTAAGCATGCTATCATGGCAGTCACTCACACTCATGCAAGGATGCTAAAGCGTAAAACTTACCGAGTACTCCAAGCCAAAACAGAAGCTAATTAGAAATCCATGCATGATCCTAACTATACAGAAATGCCTAATGCAACACATGCAAAAATGCAACTATAGCAGGCTCGACTATTCTAAACATGGCATATGGAATGCTACAGCTAACACGTATTTAACTTGAAATTAAAATACAATGCAGTGAGTTATGATGCGCCGAGCCCGGTGCATGCAAGATAGATAAATGAATGCAAACATGCTATCATACTATATGCTATTTGAAACATGCCCTAATCTAACCACCATGAGCTGGTAAATAAAAGGGAGAAAGACGTGGGGTTGGAAGACATACATCACACGCACACACACTTATTACAACATTGCCCTCGCATGGAGGGTCCAAATAAATAATATAGTCCCGAATAAATAGTATAGTCCGAATAAATACAAAATCCTAATTAATTAACAAACTTAACTAGGAAAGCAATAAGTTGGCATGCAAGCCAGGGACTGCCTCGACTCTGATCCGGATGATGAATGATGTATGTTCGGGTTGCCTCACGCGGAAATCCACTGCGATGTCCCAATTAGCCTTTGTTTGCAATTGTTCTTGGAAAGCGTGCCAAACTCCGGAAGGCTGCTGATTCTTGATTTGCTGCAACAGAGAGCAGGAAAGCGGTATGGCAATATATTTTCACATATATACGCATGCCTCGATCTTCGTGCCACCAATCACGCATCTCGATGCATGATGGCCGAGGAGTCGAATTGCACAACTCAATATGAAATGAATACACATATAAATACAACAAGACCAAGACTCCATCATGGATAATCCAGAGTGTCGGTGACTGGGGAATTGAGACACGTTCCGTCACTCGGAGTACGAAACGTACCTCGTTTCCCATGCTCGGGCTAACTCCTATACCAAACACAATGCAATATGCATGACATGCATGAATGCAACTAATATACAACCTAGCATACACAATGCTACGAGATGACATACACGATACACGATGTAACATGGCGTACACGATGCTCTAACATGCAACCTAGCATACACAATGCTATGAATCGAAATGGCATACGCAATGCATGATGGACTTACGCCAAAATGAGTGCACCTCAGCCACACTCACATCAGCGGCCATGAGATGAAAATGAGACACTCGAGACGCATGCACGCATACACGCAAACCGAGGACCGAACCTAAGGCACGAATGCCACTCTACCAAAGCATGGTAAGGCGTGGAACATGATATGCAAACATGAAAACTTCAGCACTAAAACATGATGCTAAACAGCACCGAAACATGGAAACATGGCACCCGATGCATGAGATGGACCCCGAAACACAAAATTAGGCACATGGAATGACTTATAACTATACAAAGCATACATTATTTGAACGTGAAATGTAAAGACAGAGTCAAGACAGTCCCAAAACATGCATTTTCTTAGTTCAAATCATGGCCAAAAATTGCTAGAAAGATGGCTTAAATTAGCATGCAATTTTGACTATCAAACATGGATTACATGGAAAGTACATGAAGAAAATGAGCACTCATCAAACCAGAAAAAATTAATGAATAAAACATGCCAAAGTATGCCCAAATAACCATGGAAATATAGCCAACACATGCACAAATAAGGGGTTCCTTTAGAAGGCATACAAAGGGATTCTTAAGCATATACAAGATAGACATGTGGCAGCCCCAAACCAACTTTTAAAATCAAATATGGTAGTCCCAAAACTCAACAAATTGACCCTAGAATGTGACTAGGAAGCATGCGAGATGGGGTCGCTTTGAAAGGCCAAGATGGCCATCAAACAAGCCAAGGTGAGAGGGGGTCACCCCTCTCTAATTTGGAAGCTCAAAACAGCATCAAAGCCACTGGAAATCTGTTGGATTCCAGTGGCTAGAAGGTCAAATAAGGCATGCGACAAGAGTTAGGGTGTAAGGCTCAAAATGGGAAGCAACCAAGCATGCAAGATGGCATATGACCTCAAAAAAAAAAAATGGGACCTTAATAAAACATGAAGATGATGTCAAAAAAAACCTCTTTTCTGTTTATAACAAGTCTCAAAAGTGATCACAAATATGGCTTATCTGTCATGCAAAAAAAGGGCCCTAAAAGGGGGAAAAGAGATAAGGGACAGCAGCTGGCCTCAAATGGAAAAGAGCCCTTCAACAAAGTTGAAAAGGGGCTCAAAACATGGAACTTTACAATTTATATCAAGCCACGAAAATAAATACAAGTAAGGCTAAACTATCATGCAAGAAAAAGGCCAAAAGAGGGACAAAGAGGCAAGTGGTAGCTGCTGGCCTCAAACAGAGGAGAGCCCTTCAAAAATGTTTAAAAGGGCTCAAAACAAGCCACTTTAAATTTTATAACCAAGTCTGAAACAGCTCACAAATAAGCCTAAAATACTATGCAAAAATAGGCCTAAAAAAGGGTTTAAACACAAAGGGTAGGAAGGAAGCCTCAAACAGGGAAAGGCCCTTAATCAAACATGAAAAAGAGCTCAAAAAAAGACTATTTCCAGTTAGGGTCGGAGCCCAAAAATGTAAGCACAAAGAGCTAAGATATAGATTAAAATAGTGCTCAAAAAAGGAAAAATGGACTCACCCTTGTAGAACCAAACTTCAGCAGCCTCTTGGTCCAAGAAGTGGTGCTCCTAGCCTCTGGAAAGAACCTCCAAGCTGTTGGAATGGAGTGTGGATTGGTTGGCTTGGAGATGGAGTAGAAATGGTGTAGGACTTTGGGGTTTTGGAGGTGTGGAAAAGAGAGAGAGGGAGAGTTGTATGCAAGAGCCTTAAACAAAATTTTGTAACCCTCAAAACACAGCTGGGGCTACTGGTTATATAGGCAAAGGAGTGGAGAAAAAAGGGGGGGAAATGAAATTCAAATTTTCCCCCAAAAGTTCCCCCTTCGTATACAGAATCTGGGGGGAAAAGGAGGGTGTATTTGTAAGGAACTAGCAGTGAGGATCATGGCTGGCCAGTTTTTGAAAGCTCAGGTGGCTGGCCGGCCACCTCCCTTGGCCGGCCGGCTAGGGTCAAAAGGTTCAAACAGAGAAAGCTGGCCAGCCACCCATATTGGTGGCCTCCCATGTGTGCACACACAACTATGTGGTTGAAACCCTGAAAATGTGAACCAGGAGAAAGAAAACCCAACTTTTCAGACGGGTTCAAACGGGTCAGGAATAATTGCTGGCTGGCCATGACATATTGGTGGCCTCCCAGGTGTGTACAACACAAATATGTGGTGGAGGGCCAAAGAAAGTGGCCCGGGAATGGTCAACATCAACTTTCTAGCGAGGAAAACAGACGACGGAGAGTGATGAAGGAATAAAGCTGGCTTTTTAGAAGAATTGCTGGCGTCCCACCCTTCTACGACCTTCAAAACAATGAAAATAAGGTCCCTGCCAAAAATGAACTCAAACCGATGCAAATTGAAGGTTCGGGGGCCGAAACATGCAGCCTGGGGCCCCAAAAACTGACTGTTAAGCACCGGAGGTGGTGTTCGACCACGAAGTTGGTCTCTCGGACCACAGTGTCCCTCAAAAGAGAATAAATAAGATGTATGCCAAAAACCAGAGCAAACGGAGGTGGTTAAGTGGTCCCGAACCGAGGCACACGGCCGACAGCTCCGAAAATCGAGAACTAGGCTCCGAAATGGGAAAAATGGCCTACGACGATGAAACGTAGCCTACGGCCACTGAGAGATGATCTACGAGACCTATCCCTCCCTTCGGGAAGAGAAAATGGAGAAAATGGAGCATGGTTCACAAACCGAGGCAAAGCACAGAAAAGCCCGGAAGTTCGGAGGCAAGACTCACGGCCGAGACTCTGAAACTTCGGAACGAGCACGATATGCAACATCACCGAGCGCTCAGTTGGTGACGTCTGAGTCTTAAGGTCGGTTAAAAATGGGGTGTCTACAGCTGTCCGGGATTTGGTTGACGTGGCAGGATTTGGGCTCTTTTGCACTAGGATATCTCATTGTCCTGCTAGTAGGACACTGATGGGTGCCTTGGTAGAGAGATGGTGGGACACCACCAACTCCTTCCATTTCTCTGCTACCGGGGATATGACTATGACCCCGTTTGACTTCGCTGTATTGACAGGCCTTGATGTGGGAGGCTGGGCCATCCCATATGACGAGGACATGGGCCAGTGGGAGGCCGCCTGGATCTACTTATTGGGAGCTCGCCCACCAGTTGACAGATCTTCGGGCAGAGTCCGATATACTTGGTTTTCTTCCCATTTTAGGAGGTTGGAGATAGAGCCTGAGACTCCTGAGGAGGTAACACAGTACACCCGCGGATTTCTAATGTTCCTTTTCGGGACCACTCTGTTCGCCGATAGGGGGAACACTGTCGGGCTCTATCTGTTGAGTGCTTTAGTGGACCTATCGCAGGTCAGCCGATATGATTGGGGTGGCGCCAGCCTGGCTACTCTCTATTGCTATATGAGCGCGACCTCCCGCGGGCGGGGGAACATGGTTGGCGGCTATTGAAGGGCCTAGGAGGTACTTTCTGCCCTCTCGATTTACGTTTCTGCTTCTCATTACTTGTACATTGCACACACAACACACTTTACACTCTGTACCTTGCACTTTGCTCTCAGCATTTTGTATTTATATTGTACACTCAGCATTCTATATTCTGATGGCTACTGTTCTGTTTTCCACAGCTATGGATCTATGCGTACTTCTCGACGCTGGCTCCGGAGCTTGAGGTGGAGGTGCCCCTCGTGACCCCTTATTCACTCGTATTCGAGGGCCAGTACCGGCCGAGACCTTGGGAGTCTTTCCTCTACCTACGGCAGTACTTTAATACAGTGCGGCCGTCAGAGGTATTTCAGAACTCTTAGTTCTTCATGTTTCCAATCTTTGATTCATCTTGCATATTCACAATTCCTGATTAGCTTATGCATCGATTATTCGCAGATCACATGGCAGCCCTGGGCGCCTTTAGGTAGAGACCTCCGATTTCAGTTTGCCAGAGCATGGTGTGCCTCTCGATATAGGATCCTGTTCGAGGAGCCAGTTGGTAGGGCCTGGTTTTTGGGGGATCGCTTCTTGCGTCAGGTATGGGGCTACCCTGCTCAGGACATTCCTTCAGCACCTCCAGACGACATGCGGACCACTGATAGGCTCCCTCCCCAGGGTGTCGTTAGTGTTATGCAAGGTACCGATGCATTCTTACATTTGGAGCAGGGGGAGTATGCGACCTACCGTCACACATACTTGATGCCTCCACTGACGGGAGTCCGTACCCCGACGAGGAGGTCTGCTGGTATGCCCTCATCGAGCCGGGCTCAGACTGTAGATGTCCCTTCCACCATCAGGGCTGGCACATCTAGAGGCGGGGTGGATTGGTTCCCCCGATTCCTCCGACTCATCATCATCCTGGATGGCCAGATATGCCGATTGAGTTGATGGGATGGCGATATGGGACTTCCTACCCAATTCCGATAGAGCCTCCTATGCCTGACCACCGATATGTCAGTGACCCTGACTCACCACTGGTATGCTCCACTGTTTTTTGTTTATCACTCAGATACTTTGGTGTTTGTTTATTCATTGATGACTTGAGCTTGTATCTGCAGCCACCCAGGGAGTACATGGACAAGGTGCTCGGGATGGTAGCCTCACTTAAGGGCATGGTCTTGCGGAGAGAGACGCAGTTGTCCATCATGGGTGTCCAGGTATCCGTTAGTTTTCTTGCATTTATCATACTCCTGATGACATGCTGATCTTGAACATTTTATTGCATTGATAGGCTGCCTGTGTTGAGCACTCTGACACACACCACATTTACGTACTATACCTATATGCACCCATTTCATGTAGCTTTCTTGTATCTACATCTAATATACATATTTGAGCTGATGCGTCCAAATTACACTCTTCCTTTTCAGATGCTTCCGATATATACCGGGCCACAAGGCGGGCCACCTGGGCCTTCCCGAGGAGCTGGGCCATCTAGGCCTTCTCGAGGAGCTAGGAGAGGGGAGTCGTCTCGCAGACGAGGCGGACGCAGGGCGCACATCATAGAGGAGGAGTCCAGCGAGGAGGAGAAGGCTGTAGATCCCTAGTCAAAGACATTTGCTAACAGAGAGGGAGGCTCTGATCCCGGTTTCGGTAGTGGAGATGAGGCTGAGGAGGGTTCCGAGGATGGCAGCCCCAACTTAGATGATGGTGATGATGGTGCAGAGGCTGTTCTGCAAAAGAGGACGAAGAGGGCCTCTCATTCTTGCTCTTGAGAGCATTGATGCAGTTGTTCTCTACTTTATTTACCTTTTTACTAGTAGTTGTAGCATATTGTACATTGTTAGGCAGTTTTATTTTTTGTAAAACTTGTACCCTTGTTGTAAAAAATGTTGTAACAAAGGAAGCACGATGGAATGAAACAGCTTTTGAAAAAGTCTAGTATTTTATGTTCTTAGCATCGCATCACATCATTTTACACCAAAATGAGATTGAATGGAAATGTGCATTGTGTATTTGCCAAGTCAGGTAGTGAACCGACGCAACAAACTAAACAACCTAACTTACTAAGAAATAACAAAACCTTAGCAAGTTTACAACTCGATAAGCAAAACATAACAAAGTTGATAACTCGATAAGTAAGGCACAACAAAATTGATTAAACAAAAAGTAACAACTCAATGCACGAAACTCAACAGCTCGACAAAACTTAACAACTTGATAAACAAGACATCTCAGCAAACAAAACGACAACTCGATAAGCAAGACTTAACGACAACTCTATAAACAAAGTGCATCTCGGACGATCTGGGTGACGGAACGCATCCGAAACTGAGGGAAATGGAGGCCTTCGACACTCCCGATGCATGCAAATGCTAGGAACTTCCTTCTAGAAGATAGAACAGGGCCATAGTCACACTTTGCAGCATGGCCGACCACCTTTGGGAGTTGGCCGGCCAGCTTTTTGCATTGGAGGGGAGAGGGGTGGCCGGCCTACCATAAAAGGTGGCCGGCCGGCCACCTAGCTTGGAAGCCACCAATTTGTCGACACGTGTCCTCCCGAACAGTGCCTTATCCTCTTTAAAAGTCCTAGCTCCGTGGTTGATTCATTTCATCTCAGTTTTGCATCAAAATGGAGGCGTTTCTCATCGAAAATCTCACAGCTTGGATCGCCTCTCTAGATGGCTCGGACAAGTTGAACTTCCGGGGCTTCGGCTTGAATGTACTATTCATGTTGAGCCATACTCCGCTGCACCTTCCCTTCCTTCATGCCGCGGCGAGGTTTTGGAACCTAGTAACACATGTTTTTAGCTTCGGCGGGCAAGAGGTATGTTTCGAAGATTTTCAAGTTTTGATGGAATCTGAAAGCCAAGAAGAAATTTTGCCTCAGTTTCGCTTCGGCCATGCCCAAGCTTTAGGGCGGATGTGTGGGCTCACCATGCATGACGCTCGGTCTCTGATCTGCAGTGGGGAACTGGACATCCTCTACCGATTCATCGCTCGATGCCTGGATCGGCAACCATTATTGGCAAGGTTTTCGGCAACACACCCTTTGCTTGTGCATGCTATCTCACTTTTTTCTTGCCCCAGGCTTTAGTGGATCTAGCATTCGTCTGATTGAAGTCGCTCAAGGCTTGAAGGAAGGAAAGAGCTGCATCACCATGACATTGGCCGAGACACTGATGGGCTAGATGCTTTCTATCGCCAGGAGACGACCAGATTTGCGGAGAGTCCACTACTGCTGTAGGTAATGTTTCCCACCCAATCTTACATATATATTGCTCACGTCACTCAGCTCTCGGGCTTGGTTTTTTTCACACAAAACCCTTTCCTCATTTTTCTCTCATCGTACATCTCTTTATTCTTTATTCTCTCATTTTTCATTCCTCCCCAGGTATGGTTGATGGATAAATTGCAGGTTGTGGACTCTTGCCCCGCCTACTCAGCTCGCGGCTATTTCTTTCGACAACGCCTAGTCGATGCCCTTTGATGAGGGATGGTGGTTCAACTGGATGTGCGATTTGTCGGCAAATCGCATTGCTTTGCGCTGTTCTTGGCTCAATCTCCCGGCAATGAGCTATAGCATGTCCCGGCAGACCGGGATCCAGTTTATTGGTCTGACTCACTGTGTGTTCTACTTTCCGTCGGTTGCCCAAATACGTCATGATCAGACTTGCCCACCAGAGGATAGAGTATCCTCAGATTCCTCCGGCGCCTGCCTTACAGATGCAACAAAGATGGAGACTAGAGAGCTCCTAGCCCCGCCCCACTTTCGGTTGTACTTTGTCCGACGAGTGCTTGGATTGGCTCAATGAAGAGGCAGATTGGGCCCAATTTGGCATCGAGGTTTCGACCCTACCGGAGGGGGCGTGGGACACCGACTTATCTATGCCCCATTTATTGCTTTTACCAAGATTTCAAGTTTTCTTTATGAATGTAATAAAAAACAACTTCAATTTGTATGCAAGAGCAGGAGAACTCTGTATTGATATCAATGAAATTGAAGGTTATGGGTACTGAAAATTTTCCACTTTGGTCCAAAAATGGTCTAAGTTGTAAAATGATTAATTTGAACAAAGTCAACTTTTATTAAAACTTTTCAAAACCATTTTCGATATGGATCAGAACTGAACACGCCTGAGATCTGTCACTGAGATGCACAACCCCAGATCCTAGCAACTGGAAAGTTGCCCCTAGTCTGAATAGTACTACAAAGATCAAGCACAACAACGGAAAGTTCCTAGTCTCATTAGTATCATAAAGACTGGACGACTAGTCGAATAGTACCGCGACCTTGCCTGCAAAGAACGGAAAGTTGCCTAGTCCAAAAGCACCGACCGGAGATCACGATGATGGTCGATAGACAAAGATGACCGAGATGATCAAATGGACAAAGTTGATCGGGAAAGTTTATCTAACTTTATGGTGAAGTTGCAGAAGTTGGCTCACGATCCCAAAGATGGGAATCAAGCCTTACGTAGTTCAGGCTCAGGTTCACTCGAGTATTTTCACTCTTCTTTTACGCTCTAAATTTTGCCAAGGCCGCCCTTTGCGGGTTTTGAACCTTGCAAGCTCAGTTTTTATAATTTCAAATTTTTTTGTGCTCTAAGTTTTGCCTAGGTCGTCCTTTCGGGTTTTTGGCCTAACGAGCCTCTCAAGAGTAATATTTCTTCAACTTGTCCATATTAATCAGTTGTGAGAACTCTAGGCCATCTAGATCCATCAGAACCACAGCTCCACCTGACTAGATAGACTTAATGATGTAGGGACCAGTCCAATTGGGTCTGAACTTGCCCCTTGGGTCATGGATGGGAGCTCGATTGTCCTTGAGCACCAAATCTCCTTCTTTTAGATTCCTGGACTTAACTTTCTTGTTGAAAGCCCAGGCAATTTTGCGCTGATAACCTTGAACATGGTACAGTGCTTTCAGTCTTCTCTAATCAAAGAGCATGAGTTCCTCAAACCTGCTCTGCTGCTAATCTGCTTCGGCTATTTAACACTCAGCCAATACTCGCAAAGACAGAACCTCAATTTCGATAGGTAGAACGGCCTCCATCCCATAAACTAATGAATACAGAGTTGCCCCAGTAGAAGTTCTGATTGAAGTCCCAGAGTCTCACGTGAGCAACCACTTTATCCGCCGCCACGGTAGGTTTCCACCATCTTTTGCAATATGTGTTTGATGTTCTTGTTGGCGACCTCAACCGCTCCATTGGTTTGCGGCCGATATGTGGATGACTTATGAAAAGCCACATTGTATTTTTCTAACAAGTCAATCACTTCCTTCTTGAAGTGGGAACCGTTATCTGAAATTATCTCGTTTGGGACTCCGTAGCGACAGATGATGTTGTTTCTGATAAACTTCGCAACATGTGAAGCTTTCAACACCACATAAGATTGGGCCTTGACCCACTTCGTGAAATAATCTATCGCAACCAGGATGAACTCATGTCCATTCGACCCCTTTGGAGTGGCCGATCCATGGCGGTTGCGATTTGCATGAATTTGACATTTGTGGCATCGTGGATGGCCTCCATTAGGCGCTGAAATTCCAAATGTCGTAATACAGGGGTTTTCTTGAACCTCATCTATATATCATGAAGATAGAGTTGAGTAGATGAGCAAAGTTTAGCTTCTCAAACCGAGGAATTAACAAATCCAAGGTCCGGTGATACATCATCATCTTCTTTCTTTGACCTTCCCTTTTGCTTGAGACACAACAAGGTTCGAGTCCCCGATGATGTCCAACCGCCTTGCTGTTCGAGACTTTGAATCGGAGTTTGAAGGCTAGAGGATATTTGATGGGATCGAGTCGTGAAACCAACATTACGGAGTGAGCTAAACCAAAGCCTTGCTCAAAGTAGATGGCTCTCCACTTTGTCATCATTTCTTTCTTCAGAGGCCAAAAAGTGGTTCACAAGTCAAGGTTAATTTTGAGATAAACCGCCTTATGAATTGCACTTTACCCGTAAAAGCCTCGCACCTCTCTTTTCGGTGGCATTTCTAAGATGGCCTTGATTTTTTGAAAGAACTTTTGCAAGCAATCATGTCGTCCACATACACCTCAACCTCTTTGTGGATCATGTCATGCAATATTGTGGTCGCGCTGATAAGTAGCTCCAAAGATTCTTAACCCAACATCCATGAATGAAAGTGAAGCATGCCCAGAAGTCCACTAACTCATCAATATGCGGAAAGTCTGGTGACCTCTTCCTTAATCTTTTTGAAATCTTTTAATAAAGCGTCCATTAAAGGCAATGATTAAAATTATATTTAAATAAAAATATAAGTAATAAAATTATAAATTAAAAATATTAAAAATATTAAATAATCTTAAATATTTGTCCTATTAATTTCAATTTTGGAAGATGAAATCAAATATTTAATATTCCTCCATATGATTTTATTTCAAATAATTTAATTGAAAGGAGAACTGATTGAATCCCACATAGATTTCTTGAGTTTTTTGGAAGAATTTTTTCTTATAAATAGATAGAAGCTCTTTCACAATAATTTCAAGCTCTCAAAAGAGAGTTTCCAATTAAATTTTTTATATATAATATAATATATATATATATATAATAAGAAAGAAAGAAAGAAAGAAAAGAAAGAAAGAAAAAAGGTTTAATAAATAAGCACACCCGATGGAATCAAATTCATCATGGAAACCAACCCCCATCCCCATTTTTGACCGTCCTCAAGACTACCTCCGAACTTGACTGTGTCCGGTTTTGCACCAAACACTTGTGCTTTGCCTTTGAGGGCAAGGAATGCTTTGTGAGGCATCCCATAGCTTGTAAGTTTTGGCTTAGGGTTACAAAATTTTATACTAGGATAGATACACATCCTATCTCTCTCTTTTCCTTTGTGTTCTAGGTGTTTTAGTTCACATTATTGCACCTAAACACCTAGTCTTTCACCTTTCCTTGGTGTTCTCAAAGATCAGAGCTTGTTCTTGAGGTTTTTTGACTGGTTTGGAGCTCAAGGAACCAACAACTTCAAAAGAAACTTACTTTATTTACCCCATTTTTGCACTCCATTTTTGCCTAGTTTAAAACAATTTTTGTGCTTAGTCTATAACACATAAAAGTTCTGTTTTTTAAGCCTCTTTATTGTTTATTAAGAGTGTTTTGTGGTTTGAGCAAGTTTGACCATCCTTAGCCCTTGAAAAGGCCCTTTTTTGTTCTATCTTGTTAAGGACCCCACACTTTGGTGTTAGGATCTCTTCACCACTGAAATCTTGAGGGATTTCAGTGGTGAAGATGATGCCTTAGAGTCTCAAGAAGGAGAGGACCACCCCCTCTCCTTGATGTCCTTGAAAAGGACAAGTTTTGGCTTCCAAAGGAGCACCATGTTTGGTTGTGTGTTGAGCATGTTTGGTTTGTTTTTCATGCTTATATTGCCATGATATAACATATTTCTAAGTTGGTTTTAGTACTCCTTGCATGTTTTGCATGGTTGCTTTGTAATGCCATAATAGTCCCTTAACATGTCTAGGTAGTGTGCCTTTGTTTCTAGCATGTTTTAGGCTTAGATCCTTGAAGCTTGTATGCTTATTTTTCCATGTAGGAGGTCTGTCCATGGTTGTTTAGGTCAACCATGACTTGTATTCCATAGCTCCTTTGCATTTGGCTTGTTGGCCTCAAGAGCATGAATGTAGCATGCCATGCTTGCTTTATTTTGATGGTTTGGAACCACCTAGCATGCTATTTCATTTGCTTGTATGCTTACCTTAGTTGTTTTAATGCTTTAAAAGCATGTGTTGAATACTCCATGTTTTGGCCATTTTGCATGCCTTTGATTTCAAGCCTCTTAGATGCCAGACATACTAAAACCTGTTTTAGTTGTTTAGTGCATTTGGCACCATGCTTTGCATGTATTTCAGAGCTTTACAATGCATGCTCTTTCTATGTTTGGTCTCTTTAAGTGTGCTTGAGAGTTGCCATGTTTATGCCTTGGATTTGGACCATAACACTTGCATGTGTGTGTGTTTGTTTAGTCCTCATGTCTAGACATTTTGGCCACTGATTTTAGGACTATTTGAGTTGCCTAATTCATGTATAAGACCATCCTTCCATTGGTTTGCATGCTTACCTTGCATGCTTGCTTGAACCCTTTGCATGAACATATTGCATAGTCCATGTTGCATGTTAGATAACATGCTTAGAGTTGCATCACATGAGCATGCATGTTTGGCCTCTTGAAGTGAAGTATGATGGAGGTCGATCACCCTTGTTTGCTTGTTTGCATAGCATGCATTTGAAATCAAAGTTGCACTTTGTTCCTTGGGCCATCATGCATGGAAATGCACGATTGGTGGTCCGGGAATCGAGGCACATGCCCTCTTGAGTCAATAACATGATAAAGGGTGTGTATAGTGCATAAATACCTTGAATCACATTGCCATGCATGTAGGCAATCCTCTTCCCGAGGCATTTATCGCTTAATTAATTAGTTAATTTGTTAATTAATTTAGTGAATTTGTAATATTTAATTAGCTTATGTAGTTAATTAATTTGTATTATTCTTTTGGTCCCTCCGAGTCCAAACCCCATTTCTTTCTATCCCTTTTATTTACCCGCTGATGGTAGATTAGGGCATTTATTTTAGCATACTTATGCAATGCATGCGGCATCCATGCATTTGTTATTGCATTGCAATCTTCAATTCCAAATTGCCGATTACATCTATGCTCGTTGCATTAGCCACCTAACATGAACTAGGTCATGCATGTTTGCTAACCGGTTGTTGTTTTGCAGAGTACGATGTAAGTTTTACGCTTTAGCATACCACATGCGTGTGAATGTTCTTACGTGATAAACCGCACAACTCATTGAAATCGAAAATTGTTTTCAAAACGAACGGATATGCAATGTTTATTTCAAGTTAGGAAATCTAGTCTATTTCTAGGCTAATAACCGGAATAAGAACGCATAAAGTTTTCAAAAATGGATATCACTTATAGTCGACCTTCCCCGATCGCACTAAGCTCCGAGCCAAGACCACTTCCATTTTAAAATATTTAGCACTACCTCTTTGGTTCAGATATATCCTGCTTTGACGCACTTATGTGTTTCTTTGCATTGCATGTGCATTGGTGTGCCTAGGACACCGTGTTGGCCATCTTGTCAAGGCATGAAACACAAACCCGACCTAGTGCATAGTCGAATCCATAGTGACCATTCCAAACTAGGACAAAGTTGCTTACCCGATGTTAGGTTATAGGACAGGGAAACCCTACCCCAACATATTTAGAGTGTATCTCTTAGTAGTGGTATTGTGCCTACTACATTTGAACTAATGGGAATGATAGGTGATCTTCAAAGATCCGGCGGATCTCGCCTATGGATGGCCTCCAACTATGGCAACGACGCAAAGAAACCAAGTTCTAGACCAGCCGAGGCCGAGACAAAGGTAAGATGAAAGTGGATGCCGACTATGGGAATGAACAAGCAACATTGTCCAAGGCAAAGACTTGATTGACAACGAGGTTATCCTCCCGCCTACCTCAAATAAGTCCATCACCACTCGCTTGTTGGATTTTGAGGACACGGATATCGCAAGTATGTAATCGAACTCAAACACCATTTTGTCTTTCAAATAGTTGACAAATCACATCGTTATGATGACCTAACTTTTCATAAATAAAATTTTGATCATTTTGAGAGAGAGAGAGGCCGCTAAGCTTTTAATGAATGAAATCATATCTTCAACGCAAATGATTTGTCGCTTTCTTAAAAACTTTCAAAAACAAATTCAATCTCAAAACCATTTGGCATGAACAAAGCTACACTTTTACCTTTGAGAGGCTTAGAGCAAAGAAAAGAATGAAAAAAGAGAAAAAGAGAAAGAAATTCAAAGATACACAAATACAAAAAAGAAAAGAAAAGAGCAAAAAAAAAATAAAAGAAATAAAAATGAAAGTGCAAAAGGAAAAAAGAAAGGAAAAGAAAAACATAGCTCGAAATACCCGAGTGTACCTTAACCGAACTACGAAGGCTTGATTCCCATCATGGTTTTGATCACTTTTGCCCTCTCCGAATCCAATAACCACCAATTGATTTGTCATCAGCAAAAAATAGTTTTTGAAAATTTTCACTAAGGTTGACTAATTTTCTAAAACTATTTCATTTTCAAAATTGGACCATGTTTGGACCCAAAAGTGATTTTCAAATCAAAATCGAATAAGCATGTTATCCAACTTTCATGTTGGTCAAAATAAAAATGAGAGAATAAAGAATAGAGAAGTAAGTTGAGAGAAAAGTGAGAAAAGGGTTTTTGAGAGAAAACCGAGCCCGAGGGCCGAGCGATGTGAGTATCAATTCCCATCCTCTTCCAAAAGCTACATCCGCAAAGCAAGAGAAGGAAAGGGAAAATTTGGGACATCCGAGTGTGTTTCACAATTGTCGACAAGATCAATTTCATTTACATTTGAGGTGTAATATGACGCCATGCAATGCAAAGTATGAAATGTACAAATATAACATTCTTTTTCGATAAAAAGTTTGTTTCATCATATAATCTTTCAAGTACATAAGTATCTACCAAAAGAAAAAGTACAAGAAAAGAAAATTCAATGGCCTGGCCGGGATCCATCTTCAAATGCATCAAGATATAGCATCAATATTCGTGGAATATCAAATAAACTAAGTCAGAATGCCAACCATCCGCCACGGAAACGCCGGTGTCCTCATATGCTTGGGAGGATGAGCTTAAATGAATCAGAAGTAACATAGCGTTGCAAAGCAATTCTAGCATGTGTGCATGTTTTTAATGTGTATATGGTAGTCAACCGAAGATGGGATCGAGGAATTTCAATCGGGTGGAAGTTTAAAACCCTATTTTAAAAGACCCGAGGCAGAGTTTTGGGTCTTCATAGCTCAAGAAAGTGCAAGAAAATTCAAGCAAAGACTATATCCTTTTGTATCCTTTTGTCTTTTATAAGATTCATTTGATTCACGAATTTTCCATCAAATGAGGTATGTGTGCCTCATTTTGCATTTCATTGTCCATTTTCCATCAAATAAGGTATGTGTGCCTCATTTTGCATTTCACACGATGGTCCGGGCGAGACCTTAAACACGCGGTCTAGGAGACCTTAAATCCTGGAGGTGGCAAAACCTTCACTAAGGAGACCAATGGGGACGGTGAAAACTAGAGTTTGAACGGCTTATGCCTAGAACGCAAAGGTTTGAGATTTCCGAGACTAAAGTCTGGAGATGGAAGCCCCATAGGTTGAGGGCATGTCTAGTATATCGCCTGCTGGGAGAATTGCATTTCATGCATCATTAATACTATTGCATATGTCATGCATTTCAAAAAAAAATTCAAAACAAAAACATGCATATGTCATGCATCATCATTGTAGTATAATGCATATGTCATGCATCTTCTATAAATATCATTGCATTGGTATGTGCCCTTTTCACGCCAAGGCTTGTATGTGTGCATGCCTTTCCAAAGCGAGATACGGTTTGGCCCGCGCGCCATGTCCATTGTATATATTACATTGTAGTGTAATTGTTGCATCCGGCATTAGGATCATTATTCTCTCCCCAGCGGGTAGTCACCCCACTTATGTCATTCCACCCAATACTTGTTCTTGTGTCCGTCTGCATCACTCATAGTTCAGACATCGTTCTATGGTAGACGGACTTGCTACTTCCATCAATCTACTTGACATATGTGTGGTTTCGAACTGCTCATGATTGGATCACGATTCGATTGCTTTGCATGTAGTTTGCTTAGTTTCAATTGCATTGCATTATCATTTGCATTGTTTATACATCACTTTGTATATATTGCATTTCATTTTGCATTTCGCATTGCCATACATGTGGCTAACAATATTGTACCTGTTAAGTTTGCTCTCTTTGCAGGCACGATATTGTATGTACGGCTCATTTGAGGCCGGCGCAACAGACGAGCGCCGGGTATTGTATCCTCCGTGTGAGACGTTTGAGAATTGCATAATTCTCTTACATCCTTCGCATTGTAGTGTAGATTGGCATATGCTAGCTTATAAGCATGCATGTGTGCTTCATTATGCTTCCTTTGCATGATCATAAGTTATGCTCGGCTTCTTGCATCGCTCTTGCATTTGCCTTGCCGGGCATACCTTGTTTGTCTTGCATGATTGTCCAAGTCTTGACCTCGTCAAAAATGTTAGTCTCGGCTTTGACATTCACTCGTCATTGTTATGACTTTCGAGTTACATCAAGAGGGCAACCGAGACACCCCATTTTTGACCGTCCTCAAGACTTGGGCGCCACCGTTGGAACACTTGGTGATTATCCATGTTTGCATTTGTTTGAGTTCGGAGTTCTCGGCTCTGGCGCTTGCCTCGTGACCTCCGAACTTGATCGCTATTTTGTGTCTGGTTTTGCACCAAACACTTGTGCTTTGCCTTTGAGGCGAGAATGCTTTGTGAGGCATCCCCGCATACCGGTGGCTAGAGGCCACCGGGCTGGATGGTGTTGCCACCGCACTATATTGTGCCGGTCGGCACTATTGTGCCGGTGGCACTCTTTTGGCAAAATGACCATTTTGCCTGCCGTCCTATACAGCTTGTTTTCTCGAGATATTTTCGACAGGTTGTATACTGTTGTTTCCTCCATACACGTGTATGGAGGGATGAGCCCTTGATGCCTTAGCTTGTAAGCTTTGCAAGCTTGGCTTGCCTATAAGAGGACCACTCCTCTTCTTGGCTTAGGGTTACAAAATTTTATACATTCTTAGGCAGGACCAAGCTCTGGTTTTAGGGTTAGGATAGATACACATCCTATCTCTCTCTTTTCCTTTGTGTTCTAGGTGTTTTAGTTCACATTATTGCACCTAAACACCTAGTCTTTCACCTTTCCTTGGTGTTCTCAAAGATCAGAGCTTGTTCTTGAGGTTTTTTGACTGGTTTGGAGCTCAAGGAACCAACAACTTCAACATTTGTGAAGAAAAGCTTCAAGGGTAAGAAACTTACTTTATTTACCCCATTTTTGCACTCCATTTTTGCCTAGTTTAAAACAGTTTTTGTGCTTAGTCTATAACACATAAAAGTTCTGTTTTTTAAGCCTCTTTATTGTTTATTAAAAGTGTTTTGTGGTTTGAGCAAGTTTGACCACCCTTAGGCCTTGAAAAGGCCTCTTTTTGTGCTATTTTGTGAAGGATCCGAGACTTTGGTGTTAGGATCTCTTCACCACTGGAAACTTGAGGCATTTCAGTGGTGAAGATGATGCCTTAGAGTCTCAAGAAGGAGAGGACCACCCCCTCTCCTTGATGTCCTTGAAAAGGACAAGTTTTGGCTTCCAAAGGAGCACCATGTTTGGTTGTGTGTTGAGCATGTTTGGTTTGTTTTTCATGCTTATATTGCCATGATATAACATATTTCTAAGTTGGTTTTAGTACTCCTTGCATGTTTTGCATGGTTGCTTTGTAATGCCATAATAGTCCCTTAACATGTCTAGGTAGTGTGCCTTTGTTTCTAGCATGTTTTAGGCTTAGATCCTTGAAGCTTGTATGCTTATTTTTCCATGTAGGAGGTCTGTCCATGGTTGTTTAGGTCAACCATGACTTGTATTCCATAGCTCCTTTGCATTTGGCTTGTTGGCCTCAAGAGCATGAATGTGTAGCATGCCATGCTTGCTTTATTTTTGATGTTTTGGAACCACCTAGCATGCTATTTCAGTCCCTTTGGTGTGCTTGTATGCTTACCTTAGTTGCCTCTTGAATGCTTTAAAAGCATGTGTTGAATACTCCATGTTTTGGCCATTTTGCATGCCTTTGATTTCAAGCCTCTTAGATGCCATCTAAGTAGCCTTTTGGCTTTGTTTTGACATACTAAAAACCTGTTTTTAGTTGTTTAGTGCATGCCATGATCGCCTTGCATAAGTTCGGTTCAAAGCCTCTTTAACTAGCTTTAAGCCTTAGACCGTTTGCATGCTTTGTTTGGGCTATCTTCGACTTGGTTTGGCACCATGCTTTGCATGTATTTCAGAGCTTTACAATGCATGCTCTTTGTCTATGTTTGGTCTCTTTAAGTGTGCTTGAGAGTTGCCATGTTTATGCCTTGGATTTGGACCATAACACTTGCATGTGTGTGTGTTTGTTTAGTCCTCATGTCTAGACATTTTGGCCACTGATTTTAGGACTATTTGAGTTGCCTAATTCATGTATAAGACCATCCTTCCATTGGTTTGCATGCTTACCGTGCATGCTTGCTTGAACCCTTTGCATGAACATATTGCATAGTCCATGTTGCATGTTAGATAACATGCTTAGAGTTGCATCACATGAGCATGCATGTTTGGCCTCTTGAAGTGAAGTATGATGGAGGTCGATCACCCTTGTTTGCTTGTTTGCATAGCATGCATTTGAAATCAAAGTTGCACTTTGTTCCTTGGGCCATCATGCATGGAAATGCACGATTGGTGGTCTGGGAATCGAGGCACATGCCCTCTTGAGTCAATAACATGATAAAGGGTGTGTATAGTGCATAAATACCTTGAATCACATTGCCATGCATGTTGTTGTCCTCTGCTGCTGTGAGTTGCAGGTTCTGCAGGTGTTAAGTGCCGACCGGCACTATTTAGTGCCGACCGGCAGTCAATTTCCAGCCGATAACTTCATCTAGTGCCGGTGGCCTCCTTCTTTAGCCGGTGGTGCTCTACCCCAGCCGGTGGTACTCTCCAGTGCCTTGAGAGGCACTTCTGGGACTTTGGCAATTTTCTGAGGAGGACAGCAGGGAAAACAGAGGCAATCCGTGCATGGCAGTGCGATTCCGAGCGAGTCCCGGGCACGTAATGCATCTTGCCCTCTTCCCGAGGCATTTACTGCTTTAATTAACTTAGTTAATTTGTTAATTAATTTAGTGAATTTGTAATATTTAATTAGCTTGCGTAGTTAATTAATTTGTATTATTCTTTTGGTCCCTCCGAGCGAGGGCAAAACTGTAATAAGTATGTGTGAGTGGGTGTGTGTCTTCCAAACCCCCATTTCTTTCTATCCCTTTTATTTACCCGCTTTCGATGGTAGATTAGGGCACGTTTATTTTAGCATACTTTATGCAATGCATGCGTGCATCCATGCATTTGTTTACATGCACCGGGCTCGGTACATCATACAAATTGCATTGCAATCTTCAATTCCAAATTGAATACGTGCTACTCGCGCATTTCACATGCCATGTTTAGGGTAAGCCGAGCCTACTCTAGATTACATCTATGCCTGTGTTGCATTAGCCACCTAACATGAACTAGGTCATGCATGTTTGCTAACCGGGTTGTTGTTTTCGGCACGGAGTACGATGTAAGTTTTTACGCTTTAGCATACCACATGCGTGTGAATGTTACCATGACAGTATGCTTGCCATGCGGCTAAATGCTTACGTGATAAACTGCTTGAATGCCTGTGGGTGGAGGTTAGATTGCCTGAGTTGGAACAACTCATTGAAATCCGTATTTTAGCCTACTGGCGAGTAGCAATTTCAAATTGTTTTCAAAACGAACGGATATGCAATGTTTATTTCCAAGTTAGGAAATCTAGTCTATACTTGTTTGCTGTGCACATAACACAGTAATTCTAGGCTAATAACCGGAATAAGAACGCATAAAGTTTTCAAAAATGGATATCACGGTTAGTAGAGGCCGGTCTTCGGACCGGACGAAAGGGGGTGCTCATAGCTGACCTTCCCCGATCGTACCCAAGCTCCCGAGCCAAGACCACTTTGGTGATGCGGCACGCATTGACTGCACCGAGTCGGGGTTGCTAAATTTCCCATTTTAAAAATATTTAGGTGGCGACTACATGTCTGGCCGCATCCATGTTTGGCACTACTTTTCAAAAATCTATTTTCTCAAACGATTTGCCGGATTTGGACTCTTTGGTTCAGATTTAGAACCGACACAAAATCAAGTCCTCGAACTGTTAGATGGAAGCCCACGGGCGCGTCTACAGAATCCACTTCCTTACATTGCTCAGCCTCAGCTGATGGGTCTGTCTGCTCTTCGGCAACGTCATCCCCAGATAATTGTAGGTCAAAGAAAATCTCGAAACCTGGCACGCGCTTCCTTTTTGCGTTCAGCCACGGCTCTGGGAAGCCACAAAATGGAAAGTCCTCCCCCTCCCGGATGAAGCGTCCGTTTAGGGTACCCTGAATGGGCCTATGCATCAGTTCAAAAAGCTTCCCAGCCCACTTTGCTCTGGCTCTTCCAGCCATATCCTTCCCCTTTCTTATCCAATCTTCTTTGGTGGGCTGATAACCCAATCCAAAGGTATGGTGGTTGTGTGGCACTTCGGCCAATGTTGTGTCGCCCTTCCGGCCGTTCCTTCCTAATCCCATCCCAGAGATGTGTTGTAGCTTGTTCATGAGGTATGCAAATTGAGTACTGACATATACTCCCTCATTAACACCCATAATGTTTTGCACAACCCGAGCCTCAGCTAAGGTAAACCCTGACACAAACACATCTTCCATGCTGTGCTCAATTTCCAGGACTTGTGTAGACACCTCCGACGGTGGGTGGATCGATGAATTCCCGAACACAATGGCTACTCCCTTCTCATGGGGGTATTTCACCATCTGATGTAAGGTGGACGACACGGCCTTCACCTGGTGCAACCACGGCCGCCCCAAAAGCAGATTGAAGGTTGCCGGAACTTCTAAGACGTGGAAGTCTATCTCATGTTGTCCTGGCCCAACCTTAGTCTGGATTTTTACCGTCCCCATTACTTCTCGGCTCGTGTTGTCATATGCCCGAATTACCTGGGCTGTCGGTATAAAGTTCGCAGTCTTCAAACCGATTACATACACTATCCTTGCCGGGCACACGTTGATGGTAGATCCGGTATCAACAAGAACCACCGGTATCCATTTATTTCTACACTCCACAGAGATGTAGAGTGGCTTATTGTGGTTCACACCCTCAGGTGGTAGTTCTTTGTCACAAAAAGTCAGCATCGGGGTAGCTCCTCCCGGAAAGACTAATCCTACCAGTTGCTCCGGCGTGGTTTCTATCGAAAGTTTAGCCTTGTCCATGGCAGATAGGACAGCTTGTCTGTGTACTCATGATGCCATAAGCAGTCCCCACACGGAAATGTCTGCTTGTGTCTTTTTTAACTGTTTGAGCACAGCCTCTTCCTCAAGTTGTTTCTCTTTCTGTCTCTCAGCTTCCTTATCTTTCCTAGATGCCTCTGGCTGGTCTAGGTGCAGGGGCTTGAAATACCGCTCGCTTCTTGTCATGTGATCAACCTCATCGAGATACCAGGTGTCGTCTTGTTGATTGTTCCCCTAATCCTCGTCTGTGTGGGCAAGACATAAATCATCGTCCTCCCACCACATCCCATAAGCAGCCAACAGACATCTGTCCTGCTCAAGTGATTGTACTTTCATGATACTTTCACATGCTCGCAAAGATCTCTGTCCTTGTGCCCACAAAGATTTTGATCCCTCATAGGATTTGGCTTTCTCAGTTCTCTCGGAATCCCAAAATTTTTCTTGTTCCACTGCGTTGTGCGGCTTTGTTGTTCACTTTCCTGCATTACGGCGAAATTCTTATCAAAGATTCTCCCAAGAATGTACTCGACTTGGCCCTTCCGGCCAACCGATACCCTCGCCCTGGTGTTGGAACTCTACAACATTCGGTTGATCATCCAGCCATCCGGTAGCCTCTACTGATTCCTCATAATCAAACCAGTTGACTGTTGCGTCCCCTGATTCTTGGTCATTGAAAAATTGGAGGTCGACAAAACCCTCTTCTACGGCCGTTAAACCATTCGTTCCCTGCTCAAATCTATCTCCCTGGATCACACACAGTTCTGCTCTCTCTGGCAATTCTACACTTGGCTCAAATTGGCTTGCTGACAGAATGTAATCACTCGGATCGTAGGCTTCCCCAGCAAAATTCCCAGACTGCTCAAACCCTGACTCAACCATTCCATCCTCCTCTGTAATCGCCCCTACGCTATCTTCGCCAGCCACCACCATTGGCTCAAGTTGGGTTGTAGAGATGTCCAGCATGCACAAAAGGTCAGTATAGTCAGGAAGGAGCACCTCCGGCTTAGGTAGATGGGAAGGAGTGATATAGATGCTAGGATCGTAAGACACGACCCCAGTTTGGATAAAGTTGATTCTTTTGAGAGGTGGAGCTTGGTTGTGTGTAGGGAGTGGGTTGGTTGTGACATTGGGTCTTTCTGGTGGCAAAATTAGCTGTTTGTCAATGAGATCTTGGATCTCGTGACGCAATCTGAAACATTGGTCGGTGTCATGACCGTGTTACTGGTGATATGCACGGTATTTGGCTGGGTTGTGAGTGGGGGGTAGTGGATTTGGTAACGGCCTCGGCTCTAGGGGTTTTAGATGCCCTTTTCTGATTAAGACCCCTAGAGCCTTGGACAGGGGCATGTACACTGGAGTGAAGGTTCTTTGGCCTCTAGGTTAGTATTTGGTGGTCTGTGTACTACTTCCGGATGCACTGGAGAAGGGTGTGGCTGCCATGAGCCTTGGAGGGGGAGGAGGGATGAGGGATGTTGGCGACCATGTTTACCTCCGATGTTCTTACAGTTGCAGCGCTACTCGGGCCTGCATTGTTGTTGCGGTTAAAGGTTCTCCGGGATTGCTCCCTGTCTTGGTCAATCAGACCTTGTTTCATTGCATCTTCAATTTGTACCCCCATCTCGTGCAGATCCGAAAAAGTAGGGAATGGGAGCACAATCATTTTTTGCATTAGTTTTGGCTGGAGATTGCACACAATCATCCTAATCTGGTCCTTATCGGTGGGCCTTAGAGTCATCATCGAGGCCTTCGCCCTTCACCGGGTTACGAAATCAGAGAAGCTCTCTTTGGGCTCTTGTATTGTTGTTTCGAGATCTCGAGTCGTAATCTCTATTTGGGTGTTGTAAAAGTATTGTGCAACAAAGGCCTAGGCCATTTTGTCCCAACTTCGCTTGACATCATCCTCAAACTTCGCATACCAAATAGCGGCCACACCCGACAAGGTCCGGCCGAATAGTGAAAGCTTCTGGGGTCTGGTTAGGCCCATTGGCCGTAGTATATCTGAGAATAGCCGGAGGTGGACCATGGGATCCCCAGATCCGTCGAAGCGATCGATCTGCAGCATTTTGAATCTATCCGGCAACGTCACAGCCACATCAGTATATCCGTCCTCGATATCCGGGATAGCCTTTTCCCCTTGGGATTTTTTGAATAGCTTCTCGAGCTTGCTCAATTTCAGTGCTGTAGGGTCTACTTCAAACTCGAAAGGAGAGTCCGGGGTGGTTGACGGGTGTATGTACCTTGGATAATTGAGGTGGAAGCGGGGGCAGAGCTGGCCCCGTTGGGATGTCTGTGTCCTCCTGAGCGGCATGGACATTTGGCAAAATGTTCTAGGCATTTGGCAAGACATTCTGGGTAGTTGGTGTCTGCTCGGGTAGCAGGACCCCTGGTGGGAGAGGAATTGGATGTAAGGCTGATGCTGGCTCGCTTGTGGCCAGAAGTAATTAGCTCACTTTGCTAGGCCATAATTGTGGCTCATTGTTTAGAGAACTCGCTTTCGTGACCAGCGTCCTCCAGCATTTGCTTTATACTCTCTTGGAGTTGCCGCATCATTTCTTCAATTCCGGCCATGTTCTGCTGATCCTGCTGACTGATTGGTATGTGTATTTCTATGGCAGAAACTGAGACCTCAGCCCGACTGTTCACTGCTAGGGTAGACCACTGCTCTGGTAACCTCTGCTCAGACACACTACGCTTTCTCGGCCTCTATCTGACAACTGGGGGTAGAGAATTGACTGACTGGTATGTGTATTTCTATGGCAGAAACTAAGACCTCGGCAAATTGTTCCTCGCTAGGGTAGACCCTTTCTGGTAACCTCTGCCGGACACTACTCTTTCTCGGCCTCTATCTGACAACCGGGGGTAGAGAATGAAATCTTGGTTATCCGTCAACGGATCCTCGGATCGATTGAGCCGGCGACCTCTTGTCGAGTGCTTGGGAATATCTTGGTTTGAAGCAATTGTGCTAAAAGCATCCTAGCAAAAGATAAATAAAGCAATAAGAAATAAATAACGGATAAACGAGCGATAATATGACTTAAAATAAATACACAACACAGTGGGCATAACAACACAGTCGATAAAATTTGAATACACTTGTCCTCAAACATCGATCACTATCCACTGAATCATTGTCCCCCAATTGAATCGATACCCGCAAATAAGCGATTCTCAAACATTTGATGCCTGAAGTTCGATGCCTAAACTTCGTCGATACATGCATTCCTGTAGAGACGCACTCTAAAAGCACATAACAGATAAATAAGAGCCAAAACACCCCTATGTTGGGGTAGGGTTTCCCTGTCCTATTTTGTCAGGAGCTAGGGTTTCACTATGCACGCAGCGGTTTCAAACAACCTATAATCGGGTAAGCAACCTATCCTAATTTGGAATGGTCACTATAGATTCCGAATATGCACTAGGTCGAATAGTCAAAAGGGTGCCCCGGTAAAACCGGGGTCAGAGCCCGTAACCGGTAAGCCTTATGACACGCAGCCCCTGGCAAATCGCTCAGGAATAGCAGATGGCAAACACGGTGTCCTAGGCGTACCAATGCAAATGCAATGCAAAGAAACACATAAGTGTAATCAAAACAAGATATCATGAGTTCGAGTCAAGTTCTCTAAATCCCAAATAAGTCGCCAGAAGCGAGACGCCCCAGACGCCCGGAGAATGAGTCCCGTTCTGTTCATTTTGGGCTCACTACAGTTCGGACTCAAATTGTCACGGTTCTCAATCTGAACCAAAGAGTCCAAATCCAGCAAATCGTTTTGAGAAAACAGATTTTTTTTGAAAGAAGTGCCAAACAAGGATTACTTTGCCAGATACAAAGTCGCCACATAAATATTTTATTTTTGGAAAATTTAGGAAACCCTGACTCGTGCCTAAGGCCACGTGTTCATCATCACCAAAGTTGCCTCGGCTCGGGAACTTGGGTACGATTGGGGAAGGTCACTTCATGAGCATCCCCGCTCACCCGATCAAAGATCGGCCTCTACTAACTATGATATCTAGTTTTGAAAACATTTTGCGTTCTTATTCCGGTTATTAGCCTAGATTTACTATGTGATGCGCACAGCATACAAGTATAGACTGGATCGCCTGAATTGGAACAAAACATTTCATGTTTGTTTTTGAAAGATGGTTGCTACTCGCAAGTAGGCTTAAAATACAGATTTCGCCACCCTCAGGTGGGCTTAGAAAAGATGGTTTTGCCACTATCTAGTGGGCTTAAAACTCACAGTCAATGCATTGTTCCAATCCAAATAACCCAACCTTCACCCACAGGCATTCAGGCAGTTATATCACATAAGCAAATAGCCTCATGGTAAGCATGCTATCATGGCAGTCACTCACATACATGCAACGATGCTAAAGCGTAAAAACTTACCGAATACTCCAAGCCAAAACAGAAACTATGTTAGAAATCTATGCATTATCCTAACTATAAAGAAATGCCTAATGCAACACATGTAGAAATACAACTAAGATAGGCTCGGCTATTCTAAACATGGCATATGGAATGCTACAGCTAACATGTATTCAACTCGGAATTGAAATACAATACAGTGAGTATGATGCGCCGAGCCCGGTGCATGCAAAACAGATGAATGAATGCACACATGCTATCATACTGTATGCTAATTGAAACATGCCCTATTCTAACCATCATAAGCTGGTAAATAAAAGAGAGAAAGACATGGGGTTGGAAGACATACATCACACGCACGCACACTTATTACAATTGTGCCCTCACTCAGAGGGTCCAAATAAATAATACAGTCCCAAATGAATAATTACAGTCCGAATAAATACAAAATCCTAATTAATTAACAAATTAACCTAGGAAAGTAGTAAATTGGCAATGCAAGCCTATGGACCGCCTCAGCTCTGTTCCGAATGATGAATGATGCATGCTTGAGTTGCCTTGCGCGGAAATCCATTGCGATGCCCCAATTAGTCTCTGTTTACAATTAAGCCCGGAATATTGCGCGAAGCTCCAAAAGGCTGCCGGTTTCTGATTTGCTGCAACAGAGAGCAAGAAATGGGCATGGCAATGTATTTTCATATATGTATGCTTGTCTCGATCCTCGTGCCACCAATCACGCATATCGATGCATAATGGCCGAGGAGTCGAATTGCACGACTCAATATGAAATGAATGCACATGAAAACACAACAAGACCGAGACTCCATCATAGTTAATCCAGAGTGTCGGTGACCGGGAATTAAGACACGTTCCGTCACTCGAAGTACGAAACGTCCCTCATTTCCCGTGCTTGGGCTAACTCCTATCCCAAACACAATGCAATATGCATGACATGCATGAATGCAATCCTAACATGCAACCTAGCATACGCAATGCTATAAGATGGCATACACAATGCACGATGTAACAAGGCATACACAATGCTCTAACATACAACCTAGCATACACAATACAAAATGGACTTACACCAACATGAGTGGACCTCAGCCACACTTACATCAGCAACCATCAGATGAAAATGAGACTATCGAAATGCATGCATATATGCACGCAAACCGAGGACCGAGCCTAAGGCACCAAATGCCACTCTAACAAGGCATGGCGAGGCATGAAACATGACATTCAACCATGCAAATTCCAGCACTGAATCATGATGCAAAATGATCCCGAATCATGGATATATGTGATACAATGCATGGAATGGTCCCGAAACTCAAAACTAGGCACATATATTGACTTGTAGCTATACAAAGAATGCATTATTTGACTATGAAGCACAAAGACAGAGCCAAGGCAGTCCCAAAACATGAACATTTTTAGTTCAAAGCATGACCAAAAGATGCTAGCATGATGGACTAAAATAGCATGCAACTTTGACTAGCAAACATGGTTTACATGGCATGTGCATGAAGCATGTGAGAACTCATCAAACCAAAAAAAATCAGTGAACAAAACATATTAAAATATGCCCAAATAACCTTTGAAATACAACCAACACATGCACAAATAATGGGTTTCTTTAAAGGGCCATACAAGTGGTTATTAAGCACATACATCAAGGACACTTAGCATATCCGAACTAACTCTAGAAATGAGTTATGGGGGTCTTAAAACCCAATGAAAAGTGATAGAAACAAAGCTTGGAAGCTTGCAAATAGGGGGTCTTTTGGAAGGCCAAAAAGGCCACCAAACAAGACAAGGAAAGAGGGGGTCACCCCCCTATGATTTTAGCCTTCAAGAATACACCTAAGCCACTGAAAATCTACTGGATTTCAGTGGCTAAGAGTCCAAGCCATGGCCAATGCAAGAGCTCTAATGCATAGCCCTAATTATGAAGGAATGAAGCATGCATAGGGGGAAGATGACCCCAAAAAGAGGATAGACCTTAATTGAACATGAAGATGATGTCAAAAAAAGACTTTTTTCAGTTTAGGTCAAGGTCCAAAAAGGCTCACAAATAAGGCTAATGTATCATGCAAAAACAGCCCTAAAAGAGAGATTGGACAAACAGGGCAGTAAAAGGCCTCAAACAGTCAAGTGCCCTTCAACAAAGTTTAAGAGAGGATCAAAATAAGATACTTTACAGTTTATGGAAAATCTTGAATATGCTCACAAGTAAAGCTACAATATGATGCAAAAATGACCCTAAAAAAGAAATAAAGGGTAAGGGGAAATAGATGGCCTCAAACAGTAAATAGCCCTTCAACAAAGTTGAAGAGGAGCTCAAAATAAGGCACTTTACAGTTTGGCTCGAAACCCAAAAATACTCACAAACAAAGCTAACATATCATGCAAGATAAGGGCCAAAAGGAGGGATAAAGCACAAAGGGTGGATAGAAGACCTCAAACAGAAAAAAAGTTCTTGATCAAACATGAAGATGAGCTCAAAATAAGACTATTTTCAGTTCAGGTCGAAGCCCAAAAATGTAGCAAAATGAAGCAAGAAAAGGGAAAATAGGGACTCACCCTTGAAGAGCCGACCTCCAGCAGCTTCTAGACCAAGTTAGTGAGCTTTCAACCTCTGGAAATCAAGTCCAAGGGGCTGGAATGGATGATAGAGGTGCTAAGCTATGGGTTGGTGTGTAAATGATGTAAGGTCAATGATGTTTTGAAGCTTGGATGAGATAGATATATGATTGTATGTATCAATGCCCCAGCTAATTTTTCTAACCCTTAGAAATGGAGGTGGGGGTTAGTTATATAGAGGGAGAGGAATGAAAGAAAATGGGGGAAAAACAATTCAAATCTCCCCCCAAAAGGACAGACCCTCAAGCAGGGGGTCTGATGCAAAACAGCTGGCACAGCTAGAATGCACTAGGAGGGACAAACTTGGCTGGCTAGGTTCAAGAGGCCGACCAGGGGTCAAGCAAAATTGCTGGCCGGCCACCCCAGAAAGGTGGCCTCCCAGGTGAGTGCAACACAGCTATGTGGAGAAAAACCAGAAAATGTAACCCAAGAGAGAGAAAAACCAACTTTTTAGAGGGGTTTAAAAGGATCAGGAAGAATTACTGGTCGACCTATCCATATTGGTGGCCTCCCAGGTGTGTACAACACAATGGTGTGGTGGAAAGTCAGAAAAAGTAGCCCGGGAATGGGAAAAATCAACTTTCTAGTGAAGAAAACGGGCGATGAAGAGCGATGAAGGAATAAAGCTGGTTTTTCAGAAAAATTGCTGGCCTCCCACCCTTCTATAACCTTTCTAACAATGAAAATAAGGTCTTCGCCAAAAATGAACCCAAACTGATGCAAAACGAAGGTTCAGGAGCCAAAACGCGCGGCCTGAGGCCCCGAAAACTGACTATTAAGCACCGGATGTGGCGTTTGACCACGAAGTTGGTCTCTCGGGCCACAGTGTCCCTCAAAAGTGAGGAAACAAGGTGTGTGCCAAAAATCGGAGCAAACAGAGGTGGTTAAGCGGTCCCGAACCGAGGCATACGGTCGACGGCTTCGAAAAACCAGAAACCGGGCTCCAAACGAGAAAAATGGCCTACGACCACGAAACGTAGCCTACGGCCACTGAGAGACGGTCTACGAGACCTCTCCCTCCCTTCGGGAAGAGAAAACGAAGAAAACGGGACCTGGTTCATAAACCGAGGCAAAGCACAAAAGAGTCCGGAAGTTTGGAGGTAAGGCTCGCGGCCGTGATTTCGCAACTTCAGAACGAGCACAATATGCAACATCACCGAGTGCTCAGTTGGTGACGTCTGAGTCTTAAGGTCGGTCAAAAATGGGGTGTCTACACAGAGGACCATAGCTCAAGTTCAAGAAGGGCCGCTCGAGCTAACACTGCTCGAGCTAGCGCAAGAATGACTGCTCAAGTTAGCGCAAGAATGACTGCTCAAGTATAGAATGCTAACTCTCAGTATCTTTGCAGGCCTGCAAAAGTACTGAGAGTTCTCAAAGATCGCTCAAGTTCAAGAAGTGTTGCTCGAGTGAAGAATCTAAAATTTGGGCAGAAACTATTTTGAAAAACTAATTCCCGACTTGTTCCAAACGTACCAGGGCACTCCAATAACAAACTCAATGAAGAATAAGGAGAAATAAGATATGAACAATCGTATAAGATAATAAAACTCAGATTCAGAATATCAAATGGGTCAGGTCTAAACTAGAATTGCTATAATTCTGAATAGATATGTTTCAACCAAATTTTGATAAGATATTGTAACATTAAACATTTTCGGAATCAACAGTCTAATAAGCCAGCCTAGTATACCTCTGTATCCATTTACAAAAGATACAAAACATCAAATAATAAAAATATGGAGTAAAATATAGATAAGTTGTTTGGTTTCAATTCTATGTATTTACTTTTCAGAAAATTAAAAAAATATATATATATATATATATTTTTTCCATTTTTTTTTTGTTTTCACTGATTTTTTTAATATTTTAAGTAATTTTTTTAATTTTTGGATATTCCAAACATAAATACACTTAAAATATATAATATTTGTGAATATTTTTTTAAAAAATTTACTAAATACCAAAAATGCAAAAAAAAATAAATAAATATGAAAATTAAGTACATTTTCTTATTCATGTGTATTTATTTGATTTTTTTTTAAAAAAAATTATAAATATTTTGCTTTTTAAATACATCCATGTAAAAAAATTTTGCTTAAAATTTTAAAAATATTCACTAAAAATAAAAAAGCCACGAACAATAAAAAAAACTCAATTTTTAAAAATTTAAATCTAAAAATTGAAACCAAATAAGGTGATGATTTTTTGAACACTACCACCCAAAAAAACTGAAATAATAAACATATAAACAATGACTTTGTTCCAGACAGTATCTTTAGACCTTGAATTAAATTAAGACACACAGTAACCGTATAAACTTTTTTCCCATCTAATTCAATCAAAATCTCATTTTAGAATTTGATAAATACCATTTATTTATTTATTTATTTATTTTGTGAATCAACAAATGAAAACTTTTATTGATGAAAAACAGTGCAAAATACATACATATTTTTCTCCTTGGGGTTAGGACCAATGCAAAATATCGCATTAATCCACACCGCTCTATTTATTAACTGCTAAATTTTAAAATTTATAATCTGTTTTCGAAATCGCTCCACTTCGTTATAGTTAATACATATATATTTTTTAATTTATAATAAAATATCAAAGTAAAAATAAGTGTGAGAAAGATTTAAAATGTGAAATTTATTACAACTTGCAGTTATATATATAAAAAATATTATGTAAAATTAGTTTGTATTATATATGTATATATATAATATTACGTAAAATAATGTTATCTATTATGCAAATACTTAATAATTGATTATGACAGGGATAGGCCTACAAGGACCACGGCCCACCATGAGTAAACCCAAGCCCACCATTTAGACCCTATTACACAACCCGGTCAGTAAAACCCGGTACAGCTGGAGGCCAACTGAGCAGGAAAGGCCAATGATGCTCGGACACGTGGCGGGTGCGATCAGCCATATTAGCGACAAAGATCTCGCAAAGTTATTACAAAGACATCACCATTAATGCAACCCATCACCGCATTTATTGCGACAACACCCCTCAGCCGGAATGGCGCCCCCTCACCCTGAACAAGACGAACCACGGCGCAAGCTTTCGGTGGGAAGGTCAGAACGGCTAAGACAGCGAAGTGATTACCAGAGGATATAAGCAAAGCTCGAAGACAAGAAGAAGGTTAAGTTTTCTTATCTCTCTCTCTCTCTACGTTTGGTCCATCACCTTTTCTAATTCATACACCGGAGGGTTCGCCGGGGAACTACCCCGTTCCCCGATTGAACTTGCTTGCAGGTTATCCAGTGGGCTTGAAGAGCTTGGATCGGTCTAGCCCATTCACGAGGACGAGCAGTTTCATCAGATTAGAATATTTTTCAATCTGTCAATCCGTACTAAACCACTCAAACCGCAATTTGTCAATCCGTTAATCCGCCATTTGATTTATAATTTTATTCTTAAACCGTCTACACTGTACCGTGCACACCCCTATTTTGGGTCACACTTGCGAGCTCTATCTGTGATTTATCCGATCCACATAGAAGAAATGTTTTACGTGAGTCTCGAAATTAATCGAGATAAGCATAAACTAACTCAGATATCCAATCAAAAAAAAAAAAAAAGAAGGTAAATTACACTTTAGCCCATGTGGTTTATCCAAAAAATATGGAGCCCCCCTTGTAATTTCATTTATAACATTTAAACCCCTGAACTTCATACCAAAGTGTAATTTCGGATGGACGTAACAGAAGTTGTAAAAAGTCTAAATTACTCTCATTTCTTTCCTTAATTTTCTTCTTAATGCCATTACAAATCAGAATATTCTCTCATTTTTCTTTAAATTTTTTGTATTTCTCTTCTTCTTCTTCTTTCTCATCCCATGGCAAACCACACACCTCTTATACTATCATCAAATACATCTCTCTCTCTCTCTCTCTCTAGAATTTAGACCTAAATAAATACTCATCTCTCCCTCTCTATAATTTAAGTCCAAACAAACACTAATCTTTTTGTCTTTAGAATGTAGACCCAAACAAACAATCCATAATTGTAAACACCTACCAACCTCATCACATCTCCTCCACTCAATCAACACCCACCACTACCCACTTTTTTATTATTATTATTATTATTATTATTATTATTATTAGATAGTAAAAGATTCAAAAGCTTGGAAATATTGTGCATCATTATCTTAGCCAAGCATCCAAACTAAGTTGACACCCAAAATAAGACTAATCATGTGCATCCCTAAACCCCCAAAAGGATTTAGAGATCCCAACTCTAAACACCCCACTAACCTCCTCCAATACAATATCTTAGCTAAGCACTACCCATTTTCTTCTTGTCATTACCCACTATCTCCTCTCTCTAATTTTTTTTCTTTCCTTTTTGCCATGGCTGTTAAATATATATATATATATGTATTTATATATTCGTGGATTGTGTGAGGTCTTTTTTCTTGCCTAATTTGGCTAGACAACTATGGTAGTTTCTATGCACCAAAAAAAAAAAAAAAAAAAAAAAAGGAAAAGAAAAGAAAAGAAGAAGAAGAAAAGGAAAAGAAGGAAAAGATAAAAACTGTTGCTAATGTAGCTAAAGAAATAATTGATGAGTAGTTTCAATTATACATATATGATATATATATATATATATGCATATATATTAACTGATATATAATACATATTTACCTATACATATTGTGTATATATATATAAATGTATGTGTGTGCATGATTTTAATTTGAAAAAACATACTGTATTATGGGTTAACTTTATTTAAGTTAAGAGAATGATAGACATAAATTTTAGAAGAATAATAAAAAATAAATAAATAAATAAAAAGAGAAAGATGGAGAAATATGAGAGATAAGCTAGAGAGAGAGGAAAACATTTTATAGAGAGAACCAACTTTTCTGGTTTTCAAAAAAATTAGAAAGAATAATAACTTAAGGAATTATCTAGTGTGATTGAAGATGAAAATTTTTAATTTTATAATCGTGTAGTGACACACGTTTTGTTGAAATAAATAATTTCATTCAAAATTACATCTTAATATAAAATTTAAAATTTTAAATACGAAAATATTTTTTAGCTCGAAAAAATCGGCCCCGAATCCCCCTAAAACCCAAAACGACGTCGTTTTGGGCTTTAGGGTTTGTTTTTTTTTCCGCCATTGTTGACGCAGAGGAGAGGGAGAAGAGAGAGAGAAAGAAAGAGAGGAAGAGGAAGAGGAGGTCGTCACTTCGCCTCACTGGCCGTCCATGCCGTCAGCTTCATGACTCCTGCCGATCGTCATGACTCAGCTTGACTCCCCTCCTCCTCCTCCTTCCTTCTCCTTTTATTTTTTAGGCCCCCTCCAGTCCCTTCCTCCCTCCTCCTTCCCCGCCCCTCCCCCTCTCCCTCCCCTTCTTCGTTTTCTTCTTGTTTCTTCCGTTGTATAAAAAAAAAAAAAAAAAAATCGAAACATTCAGAGAAGCTCGGATTCGAACTCCCAACCACAACTCATTTAAATATTGGTAATGAAACTATGAAAGACCCGTCTTTTAGGGAAACCATATAAGATTAATGTGTAATTTATTCTAAATAAAATAAAAAATAAAAAATGAACACGCGTTACAGTCTGGCGGAATAAAAGTACTAACACTGTGTTTGGATTGAGGGATTTGAAGAGAAAAGAAAAGAAATAGAGAGAAATGTATTTCTCTTCTTTGTTTGGTTATCTTAAGTGGAGAGAAATGGAGAGAAATAGAAAGAAATGGAGAGAAACTCATTTCTCTCATAACCCTTATTTTCAATCTCCCCAAAAGTGGAGAGATTGGGAGAGAAAAGAAACCCACAAATGTTTATATTTTCATAATACCAATTTTACCCCTATAAAAATAAAAGAAATAAAATGATTGAAAATATAAAAAGGTTATTTTAGTAATGTAACATAAAATAATTTCTTTTCTTTTCTCTTAATGAAATCTAACCAAACAAGAAGGAGAGAAATCACAATCATTTCTTTTCTTTTATTTCTTACTTATCCAAACAAAAAGGAGAGAAATTACAATCATTTCTTTTCTTTTCTTTTCTTTTATTACTTAAGTAATCATTTCTTTTCTTTTCTCTCCTAAGTTACCAAACATAGGGTAAAACATTAATAATGGCAGCAACGTCAAATCCTGTTCTGTGGCTTCGTGAAAAGCTGTAGCCATAGAAATACTCACGCGTGTCACGATCAAAGGTGGGAGCAGTCGCTCATTGGCCAAAAAAAGAAGTTTTGATTTGGAAATTGTACCACGTCCCATAGAAATTTCTCTCTCTATACTTTGGTTCATTCATACCTTCTTTTACTTGTTGGCTGTTCGTTTGTCTTTTTCTGTTAATTTGAACCCTACACAACGAAAGACAAAAGCATAAATTGGTGGCTCTCTCTCTCAAGCTTTCATCTTTCAACCAACTGGTTTACAACTCTCTCTCTCTCCCCCTCTCTATCTTTAGACCTCTCTTCCAATTTCACACAGACTATCACTGTACCTCTTGAATTGCTGTGCATTTTCTTTGATTTGAAGGTACTCCTTCCAACTCCCCCTTACTTTTTCTTTTATTTTTTTGGCTTTTTGTTTTTGTTTATTTTTTATTTATTTTTTCATTATAGATCTGGGAGATGATTGCAGACTCTTTCGTTTAGGCTTTTGCTATGAATAATTAAATGTATGTATGCATATATATACATGCAGATGGTGGAATCAGTGAGTTTTTGTGTTATTATTAGTTTTCTTGGTTATGTGGTGATAATGACATTCTACAAAACCATCTATTTTGAAAACTTAGGGTTTCAAAGAAGTTGAAAATATGTGTGTGTGAGAAAGAGAAAGAGTTTTTGTTTTTAGTTTTGTTCCGTTTTTGCGTTAGTTAGGTTATTTCCTACAGGTTCTGTGCGTGGAAGTTGGACCATTTGTGATTTTTACAATATGTGTTCCATCTTTCTTTCTTTCTTTTTTTTTTTTCTTTTTTTTTTTCTATGTTAAATATTTATTTTACCATTTTGTGCTTTAGGGTTTAGTTCCTTCAGGTTTTCTGTATTATTGGTTTTTGTTATGCTCAGGATTGGAGTTCTTGTTTTGATTTTAGTTGTTATTTCTTCAGTTTTTTTGCTTCTTGTTTAATGTAAGACTGGAAATATACTGAGGTCTCATTTTCTTCTTTGTGATGATTAACAAGGTATTTGGGAAACTTATTTCATACTTGTGTCTTTTGTTTTGAGAATTTGATTTAAGTTGTGAATTAGGTTATTCTTCAATATGGTTGGAAGATCTGATATCCTGATATCCTGATGGCTTTGGTTTTTACTTTTTAATTAACATTAATTTGGATGTTTCATTCTTTTGTCGTTTTACCCTATAGGAGTTTAGTTGTTGTAATTTGTGTCTGATTTTCGTTTTAGTCAAGACCTCAGGTGTAATACTACATGTGATCACACTACTGCAGCAAAGCAATCTCAAGCTGCATTTCCTACAACTACAACATATAAGAGTTTTAAAAACTAAATTTTTTTGTCCTTAAAAGTAAAAATTTTGTTGCAAAAAACATTTAAGATCAATTCTTGTCATTGTGGGGATCATCGCCAAAAGATCATCCTGAAAAGTAGAAAAAAGGGCTTCTAGCGATAATTTTGAAAATGTCGCTAGTAAATGCATTTTAGTGACAAAACAATTTGGTGCCAAAAAGGTTTTACTGTTTTAGACAAAAAAAAATTGGTCCCATAGTAATTCATCACTAATTTCATCTCTAAATTTTTTTTTTTTAATTTTTTGTGTTTTAATAAATAAACAAACTTTATTGAAGAAGTATCAAGATGATGTAAAGAATAGAAGAAACACCTCCTTTGAGGGAAGAAAACTAACTAAGAGCAAAAGCACCTAACCAATAACATCATCCAAAAATATCTAAGTATCAACCTTTCTTTCCAACCAAATATACAAAACAATTAATGATGATACTTAATCTTCTGCCCTACCAGTTTGTCCACTACTAGTTTTGTTGATACTTTATATCAGAGTCTCAGTTTTGTTGGTGATTTGTTCACTCCCAGTTTGTTTCTATCTGGGTGTTACTAAATCTTTTGCTTTTCTTTGTTGGTGCCTCACCGACTGGCGCTTGGAGCTTCTTCTTAGCTCAAAGCTCCTCTTTATTGATGTAATATCTCAATCTTTGCATGTTTCATCAATAAAGATTTTGTTTAGCCGATCAAAAAAAAAAAAAAAAAAGAAAAAAATTAATGATGATGTTATTGGATAAAAATTTAACAATGACACTTTTGATAACTAAAATATTTTGTCCCTAAAAGTGTCTCTAAAATCTTAATTTCTTATAGTGAATGACCAAGTTAAACAGTTTCAGTTGTCAATATGCAATTTTTTTGGAACATATATATATATATATATGTTGTTGATATTTCATGCTTACAAGAGTTGGGAAAATGTAAATGCTTGCCCTCTAATAGTCACTTGTGTTAGTTAATTTTTTGTTGCTAATTGAAGATGTCCTTTTAGATTTCATGCGAGAAAGAACACGGAGTTATGGGTTTTTTTTCGGTGCTTCTTTGAGTTGAAAATTGTAGTCTTACAAATAGACTCTGGATGATTCCATCTCATAGTTCTGTTTTTGCTGTGATCCCCTTTGCTCAATTGGTTGCAATTGCAAGGTCAAGAGGAGTTAAACAGTAATTGCTGTGCAATGGAAGAGATGTTATTTTCTTAATGATCTTAAATTTTTTTTAGTTTCTATCACCTGCAATTATTCTATGTATTAATGTAACACTTTTTAGTTTGCTTATTTTTAGATCCTTCATTAATTCATGCCTTTTGTTTTCACTGCAGATCTTTCCAAAGCCTTGACTTATGATTGCTTGACGATGAGAGAGAGCACGCTTGTCATCATTCATGCATGGGGCATGATTGTATACAGGAGTGCTCTCTATCGTCGTCATGCTATTTGCTTGTCAGGACTTACTTTCCTCTTCATTTGTGCTTCCTTGCATATGTGCCAGCAGGTGATTATAATATTTATTTTTTTAACCTCTGGCTTGGAGTTGGTTTTACCTAAATTGTTCTCGTTAGTGGAAAGATTTATCCTTGGGCAATGGTGAAAGGTTAGTGCAATTCGTTATTCACAATTGAAACTCCTTGTCTTTAAAAGTCTTGTTTATTCTAATTCGGATGTGAGTTTTTTATTAGTGATTTGTGATTATGGATTTTGTGGACTTTATGTTATCTAATTTCTGTCTTGATCCTTGGTGTTCTGATTTAGCAAAACGTGTAACGAAGGAAGTAACAATCTTAGGTTTTGTTGATTCAAGAGTGAATATTGGAAACCAGATCTGATTAGGACAAGTAGGCAATGGAGAAAATTTGTAAACAACTGCAACAAAGTGTCCTTTCCAGCAGCAAAACAGCAACAAAAAATGATCCCTTCGAACAGTTTAAAAAAACCTAACCAGCTAGCAATCATATGAGATTTTTTCAACACAAAACATCAGCAAAAAGTGAGCTTCTCAATAGCCAACAGAGAGATTTCCAACAAAATTGAAAATATGGAAGATAGTTTGATGTAGTCCATGAGACGATAAGATGAAGAGGTGTGATCGAGGAGTGAAAGACTTTTTATCTGAGTCTCTAGAAGTTATGATAATGTAGCACCGAAGACCAGGAGGTGATGTGGGTCAGTTGGGGTAGAGAATTTTAATGGGTTTATTTTTTTTTGATCAATCAAAAGAGAGCCTTTATTGATAAATCAACTAATACAAAGTACAAGTGATACAACAATAAAGAAAAAAATAGGAAGAAAGGAGAAGGTGCAAACATCATCATAACTTAACTTTCCAATCCTAACTAATGGATTTATTGGGTTATGGGTATATATAAATATTTTTAAAAGGCAGGTTCAGTTTGGTTTGAACCGTGATTTTTAAATGAGTCCATTAACCTAATTGTTTATTCAGTTTTCAACATTACATAAATCGGGACAAGATCTGTTTTGTACAAAATCGAACCAAATAGTATGGTTTGGTTTGGTTTAGATTGGATTATCGATTCTATTGGATTTTTTTGTACAAACCTAATAAAAAGATGGGATTTTGGCACTAATAAGAGATATTGTTTTCTGATATGAACAGTAGTGCTGGGACTGTTGTGTACAAATATAAGGATGAAAATGAGATAGCTTTAGGAATCACTACTAAATGCCTTAGGCACCACAATTAGAGTTAGGTGTGCATCACACAACCCCAAAAAAGAGCTTTCAAAGGTCTATTTTTTTTTTTTTTTAATTGTAAAATATCCTCTATTAAATTAGAATTAGTGCATGACTTCATATGGATTTTAGAGACTTCTTTTTTCCAACTAGGAATAGGATTATTAAAAGGGAAACTTCTTAACTTTTTTGACTTCTAAAACTTATCTATGATCTACTATCTAAAAAAAAAAATATCCAAGATCACATAAAATTCATAAATAAAATCCAATTAAACTACTTGTCCAATAAGAGGGCCCATGGGCGACCAAAAATTCTACAAATTACCAAAATATCCCTAACCTTAAAACTAAGCAACTCTGCAAACCTAAACTAACTATAAATAAAACTATGTTACTAGAAACTTGGTTATAAATTTACATGGACTCTTCTATAGTATCTGTATTCACTGGATATGATAAAGATAAGGGTGTTGAATATGTATCCGATACTCGTACTCAATTTAAACACTTGAACTCTCCAACTGTTTACAATGTTTGAAGAATAAGAAACTTACATGTACTAGAAAAGAAACATTTATAACCTCAACATATATGAAACATTAAAGTTTCATATTTTTTTATTCTTATTCAATTTCAAGTGCATTTCTGCATAATTTATAACACATTATTTAAGAATATTATATTATGTCCATATCAAGTTCCCATACCCATATCCTATTTTGAATAGATATTCCAATATCCTAAGTCTCATGGACATGCACCCCGTACCCGATACTCATATGCGAGTCCATGTAACATGGGATGGTTCCAAAAGATTCCAATAATTGAGTTCGACTCAAAACCAAACAATTTCCAAACATGAATGCTTTCTTAATTTTGATTTTCCTTTCTCCTATTGTGGATTGCATCATTCTTCCTTAGTTGAAGAAAACTTGACATTGAGTTTTAAAATGTTTATAAGAATCCATAAAATCTGCTATTGCATCAATGTCTTCATATTAAAATATTCAAGGTGGTGTTTGTTTTTGTTATTCAGTGGAGGTAGCAACAAAAGAAAAGCAATCTTTTCAAGTCTAAAGTTGAATTTTTCTAGAATGGCAAAAGAATTTGAAGTAGAAAATGAATCCTTTAATTGATTCGCAAAGAATATCGAGAATAAAGGCTCAACCATGATTTATTCAAAACAAATGCTCAAGGTTGGAAGATGGATATAAACTCAAAATTATTAATTTCCAAACACTAATCGGACACGAGACTTGTGATAGTTATTTATAATGAAAATTAATTCTTGGAGAACAAAAAATTCTCAAAATAGGAAATTAAATCAAAACTGAGAAAATAGGAAAAAAAAATCATTTAGAATGTAAAAACTAAAAGTTTTATACTATTCTATACTAAAATTAGAATATTCATGAAAACTAATTCTTGGAAAACAAGGAATTGACAAAATAAGAAAACAAAATAATCTCAAATCTAAAGCTAAATAAGTATTATTCTGTATTAAAAAACAATGCCCAATTGCATACACATTAATGTATGTTTAGAAGGGAAAAGATTAGGTACACATCTAACTTTTGGCAAAGTGTATAAAATGGTTGTCTCGAGACTGGAACTCATAACCTTAAGGTTATTAGGCCAAGGTTTTATCATTGAACCAATGGTCACCCTTATATTATTTTATACTAAATTAGAATATTCCTAATCAAATATTAATTTCAAAGTAATAAAATAAAATATTGATTTTCTAAAAAATTCTCATCTACATGATTCTTCTTTGAGTATTTGTTGCTTAGAGCCACTTGATATGTTTGTGCTTGTTTGCATCAGCATTACATTTGATTAATTTTCTTGAACATAAACTTTAATTAAGTCTTTCAAAATTAAATGAATAATTTTGTCCAATAAATCTAACCCATCGTTAACTAAGCACAAAATTTATGGACCATTATTTGATTGGTGAAAGCTTTCATCAAAGAGATCATAAAATATACTCTACACATTGTAGTCTTGTTGAAGAATTTTTATTGCCAACTCTGCCATGACCAAAAATTTAACCCATCTTTAACTAAGCACAAAAATTTATGGACCATTATTTGATTGGTAAAGCTTTCATGAAATTCTTCATCAAAGAGATCATAAAATGCACTATACACATTGTAGTCTTGTTGAAGAATTTTATTGCCAGCTCTGCCATGACCATGCCATCATTTGAAGATTTTTTGTCATGTAAAAATTTGTAAAAGCTTTGTTGACTAATGCACTACCTTCACCCTTGATAGGTTTTGAATTTTGTTCACATTACCCAGTGATGATTCTTTTTCTTCATGTAACTCGAGCAATATGGCTCCATGTACATGAAACTCAAAAAACTCTTGGTTGAAGGATCTATCGCTTGACCTACCAACATAATTTTGGTGGTTTCATTGTTTTCTTCTAATGTCCTAGCAAACATATCAAACAACGTACTTTTAGTTATATCAAATACCACCCAAGGTTTTGTTGGATAGTCTTAAATTTTGTTTTATTGTAAGAAGTATAAAGAGTAAGTTGGTTAGAATCAAAATGCTTTTTAGTTAGAAATGCATTGTTAGTGAACAAAGTACTTTGTAGGAATATTTCTCGTAATCCTGTGCTAGCCAGTTGCAATCTTTAAAATGGTTGGTTCACATCCATTTCTGGGCATATCTGGAAGTTAAAGGCAGCATATAAATTAGTTCCTTGGCTGTTAAAAACCTCAATCAATTATTGAATTGCAAAGGTAGGGGGGAGAGGTGCATCTTGTGGAGAAGAATAAACTAGGCTTTTGGCAAGGCATTGTGGTGCACCTACTAATATATGTTATGGGGAGCAATATCTTGATGGTCTATTGTAGTATTATCTTAGGCTGTGTTTTGTAAAAGAGTGAAGACGAGAAGAAGACAGGATGTATGAAATTTCTCCACTTTCTCTTCTCAATGGAATTATGTATTTCCTTTTCGTTCTTTTCTCTTCTTTGATTTCCGTTATTTTTTATTTTTTTCTTTCTTATAATAACGACTAGAAAATTAGTTGGAAATTTGGAAATCCTTGTACATTATTTTCTCAATAAACGAAAATAGTTCAATATCTTGATGGTGGAAGAAATATTAGTGTCTATTAGAGTATCATCTTAGGTTGTGTTTTGCAGAAGAGTGAAGAAGACAAAAGAAGACAGGATTTATGAAATTTCTCCACTTTCTCTTCTCAATTGATTTATCTATTTTCTTTTCTTTTTTTCTTTCTTTTATCTTCTTTAATTTCCATTATTTTTTCTTTTCTTCTTTTCTACAATAAAGAGTAGAAAATTAATTGAAAAAAAAAATGGAAATCCCAGTACATTATTTTCTCAATAAATGAAAGTAATTCAACATTTCTCTTCTCATCTATTTCTTTATGTTTCTAGATCTATTTTTCCATCTATTCTCTATTAAGTCCTATCAAACAGAGAAGAAAAAATAAATTAATTTCTCTTCTTTCCTTTATTTTTTTATTTTTGAGCGTCTATTGTTTTCCCTTCTTCTTTCCTTTTAGTTAATCTACGTGTTATATTTCATGGTAAGTTAATGGACCAATGTAGTGTGATTCATGATGGTACTTGGAATTTTATCTTGTTATTTATGTGATGATGGTGAAGAATATAAAAGGCCACGAAGAAAGAAAAATGGAAGCACTAAGAAAATATTGTAATTTGAACTTGTTTTAATCTGTAATTTCTATATCAATAGGTTACTATATAGCTATTGAACTCAAGCAAGATGGTCATTCTTCCAAGGAACTTTTAACGTTGACTGTTAAGCAATGCAAGCTCATCCAAACTTCACAAAGCTCCCAAGCTCATCCTCTTCTTTTCTCTCTCAAACCCTACATCCTCCTAGTCACTCTTCTCTCTAAAAACCTCCTTCCCCGGCCTCTTTTTTGGCTGGCCGGCCGCCGCCTTTGGCTATGGCGGGCGGCTGGCCTAGCTTGTTTCGGTGGCTGTTTTATTAGCTTTTCGTTCAATAAACTTGAGTCTTCCACCTTCCCCTCCTAGGTGTGTTTGTTTCGTTGCTGCGGGAGTGTCTTCGGTGAGTCTTCAGGGGGTGTGTTTGGTTTTGTTGCTGCGGGTGTTCTCTTGTTTCAACCTTGGTGGGTCAGAGAGGCTTAGGCAGTGGGTGTTATGCATTTCAGCAGGGTGTGGTGTTCCGTGGGTGTTGTGTCTTCAGTTCAGGCTTTGGCGTGGTGGCAGTGGGTGTTGTGTTAGAAGAACACTCGGTGGGAGGTGATTTGTGGGTGTGGTGGAAGTGGGTGATGTTTTTCAGAGGGTGTGGTGTCTTGGCGGTGTTTTCCGGCGATGGGTGTTGCCTCGTGTTGCGGCTAGGGTGTGGTGTCTTCCGTGATGGGGGTAGCTTAGTGTCTTCGGCAGCGGTTTCTTGATTCATCGAAGTCGAGTTTTCATTGGCGCTTTTGGCGGTAGGAGCTGGAGGGTGCACTTGGGTTCAGAGGGTGACTTCGGTTCTTTCCGGTTTGCACTGTGCGCTCCTTCTAGGTTGAAAGTTTGAGGGTGTATTCCTCAGATCCCAGGTGGGCGGTGTTCGGTGGTTGTGTGGTGTTGCGGGAGGTCTTTTAGCTTCGAGGGGTGGCTATGGAGTTTTCGGCGGTTTGTATGATGGAAGCGTCTTGAGGCGTCGTGAGCAGGAGTGGCTTTGGGTGTGGAGAAGGGTGGCGTGCAGCAGGGTGGTGTGCGTGGGTTTGGCGTGCAGCAGGTGTTGGGAGTTGTTTAGCAGCATAGGGGTAATGATGTTGCTTTCTAGTAGCTGGTGTTTGTTGATTTCAAATTAGTGTGGCGTGCAGCAGGGTTTTTGTTTAGTTTGGTCTCAGTGTTTTGGTGGGTTGAAGGTGTGGAGATTCATGTATTTTAAATTTTTTTTTGTTGTTGTTAAGTTCTTCTTAACTGTTTAAAAAAAAAAAAAAAAAAAAAAAAAATTCGAGAGGCTTAGGGGTTGGTTGTATGATTGCGAGTAGCAGTAGTAGGGGTATTTTTATACTTCCGAATCTCTCTCGATGCAATTCATCTTCCTGTACTTTTAATTTCTTGCTGTTAAATGAAATTTTTCTTTGCCGATCAAAAAAAAAAATGTTGTAAATGATGCATCTGTAATAGCTGCCCTTCCCCCTTCCTAAAAGTTTGATTTTCTAAGCTAGAAAACCATTTTCAATTGATGCCTACGTTACACGGATTCAGGTGTGAGTATCGGGTGTGGGTACATATCTAAGGGTTGGGCACTTCAAAACTAAAATTTGAGGATACGTGGATATAGATCCAAACGGAGATACGGGTACAGGGATACGTTAAATATTTAATTTTTAAAATATATTTATTATATAAAGATAAGTTAAATAGTTATTTTTTAAATATATTTATTATTTTTATCTTATGTATTACTTTTATTGATAATTTTTTTAATTTATTTTTTTACTTTTAATTGACATATATATTATAAATAACAAAAATATAATAAATAAGGAATAACAAATTATGTTAAAATAAATATAAAATAGATAATGTATTTTATAGATTTTATTAATTTTTGATATATATTATTTAATTAGATTTATTATTATATAATTGATAGGTGGATGGTAGCTTTTTTGACTTTTGATTGGTAGGTGAAAAGGCGAAAGTTTATTAAACTTGTTGGTTGGTGACAACTTTCAAGATGGAAGAAAATGAGTTATTCTCAATATATTATTATTATTTTTTTTGATCGGCAAAACAAAGAAGCTTCATTGATGTAAAATATAGTACAAAGTACAAGACAAAATACATCAATAAAGAAAGACAGGTGCAAAAGCATCACTATGGGTTGAATCATCCCAACTAGGTTGGCACAAAAAAGCTCATCCTATCATTTGCTAGCACCTCCAGAGTTGGTGAGCAACCAACTGAAGAAACAGAAAGGAAAACAAAAAACAGCATAGCATAGTACAGATTCATCCTATCATGCACGAAGTCACATAGAGAGCAACAACAGGTTCAGCTCATAGAAATAAAGCAAACAGATCATACACACCAGATAGCAGAGCAGAGTGCAAATTCACCCCCCCAAACATTATTACAGCAGTGCAGAAGTAACACCCATTAGTGCAACAGCTCAACAACAGGTTCAGATCATACGTAACAGATAGAACAAAACTTAACAGATCATACACACCAACTACACCAGATCACCAGACCAATCCCAAACATTAGTGCAGTTCAAAAACAGCTCAACAACAGGTTCAGCTCACAGAGAAAATTTCAGAAACAGGATAGATATAACAAATAGAACAAACATGCCTTACACAAGCTCATGCACCATTTTTGTTACACAACAATTAGGCCCATCAGCTGCACAACCAATAATCTCAACAACAAATAAGCCCATAGCTAGGCAGCCAATAATCAAACACCCAGCCTACTCTGTTCCACCCAGCAGATCACAGGTTGCTGTTGCATAACCAGATCATGCCCCAAACCAGTGAGCAACCAGCAGCACATACAAAATTTCCGAAACAGGACAGATATAACAAATAGAACAAACATGCCTCCGGTAGGTAATCGAAAAAATTTACAAATCGAGTAACACAACAGACTACCCCAACCAAGAAGGGAAGCCACACACACAGACAGAAGCAGAACACACACACAGAGCACTCAACAGAAGCAGAATTCATCAAATGCACCTCTTGGTCTGGTTGAAGTTAAATATAAAATCATGAATGGAATAAGAGTATGAGTTCCCAATAGAGTGACTCTTTAACCAAATGGCAACTCTAGTCTTGATAAGCTCACAAAGCTGCAGGGAGTTAGATTGAGCACTATTAAACACACAATCGTTCCTGAGCTTCCAAATTGACCATAAAACAGCAAGTGGTAAGGCTTTCCATATTTGGAGTTCCTTCTTCCTGATTTTAGTGCCAATCCACCAATCAAATAAGGCCACCACAGAGCCTGGACATACCCAGTGAAATCCTCACCAATCTATAATGTCAGACCAAATTTTTCAGGTAAAAGGGCAAAGGAGCAATACATGGTTAAGGGACTCAGGTTCTTCTCTGCAAAAGTGACACTGAGTAACAGCCTCGCCTCCAAGAACACCAATGCTATGAAGGAACACAGATGTTTTGATTCTGCCTTTCCAAGCCAGCCAAGAAAAAAATTGAATTTTTGGTGGTGTGATGTTATTCCAGATGAGCTTAGGCATGGACACAACTGGACCTCTATTAGACTGCAACCAACAGAATAAGTCACATGATCTGAAGGCACCCTGATTTGAAGCTTTCCATCTCATACCACCCTCCACCTCATGCCTTAATAATGGCCCATTACCCAGTAGGACTTGCAAATTTTGAACTTCCTCCTCTTTCCATGCCAACAGAGGTCTCCTAAAGGTTAAGTTCCAGTTGGGGTAGCTACTTTTCCTATCCATGAAATCTTTAAGAGAACCATCTTTATCAGAAGAAAGACAAAATAGTCTAGGAAAGAGGGATTGAAGACAGTCACCACCTAGCCAACCATCCTTCCAGAATGAGATATTAGCCCCATTACCAACAACCAATTCTGAGTTAACCAAGAAGTAGTTGAGTAAGGTAGGGTTATCAGCAGCTAAACCCATAATGTCTTTCCAGATCCAAGAGCAATTGGTAATAGTACCTTGGGAGTGAAACCAACTACCTGATCTGCTGCTGTACTTGCAACAGATCAATCTTCTCCATAGGGCTTGTTTTTCATTACAGAACCTCCACCACCATTTAGCAAGTAAACACTCATTAACTTGACCCAAACTTCTAACACCTAATCCTCCTTGATTTTTTGACATAGAGACAACCTTCCAATTGACCAAGTGGACCTTTCTTTTGACCTCGGTGTCTCCCCACAGAAAAGAAGCTTGAATTTTATCCACCTCTTTAATTACACCCTTTGGCATTTTAAACAGGGAAAGGTAGAAGATTGAGAGGTTTGATAAAACTGACTTAATAAGGGTGAGTCTTCCAGCAAACGATAAAAGTTTTTTTTTCCATCCAGAAAGTTTACTTTTAAATTTATCCAGAACAGGTTTCCAGGTGGCTTTCCTTCTAGGATTGGCACCAAGTGGAAGACCAAGATACTTCAATGGTAGCTTCTGAGTGAGACAATTCAGTTTTGATGAGAAGTCATTGACTAAAGTCTCAGAGATTCCAATACCACAAAAAACACTTTTGTGGAAATTAATTTTCAGACCTGACATAATCTCGAAACATCTAAGTATTATGATATAATTTATATTATATATATTTATATGATAGGCACCAATTAAAAAGAAGAGAGAAGAGAAGACGATCAAATAGAGAAGAATACAGAGAGAAGGGAGAGAAGAAAACAGAGAGGGGGATAGACGAAGTTGATCAAAACGGAGAGAAGAGAGAGATGAAGATGATCAAAAGCGAGAGAAGAGACAAACGAAGAGAACAATCGAGAGTGAGAGTGAGAGTGAGAGAGAGAAGAAGACAGTTTGAGAGAAGAAGATCGAATCCCTAATCACAAGATCGAAACCCTAATCTCGCAGTTTTCGTAGCCCTAATCGTAGGTATGCCATCTTTCTTCTTACTTCCATATGCCATATCCACTTCTTTCATGACGTATCCCGTTCGGATTCCGTACCTGTACCCGTGTCGTGTCGTATCGACATGGGTACTTCGCCAAAACTGACGAGTCCGTGTAACATAGATTGATGCAAAATATGAAAAATAAATTCTTTGTAGAGGTTGTGTGGGGTATCATATAATGTAATTTAGTGTCAATTTAAGTTTTAATTTTGTATTTCTTCTATGTTAGCATGTGGTTGATAGAGAATAGTGATGTTCCCATTTATGGCACAAGGCCATATCAACCTGAAGCCCGAATTATACCTATATAGATGTATGAAAATATTAAATATACATATAAATTATTAGCCATTAAATGATATTAAAGTAATTTTGATTATTAAATCATATTGAATATATATTATTATATATACAACTAACATAAAATCTTACTCTTTTTTATTTTCACTCATAAATTGTAAGGATTACTATAGCGATATCTCTCTTACATTATATAAATTATTTGTTTTGGTGGTATTAATGATTTTCTATATAAAAAAATGTAAATAGAGTCAAATTTTAATAATTTAATAATGTAGCTGAAAAAAAAAATGAAATTCATTTACAATTCGAGTTTAACTCGAGTCGGGTTTGGACAGGCAACTTCGGGTTATAATTCGGGCCTGGGCGGGTCTCAACACAACTTGGGTTAGGCTTGGACAACTTCTCAATCCGACCGAACCCGCCCTAGTTGTACCCCTACTCCAAACTCATCCATTCGCCTCCTTGAAATCCCATTCAACAGCTCCAACCACGGCCTCCCTCTAGACTCCGAAAACACCGACTCTCTTCCTCTCCCTCTCTCTTTCCCTCTCCTCCTCCACCTCATCGTCATCTTTCCGGCTCTCGAGCCCGCCATTAGGTTCTAGGTAGGTAAGCGATCCGAAAGCTCGTAATCTGGAAAACGACATTGATTTTGATATCTAAACGATTTGAAAGCTCGTAATCTGTGATGATGATCAGCTGATCAACTACGGGTATTTGATCTAGGTTCTTTCGATTTGGATGCCCGCAATCTGAGGTTGCTCTAGAGGTTGGGATTGTTGATCTAAGCATAGAAGCTCCAGCAAAGATTCAGAGTTGTTCTGAGCGAGGGTCAGTGATCTGGGATTTGTGATTTGGGCTTGGTTTTTTGGTCTAGTTTTTTTCGTTTTGGGGAAGCAAAGAGTTGGTTGCTGGTCTTGTTTTGCTTAGTTGAAGGTTTCGCCTTCCACCTGTTCAATAAAATGCTTCAGTGAAAATGTTATGGAGCAAGGAGGAAATGGAGATTGGATTCTGGTTGGGATGCAGCGGAAATGTGGAGAAGCATAAGGCAAATAGGCTAAACATGGACTATTTACTGTCTTTATAGATAATTTACCTTTAGCAGTGGATGATAAAACTTTGTTCTATCTTTTCACAAAGTTTGGGATAGTGAAGGATGTTTTTATACCTCCTAAAAAAAGGATAGTGACAAACTCAAGATTTGGGTTTGTGAGATTTGATTGACATGTAGCAGCAGACATTGCCATCCAGAAAGGGAATGGTCTTTTGGTGGATGACATGGTGTTGGAAGTTAAAAAAGCTACTTATATGAAGAACATCAGAGATGAACAGAGAAGGAGTAGGCCTCAGATCATCAGGAAACATTTTGAAACAAACAGAAACAGGGTTAAAGGTTCTTTTGCAGGCCAAAGATCCTTTGCTGATGTACTAAAAAGGGTCTCACCCATTGTGGCTGAGAAAACAAATTTGAGCTTAAAAGTCAATGATGATGGCCATGGCTGGCTCTGTGATAGTGCAATAGTTAGGCTTAATACTAAATACCCCACTTATTACATTGAAAATGCCCTGAAGGAGAAAGGGGTGGATCAGGTATTGGTCAGAAAAGGGGGAGGACGAGAGATAGTTTTAACATTCAAATCTCAAGAGAAGTTTAAATCAAATATATGTAATATCAAAGAATGGTTTAAGGATTGGATTTAGTTTGTGGTGGAATGGAAGCCAGGAGTTCATATTGAACAAGAGAGATGTGTGTGGTTGAGGTGTCATGGCATACCCTTAACTCTCTGGAATAGGAGCACATTCAACAGCATTGGAAGCCTATAGGGTTCAGTTCTCAATTTGGATAGAGATATTTGTTAACCAAAGGTATTCTTCCATACCAGAATCAGAGTGGTTACATCTTGTATGGAGTTTATAAACAAAATTATAGTATTGGAGTGTACAGGTAAACTTCATCCCATTCTTGTGTGTGAAGATCTTCTATCAGACTCTAGTAACATAAAGCACAATGGCATGGAAGAAAGCAGCTCTTACGATATCTGTGGCGGTGAAGTGAAAGGAAAAGTTCCAAAGGAGTGTTGCAAGGAGAAAGAAAAAGATGTTGAGGTGGCAGGAGTCAAAGTACATAGCCCAAACTGTGGAACGGTGGTAAACACAGTTGTTAAGGAGACAAAGTGGGATGAAGGATTTAGCAGAGTTAATGGAGCATGTACCAAGGAGGGAGAGCAGATAAAAGGGCCTATTGACTATCACACGGGAGAGGAGTCAGAGGAAACTTTGATGGAGGAGTCGATGCATAGCCCAAAAAGTCAGGTACAATTCTCTATACCTGGATTTATCAAAAGCTTTAATGGATTTAGAGATGGACTTGGGCATGACATCAATCTTGAAGTAGATTTGGCCCAAGCACTTAGTAAGAACTTAAATGTGGGGCATATTAAGCCTAAATCATTCAAGCTTAGGTAGGCAAACTGCTTCTGTCCAAAAATTCCTCCGGATTGAGAAGAAAAAAAGAAAGAAGAAGGTTCAGTTAGAGGGATTCACTAGTTTTGCTAGACTTCATGGGCATAAAGCTTCTACAGTTAGCAAGCACAACTCCAAGTCTGTCATCTACCAACCAACAGCAGCTGCTATAGCATTTTCAGATCTGTCTAACGGTGCTACAAGTTCAAACAATTATCTACTCGAAGAAGCTAAAGCCACTCTACAGGTGGGGAAATCTCTTGGAATCAATTTCAATGGGAAAAAAGATGTTCTGAACAAGATTATTGAGCTAGAGCTACAGGATAAAGAGAGAACCAACAAAGGGTAGGCCTGTGAAGAAAGATAGAATCTTGAAGCTTTTATGTCTGTGGGTCATTGAAGAAATGTAGAATCTTGAAGCTTTTAGAAAGGTAGGATTGTAGGAATGTTTTTTGGAAGCAAGATTGTGCAAAGCTCTACTGTTGGCATTAGTGTGGTAAGTGTGGAGGAATTAAAGTCTGACTGCTCTTGTAGGTTATAAGCTTTTGTAGAGCTAGTCTTTGGGTGGCATCAAGTGTTGGTTTAAGCTAGTGTTGGTTTCTCACCAACATTATGCTTTGTTCTCTTTTTTCTTTTTTCTTTTCATCCTTATTGATGTAATCTCATATGTAATGTATGTTTTCTTTATCAATAAAAATTTTCTTTGCTGATCCCAAAAAAAAAAAAAAAAAAAATGTGGTTGATAGATTCTTAATTTAATAAGTTAGTTTGGCAATGTCAAAATTGTTGAGAATTAATTATGAAAGTCATTAGGTATTCTCAAGGGACATTATATCCAATCTTTATTAGGTTTAGAATGTTCTTACTATTCAAAGTTTCTTAACTTTAATTATGAATTTCAGTTCTAGTATAATTAGGTCAAAGTAATAGTTTTTTTTTTTTGTAATTTTTTTTTATCAACAAAGAAAATCTTTATTGATGAAGAAAATATACATTACATATGAGATTATATGAATAAGGATGAAAAGGAAAAAAGAAAAAGGGGAACAAAGCATAATGTTGGTGAGAAACCAACACTAGCTTAAGCCAACACTTGATGCCACCCAAAGACTAGTTTTACAATTGCTTATAACCCACAAGAGCACTCTTGACTTTAAATCCTCCACACTTACCACATTATTGCCAACAGAAGAGTTTTACACAATCTTGCTTCCAACTCTTGATACTTAAAGCCAAACCAACAATCCTACAAATGACCCACAAACATAATAGCTTCTTGATTCTACCTTTCTTCACAGGCCTACCCCTCGTTGTTGGTTCTCTCTTTCTCCTTTAGCTCTAGCTCAATAATCTTGTTCAGAACAACATCTTCTTCCCCATTGAAATTGATGACAAGAGATTTCCCCAATTATAAAGTGGCTTTAGCTTCTTTGAGGAGATAATTGTTCGGACTTGTAGCACCCTCAGACAGATCTGAATGTGCTATAGCAGCTACTGCTAGTCAGTTGAGGACAGACTTGGAGGTGTACTTGCTGACTGTAGCAACTTTATGCCCATGAAATCTACAAAACTAGTGAACCCTTCTAACTGAACATTCTTCTTCATTTTTTTTCTTCTTAAGCCGCATGAATTTATGGATAGAAGCAGGTTGCCTAGCAAGGCCTGCATGATTTAGGCTCAAAATGCCCCTTCCATTTAAGTTCTTACTTAGTGCTTGGGCCAAATCCACTTCAAGATTGATGCCATGCCCAAGTCTATCTCTAGATCCACTAAAGCTTTTGATAAATCCAGGAGTAGAGACTTGCACCTGACTTTTTGGGCTATGCACCGACTCCTCCAACATAGTTTCCGCTGTCTCCTCTCCCGTGTGACAGTCAATAGGCCCTTTCCTTTTTTCTACCTCCTTAGTACATGCTCCATTATCTCTGCTAAATCCTTCATCCCACTTTGTCTCCTCAACAACTGTGGTTACCACCATTCCACTTTTTGGGCTGCGTACTTTGTCTTCTGCTACCTCACTGCCACAAATGTCGTTGGAGCTGCTCTTTTCCATGCCATTGTGCTTTATGTTACTAGAGTCTGATATTAGATCTTCACACATAAGAATGGGATGTATTTTACCCTTGCACTCCAATAATATAGTTTTGTTTATAAACTCCATACAAGATGTAATCACTCTGATTCTGATATGGGAGAAGACCTTTGGTTGACAAATATCTCCATCCAAGTTGAGAACTGAACCCTATAAGCTTCCAACGCTATTAAATGTGCTCCTATTCCAGAGATTTAAGGGTATGCCATAACACCTCAACTACACACATTTCTCTTGTTCGATATGAAATCCTGGCTTCCATTCCACAACAAACTGAATCCAATCCTTAAACCATTCTTTGATATTGCCAATATTTGATTCCAGCTCCTCTTGAGATTTGAAGGTTACTATTATATCTCATCCTCCCTCTTTTCTTACCAATACCTGATCCAATCCTTTCTCATTTAGTGCATTTTCAATGTAATGAGTGGGGCATTCAGTATTAAGTCTGCCTATTGCACTTTCATAGAGCCAGCCATGGCATTCTTCAATGACTTTTAAGCTCAAATTTGCTTTCCCAGCCACTGTGGGTGTGACCCTTTTTAGGACCTCAAGGAAGGATCTTTGGCCTACAAAAGAAACTTTAACCTTGTTTTTGCTTGTTTCAAAAGGTTTCCTGATGATCTGAGGCCTACTCCTGCTTTGTTCATCGCTCTGAAGTTCTCGACAAAAGTAGCTTTTTTGATTACCAAAGACCATGTCATCCACCAATAAACCATTCCTTTTTTGGATGGCAATGTTTGCTACTACATGGCAATCAAATCTCACAAACCCAAATCTTGAGTTTGTCACTATCCTTCTTTTGGCAGGTATAAAGACATTCTTCATTATCCTAAACTTCGTGAAAAGTTTGAACAGTGTTTTGGCATCCATTACTAAAGGTAAATTGTCCACAAAGACAGTAAACAGTCCATGTTTAGCCTCCTTGCCTTGTGCTTCTCCACTTTTCCGCTACCTCACAACCGGAATCCAACCTTCATTTCCTCCTTGCTCCATTACATTTTCACTGGGGCATTTTTTTGACCAGGTGGTGGGCGAAACCTTCAACTAAGCGAATCAGGAACAACTACCTGCTCTCTGCTACCCCAAATCGAAAAAATCTAGATCAGAACCAAGCCTAAATCACAAATCCCATATCACTTACCCTCCCACATACCCCAACTACCCACTAATATTTGAGGTTGTCAATGCATGACTTGGCGAAAGGACTCCGCTTAGATCAATTTTGAATCTTTGTTGAAGCTTCTATGCTTAGATAAAAAATCCCAACCTCTAGAGCTACCCAGATCGCTTACCATTAGTGTCATTTCTTAACAGAAAAATGATCGCTTTTTGATATCGGATCAACTGTACAAGTATTATTATATGAATAACGTGAAGTATTACTCTAAGACTACCAGGTCAAAGTAATACTTAATGCTATCAAGCACGAGAAATGAGCTGGCTCCTCGGTGGTTTCTTTTGCTGTCTCCTCAGTGCCAACCTAGTTAAGATCGAGTTTGTTTGGCTATGATGTTCTCTGCACCCTCTTCTTTTATTGATGATTGTCATTGTATTATTGCTTGATTATTATCAATAAAGTGGTTTATTTTGTTGTTGCAAAAAAAAAAAAAAAAAAAAAATCAAGCATGAGAAATGGATTCAAATCTGAGAACAACCACTTTGCATAAATAATGCAAACTGTTTGGTCTATCGTTGGTTTTACTTCTTTTAGTACCCTCGATTAATTTAACAATGACCAACACCACATAACATCATGTAGTCTTATTAGAATTGGGAGATTTATAGAAGACTATTAATATTTGTGCAATGGTTCTTTTTAAGAGGAGTGAGTTTCAAAAATTTAGCACTGTATTTATGAAATGTTGTTTGCACTCAATGAGGATAAAACTCTTTTCTTTTGTTTTTCTCTCTTCTCTTCTTCTAGCAAAATACTTGATTTACTATACCCACAACGGGATTCACAATCTCCTTGCCGTATTTTGTCAAGACTTGATATATTGTAATACTTTTATGTTATTTTGGCCTCCTAACCAAATAAAAATATGAAGAAAAAAAAAACACAAATTAATTGCTTTCCAAAGTCTCTAGGAACAATTCCTCTAAAATTTTAGCAACTTGTTGCTTTGAAAACCGAGTTAAATCCCGCCCTTCTTTGTTTAGAAAGTTGTAGACCCTTATTTAACGGTTCTTAAAGCTGTCTTACATCATCAACACTAAGATATCAAAAAATTGTACCCAACTTAAAGGTTGAAGTCGAAGATATGAAAATTCCACTTGAATAAGTTTTCTGAACTATTTGTTTATTTATCAAGGATAGAAATTTAATATCTAACCATGATTACTATTTCTTTTGTTCAATAGATTTGTTTTATGGTCGAAAGTTGATTTATTGGTCATATTAAATTATTTTATCTTGGTTTGATGAAGATCCAAAAATTAAAATGCATATGTCATTGTATAAATTTTGTACTGAACATGAAATGATTGAAAAGCCTAAATAATTTCTTTCTCTGAATGATAACTTGAAAATGACTTACCCACCCAAAAAAAACTTGAAAATGATTATAGCATACACTGTGCATGAAAAGTAATGCTTATATATATGTACGGAAAATTTTCATAATATTTTCATTGAAGTTATTAATATTTGGGTTTTGGTGTCAATCTTTGAACCAAGGGTTCGGATAATCCATGGTTCTAGTATCTTCAGGATTACAAATTCCCTGGCATTGTAATAGCAACTGCAATTTCTAAAACTTTTTCTATGGTGTAATGAGGATGTAATATTCAGTTATTGGGATACATTAGACTTTTGAAAAAATTAAGGACATATTGTTATAGCATTATGCATAAATTTAATTTGAAAAGAAAAATCATTTTGCACATTTGTGGAGCTAATTGATGTATTTGAAAATCAACCCTCATATATTCTCATCATGGGTAGTTTTTTGATATCATGAATAATGATGTATAGGAGCTGGATTCACATGGTACATTTGTGAGAATAATATTAGTATAGTAAATATTATGTGAATATTATTTCCTATTTAGGATTGATTTAGGTTTATTCTTGTTTCCTATTTAGGATTAGGTCTAGAATTACTATATATATCAGATGTACACATGTATTAAAACACAGTTGAATATACAAGTTTATTCAGAAACTTACATAGTATCAGAGCTGTGTCTGAAACCCTAGTTCTGATTATTCGAAGCTCCCTCTGGTTTGAAGTTCTCCTTTCGATTTGAAGGTTCCCTCTAGTTTGAAGTTTTCTCCCTTTAGTTCGAAATCATCTCTGGTTTGATTTTTGAGTCAAATTTGAGTCATCAGTTCACCCTTTGCTTTGTCTTGCTTGTACGACTCATCTGACTTCAAATTACAACCCGTCAACTTGCGACCCACGTGATTCACCTCACAACTTCGCATCATAGCCCATTTGGTTCGACTCACCTTGTTCCCTCTGACTCACAACTTATTTGGTTTGCATCGCGAAGTTCTCTGCTTTGAAGTTCTACTTGTTCAATGCCTCTCTATGGTCTCAGAGTCGCAATTGACATCGCGATCAGCAGCTGCCTTCGTCGTATCAAAACCTACCTGGTTCGCGACTTGTTTCCTCTGTTGTCGACTTGGTTCTGGACGTGCGACGCTTGCTTGATCTCTCTCACTCTAATTTATCTTCATCTAACTCTGTTTGTGAGGTCATGGTGGCCCCTGATATTTGGTTCTATTTTGGGAATAGTATACTTAAGCCCCCTAATTTTTTGTTTATTACACCTTGCCCAATCAATTCTCTATTTTTGGTTCATTATGATGTTAGGTGATTAGACTCGGGCTATTAGTTCTCCATCTGTCTTCTTAGATTCTACTAGGCCCAAAACGGGACGCTTGGTTTCTGATAAGCGTGTCTTCTGCCATTAAAGGGGCCATTAGAAATATTACTGTCCCAAGAAGGGATGTCTGTTTGGCTCGTCTTCTCAGCAGTCTCGGACTCAGTTTTGTTGTTGTTCTCCGAGTAATTTTCAAGCTCCCGCCTGTTCTACTACATCCGCTCCATCTCCTGATCCTGACTTGGCTGCCTTGAGTGCTTAGATTAGTTAGCTTCAACATACACTATCTACCTTCTAGCCATCATCATCTGCCTCCATTGTTTCCTCTCTTCATTCAGGTTTGCTTGGGTCTTCTTCAGATATCGCTTCGTCTGTCTAGATTTTTGACTCTGATGCCTCTCATCATATGACTCCACATCTCTTCTTACTTCAAAATTGTACTCCCTCTCATTTTCCTATTACTGTTAATGTTGTTAATGGGTCTGGTATGTCTGTTATATCTGTTGGGTCTGTCTTATCGTCTGCTATGTCTGTTGTCTCTATTCCATCTGTCCTTTATATTCCTCAGTTATCTATCAGTTTATTATTTATCAATCAGTTTGATGTGTTTGATTTTGATGTTATCTTTTCTTCTTCTATCTGTTCTGTGCAGGATCGGATGTCCAAGCAGTAGATTGGGACTGATCGTAGAGTTGGAGACCTTTATGTGGTGGAAAGCTTGCATCTGCCTATGACAACTTCTCGAACTGCTTTTTCCTCTTTTTAGTTAGATTCTCTGTCAAATCCTTTCTATTTGTGACATTTTAGACTAGGGCATTTGTCTGCTAACCGCTTACGGTCTTTAGCTCAGTCAGGTATATTGGGTAAAGTTTCTCTGAATGAACTTACTGAATGTTGAGGGTGTAAACTTGCCAAAATGATTACCTTACCTTTTTGAAAAAATACTTTTATATCTGATACACCGTTTTCTTTAGTTCATACTAATGTTTGGGGCCCTCCTCTTGTTCTCACCAAAGGGGGTTCTTCATACTATGTGTTATTTGTTAATGACTGCACCCATTACACTTGGGTTTATCTTATGACTCACAAGTCCGATTTCTATTAGATATATCATATCTTTCAGTCTATGATTACTACTCAGTTTGGGTCTACAATTAAAGAGTTACGATCTGACTTGGGTAAGGAATATTTTAAAAATGAGTTCTGTGAGTATTTCGCCAATTTAGGTACCATTCACCAAACTTCTTATACAGATACACCTACCAAAAATGGTCGAGCCGAGCGTAAACACTGTTATCTCCTTGAGACAACTAGGTCTCTTCTTCTCTTTGCCTCAGTTCCACATCAATTCTGGGGAGAGGTAGTTCTTACTGCTGCTTTTCTTCTTAATCGCATGCCTACTCCCTTTCTTTCTGGTCAGTCTCCTTATGAGGCTCTGTTCTAAATTCCTAACTATTCCCTCATTTGTGTAAAGATAGGACCAAACTTAGTGTCCAGTCTATCTTTTGTGTCTTTTTGGTTATAATCTTACTCAAAAAGGCTATCGGTGTTATGACGCTGTTTCCCATTGTCTTTATGTCTCCTGTTATGTTTTTTTTCTCGAACGTCTACCTTACTTTTAGCTTCCTCCTCTCACCCTCCCAGTTTCCAAAGAAGATTTGGTTCATATTGATCTGTTTCCTTCTGAGGTCTCGTCTGATGAGAACATCTCCACAGTTCCTCATGAGCTTGTTTCATTTTCTCTTTCTACTTCACCTCTAGCTGCTTCTCCTACTTCGGTTTCTTCTCCTCCAACGTTGTTAGTTTATTCTAGTCGCAAGGCTCCTCTTCCACTGGCTATCTTTTCCCCTGCTATTGATCCTCTTGTTTCTGACTACTTTGATCCTGCTGCACACCGATATCCGACTCGAGTGCGTTATCCTCCAAACAGGTTGGGTTGGTCTAATACATGTTTTTCTACTTTCTATCGTACTTTTTTGTCTACTATTCACTCTTTTTCAGAACCTCAGTCTTACAAGGAGACCTGTCAGGATCCTCATTGGGTTCAAGCTATGGAAGATGAGTTGTCTACTTTACAGAAAACTAGTACTTGGGAGTATGTTCATTTGCTTGCTGGTAAGAATTTAGTTGGTTGCAAATGGGTCTACAAAGTCAAAACTTATTCTGATGGTTCTCTTGAGCGCTACAAAGCTCATCTAGTTGCCAAAGATTTCTCACAGGAGTATAGTATTGATTATAAGGAGACATTTGCTCCTATTGCCAAGATGACTACTGTATATACTTTGATCTCTGTCGCTGTTGTTCGTTCTTAGCTTCTTTGTTAGATAGATGTTAAGAATGCTTTTCTTAATGGCCATCTCACCGAGGAGGTTTACATGCGTCCTCCCCCTGGCTTTCACCATTCCTCTGGATAGGTTTGTCACCTTCGGCATGCTTTATATGGTTTGAAGCAATCATTTCGTGCTTGGTATGATTGCTTTCAGACTGTTGTTACTAAGCTTGGGTTTCATCCTTATGCCTAGTGTCACGGCCTTGGATTTTCTAAACCAACCCTTGGTCCTTTCAAGCTAACCGTGCGACCTTAGATACTTATGCATGCCTTGCTTGCACCTAAGTAAGCCTTCTTTGAAAGTGAGCTAAGAGAAGTTTGCACACACAAGAGAGACTTAGAGAAGCTTAGAGAGAGCTCTTGGAGAATGCTTTGCTTATTTTGCTTGAATGCTTTACAACTGTTGGTCACTTGGGTTTACTTGGGTGGTTTGGGCAAATGAGGCCCTTCCCTTTTATAAGTTACAAATGGACAATCTAGAACTACTCTAATGGAGAGTGTTCTAGACACTTCCTCCTACTACATCTTATAAACTATTCTAGAAGTATTCTAGATCTACATGGATGGAGAGGATTCTAGATCCTTCCATCATCCTCTCAGAGATCCTATTCTAGAATATACAAGAATTATGTACAAGCTTCTAGTCTTATGTACAATTGTTTATAATACTTTAGGGAGTTCTAGAAGCTTCCAGCATTCTGCATGGTCTTCATATTTTCTCAAGCCTTCCAGTAGCTTCTAGAATATTCCGTTAGCCTCCCTTCCTTGGGACTTCCTTTTTGTAGGTTATTCTGTCTTGGTAATTCGGCGGGACGTGACACTAGGACTCTGCTTTATATCTTCTTCACACCTCTGCTGGATTTGTCGCGTTCTTCTGCTATATCTAAGGTCAAGCAGCATCTTTTCCGCACATTTGAAATGAAGGATCTGGGCCCATTGTGGTATTTTCTTGGTATTGAGGTAGCTTTTTCTCCCAAGGGCTACTTTCTCTCTCAGGCCAAGTATGCCAATGAGGTTATTCATCGTGCCGGTCTTATTGACACTAAGATTTTTTATACCCCCATTGAGCTTAATGTAAAGCTCAACATTACTGATGGTGTTTTTCTGGATGATCTTACTCTATATCGAAAGCTCATGGTTGCTTAGTTTATTTGACAGTTATTCATCCTAATCTTGCCTGTGTTATTCATGTGTTAGTCAGTTTGTCTCTGCTCTTCGCTCCACACATTGGGATGCCTTGGTTCAGATTCTTCTCTATTTCTGAGGTATTATATTTCAGAATTTACTATTGTCTTCTACTTCCTCTTTGGATTTAGTGGTCTATGCTGATTCTGATTGAGCTGGTAATGTTACTGATTGCAAGTCCACGTCTGGTTTCTATATGTTTCTTGGCGATTCCTTGATCTCTTGAAAAAGCAAGAAATAAACTGCTATTGCTTGCTTTACTGCCGAAACTAAGTATCATGCTATGACTCATGTTACTGCTAAAGTTGTTTGACTTCGTTGTCTTTTCTCTAACTTGGGCGTCCCTTAGTCTTCTTCGACCTACATCTATTGTGACAATCGCAGTGCTATTCAGATTGTACATAACACTGTCTTCCATGAGCAGGCCAAATATATTGAGATTGATTGTTATTTTGTTCGTCAGCATCTGCAGTTTAGCTCTGTCTCACTTAATTTCGTCTCTTCGGCTTTGCAGCTTACTGTCTTCTTTACCAAGACTTACACCACTACTCGGTTTCAATTTCTTCTTGGCAAACTCTTAGTATTTTCTGCCCAAACACCTTGAGTTTGAGGGGGGGGGGGGGTGTGAGAATAATATTAGTATAGTCTATATTGTATGAATATTGTTTCCTATTTAGGATTGGTTTAGGTTTATTCTTGTTTCCTATTTAGGATTAGGTCTAGAATTGCTATATATATTAGATGTACACATTATATTAAAACACAGTTGAATATACAAGTTAATTCAGAAACTTACAACATTGAACACAAGTTTTACTCAGAAACTCTTGGATAGTATTCATTGTGGGAGGCAGTATTTTTCACTTGTTGTATTCATTGTTTAGATCATGTTTGTGTAATATTTGTATCCTATATGTCCCTGCTTTATAAGGTGAGGCAATCCCATAGAGAGAGGGTAGAGGTGAGTGTGTTTTTGAATGCTTGTTGGCTTAATTATCTGTAGACCAACATGGCCAGTCAGCTAGTTTGTGCCTTGTTTTATGTATGAATTAATATTCAGCAAACTGAGCCTATTGTGGTGAAGAAACAGGATAACATGTGGAGTTGCTCTCATCATTTGTAATGTTGAACTGAGCATCACAAATATGACAGGATCAGACGAATAGCTAGGTTAACTTAGTTGGATGAGGCATCTAGATGGCTCTAAAAAATGGGTTTGACGCTTTTTGGTCGGTTATGGTAATTTTAATCAATCAAAAAATATGTATAGTTTATATGTAAATCCCTTAAAGACCAAGGGGGTGAGGCGCTTGTGACGCATGGGTTTGAGTCTTATTGCTGTAAATGCAGCTTTCCTCCCTCTATTTCTCTTCCTTCTCTTGATAAATATGTGTGTGTGTGTGCGCGCGCACGTTTGCGTGCGTGTATGTAAATCCCTTTGTATGATGCTCAAGTCTTGTTGATTCTATGCTTCTCATGCTGTGGTTCTTACATGAGTTTGTTTCTACTAGATCTAATTCTCTCTCTCTCTCTCTCTCTCTCTCTCTCTCTCTCTCTCTATGTGTGTGTGTGTATATATGTATAGCTCTTTATCACACGGAACACATGAACATAAACTTAGTTCTGCTTCCTCTTCATAACATAGAGTTAAATCAAATTCTTCCCTTCCACATTATCCATCCCAATAATCTTTTGTAAATGTTTTTCTCTTTCAGACAACAATAGTTAAACCATTTAGAAACTAGTTATATGCAATCTAATGAGAAAAATTGTGTATACATTTATATTATGTCCCTATGCTGTGCTGCCACCTTCTTGTATCCTACATATTTTTACAAACTTATGAACATATTTTTTAGTATCAGTTGTTCTATAATTTGAAATCCTCATTTCTTCATCGTTGTTGGTTCAATCAGTTTCATACTGGATCATGTAACTGTTGTAGCTGAACAACAATGAGGTCTTTACTTTATGACATTTGAGTTGTTTCAATTGTTTCCAACTTCTACATCTTTGAGATGTATTACAATATACCTATTTCTTGCAATCTTTGTTTGCTTTGTGAGCTTGCAAATGAGAGTTCACATTGGAAGTTGGGCAATAGATGAATATTGACATTGTAACCAATATTTGTACACCTGTCCAAAAAAAAAAAATATGGACAAAAACCATTTTACCCTTGTCCGTTAAAAATAGCCATATACTCTCCATGTTGTTTTGGACTAAACTGCCACCATTATATTTTCCATCAAAATGGACACAGTTGTTTAGAGATTGAGGAAGAAGATTTCTTCAGTGAAAGACAAATGTCATTGTCTAAAGACATTCACTTCTTCCTTCAAACTCCAACCCTAATCCTAATTCATCTACCCCTCCCACCACCCCTGTCAGCTCCCCATGTTTTTTTTTTTTTTTTACACAGTTGGTCTTCATTGTAAGTTGGACTTTATTATACATACAAACATGGGGAGCTGGCAGGGGTGGTGGGAGGGGTAGATGAATTAGGATTAGGGTTGGAGTTTGAAGGAAGAAGTGAATGTCTTTAGACAATGACATTTGTCTTTCACTGAAGAAATCTTCTTCCTCAATCTCTAAACAATTTTATTATTTCAGGATATTCAGATAAGCATTTTAGTTGATTTAGTCTTATTTCATTGTGATTTGCCACTTCTTTTTAAATCACAAGCTCATTGATATTTTTTGCATATTTGCAAGTGGATAGCATCTGAGCAGCCCGACCCGATGGATTGAACTGCATGCAGTTGGGTGATCTGGTCTGTTTCAGCATCATGTTTGAGGTATTTTGCTGATACTGAAAAAATAGGCTAATGTTTTTATTGCTCTAAGAATCTGGTTATGTTCTTCAATTGGTTTTGTGACAGTAGACTCTGTGCTTCTAGGTTTTATTCTTATGCTTAAGGTAAATTATCAACGCAGTTAAAAAGGCTTGTACACGAGGGGAGTATTTCTCGTGCTTCATAAATTCTCTTTAAGGATTCGATTCTTGTTTTTTCATAATTGAGGCTCAATTTTGTTTCAATGGTTTTATTCCTCATTCGACTAAATCTTCTGTTACCACTAGTTTTGCTTATTGATTTATTCACACAGCTATGTTTGATTTGAGATTATCTTAATTCTATTTCAGACCCATTGACAATTACCAATAACACTACTATAAAGTTTTTGATTTCTCAGGTAACCCTTTTTGTAAAAACCAGTCAAGTTTCAGTTACAAGCTAGCTATGTCATGTAGAGTTTTGGATATCGGTTGAAGCACTCCACAAAAATGAAGAACTCAGAACAAGGATATAATGGTCTATCCGGGAAGGGATGACAATAGATGGAAAAAGAAGAATTCTTCCAAAGATTTGGCCTGAAAGGGGTGTGAAAATCGTTGTCGAGCAAACAATACAGCGTGTTTGATAAAAATCTGCTATTATGCTCGAGTAATGCACAAATGAGAATGTCTGTGACTACATGATTTAAACTATTGTTTTGTGATTTGATATCATGATGGTAAGCAAGAAATGATCACAGAATGTGGCTTTCATAATTAAGAACCTTGTTGTAAATGATGGACAATTGTAAGAATAATGATGGTCCTTCAAGGTTGATTTTTCAGTCCACGATCTTGTCTCAAACCTATACCAGATTAGGCTGCCCCTAACTGTGTAGGCAGATCGTTTTGTGTGTAAAGGTTCTCCTTGGTGTTGCCTGCTGTTTCGTCTTTGCTGGGCTCACGTAGGGTGTTGACAGCAGAATACGTGCTGGGTGTAGCTCTGAAAGCTGAACATGTGATGATAGCAGTATATGTAGCTCTGTTTTGTTCTGTTCAGTTTTTGTGCAGCTGGGAGTAGCTTTGTTTTCTGGCTGCGTGTTGCTCTTTTTGATTTTGTTTTTTGTCTTTGCGTTTCTCACCAATGAGGTTGGAGTTTTGTTTAGTTCCAAGCTCCTCTTTATTGATGTTTTACGTTTATGTTCATCAATAAAATTTTTTTTTGCCGATTAAAAAAAAAATTGTAAGAATAATGCTATATAAACTAATTAATATACTAACTCGTGTATCAATTGATGATGTGATATAATTTAAGAGATTTTTGGTATTTATAATTTGTATAATGAGTGGATCAATAATAATGTCGTAATTGGTATACTAGTTCGTACACTAATTAGTACATATAATATCACTACAATTGTAAATATTATATATGTAGTAATATAGAAGTAGACATGAAATAAGTAAAAATAATGATTTTTTATTCTTCAATCATTATTAATATAAAAAAAAAAAAAGAAAATGACTTTTTTTATTTAATAAAAAAGAAAGATGGTTTGTTTATATTTTGGATAAATTACAAATACATTTCCTAAGATTTGATTAAAATGTGAATCACTTCCTGTGGTTTTGAAAATTACATTCCATCCCCTGAGATTTCTAATTTCATAACAAATTGCTCTTTTTATTAATAAATTATCAAGTCAATTAATAATTTTTAATGATGTTAAAAATCTATTTCAATTAATAATTTGGGTAATTTTATTATTGTATAGGAGAGCAATTATGAATTTTATTTTTTTAGTTAATTCTGTTAAATAAAAAATTCTAATAAGGGGTTATTTATAATTTTTTAAATCATAAGGGACAATCTATATTTTAAGGAAACTGAGAATGTATTTGTAATTGTAATTTATCCTTATATTTATATAGGAATCTTGAAAGCAGATATATCGTTTTGAGTGTTTAACTCCAAAAATAAAGAGATAGTTAATTTATATACGACTCTTGATGATTTTTGAAAAATATAGGCTTCGTTTGGGAAGTGGGTTGGCTTTTTAACTTTTTTGGCTATTTTAACTTGGGGCTAAAAAGCTTAGTTTGGGAAGGGTTTTTGGCTTTTTTGATTTTTTTGTGAGAGAAAGAATGTAATGATTATGTGTTGAATGTAATGTTTTGTCTTATTGAATTAAAAAGTCTATTTTATTTTTTGTAACTATTTTAGCAAAAAAAAGTCCCAAAACCTACTTTCCAAACATAGGCATAATAGAATGGAGAAGGTAAAATTAAGATTTAATATATATATATATATATCAGTGACTTTTCATACTTTTATAATAATAATAATAGATTTAAGTGGTGGCTTATCTGTATCTATAAAATATTGGATTAAAATAAAAAAATTAAATTAAAATAGACAAAATAAAATAAAATTAATCAGTGCGTTTGGTTTCAATTTTTTAAATTCAGTTTTCTGAAATTATTTATTTTTTGTATTTTTTTTTTGTTTTTAGTGAATATTTTAAAAATTTTAAGCAAAATTTTTTTTTTTAGATGCATTTTACTTAGATGTATCTAAATAGTGAAATATTTGTTAAGAAAATATTTTTAAAAATTAATAAATACACAAAAATATGAAAATTGATTTTTTATTTTTATTTTTGGTATTTAGTGAATTTTGTAAAGATTTTTTCCACAAATATTATGTTTTTTAAGTATATTTATGTTATGTATGTCTAAAAATAATTAAAAAAAATTGCTTAAAATATTAAAAAATTCATTGAAAATAAAAAAATACAAAAAATAAAAAAGTAGAATTTTATGAAAAGTGTTTTCTGGAAACCAAAACCAAGCAAGCTGAATAAATTTTTTTTTTTTAATAACTTGTTGTTCAAATTGTGAAATTAAATAAATAGATTTATGAAGAAATTAGATTATATACCAAGAACATATGCTAATAATTACAACTAAATTTCAACAGAAATACACAAACCAAGGCAGAAACACTCTCTGTCTAGCTTAGCGAACAAAACAGTGACAGCACTCTCTCACTGTAGGAACTTTCAGGCAAACTGACTTGTGAAAATGGAAGTAAAAATTTTTGTGTTTGAGACTTGATAGGAGGGTCTCAATTTATACATGTACAGGGGAGAGAGGAAGAGCCTCCAGCCTTTATGGCTGGTCATAATGCACGATTAACCTCTGCAATAAAGGTAGAAGTTACAAACCCCATTAATGAAGGAGTTACAAACCCCATTAATGCAAAAGTTACAAACCCCATTAATGCTCTATTAAACTCTGTAATAAAGGTAGGAGTTACAAACCTCATTACCTTTTTTCCATGAAGCTAACTTCATGAGGCAATTTCTCATTCAAATCTCAATAGTTTTTGGCCATTCTATCTGTGGTGTAAAGATCTCAATGCAAAGTATCTAGACTCACTTGGACCCAACACAAAAGATGGTTGGGACCCACTTCAATATTTAATTAAAGTCACTAAAAAACTATTTTTTTCCAACATAACTAATAACAAGTTCTATTTTTGGATAATAAAATGAGATATTAGATAGTTATTTAATCATTTTTTTTATTGAAAAAGATATTATGCAATTTTAAAATTGATTTTATCATAGGATTTTTTAATGACATAAATAAGTGTGAAGTACAACTTAAGATATTGTACTTTAATAATTAAATTATTTTTATAATTATTGTCACGCCAATTTGAACCGATGGTATGTAATATTAATTTAATATTAATTTTGAATGTATCACATAAGTTGAAAATATAAAAACACATGGACGTATGCGACTGTTTTTATGGATCTAAGTCTTTTAGGACCCGTTTGTTTTGGGGTTAAGTAGATGGGAGGGGATTAAGATGGTAAAAGTGTTATTTAGTGTTGTGTTTGTTTGTAGAGTTGGGGAAGGGATTAGGATGGTGGATGTGATATAGATGGAGGTTGAGGAAGAGATTGAGATGGAAGTTGTGAAGATGGTATTAGAAAAATAGTGAGGGGATTAGAATTTTTTTATTTTTTTTATATTTTATATATTGGGATTTTATTTGGGGGATGCACCAATAAATCCCAAATTAATAACTTATACACTATTTAGTCCTAAAAGTTTTCTTATAGACTGAAAGGTCTCATTACAATGTTTCAAACATCAGATTAATGTTTCGAACATTAGATTTCAAACATCTAATGTTCATCAGATTTTAATAATGTTTGAAATTATAGGATGAATGTTTCAAACATTAGATTTCACACATCTAATGTTCATCAGATTTCAATAAATTTTGAAATTATAGAATGAAACATCAGATTCATTTACATCACGAACATTATGATGATGTATAAATGGGACTAAATGGAGCATAAGAAAATTTTAGGACTAAATGGTTCAACTTTTCAGAAACTAGGATTTATGGGTAAATTTTTCATTTTTTTATAAATATTAATGTTTAATTTTTTATATTTTTTATATTTTTTTTATTATTTTATATAAAAATAATTTAACAATTCCTACACTAACAACTATCATCAAAACAAACACAATTTTAATTAATCCTCTCACTATCAATCCCCTTCATTCTACCTCTGAAAACAAATGGAGCCTAAGTCTATAAAGGGTTTGGTTATGGTGTGCAACTTACACCTTACACCTTACACTTACACCTTTTGTGAAAAATTAAACCTTACACTTACACCTTTTTTTGAGGTTACACACCATATGCAACCCACCTACACCTTACACCTTACACTTACACCTTATACTTATACTTACACCTTACACTTACACTTTTTGTGTAAGTGACATATGATGTGCAATTGCACACCTAAGAAAAGTCCGTCTATAAAATATATTTATGGACTGACACCCAAAATTTTATAACTTTTTATATAAATGTTTGTTTTAAATAAAATTTGTATTTTTTATTCCCTCAAAAAATAAATAAATAAATAAATAAAAGTATCAGACAGGATCAATATTAATTACAAGATTCTAAAAAAAGAAAGTAACGTAGTGAAATGTCACAGTACAAAACTAACATTATTGTACAATTTCATTACGTTAACGTTAGTATGGGTGGTGAGATCCCACCAGCACCATTACAAACAACCAAATGATAACACTTTTTTGACTTTTTATATCAAATTTCTTATGATTTTAAATATGAAAACTAAATAAATAAAACCCAAAATTAAAAATTTTAAAAAATTATTCAATTTGCTCCAAAAATCATAAAATTAATTCTGGATATTCTTAAATATATATCTAATATGCGTAAGAAATATTTTTCAAAAATCAATTTTATTGATTAAATAAATAAAAACATATTCATACGAACTTTCACTGTGCAAATAAAAAAAATTTCACTACCTTTTAACACCACACGATCACTATTATTATCCTATCATCACTATCACCAACCACAACAACCATCGTAAGACTTTTGATTTTTTTACATTGTATTTCTTATGATTTAAAATACAAAAATCTAATAAAAACCCAAAATTCATTTTAAAAAATTCAGTTTGTTCAAAAAATCAAGAAATTAATTATGAAAACATGCATATGAAATAGATTGCAAAACTTCAATTTCATTTTTTAGATAAAAAAATAATCCTTACAATGATAATTCATTGTTCAATATAAAAAGTTCAACAAGCTTTTAACACAATACCGTCACCACCATCACCATTATTAAGCACCTCAAGTTTTACAACACTTTCGAAATTTCATATCAAATTTCTTATGATTTTGAATATTATAATAAAATTATTAAGACCCCAAATTGATTATAAAAAAAATCACTTATTTAAATAACCATGAATTTAATTTTAGACATTCCTAAATATGTTTAATATAATGTAAAAATAGTTTTTAAAAATTCATAGGATAAAAAATAACAAAGTCGCCATATAATAAGATTTTTACTTTGAGAAATTTGATATATATATATATATATTTTATAGAAGTGAAATAAGTGAGGCACTCACTTACTTTATCACAAGAATGAATTATAAAGATTGTAGAATTTTTGTGTGGCGTCTAAAGATAACGACAAACATTCAAGGGCGACATGGTGAGGGATGAGAACTATATCAACAACAACAATAGTGAGGAACAAAGATTGCATTGTAGATGTGGAGACATATTTTTAGGATTGTTCACGTAGCTGAGATGATTAGCCGAGATGTCATATGGACGAGCCATATTACCGAGATTGTTGTGATATTGCCAAGATATGGTGTAGTAATATCAGAATCCTAGATATTCAAATAGAGGACAAGGGTCCTAGATAAGTTAAGGTGCTTAGTTCGAATAGAGATGATGCTCTTTAATGGAATCATTCTTATCTAATTAAGAGTCCGAGATAAATGTCGTGCTTGAGTTTTATGAAGTGAGACTTCTAAGAGACGAGGGCACTGTTAACTATAAAAGTAAGGTACCTTCATGAGTCTAAGATATGTTTTTTCTTCTGAATTGTTCACTTTTTTGATATCTTTGAGAGATAAGTTGCTAACTTGATCGTCAGAGTGCCCCCAAGTGAACGAGCCACCGTAGTATTTTTTATCTTCTTATGTGCAAGTGTTTGGCTTAATTTATTCTTTTGTGTGCTCTCCAGCTAAGTTCTCTAGATCTCGCCAGAGAGATCTGTTTGGTTGTGAGGTTAAAAATCAACACCCACAATTTGGCGTCGTTGGTAGAAGCTTAGTAGGAATAGATGGCCAACATCGCACAAAGGGTGAAAGTTGGAGACGACATCCATAGTGAGGATGAGGAGTACATCGATCCAAATATCGAAGGAAAAAACAATGAAGATGAAGTGCAAAAAGTGAATCCATAAGCAAACAATGTCACCAAGGGTTGTAATGGCCCAATGAGGGGCAACCGAGAGAAATACTACAATGAGAGCGACTTCCAAGTTTGGAAGGATCGGTGCCTGCGAAGTGATGATGAAGTGAAGGACTTGGTAAACAAGTTGACAAACCTACAAACTGTGGTGAACTTTATAATGCAAAACAAGGTGATGCAACCTGCATTACCATTACTAACAACAAACACCGACGCCCAGAAGGGAGGGTAGGTGTCGACCTTCCCAGAACACGGGAAGAGACTTGATACTTCAAATCGGTGATCGCAGAACATCAAACAGACAAAATCACGGAGGGGAGATTCTCAAAGAACCGGAGGGATACAGATCAAGGTATCTCGGAATATCAAAGGACAATGCCTCTTCCTTGACAAGATAGCAGACGTGGAGAAGTCCAAAAGGATGCAACCCAGCACGGGAAGCAACGCAACAAAGAGATTAAAGTCGATCGATAGCCGAGCCCCGAGAAGGACTAAGGAGGACCTGTGAGATTACCTCCAAAGGAATAGAAATGTTGTCGAGGTTATGTCCACTGCACAGCCTAGGTCGCTGTTCTCGGTGGAGTTAGACGTGTTCGAGGAGCCCAAGAGATTCACCATATCGAGATTTTAGATCTACGATGGTAAGTACGATCGTAGCTTTAATGTTGGTTTATATTTGAATGTGATGTCCTTATGGACTGGGAACGAACAGTTGCTATGTAAGGTGTTCCCATCGACGTTTGGGAAAATATCATCAGATTGGTTCCTAAAATTGCCAAAGGGATCTGTCAAGAGTTGGGAAGGCTTGACTGAGTTGTTTGTGGCTAGGTTTGTTACGAACATATTACAGCTATTAAGGGTTGATTCCTTACTAGCATTGAAGATTGATGATAGCAAAAGTCTTAGGGCTTATGCCAAGAGGTACTACGAGGTTTACAACCAGATTTCAGCATGTAACAGGGAGCTTGTAGTCATGTCTTTTGAGAATAGCTTGAAGAACGATTGCCCACTTTGGTAGTCTCTTACAAAGGCCCTTTCAAAAAATATGAAGGATTTGATAGCAAGGATTGAGAAGTACGCAAGGGCAGATGAGGACAATAAGGCGAATAAATGAAGTACCGTAAAACAGGAGAAGAAAAATAGCTCACCAAAGCATAGCCGAGGAGGAGCCCAACACTGATAGACTAGAGTCGAGGTTGATAGTTATGCAAGCTGTAAGCACAATCTTTAAGATCTTGATCTACAAGATCTTGAAGAGAATCAGAAATCAGCCTTACTTCAGGCCTTCACAAAAAACCCTAGGAACATACATGGCCAGAGTCCCTAGAAATAATTGTGTTTACCACAATGAGCAGGGGTATATGATGCAGGGATGCCGAGCTCTGAAGCAACATCTGGAGGACCTTGTTAGATAGGGACACTTAAAGGACTTAGTAGACGAGGAAAAGACAATGGAGGAACATGAGAAGCTGACCCGGGCGCCAGTAGCAGCAGCAGCACCACCACCCCTAAGGGTGGAAAATTAAGAAAATTAAGAAGTATAGAAACCCGTGGCTCGTGCCAAGGCCACTGTTTGCCTTAACCAAAGATGTCTCGGTTCGGAACCTTAGGTATAAGAGGGGAGGGTCTTTAATTGAGCACCCCCTCACCCGATCAAAGATTAACCTTTACTAAACCATAATATGATTTTTATTAACTTTATATGTTCATATTCCTATTTATTTAATAAATTTTAAAATTTACTATGTAAAGAAAACAAGTATAGACTATGCCATTCATTTTGGAACAATTTGATTTCATATATTTTGAAATATTTTTGAAGATGTACAACTCAAAAAAATTGAGTTTACAAACATGAAAATCAATATTATTCCAAATTAAGCGACATAACCTCCATCCACCGGTATTCATACAATTATATCAAGTAAGCAAGTAGCCACATGGTAGGATTCTAAACATAGTAAGGAAAACATACACAAGTGGAATGCTAAAACATAACAACTTACATATTTATCGATGTGCCGCGAACAGCTACATAATAAAGTTAGTAAAACATGCATAATCTTATATACAAATTCTAATGTAATTCATTCATTAAATGCAACTAAAGATTCGATTTCTAATATATGACATGTAAATCATCTCAAAAACATGAGGTAGTGCACATAATCACATAAGAATTGATTAAATCCATAGATGCAAACTTAGCTGAATCAAGATAGATGAAACATGGATATGATGAAAAGCAAAATATCATGCGTATTTACAAATAAGGAAAACAAGTAAAATAATGGGATAGAAAGAAGCGTGGCGGGGAATTATTACAACACCTGAATGAATTATTACAAACCGAATGAGAGAGAGAGGAACAAAATATTGCAACAAAATAAAAATATCACAAACTCATCATTCTCTCTACTCTTTTTCTCTCAAATTCCACTATTTTGGCAAGACAATTCTCTTTTTTTCAAAACTTTCTTTTCTTTCTCAAACTCTAATCTTCTTATCTCAAACTCATCATTCTTTCTACTCTTCTTATCTCAACTTCCATCTCCTTTCTCAAGACTTAAGCTTTCCTTATATAAGTAATACAAGTGGAGCAATGGTAGAAGACAAAGTGTAAGAGTAATGGGGCATTAGGAAAGATAATGGAGCACCAAAATAGAGCATTATCCTCAATGGATCAAGCATTAGTCAATGAGGGTTGAGTATACATACATTTGGTGCAAAAATGGATTAAAAAATGGGATAGTGGGGTGCCCCATACGCACTAAATAAGAATTCTATCAAAAATACACTATTTCTGGGAAAAATTGGCCGGCCGGCCAATTTCTTGGATAGTAGGCCAAAAAGTTGGCTGGCCGGCTAACTTTTTGACTGGTCGGATACTATTCATGAACTATTTGGCTGGTTGACTAATTAATTGGCCGACTGGCTACTATTCATACCCGTCAGCACTATTTATGCACTATTCACTGACATATATATTTATAGGAAAAATAGGGATTTTCAGCAGAATTATTAGTACTATACGTGAAAGGGATATTTTTAAAAAAAGAGGGTTTTGAACGGGTCTAAAACACTTAGCCAAGATAGGTTTGAGGTTGGGAATAAAGCTCGAATTTCATCTGTCTTACTAAGAATTTTGTGAGATATCACATTCTTATTTTCATCATTGGGTATAAAAAAAAAAAAAAAAAAAACTCCAAAGTCTTAGGGCCTGTCAAAATTGGGTGTCTACAACAAGCAATCTGAGAAGTGAATTACCCAACCTATTATCCAACATAGTAGTAGTTAAGAAGAAGAATGAGAAGTGGATGGTTTGCATAGGTTTCACAAGCTTAAATAAGGCTTGCCCCGAAGGACTACTTCTTTTTGCCCAAGATAGACCAGCTCGTCGATGCCACTTCAGGACATGGAATGATGAGCTTCCTTGATGCATACAGAGGTTATTACCAGACAGCCATGTATGCACCAGATGAGGAGAAAACGACATTTATCACTCCAAAGGGACTCTACTGCTATAGAGTCATGTCCTTTGGATTGAAGAATGTAGGGGAAACATACAAGAGACTCATAACCAAGATGTTCAAGCATCTAATTAGGAAGATCGTGAAGTCTACATTTACGACATGGTCGTGAAAAACAGGGAACCTTATAATCATCTAGCTGACCTCAAGGAGGTGTTTGACATCTTGAAGGCATACTAGCTTTGGCTGAATGCCTTCAAGTGTGCTTTCGGAGAAGGATCTAGTAAGTTTCTAGGGTATCTAGTAACTAGAAGGGGAATTGAAGTAAGCCTTGATCAGATCAAGGCCATCATTGACCTGAAGAGTTCAATAACAGCAAAAAAGGTCCAAATTTTGACTGGCAAGGTAGCAACATTGAACATATTCATAAGCCGGAGTTCAGATAAGTGCATGTCATTCTTTCAGCTACTAAAGAAGGCCACAAATTTCTTATGGGCAAAACCATGGGAAGTTGCCTTGGCCGACTTGAAGAGATATTTGACATCCCCACCCATATTGTCAAACCCAATCCTAGAAGAGGAACTATATCTTCACTTGGAGGTTTCAGACCACGTGGTCAGCGTAGTGGTTCTCCAAGAAAAAGACGCAGAGCAGAAGTCAATATATTACATGAGCAAAATATTGTCAAGTGCGAAAATGAGATACTTGTCTCTAGAAAAATTGACACTCGCTTTTGTGATGGCTTTGAAAAGTTGAACCATTACTTCCAAGCTCATAAGATTGTAGTGCTTACGGAGCACCCGCTGAAGTCTCTATTGCAACATGGAGACTTATCAAGAAGAATAACACGATGGGTTGTAGTTCTAGGTCAGTATGACATAGAGTACAAACCAAGGACAACAATCAAATGTCAAGTTCTGGCCGACTTCGTTGTTGAGTATACATCGAGCACAGGTTTGAAGCCAAGACCCATCAACCTCGGCCTAGGATGCATAGAATAGCCAGAGGAAACACACCTGGTAGTGCAGAAACCCAAGCCAACAGGCCCGAAAGAAACCCAAAAGAAAAAACAATAGAACCCAAAGTCTTGTGATATTTACATCGACGAGTCATTCCACCTCTTTGTCGATGGCAGTTCAAAAATACAAGGAATGGGGGCAGGAGTAGTACTAGTCTCACCGGATGGACAAGTATTGGAACAGTCCATCAAACTAGGTTCAATGTCTTAAATAACGAAACAAAGTATGAGGCACTAATTGCTGGATTGAAGCTAGTAGTAACAGTTGAAGCAAATAAGGTAGTAGTCTATTATGATTCCCAACTCATCATAAACCAAGAAATGGGAGAGTATACCGCCTGAGATGAGAGGATGGTGGCCTATATCAAAGAGGTCATCAAGTTGTTAGCACGGTTCAAGAGTTGTCGGCTTCAGCAGGTCTGTCGAAAAAACAACAGTCATGCGGATGCACTGAAAAACCTAGCATATTCTATAAAGTCAGACTTGCAGAGAACCATCATGTGGACTACTTGTCGAGCCCAAGCGTCAAGCCCCTGATAACAAAGTATACGGCAATGTGCATAAAGTTAGGCCCAAGCTAGATGGAATGCTTTGATCAAATTCATTAGGGATGACAAGCTGCCGGAAGACAAAAAGGAAGCATACAAGATTAGACCAAGGTCGGTAAGGTTTTGTTTGTTGGCCAAAGGACATCTTTACAGAAGGCCTTTCACCAAACCATTATTGCGATGTGTGAACCCTTTCTAGGTTGAAAACTTCTTGTATGAGATCCATGAAGGAGTATATAGAAGCCATGCAAGGGGAAAATCTCTTGCCCATGGAGCCATATCACAAGGATACTGATGGCCATACATACAGAATGATGCAAAAGCCTATGTTAGGAAATGCAAGAAGTGTTAAAATTTGTGCCTTTGATATATTAGCCAACCAGAGACTTGAACCCGGTATCCAGTCCATAGTTATTTGCATAGTGGGGCATGGATTTGATTGGGCAATTGCCCCAAGGAACTAGACAGAGGAAATACTTGCTAGTAACTATAGATTACTTCACAAAATGGGTGGAGGCTGAACCTTTAGCCAAAATTCGAGATGTGGATGTAAGAAGTTTCATTTGAAAGAACATTATTACTAGATTCAGGATTCCAATAGCCATTATGGCAGACAATGGTAGCCAATTTGACAACAAATTCATCAAGAATTTTTGCGCAAAACACAAGATCAAGAACTACTATTCAACTCCCAAGTTCCTATAAAGTAATGACCATGCCGAGGCCTCTAACAAAACCATCTTAGATAGTAAAAGGAAGAGACTAAAAGCTACCAAGGGCAAGTAGGTGGAAGAGCTGTCTAATGTTCTATAGGCATATCGTACTATGCCGAGAAAATCAACTAGAAAGTCACCTTTTGTCATGGCTTATGGCACCGAGGCCATTATATCACTAGAGATCGGCATTCCTAGAGTCAAAACTCAAGGAGTAAAGAATGGGACAAACAATGCATTTTTAGCTCGAGATCTAGACTTGATCGAAGATAAAAGGGGACGAGCAACAATTCGAATAGGGGCATACTAGCAGAGACTAACCAGGGCATACAAAAAAAAAGTGAATCCTAGAGAATTCCAATTTGGGGATCTTATCCTAAGAAAAGTCATCGGCAAGGAGAAAAATCCTACAGAGGGTAAGCTTGGCCCAAACTGGAAAGGACCATATATAATTATCTCGACTACCAATAATGGGGCATATCGACTAGAAGATTGTGATGGCAAGGAGTTGCCCAGGCTTTAAAATACTAGTAATTTGAAATTTTTCTATCATTAGTTTTCTTTATTTTTAGTTATGATATAATCTAGAAGATATTTAGCCGGTTAGATAAGACAAAAAGTCTTAGGCTGATGTTCTAAAAAGGAACAAGATGTTTAACTTAGACTTGCTAAGATGATAGAGTTGAACTAAGTTAAAGAGCTGTTTCAAAAAGAAACAAGACGAATGAAAAGCCGAGGTAAGTAGTACTCTCGATGCACTAAGGTCAAGCCTTAAGTGTTTTGTTTAAATGAGCTAAACACGATGACTTTGGTCAAGGATTCCTAAGTTAGACTTAGGTAAGATTTAGACGATGTAACCTTAATGTGAACCTAAGTTGTAACTTACGTTCAAATTAGGAGACATAGAGCCGAGATGAGTTGCTCTCTGAATAGAACTAAGATAAGCTACATTTTGGTCTGAGAATTGGAAAGAGTGATACTTGGTGAAATTTTCAAAAGTTTTGCTATTCATGCTTAGATGATATCAAAGCTATTGTACTTAAAACAACTCATGAGAAGCAAAGTGTCAAAGATAGCAAAAGTATACAAGGCATATAAAGACAGCATAAAGAAGCAAGTATCTAACACTTAGTCAAAAATACACTTGCATTCATGAAAGAACTTGTTTCAGCTCATCAAATGACACTTGGGCCTTGCAAAAGCAGAAAAGTGTTCAAAAGCAAGATATAGATAGAAGAAAGAAAAAAGTATAACTGAAGAGCAAAAGGAAAAAAAATCCTAAGTATTGGATGCTGGGGTAATGTTCTCAGTTTGTTCCACTTTGGCTGTTGGCAGTGTGTCAGCTTCGGTGGACAGTGCAACAGCTTTCTCATCTTCGACGTCGACTGCGACTTCTTGGTCTATTTCTTTAGAGTATCCTCGAGGCTCTTATCGACTTAAGAGGTGTCGGCCTTTTTTGAAGAGGTACTCTTGGAAACCCCGTTCTCGTCCTCTTTAGTTAGGTCCAGGACTTGATCATTTAGAGTTGAAGACTTAGCCCCAATAGCAGCAGCGTCTGTGCCTTCGTCTTTCTCTTTTTCCTCTTCCTCCTCGGATTAGACAGAGGAGGGGAGAAAAAGCACATCAAGTTGGTTAATATCTCGAAGAGGTGAGTCATCGAGGACCAATAGCTCATTTAGACCAGCAACCCAGCCAAGATAGTAGCCTTTGTTGTAGGCTTGGCTGACTTGTTTCTTGTATTGGTCCTAAATGTCAGCCCAACCTTCCTTGTAGGCCTTTTTTATCAGCGGCCTTGATCTCTTGCTCCTTTGTAGCCAAGGCTTCAGGCAGTATCCTTTCGGCCTTGGCAGTTTTCTCTTCGGTGACTTTAGCAGCTGCCTCGGTCTTGCGCTCTCCAGCCATTGTAGCGTTGATCTTGTCCAATAGACTTTTGATTCTAGCCTTGGCCTTGTTGAGTTAGAAGAGGAAGTTAAATGTTTCTCGCATCTTCTTGGTCAGATCCTTCTTTATTAACTCGGTCTTCACTACGTGGGAGTGGGCATGCTGAATGGCTTGTAATGAAATAAATGAATTAGCACTATTTTACTAAGTATGGAAGATTAAATTTAAAAATGAGAGTCAGGAGTGTTACCATAATCGAATGCCTTATCATCAGAGCAAAATTATCATATTGATTGCAGTCGCTAGTGGCATCCATGTCAGTGGGCAGAAGAAGGCGCATGGTTAATGCAGCTCTAACTTCGTCGTCTTTTATCGTACTGTTGCCAACTTTTAAAAGCCTTTCTCTAACTCGAATCTTGGGGAGCCATGTGTCCTCGAGAAGTACATCCCTTTTACTTCTAAGATCGATTGATCTTGACTTCTTGCTGGTGAGGGCCTCGGTGGATTCAGACGTCTTTCTTTTTTCAACAGCCATCTGGGAGATGGACATGCAGTCCTCAAGGTCTTTTTTATTTGAGGAAGAAGTTACTGTGACCTTGGCCCTTACCTTGGTCTTTTTTACCCTCTTGGATTTCTGGATAGATTATGGAGAGGGAGTGGATTGAACGGTCACAACGTCGAGGAGACTGGCTAGGTGTTGACGTCCCCGAACGTCCCGGGAGGGAATCTCCTGTTTCTGTTCATTGGGCTCACTACAGTTCAAGACTCAATGTCACGGTTCTGTATCTAATCTCGCAGAGTGCAATGCAAGACCGATGAATCATCAAATAGTATAAATCCGGCAAATCGTTTTTGAAAACAGATTTTTTTGAAAGAAGTGCCAAACATGGACTGCTTTGCCAGATACAGAGTCGCCACCTAAATATTTATTTTGGGGGAATTTAGGAAACCCTGACTCGTTGCCTAAGGCCACGTGTCCGTCATCACCAAAGTTGCCTCGGCTCGGGAACTTGGGTACAATTGGGGAAGGTCACTTCGTGAGCACCCCCGCTCGCCCGATCGAAGATCGACCTCTACTAACCATGATATCTAGTTTTGAAAACATTATGCATTCTTATCCCGGTTATTAGCCTAGATTTACTATGTGATGCGCACAGTATACAAGTATAGACTAGATCGCCTGAATTGGAACAAAACATCTCATGTTTGTTTTGAAAGCGGTTTGCTACTCGCAAGTAGGCTAAAATGTGGATTTGCCACCCTCAGGTGGGCTTAGAAAACATGGTGATTTGCCACTATCTAGTGGGCTTAAAACTCGCAATCAATGAATTGTTCCAATTCAGATAATCCAACCTTCACCCACAGGCATTCAGGCAGGTATATCACATAAGCACATAGCCTCATGGTAAGCATGCTATCATGGCAGTCACTCACACGCATGCAAGGATGCTAAAGCATAAGTACTTACCGAGTACTCCAAGCCAAAGAAAGAAGCTAATTAGAAATAAATGCATGATCCTAACTATACAGAAATGCCTAATGCAACACATACAAAAATGTAACTATAATAGGCTCGGCTATTCTAAAGATGGCACGTGAAATGCTACAACTAACAAGTATTAAACTCGGAATTGAAACACAATGCAGTTAGTATGATGTGCCGAGCCCGATGCATGCAAGACAGATGAATGGATGCAAACATGTGAGCATAAGTATGCTAATTGAAACATGCCCTAAACTAACCATCATAAGCTGGTAAATAAAAGGGAGAAAGACGTGGGGTTGGAAGACATACATCACACGCACGCACACTTATTACACAATTGCCCTCACTCGGAGGGTCCGAATAAATAGTATACAGTCCGAATAAATACAAAACCCTAATTAATTAACAAATTAACTAAGAAATGAAATAAACTAATATGGTAATCCATGGACCACCTCAGCTCTGTTCTGAATGATGAATGATGCATGCTTGAATTGCCCGGCACGGAAATCCATTGCGATGCCCTGATTCGCCTCTGTTTGCAACTAATTCCGGAATGCTGTCCAAGGCTTTAAAAAGTTGCTAATTTTTGGTTTGCTGCAACAAAGAGCAAGAAAGGGGCATGGCAAAGTATTTTTACATATGTATGCACACCTCGATCCTCGTGCCATTAATCACGCATCTCGATGCATGATGGTCGAGGAGTCGAATTGCACGACTCGATGTGAAATGAATGCACATAAAAACGCAAAAAGACCTAAACTCCATCATGGGTAATCCAGAGTATCGGCGACCGGGAATTGAGACACGTTTCGTCACTTGGAGTACGAAACATCCCTCGTTTCCCGCGTTTGGGCTAACTCCTATCCCAAACACAATGCAGATGAGATGGCATGAATGCAATTCTAACATGTAACCTAGCATACGCAATGCTGTGGACTAAAATGGCATACATAATGCGCGTGATATGACATGGCATACACAATGCTCTAACATGCAACTTAGCATACGCAATGCTATGGACTGAAATGGCATACGCAATGCAAGATGGACTTACACTAATATGAGTGGACCTCAGCCACACTCACATCAGTGGACATATGATGGAAATAAAACAACTGAAATACATGCAAACATGCACGAATGCAATGGACCGATCCTAAGGCACAATATGCAACTCTAACTAAGCTTGGCAAAGGATGAAGCATGGCATAGAATAGGACATGATACGGCTCTGAAATGGCACAAAAGATGGTCGTAAAACATGCAAATATGTCACATAATGCATGCTAGGGGGCTGTAGACACCCCATTTTTGACCGACCTTAAGACTCAAACGTCACCAACTGAGCGCTCGATGATGTTGCATATTGTGCTTGTTCTGAAGTTGCGAAGTTACGGCTGCGAGCCTTGCCTCAAGACTTTCGGATTCTTTTGTACCTTGCCTCGGTTTGCGAACCAAGTCCCATTTTCTCCATTTTCTCTTCCCGAAGGGAGGGAGAGGTCTTGTAGATCATCTCTCAGTGGCCGTAGGCTACGTTTCGTGGTCGTAGGCCATTTTTTCCGTTTGGAGCCCGGTTCTCGGTTTTTAGAGCCGTCGGCCGTGTGCCTCGATTCGGGACCGCTTAACTACCTCCGTTTGCTCCGATTTTTGGCATACACCTTATTTCCTCCCTTTTGAGGGACACTGTGGCTCGAGAGACCAACTTCGTGGTCAAACGCCACCTCCGATGCTTAACAGTTCGTTTTCGAGGCCCCGGGCCGTGTGTTTTGGCCCCCGAACCTTCGATTTGCATTGGTTTGGGTTCATTTTTGGCGGAGACCTTATTTTAATTGTTAGGAAGGTTGTAGAAGGGTGGGAGGCCAAAAATTCTTCTGAAGACCAGCTTTATTCCTTCATCGCTCTTTATCGCTCGTTTTCTTCACTAGAAAGTTGACTTTTTCCATCCCCGGGCCACTTTTTTTGACTTTCCTCCACACCATTGTGTTGTACACACCTAGGAGGCCACCAATATGGATAGGCCAGCCATCAACTCTTCCTGACCCTTTTGAACCCCTCTAAAAAGTTGGTTTCTCTCTCTCCTAGGTTACATTTTCTAGTTTTTCTCCACATAGTTGTGTTGTACACACATGGGAGGCCACCTTTCTGGGGTGGCCGGCCAACAATGTTGCTTGACCCTTTTGACCCTGGTCGGCTGGCCAGGGGAGGTGGCCGGCCGGCCACCTGAACCTTCTGAACCTGGCCGGCCATGTTCCTCTCTCCCGGTTCCTTACAGCTGTACCCTTTGTTTTGACCCAGACCTCTGTCCGGGGATCTGCCCTTTTGGGGGGAAAATTTGAATTTGATTTTCCCTCCCATTTCTCCACCCCTTTCCTCTATAAAGCCAGCCCCCCAGCTCTATTTTGCAGGGTTAGAAAAATTAGTTGAAGCTATATGCATACAACCCTTTCTCTCTCTCTCATCCAAGCTTAAAACCTCCTTTTCTTGGCCATTTTACACCACACCTCCAAGCCTACTACCTCCACACCCCATTCCAGCACCTTGGAGGCCATTTGAAGAGGTTGAAAGCTCAAAATTTTGGTCAAAAAGCCCCTGATTTGCTGCTTTTCTAGGGTAACTCTCTATTTCCCTTAAACTTGCATTTTCTTGCTTCATTCATAAGCCATACTTGTAAGCTTTTTTGGGCTTCATCTTGAACTAAATATAGTCATATTTTGAGCTCCTCTTCATATTTGATCAAGAGATCTTTGCTGTTTGAGGCCTCCTACATCCTTGCATACTTTACCCCTCTTTGTAGGCCTTTTCTTGCATCATATCTTAGACCTACTTGTGAGCATATTCAAGATTTTATATAAACTGTAAAGTATCATTTTTTGAGCCCCTCTTCAACTTTGTTTAAGGGAACTTTACTGTTTGATGTCATTTACTGCCCTGTTTGTTCAATCTCTGTTTTAGGGCTATTTTTGCACCTTGTTTTAGCCTCACTTGTAGACCCTTTTGAGATTTTTTATAAACTGGAAAAAGTCTTTTCTTGAGCCCCTCTTGATGTTTCATTAAGATAATTTTCTTGTTTGAGGCCACATGCTTCCTTGTATGCTTGATTGCCTCTCATTTTGAGCCTTACACCCTAGCCCTTGTTGCATGCTTTGTTTGGTCTTCTAGCCATTGAAATTCAGTGGATTTTTAGTGGCTAGCATACTATTTTGAGCCTCAAAATCAGAGGGGGGTGACCCCCTATCACCTTGTTTTGTTTGATGGTCTTTTTGGCCTTCCAAAGAGACCCAATCTTGTATGCTTTAAAGGCCAATTTCAGGGTCAATTTGGTGAATTTTGGAGCTATCATATTTGATTTTCAGAGTTTTTTGTACCATGCTAAGTGTCCTTGATGCATGTGCTTAATAACCCCTTTGTATGCCCTCCAAAGGAGCCCCTCATTTGTGCATGTGTTGGCTGCCTTTCCATGTTTATTTGAGCATATTTTGACATGTTTTGTTCACTGATTTTTGTTGGTTTGATGAGTTCTCACTTGCTTCATATACGTGCCACGTAAATCATGTTTGCTAGTCGAAATCGCATGCTATTTTAGTCCATCTTGCTAGCATGTTTTGGCCATGCTTTGAACTAGAAATGTTCATGTTTTGGGACTTCCTTGGTTCTGTCTTTGTGCTTCATGATCAAATAATGCATGCTTTGTATAGCTATAGGTCAATGCATGTGCCTAATTTTGTGTTTCGGGACCATTCCATGCATCGGGTGCCATGTTTCCATGTTTCGGGATCATTTTGCATCACATTTCAGTGCTGGAACTTGCATGTTTGCATGCCATATTTCGTGCCTTGCCATGCCTTGTTAGAGTGGCATTTGTGCCTTAGGATCGGTCCTCAGTTTGCGTGCATGTGTGCACGCATTTCGAGTGTCTCATTTTCATCTCATGGTCATTGATGTGAGTGTGGCTGAGGTCCACTCATGTTGGTGTAAGTCCATTATGCATTGAGTATGCCATTTCCATTCATAGCATTGCGTATGCTAAGTTGTATGTTAGAGCATTGTGTATGCCATGTTACATCGAGCATTGTATATGCCATTTCATAGCATTGCATATGCTAGATTGCATGTTAGGATTGCATTCATGCATGTCATGCATATTGCATTGTGTTCGGGATAGGAGTTAGCCCGAGCACGGGAAACAAGGGACGTTTTGTACTCCGAGTGACGGAACGTGTTTCAATTCCCTATCGCCGACACTCCGGATTATCCATGATGGAGTCTCGGTCTTGCTGTGTTTATGTGTGCATTCATTTCATATTAAGTCGTGCAATTCAACTCCTCAGCCATCATGCATTGAGATGCGTGATTGGTGGCACGAGGATTGAAGACTACGCACCCTGAAGAGTAGTCAAGCATACATATGTGAAAATACATTGTCATGCCCCTTTCCTGCTCAAATCAGAAATCGGCAATCTTTTGGGGCTTCGCACAACATTCCGGGCTTAATTGTAAATAGAGGCTAATTGGGGCGTCGCAATGGATTTCTGCGCCAAGCAACCCGAATATGCATCATTCATCATTTGGAACAGAGCCGAGGCAGTCCATGGATTTGCGTGCCATTTATTGCTTTCCTAGATTAATTTGTTAATTAATTAAGATTTTGTACCTATTTGGACTGTAATTATTCATTTGGGACTGTATATTATTTATTTGGACCCTCCGAGTGAGGGCACAATTGTAATACGTGTGTGTGCGTGTGATGTATGTCTTCCAACCCCACGTCTTTCTCTCCCTTTTATTTACCAGCTTATGATGGTTAGATTAGGGCATGTTTCAATTAGCGTACAGTATGATAGCATGTTTGCATTCATTCATTTGTTTTGCATGCACCGGGCTCGGCGCATCATAACTCGCTACATTGTATTTCAATTCCAAGTTGAATACTTGTTAGCTGTAGCATTCCATATGCCATGTTTAGAATAAGCCGAGCCTATCTTAGTTGCATTCCTGCATGTGTTGCATTAGGCATTTCTGTATAGTTAGGATCATGCATGGATTTCTAACGTAGTTTCTATTTTGGCTTGGAGTACTCGGTAAGTTTTTATGCTTTAGCATCCTTGCATGTGTGTGAGTGATTGCCATGATAGCATGCTTACCATGAGGCTATTTGCTTATGTGATATAACTGCCTGAATGCCTGTGGGTGAAGGTTGGGTTATTTGGATTGGAACAATGCATTGACTGTGAGTTTTAAGCCCACTAGATAGTGGCAAAACCATGTTTTCTAAGCCCACCTGAGGGTGGCAAAATCTGCATTTTAAGCCTACTTGCGAGTAGCAAACCATCTTTCAAAAACAAACATGAAATGTTTTGTTCCAATTCAGGCGACCCAGTCTATACTTGTATGCTGTGCACATCACATAGTAAATCTAGGCTAATAACCGGAATAAGAACGCATATAATGTTTTCAAAACTAGACGTCCCCGAACGCCGCGGGAGGGTTAAGTCCCGTTCCGTTCATATTGGGGTCACTACAGTTCAAGGACTCAAATGTCACGGTTCTTAATCTTGAACCAAAGAGTCCAAATCCGGCAAATCGATTTTGAAAACAGATTTTTTTGAAAAGAAGTGCCAAACATGGACTGCTTTGCCAGATACAGAGTCGCCACCTAAATGTTTTTTAATGGGAAATTTAGGAAACCCTGACTCGGTGCCAAAGGCCACGTGTCCGTCATCACCAAAGTTGCCTCGGCTCAGGAACTTGGGTACGATTGGGGAAGGTCACTTCGTGAGCACCCCCGCTCGCCCGGTCGAAGACCAGCCTCTACTAACCATGATATCTGATTTTGAAAACATTGTGCGTTCTTATTCCAGTTATTAGCCTAGATTTACTATGTGCTGCGCACAGCATACAAGTATAGACTGGATCGCGTGAATTGGAACAAAACATTTCATGCTTGTTTGTTTGAAAATGGTTTGATGGTGCTACTCGCAAGTAGGCTAAGACGTGGATTTGCCACCCTCGGGTGGGCTTAAGAAAACATGATTTTGCCACTATCTAGTGGGCTTTAAAACAAACATTTGATGAATTGTTTCAATCCAAATAACCCAACCTCCACCCACAGGCATTCAAGCAGTTATATCACATAAGCAAATAGCCTCATGGTAAGCATGCTATCATGGCAGTCACTTACACGCATGCAAGGATGCTAAAGCATAAAACTCACCGAGTACTCCAAGCCAAAACAGAAACTCATTAGAAATCATGCATGATCCTAAATATACAGGATTGTCTAATGCAACACATGCAAAAATGCAACTATAGCAGGCTCGGCTATCCTAAACATGGCATATGGAATGCTACAGCTATCATGTATTCAACTTGGAATTGAAATACAAATGCAGTTAGTATGATGCGCCGAGCCCAGTGCATGTAAAACAGATGAATGAATGCAAACATGCTATCATACTGTATGCTAATTGAAATATGCCCTAATCTAACCATCATAAGCAGGTAAATAAAAGGGAAGAAAGACGTGGGATTGGAAGACATACATCACACTCACCCACACTTATTACAATTTTGCCCTCGCACAGAGGGTCCGAATAAATATACAGTCCTGAATAAAAGAATAGTACAGTCCAAATAATACAGTCCAAATAATGTACAAATTCCTAATTAATTAACAAATTAACTAAGAAAGTCAGAATCGCATGCAAGCCAGGGACTGCCTTGATTCCGCTCCGGGTGATGAATGATGCATGTTCGGGTTGCCTTTGTGCGGAAATCCATGACGATGCCCCAATTAGCCTCTGTTTTGCACCTGTTTTTGAAATGCGTACCAAGCCTCAGAAGACTACCGATTCTTGATTTTACTGCAACAGAGAGCAGGAAAGAGGCATAGCAATGTATTTCATAAATGTATGCATGTCTCGATCTTCATGCCACCAATCACGCATATCGATGCATGATGGCCGATGAATCGAATTTGCACAACTCAATATAGAATGAATGTGCGTGAAAACTCAACTAAAACCTAACTCCATCATGGATAATCCGGAGTGTCGGTGATTGGGAATTGAGACACGTTCTGTCACTTGAAGTACGAAACGCCCCTCGTTTCCCGTGCCCGAGCTAACTCCTATCCCGAACACGATGCAATATGCATGATATGCAAGAAATGCAACTAAGATACAACCTAACAAGCGAAAGGCTATGAAATGGCATACACGATGCACGAGATGAGATGGCATACACAATGCGCTAATATACAACCTAGCATACACAATGCTATGGAACGAAATAGCATACACAATGCAATATGGACTTACACTAACATGAGTGGACCTCAGCCACACTCACATAGGAGGCCATTAGATGAAAATGAGACAACTCGAAATACGTGCACGCGTGCACGCAAACCGAGGACCGAACCTACGACACGGAATGCCACTCTAATGAGACATGGCAAGACATGGAATATGATATGCAAACATGCAAATTTCAGAGGCACAATGACATGCAAAACATCCCCGAAACATGGCGAAATGAAACCCGATGTGAGGAACGAGTCCCGAAACATGGAATTAAGCACATGAAATGGCCTACAGCTATGCAAAGCATGCATGATTAGGACATGAAGTGTAAAATTAGAAGCTAGGCAGCCACAAAAAAAGCATTTTTACAATTTGAAGCATGGCCAAACAGTGGATACAAATAGGGAAAAATTAGCATGCAAAAATGGGGGGCCAAGAGAGGTAATGAAGCAAGTCACAGCTTCTGGCCCCAAATAGGAAAGGGGCCTTCTATAAAATTTAAGAGGGGCCAAAAATATGATGTTTTTCAGTAGATGATAAGCCCCAAAAACAGATACAAGTATGGCAAAGAATTCATGCAAGAAATGGGCCAACAAAGGGGCAAAGAAGTAACTGATGTATGGGGGTCTCAAACAAGTGAGGGACCTTCAACAATGTTAAAGAGGGTCCCAAAATATGGCATTTTACAGTAGATGATCAAGCCCAAATCAGTATACTAACATGCTAAAAATGCAATGCAAGATTAAGGCCACAAGAAGGCTATAACATGAAGTACACAAAATATTCATCAAACAGCCAAATACCCTTAATGAAACATGAAAAGGGGGTAAAAATATGGCCACTTTCAGTTCTGATAATGGCCGAAAAATAGAAGAAAGACAAGCTAACAAAACATGCAAAAATAGGGACCAAAGAGGGGTAAAATGGCAAGTGATACATGGAGGTCCCAAACAAGGATGAGCCCTTCTTCAATGTTGAAGAAGGGATCAAAATAAGCCTATCTAAAGTTTATTTCATGCTCCAAAACAGATCACACATAGGCTAAAAATATCATGCAAAATAATGGTATTCAAGGGGATATTGAAGCAAGTGCAACATGGGGGTCCCAAACAGTGTTGAGCCCCTAAACAAACATGAAAAATGGCTCAAAATAAGCCTAGTTACAGTTAGGGTCGGAGCCCAAAACAGTAAGCAAAGAGGGCTAAGAAATGTTGCAAAAATGAGACCAAAAAGAGGAGAAATGAACTTACCCTTGTAGACCAACCCTTTTGCTGCCTCTTGGACCAAAAGCCTCTGAAAAACTCCCCAAGCTGCTGGAAATGGAGTAGTGGTGGTGGTGCTAGGTGGTGATGAAGAAAGGGTGTAGAACTTGGAAGATTTTTTTATGGAAATGAGAGAGATGGAGGGAGATATGCATACAAGAGCTCAAAGCAATTTTTGTAACCCTCAAACCAGGTTTTTTGCAGTTGGTTATCTAGACCAATGAGAGGGAGAAAAGGAGGGAAAAAGGGGAGGGAAATTGCATCAAGTTTTCCTCCAAAAAAGTTCTTTCCGGATACAGGTTTTGGAGGGAAAAACAATGCACAGTTATAATATACTCACCCTGAGGAAGGTCGGCTTAGTTTTCGAGTTGCGGTGGCGTCACACACCCCCATGGCCGGCCAAGGGGCAAAATGGTCAAGTTGAATTTCTGGCCGACCATCACAAAAAGGTGTCCTCCCAGGCACCCCCAACACAACCCTGTGGTTCAAAACTGGAGAAAGTGAAACAAGAGAGAGAACAAGCCATTTTTCAAAGGGGTTCAAAAGGGTCAGGTGGAATTATTGGCTGGCCACCAACTTTTGGTGTCCTCCCATGTGTATACAACACAAATATAGGGGTTAGGATTGAAGAAAGTGACCCTAGGGTGGTCAACATTGGCTTGGAAGTGAGAAAAACGGGCGTCGGAGGGCGATGATGGAATATAACTGGTTGCTGAAAAAATTGTTGGCCTCCCACCCTTTTACGTCCTTCCTGGTGATGAAACAGAGGTACCTGCCAAAAATGAACGAAAACCGATGCAAAACGAATGTTCGGGGCGAACGCGGGTTCGTTTAAAATCGCTCATATAAGCAAAGTGGCATTCGACCACGAAGTGGGTCTCTTAGACCTCAGTGTCCCTCAAAAGGGAGTAAATAAGATGCATGCCAAAAACCGGAGCAATCGGAGATAGTTAGGCGGTCCCGAACCGAGGCACACGGCCTGACGGCTCCGAAAACTAGGAACCGGGCTCCGAAATGGGCAAAATGGCCTACAGCCACAAAATGTAGCCCACGGCCACTGAGAGATGGTCTACGGGACCTCTCCCTCCCCTCAGGAAAAGAAACAGAGAAAATCGAGTTTGGTTCGCAAACTGAGGCAAGGCACAGAAGAGGGTTCGGAAGTTCGGAGGCAGGGCTCACGGCCGCGACTCTGAGACTTCTGAACGAGCACAATACGCAAAATCACCAAGCACTCAATCAGTGACGTCTGAGTCTTAAGGTCGGTCAAAAATGGGGTGTCTACAGTTGCCCCTCTTTGACAGAACTCGGAAGTCACAAGTGACGGGAGTGAATGTCAAAGCCCAGAGACGACCCATTTTTGACAAGGCCGAAGACTTAGACAATCATACAAGATGAACAGAGATATGCCCGCAGGCGTGCCCGTAGGCAAAGAGGGCAAAATGCAAAGCGATATGTACGGAGCCAGATGTAACTTAATGATCATGCAAATGCAGCAAGCTGTAATGACGCAAGTATTCGCAAATAGATGCAACAGTTTTAAGCAAGAATGCAAAGCAACAACTACATTTCATGCAGTTAAGAATGCGGAGAATTGTCCAATTCTCGTCACGTCTCACACGGAGAAGATACGATACCTGCGCGATTCGTCTGGTTGCACCAGCTTCAAATGAACCGTACATACAATATCGTGCCTGCGAAAGAGAGAAATTCAACAAGCACAATATGCTAACAACATATATTCAATGTGATATCGAAAGTTTGGCACACGCGGTGCCGGTGAGTGAATGCATCGCAGTGCGAGAAAGGAATGTGCCTGACAACGCAAGCTTAAACACAGAGGCATGGTAATATCAAGAAATGTGCATAACAATGCAAGTATGCTCATGAGAATGCAATTTGTGTGCATGACAATGCAAAACGAGCATAAATCAGGGTGCCCGTTTGCTACGAAGGAACGAGCAAGGAAACGCCCGTTTCGGCGAGGGCGGCTCGATCGCGACCTCCGATTTACCTCCCGGAGAGATTACAACATGTTCAAAAGGATACATCTCGATTTTGATGAGTAATGATGAGACGCGCATCAGGAATTGAAGCTGACGTTCCGGCGGGGCGATTTCGTGACAGAAAGTGCACTTTTCTTGAACTTTTTCAAGTCCCGGAAACTCCAATCTTCCTCAAAATTTGCAAAGAGCTAGGTGAGCATGTGAGGATCACCACCGGCCAGTTATCTTCCCCAGGGGAGGCCACCGGCCACTTTTCAAAAAGAGAATGGCCGGCCAACCAGAAAAGGTTGCCGGCCGGCCACCTGCCCAAATCCGTGGGCAATTTGGTCTTTTCACCCTCTTTTCTTTAAATCTACTTGCCCAAACACTTTGAGCTCATAACCTCAGCCATGAAATATTCTCCTCTTGCTTCCCAAACCATTTTCTCCCTCAGATCTGAGCTCTATACGCGTTTTCCAACCCCCCACGCAAGTTGTTTCCGCGAAAACTTTCAGTTTTAAACACTTTGAACCGATTAAATTTTGATTTCGGGGCTTCTTTTCTCATTTTTGCCACTTGAGGTAAGTTTGTCGCAACATTTGGAAGATTTTCTCGGGGGTTGACTTTTGTTGACTTTTTCATTTCCCGAGAGTTGACTTTTGTTGACTTTTTCCAATTTTGGCTCATTTTTGCTCATTTTTGCTTCTTTTTGCAGATCTTCTGAAATGGCCGGTCATTTTCCTCATGGCGGAGGTCCTCTGGGTGCCGGGGATGATTTTGATGTCATGACTCTGCCTCCGAGGGTTCGACCCTTTATTCTTGAGAGGTATGCCCCGCCGGCACACGTTCTTCCCCGGGCCGTTTTTCGTCACTTCACTGACTTTAGTGATCGAGCACCCGGAGATCTGCTTCTACGGGAGCCAGAGCATCACCTCTCCCACGAGGCACGTGAGGTATTTTACTTCATTTTTTGCATTTTTCGTGCCTTCCGTGCCTTTGCCATGCTTGAACCCACAGTTTAGCCTATGACATAGTACTTTGTTTGCATCCTGAACATGTGGCTTAAACACTTGCATTTCTGAACACTCGGCTCATTAATTGATTGTGAACGCACGACACACATTAGTTAAGAATTGAACACACGGCTCAAACACTGATTTGTCGAACACACAACCCGAATTTGAAGGTGAACACACAGCACACACGGACTAAGAATAGAACACGCAGCCCAAACTCTGATTTTCTAAACACACAGCTCGGATTGATGGTGAACACACGGCACACACTGATTGGGAATTGAACACGCAGCCCAAACATTAGAGATGAATACGCAGCCCATATTTTGGTGTCGAACACATAACTCGTTGTTGAGGTGAACACATGACACACACTGATTGAGAATAGAACGCGCAGCCCTAACTCGGATTTTCTAAACACACAGCCCAAATTGAAGGTGAACACGCAACACACACTGATGTAGAACACACAGCCCTAACTCAGATTTTCTGAACACACAGCTCGAATTGAAGGTGAACACGCAGCACATACTGATTGAGAGTAGAACACGCAGCCCTAACTCGGATTTTCTGAACACACAGCCCAAATTGAAGGTGAACACGCAGCACACACTGATTGAGAGTAGAACACACAGCCCTAACTCAGATTTTCTAAACACACAGCTCGAATTGAAAGTGAACACGCAGCACACACTGATTGAGAGTAGAACACACAGCCCTAACTCGGATTTTCTAAACACACAGCTCGAATTGAAGGTGAACACGCAGCACACACTGATTGAGAGTAGAACACGCAGCCCTAACTCGGATTTTCTAAACACACAGCCCAAATTGAAGGTGAACACGCAGCACACACTGATTGAGAGTAGAACACACAGCCCTAACTCGGATTTTCTGAACACACAGCCCGAATTGAAGGTGAACACGCGGCACACTGATTGAGAGTAGAACACACAGCCCTAACTCAGATTTTCTGAACACACAGCCCAAATTGAAGGTGAACACGTAGCACACACTGATTGAGAGTAGAACACACAGCCCTAACTCGGATTTTCTAAACACACAGCCCGAATTGAAGGTGAACACGCAGCACACACTGATTGAGAGTAGAACACGCAGCCCTAACTCGGATTTTCTGAACACACAGCCCGAATTGAAGGTGAACACGCAGCACACACTGATTGAGAGTAGAACACGCAGCCCTAACTCGGATTTTCTGAACACACAGCCCAAATTGAAGGTGAACATGCAGCACACACTGATTGAGAGTAGAACACACAGCCCTAAGTCGGATTTTCTGAATACACAGCCCAAATTGAAGGTGAACACACAGCACACACTGATTTTGAGTAGAACACCCGGTTAAACATTTTACTTCAAGACGCAAATTTATTTACTTGCACACAGCTTATTCATTTCATTTGCACACAGCTCATTCATTTTATACTGAAACATGTATTCATTCTGAATGCAGGTTGGTTCTCGTACTGTGCGGAGATACGGCTCCATGCTGAGCTCCCGGAGGCTGTCTGAGATTTAGTTGATTTGGCAGGGTTTGGGGCCTTCTGCGTTGGGTTATCGCGTTGTCCTGCCAGGAGGACATTGATGGCAGCTTTGGTGGAGAGATGGTGGGACACCACCAACTCCTTTCATTTTTCCGCCACTGGGGATTTAACCATGACCCCGCCGAATTTTGCTGTATTGACTGGCCTGGATATAGGAGGTTGGCCCATTCCTTACGACAAGGACATGGGTGAATGGGAGGCCGTTTGGATACATTTGCTGGGGGCCTGCCCGCCTGTTGACAGAGCTTCTGGGAGAGTCCGATACACTTGGTTCTCTTCCCATTTTCGGAGGGAGGGAATGGAGCCCGGGACTCCTGAGGAGGCAGAGCAGTATGCCCGTGGTTTTCTTATGTTCCTCTTCGGGACTACTCTGTTTGCCGATAGGGGAAACACGGTTGGGCTGTATCTGTTGAGCACTCTGGTGGACCTATCATAGGTCGGACGGTACGACTGGGGTGGTGCCGGCCTGGCTACCCTTTACTGCTACATGAGCGCGACCTCCCGCGGGCAGGAAGACTTACTTGGCGGTTATTGGAGAGCTTGGGAGGTACTTTTTGTCCTCTTGATTTACATTTCTACTCCTCATTACTTGTACATTGCACACACAATGCACTTTACACTCTGTATTTTGCCCTCAGCACTTTGTATTTACATTACGTGACTGCTTTCGCTTATGGGTCTACGTATATTTCCCGACGTTAGCCCCAGAGTTGGTGGTGGTAGGGCCCCTCATGACCCCGTACTCACTGGTATTCGAGGGCCAGCACCGGCCGAGACCCCGAGAGAATCTCTTTTATCTACGACAGTATTTTGACACTGTGCGGACGACGGAGGTATTTCAGAACTCTCAGTCCCTTTTGTTTTCATCTTTGATTTGCCCCGTATATTCCCGATTTCTGATTTGGTTTATGCACTGGTTATCCGCAGATTACATGGCAGCCCTGGGCACCCTTGGGTGATGGTCTCCGATTTCGATATCTTTGGAGGATCGGCACCTCCCAAAGACAGATCCTGCTCGAAGGACCGGTTGGTAGAGCATGGTTTCTGGGGGAACGCTTTTTGCGTCAGGTATGGGGATACACTTCTCAGACCTCCCGCAAAGACTTCGCCAAGATGCGATCGCCGATAGGCTCTTTCCAAGATGTTGTTAGTGCTATGCTGGGCACTGATGCTTTGCTACATCTTGAGGAGGGGGACTATGCCACTTATCGCCATCGATATCCGATGCCTCCTTGACGGAGCGCGCCAGACCACATCGAGGCCTGCTGGTGTACCATCTTCGAGTTAGGCTCGTGCTACAGATATCCCCTCCTCCAGCAGGGCTGGTACATCCAGAGGTGGGCGCGGATTCATTTCCCCGATTCCTCCGCCTCTTCATCATCCTGGGTGGCTAGACATGCCGACCGAGTTGACGAGTTGGCGATTTGGGGTTCCTTACCAGGTCTCGCTGGAGCCTCCCCTTCCTGACCATAGATATGTCAGAGATCCTGATTCACCACCGGTATGCTTTACAGCTTTGATTTATCAATCGGATACTTGGACATTCATTCATTTACTGATAGTTTTGCATCTGTATCTGCAGCCTCCTGTTGAGTACGTGGATGAGATGCTTGGAGTGATGGCCGCATTTGAGGGCATGATCCTGCGGAGGGAGGCACAGCTGGCCATTATGGGTATGCAGGTACTGTTCATCTTTCTTGCATTTATCATATTTCTGATGACACGCTAGTTTTGAACATTCTACTGCATTGATAGGCTGTTTGTGTAGAACATATCTGACACACACCACACTCACATACTGTACTTGCATCTGATTTTCATATTTGAACTAATGTATTGAACTCTTCACTTTCAGATGCCTCCTGTGTATGCTCCGCCACGGGCCGGGCCACCCGGGCCTTCTCAGGGAGGTCGATCGTCTGGACCTTTTCGAGGCGCTGGGCCATCTGAGCCCTTTCGAGGAGTTGGGCCATCCAGGCCTTTTCAGGGAGCTGGGCCATCCAGGCCTTTCCGAGGAGCTCGAGGAGGGTCCTCTCACAGACGCAGGGCACATATTATAGAGGCGGAGCCCGATGAGGATGAGGAGGAGGAGGCCGCAGACCGTCAGTCGGAGACATCCGCTGAGGAGGGGGATTTCGGTCTTGGTTCCGGGAGTGGAGGCGAGGCTGAGGGGGATCCTGAGGATGACAACTCTGACCCAGATGGTGATGGTGGTGCAGAGGTTGTCTCGCAGAAGAGGATGAGGAGGGCCCCTCATTCCCGGTCCCGAGGATATTGATGCTGCTGTTTCCTTCTTTATTTTCCTTTTTGCTAGTAGTTTGTAGCACTTTGCATATTGTTAGGCAGTTTTATTTTCTGTAAAACTTGTACCTTTATTTGTTGTAAAACATGATGGAATGAAATAGCTTTTGAAAAGTGTTGTATTTTTATGTTCTCAGCATCGCATTGCATCATTTTGCACAAAAGTGGGATTGAATGGAAATGTGCACTGTGTATTTACTGGGTCAGGTAATGAACCGACGCGACAAATCAGACAACTCGACTCACTAAGAAATAACAGAATCTTAGCAAGTTTACAACTCGATAAGCAAAATACAACACTGTTAACGACTCGATAAACAAGACTTAACAAAATTGCGTAAACAAATAGTAACAGCTCAAAACACAAAATACGACAGCTCGACAAAACTTACAACTCGATAAACAAAACGACAACTCGATAAGCAAAAATTACAACTTGATAAACAAAACAAAGTGTACTTCGGACGATCTGGGCAGCGGAATGCATTCGAAACAGAGGGAAATGGAGGTCTTCGATACATCCGATGCTTGGAAATGCCTGGAACTTTCCTCTGGAGGGCAAAACAGGACCAAAGGCATACATTGGAGCATGACCGGCCACCTTTTGGAGCCGGCCGACCAGTTTTTTGTGTTTGGGGAAAGAAATGTGGCCGGCCAGCTAGAAAAGGTGGCCGGCCGGCCACTTATTCCAGCAGCCGTCAAATTTTGACACGTGTCCCCTGAATAGTGTCCCATCCTCTATAAAAGCTCCAACCTTGGGACTCATTCATTTCATCACTGTTTTGCACAAAAAAAAAATAGAGGCATTTCTCACAGAAAATCTCACATCTTGGATCTCTTCTCTAGATGGCTCGGAAAAGTTGAACTTCTGGGGTTTCGACTTGAATGCACTATTCACGCTGGGCCGGACTCCACTGCACCTTCCTTTCCTCCACGCCGCGGCGAAATTTTGGAACCCGGTAACGCATGTCTTCAGCTCCGGAGGGCAAGGGGTATGTCCCACTTTTGAAGATTTTCAAGTTTTGATGGAGTCTGAACGTTCAGAAGAGATCTTGCCTCAGTCTCGTTTTGGCCATGCCCAAGCTTTAGGGTGGATGTGTGGACTCACCGCGCATGACGTTTGATCTCTGACCTCTAATGGGGAGCTGGATATCCTTGGTTTGATTAATCATTTTTCCAGTGTCGGTGACCATCATTGGCAAGGTTTCTGACAACATGCCCTCTGCTTGTGCATGCTATCTCATTTTCTGTTTGTCTCGGGCTCCGGAGGAGCTAGCATCCATTTGATTGAAGTCGCTCAAGGCTTGAAGGAAGGAAAGAGCTGTATTGCTATGGCATTGGCCAAAACACTGATGGGCTTGGATGCTTTCTATCGCCGGGAGACGACTAGATTCGTAGGGAGTCCACTACTGCTGCAGGTAATGCTTCCCACCCAAGCTCACATATATATTTGCTCACATCACTCGGCCCTCAGGCTCGACTTTTCTCACAAAACCCTCATCTTAATTTTCTCTCATCGCACATCTCTCTATTCTTTATTCTCTCATTTTTCATCCCTCTCCAGATATGGTTGATGGATAAATTGCAAGTTGTGGACTCTTGCCCTGCTTACTTAGCCCGCGGTTATTTCTTTCGACAACGCCTAGTCGACGCCCTGGATGAGGGATGGTGGTTTGAATAGATGTGCAATTTGTCGGCTGATCGCATTGCTTGGCGCTGTCCTTGGCTTAATCTTCCGGCGATGAGCTATAGCATGTTCCGGGACACTGGGATCCGGTTAATTGGCCTGACCCATTGTGTATTTTATTTCCCATTCCGTATCCTGCGCTAGTTTGGTCATAATCAGACTTGCCCTCCGGAGGGGATTGAGTACCCGGTCGCTTTCTCGGTCCGAGGTGCACACCTTGCCCGACATACTATGGCCTGGAGGACTAGAGAGCTCCTGCCCCCCGCCCCTATTTTCAGTTGCACTTTATCCGACGAGTGCTGGGATTAGCTCAATGAGGAGGCACAGATTGGGCCTAGCTTGGCATCAGAGGCTTCGACTAGCTCTAGGAAGGGGCGCAGGGACACTTGACTTGACTATGCCCCAGATTTATTGCTTTATTAGTACTTTCAAGTTTTCATTATGAGCGTAATAAAAAGCAACTTCAATTGTATGCAAGAGTAGGAGAACTCTGTTTTGAAATCAATGAAATTGAAGGTTGTGGTACTGAAAATTTTCCGCTTTGGTCCAAAAATGATCTTAGTTGTGAAAAGATTAATTTGAACAAAGTCAACTTTTATTAAAACTTTTCAAAACTATTTTCGATATGGGTCAGAACTGGACACGCCTGAGATCCGTCACTGAGATGCACAACCCCGGATCCTAGCAACTGGAAAGTTGCCCCTAGTCTGAATGGTATGGCAGCATTGTATGGCAACGGAAAGTTGCCCCTAGTCTATATAGCACTGTACCGGAGAGCACGATGAATGCTGATGGACAAAGATGACTGAGATGATCAATATGGACAAAGTTGATCGGGAAAAAGATTGTGGCTGAACTTCAGAATGAAACTGCCTACGTATCCCAAGGATGGGAATCAAGCCTTACGTAGTTCAGGCTCAGGTTCGCTCGGGTATTTTTACTTTCCTTTTGCGCTCTAACTTTTGCCAAGGTCGCCCTTTGCGGGTTTTCAATCTTGCGAGCTCAGTTTTTATAATTTCAAATTTTTTGTGCTCTGAGTTTTGCCTAGGTCGCCCTTTTGGGTTTTCGGCCTAGCGAGCCTCTCATGGGTAATATTTCTTCAACTTGTCCATGTTGATCGGTTGGGAAAACTCTAAGCCATCTAGATCCATCAGAACCACAGCTCCACCTGACCAGATTGACTTGATGATGTAGGGACCAGTCCAATTGGGTCTGAACTTGCCCCTTGGGTCGTGGATGGGAGCTCGGTTGTCCTTGAGTACCAAATCTCCTTCTTTCAAATTCCTGGACTTAACCTTCTTGTTAAAAGCCCGGGCAATTCTACATTGATAGCCTTGAATGTGGTACAACACTTTCAGTCTTCTTTCATCGAAAAGCATGAGTTCCTCGAATCTGCTCTGTTGCCAATCTGCCTCGGCCATTTGACACTCGGCCAATACTCGTAATGACGGAACCTCAATCTCAATGGGTAGGACGGCCTCCATCCCATAAACCAGTGAATACGGAGTCGCCCCGGTAGAAGTTCTGATTGAAGTCCGGTAGCCCCACAGAGCAAACGGCAACTTATCTGGCTAGTCTTGGTAGGTTTCCACCATCTTCTGTAGTATGTGCTTGATATTCTTGTTGGCGGCCTCAACCGCTCCATTGGTCTGCGGCCGATAGGTAGACGACTTATGAAAAGCCACATTGTATTTTTCCAACAAATCAATCACCTCCTTCTTGAAGTGGGAACCATTGTCTGAAATTATTTCGTTTGGGACCCCGTAGTGACAGATGATGTTGTTTCTAATAAATTTTGCGACGTGCGAAGCCTTCAACACCGCATAAGATTGGGCCTCAACCCACTTTGTGAAATAATCTATCGCTACCAAGATGAACTCATGCCCATTCGACCCCTAGAATGACTCGATTACATCAATTCCCCAGACTGAAAATGGCCATGGCGAAGTCATGTTGTATAGCTTTGACGGCGGAATGTTCATGTGATTTGCATGAATCTGACATTTGTGGCATCGCTGGACAAAACCAATACAATCCTCCTCTATGGTGGACCAGTAATAACCCTGTCTGAGGATCTTCCGTGCCAACATTACCCCATTCATGTGCGCACCGCATTCTCCCCCATGGATGGCTTCCATCAGACGCTTTGACTATTCGGCATCAACGCACAGTTTATGCATTCCCAGATGACCTCTTTTATATAGTTTATCCCCGCAGATGATGAACTGAACTGCCATTCTCCTGATTGCCCTTTTGTCTTTGGCATTTACCCCTGGCGGGTATGCTTCTTTCTCCAAGAAGTTCCAAATGTCGTAATACTAGGGGTTTTCGTCCTGAACTTCATCTATAGCGGCAATCGTCTCGTAGGCAGGTACAAATTTCTGGTCGATGATGACTAGATGCATCCGGACTCCATACGGGATGTCTATCATGGAAGATAGAGTTGCTAAAGAATCTGCAAACCTGTTGTTCTCTCTTAGTAGATGAGTAAAACTTAGCTTTTCAAACCGAGGAATCAGCAAATCCAAGGTCTGGGGATACATCATCATCTTTTCCTCTTTTACTTTCCAGTCTCCTTTAGCTTGAGACACAACAAGGTTCGAGTCCCCAATGACGTCCAACCGTCTTGCCCCTAGTTCGAGGGCGACTTCTAGACCAGCAATACACACCTCATATTCTGCTTCATTGTTCGAGACTTTGAATCGAAGTTTGAAGGCTAGAGGGATACGGGAATTGTCGGGTGCTATCAGCAACACTCCTATCCCATACCCGTGTTGATTTGACGCTCCGTCAAAGTACATCGTCCAAGTTTCGTAGTCGATGTATAAAATGGCTTCATCTGGGAATAAATACTCGATTGCTTCACCCCCTTCCACTGGATGGTCGGCTAAAAATTTTGCCACTGCTCTGCCTTTGACCGACTTGCATGAGACATACTTTAGATCAAATTCGGATAGCAACAGCAACCAACGAGCTAGCATACCCGTAAGTGCTGGTTTCTCGAAAAGATATTTGATGGGATCAAGTCGTGAAACCAACATTACAGAGTGAGCTAACAGGTAGTGCCGCAGCTTCCTGGTAGCCCATACCAAAGCTAAGCAAGCCTTTTCCAGTGGAGTGTAGCGGGTTTCGTACTCTAGCATCTTCTTGCTGAGATAGTAGATGGCTTTCTCCACCTTATCTTCTGATTCTTGTGCAAGCATGCAGCCCATTGTAGTTTCAGTTACTGACAGATACAAAATCAACGGTTTCCCTGGTTCTGGCGGTGACAAAATGGGCGGGTTCTGTAGATATTCTTTAATCTGTTCAAAAGCAGCTTGACATCGGCCGTCCCATTGAAATTTCTTGCCTTTCTTCAGGAGACCAAAAAGTGGTTCACAAGTCAAGGTTAATTTTGAGATAAACCGTCTTTTGAATTGCATTTTACCTAGAAAGCCTCACACCTCCTTTTCAGTCCTTGGTGGGGGCATTTCTAGGATGGCCTTGATTTTGGAAGGGTCGACCTCGATGCCCTTTTGCGTAATCAGAAACCCCAGCATTTTTCCCGCTGTAACACCAAATGTACATTTTTGAGGGTTCACAAGAACCTAATTCCCTGATCCTTTGGAAAAACTTATGCAAGGCGGTGTAGTGGCCCTCTCTTTCCTTGGACTTGACAATCATGTCGTCCACATACACCTCAACCTCTTTGTGGATCATATCATGTAGTATTGTGGTTGCGGCCCATTGATAAGTAGCTCCAGCGTTCTTCAACCCAAACGGCATGACTCTATAGCAGTATGTCCCCCACGGGGTGGTGAATACAGTCTTTTCCCTGTCTTCTAGTGCCATTACTATCTGGTTGTAACCTGAGAAGCCATCCATAAATGAAAGCAATGCGTGTCCTGCTGTGAAATCCACCAACTCATCGAAGTGCGGTAGGGGAAAGTCGTTATTCAGGCTAGCTCTGTTCAAATCCCTGAAATCCACACATACCCGGATCCTGCTATCTTTCTTCGGCACCGGAACAATGTTGGCCAACCAAGTCGGATATTCTGATACCAGCAGGAAGCCTGCGTCGATTTGCTTGGTGACCTCTTCCTTAATCTTGAGAGCCCCAGTCCGGGCAGATCCTCTTGAGTTTCTGCTTGATAGGTCGGGCTTCGGGGTCAAGGGGGATCGGATGTTGTACAATCTCAGGATCGATTCCAGGCATGTCTTCATAGGACCACGCGAAAACATCTTTGAAATCTTTTAATAAAGCGACTAAGCGCTCGCGTTCCTTCGAAGACAACGTGGACCCGATCTGGACCAGCCGCGGGTCCTCCTCAGTACCAATGTTCACGGTAGTGATTTCGTCCACTAGGGGTTTAACAAATCTTTCCTGCTCTTGCTCAATTAATCGTTGCAAAACCGGAGGAACTTCGTCCTCGTCGTTTTCAAAATTTTGAAAGTCTGAATTAATGCAATAAATTAAGGGCACAGAAAAGTACTCGGAAGCCACATTCACCTCATTCTCATTAAGTTCATCCAAATCGTCCGATTCATTTACAACAGACTCAAATGAAAAGGAAAAAGACGACCTAGACAGGATTGTGGTATCCGAGTTAACATCCCCAGGAGTACCAGACTCAGACTCAGTCGAGCTGGAATCTGATTCCGACTCACAAGACTCGGTGGAATCAGATTCCGGCTCACTACCTGACCCGGTGCTGCTGGACAAAAATCCCTCATCGTATTGCCAAATGAGAGAGGGTGCGATAGATGCATCCAAGATAGTTGCTGGTTGGCTCGCAGTCGTTTCATCCCCAATCATGGAAACCGCAAAGTTATCCCCCAAGCACTTATGGTTGATCGGAGGATCAGAAAGTAGACATGCCAGCGCTACCCCCATTTCAAATTTTGTGCCCTCAGGATCCACTACTTTACACTATTCAGCCCCAGCTGATGGGTCTGTCTGCTCTGTGGCAATGCCATCCCCGGATAGTTGCAGGTCGAAGAAGATCTCGAAGCCTAGCACGCGCTTCTTCTCCGCGTTTATCCACGGCTCTGGGAAGCCGCAAAATGGAAAGTCCTCCCCCTCCCGGACAAAGCGTCCGTTCAGGGTACCCTGAATGGGCCTATGCATTAATTCAAAAGGCTTCCCAGCCTGCTTTGCTCTGGCTCTTCCGGCCATTTCTTTTCCCTTCCTCACCAGTCCTCTTTGGTGGGCAGATAACCCAAGCCAAAGGTATGAGGGTTGTGTGGCACTTCGGCCAATGCTGCAACGCCTTTCCGACCGCTTCTTCCTAATCCCATCCCAGGGATGTGTTGTAGCTTGTTCATGAGGTAGACAGATTGAGCACTAACGTACACACCTTCATTCACAGCCATAATGTTCTGCACCACCCGGGCCTCAGCCAAAGTGAACCCCGATAAGAACACATCCTCCGTGCCATGCTCGATTTCTAGAACTGGTGTAGACACCTCTGGCGGCGGATGGATTGATGAATTCCCGAAAACAATAGCCACCCCCTTCTCGTGAGGGTATTTCAACATTTAATGTAAAGTGGAAGATACTGCCTTTACTTGGTGCAACCACGGCCGCCCCAAGAGTAAGTTGAAGGTTGCGGGAACGTCCAAGACATGAAATTCGATGTTGTGTTGTCCTGGACCAACCTGGGTCTGAATCTTGACAGTCCCCATCACTTCCCTGCTAGTATTATCATATGCTTTGATCACCTGAGTAGTCGGGACGAAGTCCGCGGGATTCAACCCGATGCATACGCTGTTCTGGGTGGGCAGACATTGATGGCGGACCCGGTATCAACAAGTACCACCGGTATCCACTTGTCTCTACACCCCACGGAGACATAGAGAGGTTTGTTATGATTTGTGCCCTTAGGCGGTAGTTCTTTGTCTGAAAAGGTTAATGCCGGGGAACCTCCTCCCGGAAAGACCAGCCCAACCAGCTGCTCTGGTGTAGTGTCTATAGAGAGTTTGGCCTTGTCCATAGCAGATAGGACAATTGTCTCAGGTATCATGACGCCATAAGCAAATTCCCAGATGGAGATGTCTGCTTGTATCTTCTTCAATTGCTTGAGCACAGCTTCTTCTTCAATTTGTTTCTCCTTCTGTTTCTCAGCTTCTTTGTCTTTCCCAGACGCCTCAGGTTGGTCTAAGTGCTGGGGCTTGAAATATTGCCCACTTCTTGTCATATGAGCGATCTCGTCAATATACCAGGTATCATCTGGTTGGTTACTTCCCCAATCCTCATCTGTGCAGGCAAGACATAAGTCATCGTCTTCCCACCACATTTCAATCGAAATGACAGACACTGTCCGGCCCAAGATGATCGACTTCGCAAAAGACCTCCAGTCCTCATGCCCATAGCATTTTCTGTTCCCGTGCACACAGCACTCTCGACCTCCACATGGGCCTTAGCTTTTCTGATTCTCTCGGAATCCTTAAATCTTTGTTGTTCCAACTGCGTCAGTACAGCTGGTTCAATATTCCCTGCATTTACAATCTCCAAATTTTGAGCGAAATTCTTAGTGCCGGCGCTCTCTGGCGGTGTATTCTGACTCTCGGCCCTTCCGGCCACCATCGATTTTGTACCGCCGGCCCTCGCTTTTGGTTGAAATTCTACAATGTCTGGTTGATCATCTAACCATCCGGTAACTTCTGCCGACTCCTCATAGTCGAACCAGTTGATTGCAGCATCCCTTGATTCTTGGTCACTGAAGAACTGGAGGTTGGCAAAGTCCTCTCCCACAGCTGTTAGATCATCTGCTTTCGCTCAAATCTGCTCTCAATCACACATAACTCTACTTTTTCTGGCAGCCCTATACTCAACTCAGACTGGCCCACTGACTGGATGTATTCACTCGGATCATAGGCTCCTTCAGCAAGATTCGCAAACCGTTCAATCTCAGACTCAGCAACTCCTTTTTCCTTTGAAATCTGTCCTGTCCCATCTTCGGTGGTCACCATCACTGGCTTAGATTGGGTTGTGGAGATGTCCATCATGCACAAGTCAGTGCAGACAGGAAAGATCACCTCCGATTTAGGTAGGTGGGATAGGGTGATATAGATACTAGGATCGTAAGACATGACCCCAGTTTGGATGAAGTTGATTCTGTTGGGAGGAGGGGCTTGGTTATGTGGTGGGAGAGGATTTGTTGTGACGTTGGGTTTTTCGGAAGGCACGATCACCTGCTTGTCAATAAGATCCTGAATCTCATGACGCAATCTGTAACAACGGTCGGTGTCATGACCGTGCTGTTGGTGATACGCGCAGTATTTTGCCGGGTCATGAGAGAGAGGGAGTGGATTTGGTAGTGGCCTCGGTTCTAGGGGCGTCAAATGCTTCTTTCTGATTAATACCCCCAGAGCCTTGGACAGGGGCATATAGAGGGGTGTAAAGGTTCTTTGGCCTCTGGGCTGATATTTGGCGGTTTGGGTGCTGCTTCTAGATGTGCCAGAGAAAGGCGTGGCTGTCATGGGTTTTGGGGGAGGGGGAGTGGTGGTGACAATGCTCACCTCTGAAGCTCGTGCAGTTGTAGTGCCACTCGTGCCTGCGTTGTTGTTACGGTTGAAAGTCCTTCTGGGTTGCTCCCTATCCTGGTCGATCAGACCTTGTTTTATGGCATCCTCGATCTGTACCCCCATCTTGTGTAAATCTGAGAAGGTAGGAAAGGGGAGTACGATCATCTTCTGCATCAATTTCGGTTGGAGATTGCGCACAATCATCCTAATTTGATCTTTGTCTGTAGGCCTCAAGGTCATCATCGATGCCTTTGCCCTCCAACGAGTTACGAAGTCTGAGAAAGTCTCCTTAGGATCCTGTCTCGTTGTTTCGAGATCACGGGTTGTAATCTCGATCTGTGTATTGTACGAGTACTGTGCAACAAAGGCCTCAGCCATTTCATCCTAGCTTCTTTTTACCTCATCTTCTAACTTCGCGTACCAGATGGCGGCCACATCCGACAAAGTTCGGCCAAACAGAGAAAGCTTTTGTGGTCGGGTTAGGCCCATTAGCCACAGAATGTCCGAGAATAGCCGAAGATGGACCATGGGGTCCCCGGACCCGTCGAAGCGGTCAATTTGTGGCATCTTGAATCTGTCTGGCAATGTTACGGCTACATCGGTGTACCCATCTTCGATGTCCGAAATGGCTTTTACCCCTTGTGATTTCTTGAAAAGCTTCTCAAGCTTGCTCAGTTTTAGGGCTGTATGGTCGATTTCGAACTCAAAGGGAGAGTCCGGGTGGTTGGGTGTATGAGTCTTGGACAGTTGAGGTGGAAGCGGGGGCAGAGCTAGCCCCGTTGGAAGGTTTGTGTCCTCTTGGATATTCTGGACATTTGGCACGGTGTTCTGGGTGGTTGGCAGAGCATTCTGAATAATAGGAGCATGCTCGGGTAATGGGGGCCCTGGTGGAGGAGGAACCTGATGAGAAGCAGATGCCGCATTCTGCTGTTGTAGTCTAGTAATGAGCTCGGCCTGTTGGGCCATGACTGTGGCCTGTTGCTTAAAAAATTCCGCTTGGCGGATGGCATCCTCCTGCATCTGTCTCATGCTCTCTTGCATTTGACGCATCATTTCCTCTATCCCGGCCATATTCTGTTCGTCCAGCTGACTGACCGGTAAGTTTATCTCTATGGCGGAAATGTAAATCCTACCGATCGCTTGTCGCTAAAGTAGCTCTCTGTCCCGGTAATCCTCGCTCGACACATCAAGGCCTCCGTGGCCTTCTTCTAACAGCTGGGGATAGGGAGTGGAACACTGGATGTCCGTCAACCAGATCCTCAGATCGACTGAGTCGGCGACCTCGTGTCCAAAGTGCTTGGGGAATATCTACTGGTTCTGAAGCAATTGTGCTAAAAACCCTGCTCCCTAGCAAAAGATAAATAAAGCGAAAAAGGAAATAAATAACCAGATAAACGGACAGCATAACAGCTTAAATTAAATACACAACACGCGGTCGGGTATACAACACACGGCTGGTAAGCTGAATACACACTGTCCTCAAATACTGATCAATATCCCTGAATCACTGTCCCCAAAACTGAATCGGATACCCGCAGATAACTGATTCTCAAATACTGACTGATGCCCGCAGGCCTGATGCCCAAACTCGTAAATTGATACATGCATTCCTGTAGAGACGCACTCTAAAGCACATAACAGATAAGTGAGAGCCAACACACCCCTATGTTGGGGTAGGGTTTCCCTGTCCTATTTTGTCAGGAGCTAGGGTTTCACTACGCACACAGTGGTTTCAAACAACCTATAAACGAGTAAGCAACCTGTCCTAGTTTGGAATGGTCACTATGGATCCGAATATGCACTAGGTCGAATGGTCGAAATGGGTGCCCCGGTGAAACCGGGGTTTGTGTTCCCATACTGGCAGAGCCCATAACCGGTTAGCCTTATGGACATGCCTTGACAAGACAAGCCTCGCCTCCGGCAAACCGCTCAGGAATAGCAGATGGCAAACATGGTGTCCTAGGCGCACCAATGCAAATGCAATGCAAAGAAACACACAAGTGTAGTCAAAACCAGATATCATGAGTTCGAGTCAAGTTCTCTAACATCCCCAGTAGAGTTGCCAGAAACTGTAGACGTCCCCGAACGCCCCGGGAGGGTTAAGTCCCGTTCCGTTCATATTGGGGTCACTACAGTTCAAGGACTCAAATGTCACGGTTCTTAATCTTGAACCAAAGAGTCCAAATCCGGCAAATCGATTTTGAAAATAGATTTTTTTTAAAAGAAGCGCCAAACATGGACTGCTTTGCCAGATACAGAGCCGCCGCCTAAATGTTTTTTTTAATGGGAAATTTAGGAAACCCTGACTCGGTGCCAAAGGCCACGTGTTTGTCATCACCAAAGTTGCCTCGGCTCGGGAACTTGGGTACGATTGGGGAAGGTCACTTCGTGAGCACCCCCGCTCGCCCAGTCGAAGACCGGCCTCTACTAACCATGATATTTGATTTTGAAAACATTGTGCGTTCTTATTCCGGTTATTAACCTAGATTTACTATGTGATGCGCACAGCATACAAGTATAGACTGTATCGCCTGAATTGGAACAAAACATTTCATGCTTGTTTGTTTGAAAATGGTTTGATGGTGCTACTCGCAAGTAGGCTAAGACATGGATTTGCCACCCTCGGGTGGGCTTAAGAAAACATGATTTTGCTACTATCTAGTGGGCTTTAAAACAAACATTTGATGAATTGTTCCAATCCAAATAACCCAACCTCCACCCACAGGCATTCAAGCAGTTATATCACATAAGCAAATAACCTCATGGTAAGCATGCTATCATGGCAGTCACTCACACGCATGCAAGGATGCTAAAGCATAAAACTCACCGAGTACTCTAAGCCAAAACAGAAACTCATTAGAAATCATGCATGATCCTAAATATACAAGATTGTCTAATGCAACACATGCAAAAATGCAACTATAGCAGGCTCGGCTATCCTAAACATGGCATATGGAATGCTACAGCTATCATGTATTCAACTTGGAATTGAAATACAAATGCAGTTAGTATGATGCGCCGAGCCCGGTGCATGTAAAACAGATGAATGAATGCAAACATGCTATCATACTGTATGCTAATTGAAATATGCCCTAATCTAACCATCATAAGCAGGTAAATAAAAGGGAAGAAAGACGTGGGATTGGAAGACATACATCACACTCACCCACACTTATTACAATTTTGCCCTCGCACAGAGGGTCCGAATAAATATACAGTCCCGAATAAAAGAATAGTACAGTCCAAATAATGTACAAATTCCTAATTAATTAACAAATTAACTAAGAAAGCTGTAAAACAGGCATGCAAGCCACGGACTGCCTTGATTCTGCTCCGGGTGATGACTGATGCATGTTCGGGTTGCCTTTGTGTGGAAATCCATGACGATGCCCCAATTAGCCTCTGTTTTGCACCTGTTCTTGAAATGCGTGCCAAGCCTCGAAAGACTGCCGATTCTTGATTTTGCTGCAACAGAGAGCAGGAAAGAGGCATAGCAATGTATTTCACAAATGTATGCATGTCTCGATCTTCGTGCCACCAATCACGCATATCGATGCATGATGGCCGATGAATCGAATTTGCACAACTCAATATAGAATGAATGCGCGTGAAAACTCAACTAAAACCTAACTCCATCATGGATAATCCGGAGTGTCGGTGATTGGGAATTGAGACACGTTCCGTCACTCGAAGTACGAACGCCCTCGTTTCGTGCTTGCTAACTCCTATCCCGAACACGATGCAATATGCATGATATGCAAGAAATGCAACTAAGATACAACCTAACATGCGAAAGACTATGAAATGGCATACACGATGCACGAGATGAGATGGCATACACAATGCGCTAATATACAACCTAGCATACACAATGCTATGGAATGAAATGGCATACACAATGCAATATGGACTTACACTAACATGAGTGGACCTCAGCCACACTCACATAGGAGGCCATTAGATGAAAATGAGACAACTCAAAATACGTGCACGCGTGCACACAAACTGAGGACCGAACCTACGGCACGGAATGCCACTCTAATGAGACATGGCAAGACACGGAATATGATATGCAAACATGCAAATTTCAGAGGCACAATGACATAAAAAACAGCAAAAATGGGCGAAAAAATGACCGATCACGAGCGAGGTCGAAACATGGAGAATTAAGCATGGAAATGGCCTCTGGTGTGCAAAAGCAAACAAAAAATGAACATGATGAAATGAAATGATGCGAACGAGTCGTCCCAAACATGAATTAAGCACATGAAATGGCCTAACATGTGCAAAGCATGCACGATTAGGACATGAAGTGTAAAATAAGAAGCTAGGCAGCCACAAAACAAGCATTTTTACAGTTCGAAGCATGGCCAAACAGTGGATACAAATAGGGCAAAATTAGCATGCAAAAATGGGGGGCCAAGAGAGGTAATGAAGCAAGTCACAGCTGCTGGCCCCAAATAGGAAAGGGGCCTTCTATAAAATTGAATATGGGCCAAAAATATGATGTTTTACAGTAGATGAAAAGCCCCAAAAACAGATACAAGTATGGCAAACAATTCATGCAAGAAATGGGCCAACAAAGGGGCAAAGAAGTAACTGATGTATGGGGGTCTCAAACAAGTGAGGGACCTTCAACAATGTTGAATAGGGTCCCAAAATATGGCATTTTACAGTAGATGATCAAGCCCAAATCAGTATAATAACATGCTCAAAATGCAATGCAAGATTAAGGCCACAAGAGGGCTATAACATGAAGTACACAAAATATTCATCAAAAAGCCAAAGACCCTTAATAAAACATGAAAAGGGAGTCAAAATATGGCCACTTTCAGTTCTGATAATGGCCGAAAAATAGAAGAAAGACAAGCTAACAAAACATGCAAAAATAGGGACCAAAGAGGGGTACAATGGCAAGTGATACATGGAGATCCCAAACAAGGATGATCCCTTCTTCAATGTTGAATAAGGGCTCAAAATAAGCCTATCTACAGTTTATGTCATGCTCCAAAACAGATCACACATAGGCTAAAAATATCATGCAAAATAATGGTATTCAAGGGGATATTGAAGCAAGTGCAACATGGGAGTCCCGAAAAGTGTTGAGCCCTTAAAAAAACATGAAAAATGGCTCAAAATAAGCCTAGTTCTAGTTAGGGTCGGAGCCCAAAACAGTAAGAAAAGAGGGCTAAGTAATGTTGCAAAAAAGAGGGCAAAAGAAGCGGAATTGAACTTACCCTTGTACACCAACCCTTGTGCTGCCTCTTGGACCAAAAATGTTGCCACCTAGCCTCTGAAAAACTCCCCAAGCTTGGAAATGGAGTAGTGGTGGTGGTGCTAGGTGGTGATGAAGAAAGGGTGTAGAACTTGGAAGATTTTTTATGGAAATGAGAGAGATGGAGGAGATATGCATGCAAGAGCTCAAAGCAATTTTTGTAACCCTCAAACCAGGTTTTTTGCAGCTGGTTATCTAGACCAATGAGAGGGAGAAAAGGAGGGAAAAGGGGGAGGAATTGCATCAAGTTTCCCTCCAAAAAGTTCTCTCCGGATACAGGGTTTGGGGGGAAAAACAATGCACACCAGAATGTACTCACCACGAGGAAGCCGGGCTAGTTTTCTCGAGTTGCAGTGGCCACACGGCCAAGGGGCAAAATGGTCAAGTTGAATTTCTGGCCGACCATCACAAAAAGGTGTCCTCCTAGGCACCCCCAACATAACCCTGTGGTTCAAAATTGGAGAAAGTGAAACAGGAGAGAGAACAAGCCATTTTTCAAAGGGGTTCAAAAGGGTCAGGTGGAATTACTGGCCGGCCACCAACTTTTGGTGTCCTCCCATGTGTATACAACACAAATATGGGGGTTAGGATTGAAGAAAGTGACCCTAGGGTGGTCAACATTGGCTTGGAAGTGAGAAAAACGAGCGTCAGAGGGCGATGATGGAATATAACTGGTTGCTGAAACAATTGCTGGCCTCCCACCCTTCTACAGCCTTCCTAGTGATGAAACAGAGGTACCTGCCAAAAATGAACGAAAACCGATGCAAAACGAATGTTCGGGGCGAGCAGCCGATTAAGCCTGATAATCGAAAGTGGCATTCGACCACGAAGTGGGTCTCTCAGACCTCAGTGTCCCTCAAAAGGGAGTAAATAAGATGCATGCAAAAAACCAGAGCAATCGGAGATAGTTAGGCGGTCCCAAACCGAGGCACACGGCCTGACGGCTCCGAAAACCGGGAACCAAGCTCCGAAATGCGCAAAATGGCCTACAGCCACAAAATGTAGCCCACGGCCACTGAGAGATGGTCTACGAGACCTCTCCCTCCCCTTAGGAAAAGAAACAGAGAAAACCGAGTTTGGTTCGCAAACCGAGGCAAGACACAGAAGAGGGTTTGGAAGTCCAGAGGCAGGGCTCACGGCCGCGACTCTGAGACTTCTGAACGAGCACAATACGCAACATCACCAAGCACTCAATCAGTGACGTCTGAGTCTTAAGGTCGGTCAAATATGGGGTGTCTACAGATATCATGGTTAGTAGAGGCCGATCTTTGATCGGGGGAGCGGGGGTGCTCACGAAGTGACCTTCCCCAATCGTACCCAAGTTCCCGAGCCGAGGCAACTTTGGTGATGACGGACACGTGGCCTTAGGCACGAGTCAGGATTTCCTAAATTTCCCAAAAATAAAATATTTAGGTGGCGACTCTGTATCTGGCAAAGCAGTCCATGTTTGGCACTTCTTTCAAAAATCTTTTTTCTCAAAGCGATTTGCCAGATTTGGACTGTTTGGTTTAGATCACGAACCGTGACAAATTAGAGTCCTGAACTGTAGTGAGCCCAAAATGAACGGAACGGGACACTCATCCTCTCGGGGCGTTCGGGGACGTCTACAGGAGCTTGGTACCGAAACTAGTGAAGTGCGTTATACTAGAGGTACCCAAAGCGATGCACGAAAGGCAAAACCAACCACAAACAAACCCTAGGTAGGTCTGAAACAATGGGAAAATGGCCTAAAATGATGGCTCGGAATGCAACGAAATGGAGCTCATTCAATGGTTGGTAAATAAGGCATACAAGCTCGACTCTCAAACACATTTAAGGAGTATAAAACATGGCAATATGGCATTGATATAAGCTCTGAAATATGATGTATAATGAACCCAAAACATGAACACGCTTCAGTATATGCATGGAATGTACCTCAAAACTCAAAGTTAAGCATGGGTATTGAACTACAAGCATGCAAAACCAACATCATTCAACCATGAGACCGAAAAACAGAGCTAGGGAAGTCCAAAATAAGCACAATATCAGTTTAAGGCATGGCTAAAAAGTGTTAAAATCAAGGGTCAACAAAGCATGCAAAGAAAGCTAGTGAACCATGATTTACACTACACGTATATGAAGCATATAAAGGCTCACCAAACCAGCCAAAAATAGAACTATGCCATGCCAAAATATGCCCAAATAACAACTGAAACTCAGTCAATGCATGCAAGAATGATGGGCCCCTTTGATAAGCTACAAGAGAGGTTACTCTACACATGCAACAAGGACAATTAACATGGCCAAACCAGTTCTGGAAATGACTTATGAAAGTCCTAAAACCCACCAAAAAGGCCTTGAAATCAGTCTAGGAAGCATGCAATGAAAGGTCCCTTTGAAAGGCCTTGAGGAAGATTGCTCTACACATGCATGAGGGACATAAAATATGGCCAAAAGGGCTCTGGAAAGAGTCAAGGAAGACCTCAAAACTCACAAAATAGGGCCTGAAATGGGACTTCACAACATGAAAGTAGGAGCCCATTTGGAAGGCCAAAAGGGCCAACAAACAAGATAAGAGGGGTGAGGGTCACCCTCTGATTTTGGCTCTCAAAATAGTATTCTAGCCACTAAAAATCCACTGGATTTCAGTGGCTAGAAGGCCAAACAAAGCATGATATAAAGGCCTAGATGCAAGGCTCAAAACAAGATGCAAACAAGCATACAAGAGGGGGGGGGGGAAATGACCTCAAACAGAAAAGTACCCTTAATCAAACTTCAAGAGGGGCTCAAAATAAGACTCTTTTCAGTTTATGAAAAATCTCGAAAATGCTTGCAAGCAAGGCTAAAATAGGAAGCAAAATAAGCCTACAAGTAGGAATGGAGCATACAAGGAGGTAGATGACCTCAAACAGAAAAGTGTCCTTAATCAAACTTCAAGAGGGGCTCAAAATAAGACACTTTTCAGTTTAAGAAGAAACCCAAAAATGCTTTCGAATAGGGCTAAGTTATGAAGCAAAATAATGCAAAAATGAGGGAAATAGAGACTTACTCTTGTAGAGAAGACCTCCAGCAACTTCTGGACCAAGATGGTGAGACTTCAACTTCTATAAATCAGTTCCAAGATGCTTGGATGGATGGTGGAGGTGGTAGGCTATGAGGTGTAGTGTAAATGGTACAAGAACTATGGGGTTTTGGAGCTCAAGTGTAGAGATATAGAGAGAGAGGTGTATAAGCCTTAACCAAAAATGTTGAACCCTTGCAATGGAAGATTAGCCTCTCCTTTATAGAGGAGAGGCTCTAAAGCTTCTCTTGGAAGCTTCAAATATCCTCCATATACGTGTATAGAGAATGCACCAAATGGCCCCCAGCTGGCACAGTTGTGTTGCATTCAAGAACGGCACAAAGCAGATGGTTGGCCGACCAGTTCAAGTGGTTGGCCGACCACTTGCCCTGGTCGGCCGACCAGGGTTCAAAAAGGTCAATGAGAAATGCTGGTCGGCCATACCAGAAAGGTGGCCTCCCAGATAAGTAGAATACAACTGTATGGTGGGAAACCAGAAAATGTGACCCAGGAGAGAGGAAAACCAACTTTCTAGCAAGGTTCAAAAGGGTCAAGAAGAAATACTGGTCGGCCTACCCATATTGGTGGTCTCCCAGATGAGCACAACACAACGGTGGCATGGCAAACCAGAAATTATGGCCCAAAAGTGAGGAAAACCAGCTTTCTGTCAAGAAAATCGACTGGAGGAGAGAGAAAATGGTCTTCAAAAGAATTGCTGGTCTCCCACTATAGTACCACCTTCCAAACAATGAAAATAGGGTCCATACCAAAAATGAACCCTAACTGATACAAAACGAGGGTTCGGGTGCCGAAACGCGCGGCCCGAGGCCCGAAAACAGGCTGTGAAGCACCGGTGCTAGCATACGACCACGAAGGTGGGCTCTCGGGCCACAGTGTCCCTCTAAGGAGAGGAAACAAGGTGTGTGCCAAAAATCGGAGCAAACGGAGGTAGTTAAGCAGTCCCGAACCGAGGCACACGGTCGACGACTCTGAAAATCGGAAACTGATTTCCAAACGGGAAAAATGGCCTACGACCACGAAACGTAGCCTACGGCCACTGAGAGATGGTCTACGAGACCTCTCCCTCCCTTCGGGAAGCGAAAACAGAGAAAACAAGACCTAGTTCGCAAACCGAGGCAAAGCACAAAAGAGCCCCGAAGTTCGGAGGCAAGGCTCGCAGCCGAGACTCTGAAACCTCAGAATGAGCACAATATGCATCATCACCGAGCGCTCAATCGGTGATGTCTGAGTCTTAAGATCGGTCAAAAATGGGGTGTCTACAATTGCCCCTCTTTGACAGAACTCGAAAGTCACACGTGACGGGAGTGAATGTCAAAGCCCAGAGACGACCCATTTTTGACAAGGCCGAAGACTTAGACAAACAAGCGAGATAAACAAAGATACACCCGCAGACGGGGGGCAAAATGCAAAACGATATGCACAAAGCCGAATGTAACTCATGACCATGCAAAGCAGCAAGCTGTAATGAAGCAAGTATTCACAATAGATGCAACAATTTTAAGCAAGAATGCAAAGCAAAACTACATTTCAATGCAGAAAGGATGTAAGAGAATTATTCAATTCTCGTTACGTCTCACACGGAGAAGACAATACCTGTGCGGCTCATCTGGTCGCACCAGCCTCAAATGAACCGTACATACAATATTGTGCCTGTAAAAGAGAGAAACTTAATAAGCACAACATAGTTAGCAACAAATGTCCAACGTTATATCGAATGCGGATAGACATGATGCCGATGGAAAAGTGCATCGTAATGTAAGGAGAAATGTGCGCGACAACGCAAGTTAAGCGTGAGGGTATGACAATACCCGTGAAACATGCACAACAATGCAAGTGGTATGCATGAGAATACAAGTGACGTGCATAACAATGCAAGATAAGTGCGACTTTGAATGCATATTTGACACAAAACAACTAGCAAAAGAATGCAAGTTTCGACGAGGGCGACTCAATCGCGGCCTCCGGTTTACCTCTTGGAAGGGTCATAACGTACTCAAAAAGGATACATCTTGCTCTTGACGAGTAACGATGAAACACGCATTGAAAGTTGGAGTTGAAGTTCCCGCGGAGGGATTTCGCGACGAAAAGTGCACTTTTCTTGTACTTTCTCGGGTGCTGGGGACTTCGATGATTACCAAATTTTGCAGGGAGCTCAAAGGACATGGGAGACCACCTTGGGAACACCACCGACCAGGTTTTAAGGCCACTGACCAGGTTTGAGGCAAGGGGGTGGTCGGCCTACCAGAAAAGGTGGTCGGCCGGCCACCTAGCCCAAAATTTTGTCCTTTCACCTTTGTTTCTTTAAATATACATTGCCAAACACTTTTTGGCTCACACCTTCAAATCCGAAATCATCTCCCCTTGCTTCCTAGACCATTTTCTCTCTCAGATCTGCGTTCTATACGCTTTTTCCAACGCCCCACGCAAAGTTGTTTCGCGAAAACTTTCAGTTCTCTTCACTTTGAACCGATTAAATTTTGATTTCGGTGCTTCTTTTCCCATTTTCACCACTTGGGGTAAGTTTGTCTCAATATTTGGAACATTTTCTCGGGAGTTGACTTTTGTTGACTTTTTCATTTTTCGAGGGTTGACTTTTGTTGACTTTTTTCAATTTTGGCTCATTTTTGCAGATTTCTTGAGATGACAGGTCATTTTCTCCATGGCAGAGGTCCTCCAGGTGCCGAGGGCGAGCCGGACATCATGTCTTTGCCCCCGAGAGTTCGGCCATTTGATCCCGAGAGGTATCATCCTTAGGAGCACGTCCTCCGTCGGGCCACTTTCTACCATTTTACCGATTTTGATCAGCGAGCACCTGTGGATCTGCTATTGCGGGAGCTGGAGTCCCACCTCTCTCATCAAGCACGAGAGGTATGTACCTCACTTTTTACATTTTCTGCCATATAGTCTGCATTTCATGCACATTTCATGCTATGTATGCTTATCTGCTCGTTCTGAACACATTCGCATGCCATACTTTTGCTCATTCTAGCAGACAGCTTGTTCTGAACACTTAGTCTATAACGCAATATTCCGTTTGCATTTTGAACACACAGCTCAAACACTTGAATTTCTGAACACGCTGCCCATATATTGATTATGAACACATAGCACACACTTGTTGAGAGTTGAACACGTAGCCCGAACTTTGAATTTCTGAACACGCAGCCCATATTTTGATTATGAACACACAGCACACACTATTTCTGAAGTCTGAACATGCAACCCAAACACTTGATGTTGAACACACAGCTCGAACTTTTGAGATGAACACACAGCCCACTGATTTTGAAATCTAAACACACAGCTCAAACACTTGATGTTGAACACACAGCTCACACTTTTGAGATGAACACACAGCCCACTGATTTTGAAATCTGAGCACACAGCTCAAACACTTGATGTTGAACACACAGCTCACACTTTTGAAAGTTGAACACGCAGCCCACTGATTTTGAAATCTGAACACACAGCTCAAACACTTGACGTTGAACACACAGCTCACACTTTTGAAAGTTGAACACGTAGCCCAAACTCTGAGTTTCTAAACACGCAGCCCAAATTTGAGGTGAACACATAGCACACACTTATATTTGCACGCAGCTCATACACTCCCATTCTGAATACACAGCTCATATACTTCATGTTGAACACATAACTCACAACATTGTATCTGATTTAGTTTGTACACAGCTCATACATTTCATTTGCACGCAGCTTATTCATTTCATTCTGAAAACTAAATACATGTGTTCATTATGAATGCAGGTGTCTTCCCGTGTCACACGAGGATATGGCTCCATTGTTACGAGGGAGTGGTACACAGAGCTCCCGGAGGCCATTCGTGATTGGGTTGACCAGGCAGGGTTCGGACCCTTCTGCACTGGGATATCTCGCTATCCTGCTAGCAGGACATTGATGGGCGCCCTTGTAGAGAGATGGTGGGAGACCACCAACTCCTTCCATTTCTTCGCTACCGAGGACATGACTGTGACCCCGTTCAACTTTGTTGTGCTGACAGGCCTTGATGTGGGAGGCTGGGCGGTCCCTAATGATGAGGATAAGGAAGAATGGGAGGCCTGGATTTATCTTTGGGAGCTCGCCCACCACGGACAGATCCTCAGAGTCAGATACTGGTTTTCCTCACATTTCAGAGGGAGGGAGCCCGAGACTCCTGAGGAGATAGCACAGTACACCCAAGGGTTTTTGATGTTCCTCTTCGGGACCATTCTGTTCTCCGATAGGGGGAACACCGTCAGACTTTATTTGCTGAGTGCCCTGGTAGACCTTTCGCAGGTCAGTCAGTATGACTAGGGTGGCGCTGACTTGGCTACCCTCTATTGCTACATGAGCGCGACCTCTTGCGGACGGGGGAACACAGTTGGCGGCTATTGAAGAGCCTGGGAGGTACTTTCTGCCCTCCTGATTTACATTTCTGCCTTTCGTTATCTGTACATTGCACACATAACACACTTTATATTTAGTACTTTGCATTCCGCTCTCAGCATTCTCCATTGTCTGTACATTCTGTATTCACATTTTGCACACAGCATTCTGTATTCTCTGTACATTCTGTATTCACATTTTGCACTCAGCATTCTATATTCTGATGGCTTTTGCCCTGTTTTCTACAGTTATGGGTTTTCGCGTACTTCCCGACACTAGCCCTGGAGCTTGAGGTGGAGGTGCCTCTCATGATTCCGTATTCGCTTATTTTTGAGGGCCAGTACCGACCAAGAGCTCGGGAGACTCTTCCCTACCTACGGCAGTTTTTCAACACAGTGCGGCCGACAGAGGTAATTCAGAATTCTCAGTTCTTCATGTTTTCATCTTTGATTTATCTTGCACATTTGCGATTTCTAATCGGCTTATGCATTGGTTATCCGCATATCACATGGCAGCCCTGGGTGCCTTTGGGTGGAGATATCCGATTCGATTTCTTTGGAGGATGGGCTACCTTTCGACAGATCTGTTTGAGAGGCGGTGGCGAACTGGTTCTTAGGGGACCGCTTCCTGTGCCAGACCATGGGCTTCCCCGAGCAAAGTGTTCCATCAGCACCTTCGGACGATATGCGATCCACTGAGGGGCTCACTCCCCAGGATGTCGATAGCGCCATGTTGGGTACCGACGTATTTCTACATTTGGAGAAGGTGGAGTACGCGACCTACCGTCATACATACTTGATGGCTCCATTGACAGGTGTCCGTACTCCCACGAGGAGGTCTGTTGGCATGCCATCCTCGAGTCGCACCCAAGCTTCGACCAGTAGAGCCGGTACATGGAGGGGTGGGGCTGGACTGGTTCCTCCGATTCCCCCGACTTATCATCACACGGATGGCGGATATCCGTGAGTTGATGGGATGGCGATACGGGACTTTCTACTCGATTTCAATAGAGCCTCCTATGCCTAGTCACCCATACGTCAAAGACCTTGACTCGCCATCGGTATGCTTTACAGCTTTGCTTTATCACTCAGATATTTAGTTATTTATTCATTCACTGATGACTTGCACTAGCATCTGCAGCCTACCATGGAGTATACTGAGGGGTTGCTCGGGTTGGTGGCCTCACTCGAGGGCATGGTCCTGTGGAGAGAGACGCATTTGTCCATCGTCGGCGTCCCGGTACTCTTTAGCTTTCTTGCATTTATCATACTTCTAATGACATGCTGAACTTGAACATTTCACTGCATTGATTGACTGTATGTGTAGAGCACATCTAACACACACCACATTCACATACTGTATCTGCCTACATCCATTGTAGCATTCTTGTATCTGTATCTGATATACATACTGGCTAATGTACTCAAATTGTCCTCTTTCTTTTCAGATGCCTCCGCTACATACTGGGCCACAGGCCGGGCCATCTGGGCCTTCTCATGGAGTTGGGAGAGGGGACTCGTCTCACAAACGAGGCAGGCACAGAGCAGCTGTCATAGAGGAGTCCAGCGAGGAGGAGGAGTTTGCGCATCCTCAGTCAGAGACATCTGCAGACAGAGAGGATGACTCTGAGTCGGGCTTTGAGGGCGGAGGTGATGTCGAGGAGGGTTTCGAGGACAGCAGCTCCAATTCAGATGGTGGTGTTGGTGGAGATGGTGCAGGGACTTCTCAGCCGAAGAGGACGAAGAGGGCCTCTTATTCTTGCACTTGAGAGCACAGATGCAGAAGTTCCTGCTTTATTTTCCTTTTTTACTAGTAGTTGTAGCACATTGTACATTCTTAGGCAGTTTTATTTTCTGTAAAAACTTGTACCCTTGTTGTAAAATGTTGTAACAAAGGAAGCATGATGGAATGAAACAGCTTTTGTTCAAAAAGTGTTGTATTTTATGTTCTTAGCATCGCATCGCATCATTTTGCACAAAAATGAGATTGAATGGAATTGTGTATTGAAAATTACCAAGTCAGGTAGTGAACTGATGCAACAAACTAAACAAACTTAACTTACTAAGAATCAACAAAACCTTAGCAAGTTTACAACTTGATAAGCAAGACACAACAACGTTGAGTAAACAAAAAGTAACAACTCGGTATACAAAGCTCGACAACCCGATAAAACTTAACGACTCGATAAGCAAAACAACTCGGTAAGCAAAACAACAACTCGATAAGCAAAAACAATAACTCGATAAGCAGGACTTAACAACAACTCGATAAACAGACGTATCTCGGACGATCGGAGTGACGAAACGCATCCGAAACTGAGGTAAACTTGCACCTCCAACACTTCCAACGCATGAAAATGCTAGGAACAGTCTTCCAGAGGCTAGGACAAGACCAAACCCATACCCCTGTCCATGGCCGACCACCTTAGGTAGCTTGCCGACCAGCTTTTTTGCATTGGAGGGGAGAAGGGTGGTCGGCCTACTAGAAAAGGTGGTCGACCGACCACCTGGCTTGGCAACCACCAAATTTTCGACACGTGTTGCCTGAACAGTGTCTTATCCTCTTTAAAGGTTCCAGCCTCGTGGTTCATTCATTTCATCTCAATTTTGCATCAAAATGAAGGCGTTCCTCATCCAAAATCTCACAGCTTGGATTGCTTAGCTAGATGGCTCGGAAAAGTTGAACTTCCAAGGCTTCGGCTTGAATGCACTATTCATGCTAGGCCGTACTTCGCTGCATCTTCCTTTCCTCCATGCTGCGGCAAGGTTTTGGAATCCGGTAACACACGTCATTAGCTTTAGCGAGCAATAGATGTGTCCTACTTTCGAGGATTTCCAAGCTTTGATGGAGTCCGAGCGCAATGAGGAGATCTTGCCTCAACTCCGATTTGGCCACGTCCAAGCCCTAGGACAAATGTGCGGCCTCACATTGCATAACGCTCGATCATTGATTCACGACGGGGAGCTGGACATCCCCAGCTTGGTTTGCCGGTTTTCTGATGCTGGTGACCGCGGCGACCATCATTGGCAAGGTTATTGGCGACACACGCTTTGCCTATGTTTGCTATCTCATTTCTTGGTTGCCCCGGGCTTCGGTGGATTCAGTGTTCGGTGGATCGAAGTTGCCCAAGGTTTGAAGGAGGGAAAGAGTTGCATTGCCATGACATTGGCTGAGACATTGATGGGCTTAGATGCTTTTCATCGCCGGGAGAGAGCTAGGCTTGCGGGGAGCGCACTATTATTGCAGGTAATGTTTCCCACCCAATCTCACATATGTATTGCTCACATCACTCGGCCCTCAGGCTCGATTTTTCTCACAAAACCCTTTTCTTACTTTTTTCTCATTGTACATCTCTCTATTCTTTATTCTCTCATTTTTCATCCCTCCTCAAGTGTGGTTGATGGACAAGTTACAGATTGTGGAGTCTTGCCCGACATACTCAGCTCGCGGCTACTTTTTTCGACAACGCCTGGTCGATGCCCTGGATGAGGGGTGGTGGTACAACTGGATGTGCAATTTGTCAGCAAGTCGCATCACTTGGCGCTGCCCTTGGCTCAATTTGCCGGCAATGAGTTACAACATGACCCATCAACCTGCGATTCAATTGATTGGCATGACACACTGTGTCTTCTATTTTCCGTTCCGATTCTGGTGCCAATTCAGACATGATCAGACTTGCCCGCCAGAGGGGATAGAGTATCCTGCTGCATTCCCAGCCCGAGGTGCACAGCTTGGCCGGTATGCCACAGTATGGAGGACTAGAGAGCTCCTGGCCCCCGCTCCCACTTTCAGTTGTGCTTTGTCTGATGAGTGCTTGGACTAGCTCAATGAAGAGGCCCAGGAAGGGCCCACTTTGGCATCAGAGACTTTGACCAGCTCTGGGAGGGGGCGCAGGAACACCTGACTTATCTATGCCCCGGATTTATTGCTTTATTAGATCTTTCAAGTTTTCTTTATGAATGTAATAAAAAGCAACTTCAATTTGTATGCAAGAGCAGGAAGACTCTGTATTGAAATCAATGAAATTGAAGGTTGTGGGTACTGAAAATTTTCCGCTTTGGTCCAAAAATGGTCTAAGTTGTAAAAAGATTAATTTGAACAAAGTCAGCTTTTATTAAAACTTTTCAAAACTATTTTCGATGTAAATTAGAACTGGACACGCCTGAGATTTGTCAATGAGATGCACAACCCCGAACCCTAGCAACTGGGAAGTTGCCCCTAGTCTGAATAGTATCGCGGCACTGCACAGCAACGGAAAGTTGCCCCTAGTCTGAAAAGCACTGCACCGGAGATCATAACCGAACTCTTGAATGCTGAATAGACAAAGATGGCCGAGATGATCAAATGGACAAAGTTGATCAGGGAAAAGTTTATGGCTGAACTTCAGGATGAAGTTGCCTACGTGTCCCAAAGATGGGAATCAAGCCTTACGTAGTTCAGGCTCGGGTTCACTTGAGTATTTTCACTCTCCTTTTACGCTCTAACTTTTGCCAAGGCCGCCTTTTGCGGATTTTCAACCTTGCGAGCTCAGTTTTTATTATTTCAAAATTTTTTGTGCTCTAACTTTTGCCTAGGTCGCCCTTTCGGGTTTTCGACCTAGCGAGCCTCTCAGGGATAATATTTCTTCAACTTGTCCATGTTGATCGGCTGGGAGAACTCTAGGCCATCTAGGTCCATCAAAACCACAGCTCCACCTGACCAGACAGACTTAATAATGTAGGGACCAGTCCAATTGGGTCTGAACTTGCCCCTAGAGTCGTGGATGAGAGCTCGGTTGTACTTGAGCACCAAATCTCCTTTCTTTAGATTCCTAGACTTAACTTTCTTGTTGAAAGCCCTGGCAACTCTGCGCTGATAACCTTGAACATGGTATAGTGCTTTCAGTCTGCGCTCATCAAAGAGCATGAGTTCCTCAAATCTGCTTTGTTGCCAATCTGCTTCGGCTATCTGACACTCAGCCAGCACTCGTAAAGACGGAACCTCAATTTCAATAGATAGAACGGCCTCCATCCCATAAACTAATGAATATGGAGTCGCCCCAATAGACGTCCTAATTGTAGTCCGGTAGCTCCACAGAGCAAATGGCAACTTATCTAGCCAGTCTCGGTAGGTTTCCACCATCTTCTGCAGTTTGTGTTTGATATTCTTGTTGGCGGCCTCGACTGCTCCATTGGTCTGCGGCCGATATGTGGATGACTTATGAAAAGCCACATTGTACTTTTCCAACAAGTCAATCACTTCCTTCTTGAAGTGGGAACCATTATCTGAAATGACCTCGTTTGGGACCCCATAACGACAGATGATGTTGTTTCTGATGAATTTCGCAACATGCGACGCCTTCAACACCACATAAGATTGGGCCTTAACCCACTTTGTGAAATAATCTATCGCGACCAGAATGAACTCATGCTTATTAGACCCCTTCAGAGTAACAGCCCCGATCACATCGATTCCCCAAACTGAAAACGGCCATGGCGAAGTCATGTTGTACAGCTTCGACGGTGGAATGTTCATGCGGTTTGCATAGATCTAACACTTGTGGCATCGCCGAACAAAGTCGATACAATCCTCCTCCATGGTAGACCAATAATAACCTTGTCTGAGGATCTTCCGCACTAGCATTACCCCGTTCATATGCGCACCACATTCCCCTCCATGGATGGCCTCCATCAGGCATTTTGATTCTTCAGCTTCAACGCACAGCTTATGCATTCCCAGATGACCTCTCTTATACAATTTGCCTCCGCAGATGATGAACTGAATGGCCATTCTTCTGATTGTCCTTTTATCCTTGGTATTTACCCCTGGTGGATATGCTTCCTTCTCCAAGAAATTCCAAATATTGTAACACTAGGGGTTCTCATCTTGAACCTCATCTATAGCGGCAATCGTCTCGTAAGCCGGCACAAATTTTTGGTCGATAATGATTGGATGCATCCAGACTCCAAACGGGATGTCTATCATGGAAGATAGAGTTGCTAGTGAATCTGCGAACCTGTTGTTCTCTCTTCACAGATGGACAAAGTTTAACTTCTCAAACCGAGGAATTAACAAGTCCAAGGTCTAGTGATACATAATCATCTTTTCTTCTTTGACTTTCCAATCTCTTTTCGCTTGAGATACAACAAGGTTCGAGTCCCCGATGACGTCCAACTGTTTTACCCCTAATTCCAAGGCAGCTTCTAGACCGGCAATGCATGCCTCATATTCTGCTTCATTGTTCGAGACTTTGAACCGGAGTTTGAATGCTAGAGGGATACGAGAGTTGTTGGGTGCTATCAGCAACACTCCTATCCCATACCCGTACTGGTTTGATGCTCCGTCAAAGTACATTGTCCAAAACTCGTCGTCGATATGCAAAATGGCCTCATCTGGGAATAAGTACTCAACTGCTTCACCTCCTTCCACTGGATGATCAGCTAATAACTCTACTACTGCTCTTCCCTTGACTGACTTGCGTGTCACATATTTCAGATCGAATTCGGAAAGTAACAGCAACCAACAAGCTAGCCTACCCGTAAGCGCTGGTTTCTCGAATAGATATTTGATGGGATCTAATCTTGAAACCAACATTACAGACTGAGCTAACAGGTAGTGCCGCAGCTTCCTGGTAGCCCATACCAAGGCTAACCAAGCCTTTTCCAACGGTGTGTAGTGAGTCTCATACTCTAACATCTTCTTGCTCAGGTAGTAGATGGCTCTCTCCACTTTGTCCTCTGATTCTTGCGTGAGCATGCAGCCCATTGTAGTCTTAGTTACTGAAAGATACAAAATCAACGGTCTCCCTGGCTCCGACGGTGACAACACGGGCGGATTCTGTAAATATTCCTTGATCTGTTCAGAAGCAGCTTGGCATCGGCCGTCCCATTGGAATTTCTTTCCTTTCTTCAGGAGGCCAAAAAGTGGTTCAGAAGTGAAGGTTAATTTTCAGATAAACCGTCTTATGAATTACACTTTACCCAGAAAGCCTCGCATCTCCTTTTCAGTCCTTGGTGGTGGCATTTCTAAGATGGCCTTGATTTTGGAAGGGTTGACTTTGATACCTCTCTGTGTAATCAGAAACCCTAGCATTTTCCCTGCTGTAACACCAAACATACACTTCTAAGGATTCAGCCGCAATCGAAATTCTCTGATCCTTTGGAAGAACTTTTGCAAGGCGGTGTAGCGACCCTCTCTTTCTTTAGACTTGACAATCATGTCGTCTACGTACACCTCAACCTCTTTGTGGATCATGTCGTGAAATATCGTGGTCGTGGCCCGTTGATATGTAGCTCCAGCATTCTTTAACCCAAACGGCATCACTCTGTAGCAGTAGGTCCTCTACGAGGTGGTGAAAGCAGTCTTCTCCCGGTCTTCGGGTGCCATTACTATCGATTATAGCACGAGAAGCCATCCATGAACGAAAGCAAAGCATGCCCTACTGTGAAGTCCATTAACTCATCAATATGCGGCAAGGGAAAGTCGTCCTTCGGACTGGCTCTGTTCAAATCCCTAAAATTCACGCTTACCCGGATCCTGCCATCCTTCTTTGGCACTGGAACAATGTTGGCCAACCAAGTCAGGTATTCGAATACCTGCAAGAACCCTGCATCAATTTGCTTGGTGACCTCTTCTTTAATCTTGAGGGCCCAGTCCGGGCAGATCCTTCTGAGTTTTTGTTTAATGGGTCGGGCCTCGGGGTTAAGAGGGATCCGATGTTGTACAATCTCATGATCGATCCCAAGTATGTCTTCGTAGGACCACGCGGAAACATCTTTGAAATCTTTTAATAAAGCGACTAAGCGCTCGCGTTCCTCTGAAAACAACGTGGACCCGATTTGAACTAGCTGCGGGTCCTCCTCAGTACCAATATTCACAGTAGTGATTTCATCCATTAAGGGCTTAACAAATCTTTCCTGCTCTTGTTTAATTAAGCGTTGCAAAACCGGAGGAATTTCTTCCTCGTTGTTTTCATCAAAATTTTGAAAGTCTGAGTTAATGTAATAAATCAAGGGCACAGAAAAGTACTCAGAAACCACAGCCACATCATTCTTATTAGTTGCTTCCAAATCGTCCGATTCTTCGGTTACAACAGACTCAAAAGAGAAAGAAAAAGACAACCTGGACAAGACTGTGGTATCCGGGTTATCACCCCCTAGAATACTGGACTCAGACTCAGTCGGAATCAGATTTTGGCTCACTACCTGACCCGGTGCTGCTTGACAAAAATCCCTCTTCATACTGCCAAATGAAAGAGGGCGCGATAGATGCATCCAAAATATTTGCTGGTAGGCCCGCAACCGTTTCATTCCCGATCACGCATACCGAGAAATTATCCCCAAGCATACATTCGTCGGAGGATCCAAAAGTAGACATGCCAGCACTATCCCCATTTCACTTTCGGCGTCCTCAGACTCCACTTTTTTGCTCTGCTCAGCCTTAGCTAATGGGTCCATCTGCTCTTCGGCAATATCATCCCCGGATAACTGCAGATCAAAGAAGATCTCGAAACCTGGCACGCACTTCCTCTCCACGTTTAGCCACGGCTCTAGGAAGCCACAAAATGGAAAGTCCTCCCCCTCCCGGACGAAGCGTCCATTTAGGGTACCCTGAATGGGCCTATGCATCAGCTCAAAAGGCTTCCCCGCTTGCTTCGCTCTGGCTCTCCTAGCCATCTCCTTACCTTTCCTTATCCAATCCTCTTTGGTAGGCAGATAACCCAAGCCAAAGGTATGTGGATTGTGTGGCACTTCGGCCAATGTTGCAACGCCCTTCCGGTCGCTCTTTCCCAATCCCATCTCGGGGATGTGTTGAAGCTTGTTCGTGAGGTATACTGATTGAGCACTAACATACACCCCCTCATTAACAGCTAAGATGTTCTGCACGACCCGGGCCTCAGCCAAGGTAAAACCGGATAAGAACACATCTTCCATACCGTGCTCAATTTCCAAAACTGGCGTAGATACTTCCGGCGGTGGATGGATCGATGAATTCCCAAAATAATGGCTACTCCCTTCCCATGGGGGTATTTCACCATCTGATGCAAGGTGGACGAAACTGCCTTCACCTAGTGCAGCCACGGCCGCCCCAAGAGCATATTGAAAGTTGCAGGAACTTCTAAGACATGGAAGTCTATTTCATGCTGTCCCGGCCCAACCTTGGTCTGAATTTTCACTGTCCCCATGACTTCTCTACTTGTGTTATCATATGCCCGAATCACCTGGGTTGTCGGCACAAAGTCTGCGGTCTTTAAACTGATTGCATATGCAGTTCTTGCTGGGCACACATTGATGGCGGACCCTGTGTCGACAAGTACCATGGGTATCCATTTGTTTCTACACTCCACAGAGATGTAGAGTGGCTTATTATGGTTCGCACCCTCAGGTGGCAATTCTTTGTCGGAGAAAGTCAACATCAGGGTAGCTCCTCCCGAGAAAACTAAGCCCACCAGCTATTTGGGAGTGGTGTCTATTGAGAGCTTGGCCTTATCCATGGCCGATAAGACAACTTGTCAATGTACTCGTGATGCCATAAGCAGTCCCCAGATAGAGATGTCTACCTGTATCTTTTTCAACTGCTTTAGTACAGCCTCTTCTTCGAGTTGCTTCTCTTTTTGTTTCTTCGCTTCCTTATCTTTCCTAGACGCCTCTGGCTGATCTAGATGTGGGGGCTTGAAATACCGCCCGCTTCTAGTCATATGATCGACTTCGCCGATGTACCAGGTATCGTCTGGTTGGATACTCCCCCAATCCTCATCCGTGTGGGCAAGACATAAATCATCGTCCTCCCACCACATTCCATTGACAGCCAACACACACCTATCCGACTCCGGTACAATTGTACTCGTAGTAGTTTCCGTCCACATGCTCGCAGCATTCTCTATCCTCGTGCACACAACACTTTTAGTCCCCTTAGGGGCCTTAGCTTTCCTAATTCTCTCAAAATCCCCAAACTCTTCTTGCTCCAACTACGTTAGTACAGTCGGCTGTTCAACACTTCCTGTATTCACAATGCCCAAGTCCTGAGCGAAATTCTTAGCACCGGCGCTCTCCGGCGATGTGTTCTAATTCAGCCCTTGACCTGGCCCGATGTTCTTGACCCTACTGGGCCCCGTTCCAATTGAGTTTCATTGACAACATCTGGTAGGTCATCAAGCCACCCGGTGACCTCTGCTAACTCCTCAAAATCTGACTAGTTGGCTGCCATGTCCCCTGGATCTTGTTCACTGAAAAATTGGAGGTTAGCAAAGTCGCCTTCCACAGCTGCCAACTCATCTATCCTCTGACCAAATTCATCCCCTTGTATCGCACACAGCTCTGCCCCTGCTGGCAATTCCATATTTGGCCCAACTTGGCCTACTAATAGAATGTAGTCACTCGGACTGTATGCCTCCCCAGGAAAACTCCCAGATTCCTCAGATTCTGACTCGACAATCCCATTCTCTCCTAAAATCTCCCTGATCATCTTGTGATCACCACCAATGGTTCGGGTTGGGTTACGAGATGTCAACATGCACAAGTCGGTCTTGATCGGAAAAACACCTCGGCTTGGGTAGGTGGGTTGGAGTGATATAGATGCTAGGATCGTAAGACACGACCCCAGTCTGGATAAAGTTGATTCTTTTGGGGGGTGGAGTTTGCTTATGCGGTGGAAGAGGGTTTGTTGTGACATTGAGTTTTTCTGGAGGCAAAATCACCTGCTTGTTAATGAGATCCTGAATCTCATGGCCTTAATCTGAAAGATTGGTCGATGTCGTGACCATGTTGTTGGTGATATCAGATTTTTTTGGGTTATGAGAGGGAGAGTGGATTTGGCAATGGCCTTGGCTCTAGGGGCTTTAAGTGCCCTTTCTGATTAATACCCTAGAGCCTTGGGCGGGGCATATATATAAAGGCGTGAAGGTTCTTTGGCCTTTAAGTTGGTATTTGGGGGTTTGTGTGTTGCTTCCGGACGCGCCGGAGAAAGGTGTAGCTGCCATAGGTCTTGGAGGGGGGATGGTGGTGACCATGCTTACTTCCGAAGCTCTAGCATTTGCGGCATTGCTGGTGCCTGTATTGTTGTTGCGGTTGAAGGTTCTTCTGGGTTGCTCTCTGTCTTGGTCAATCAGACCTTGTTTCATAGCATCCTCAATTTGTACCGCCATCTCGTGCAAGTCTGAAAAGGTAGGGAAGGGGAGCACTATCATTTTCTACATCAATTTTGGCTGGAGATTGCGCACAATCATTCGAATTTGATCTTTATCAGTGGGCCTCAGGGTCATCATTGAGGCCTTGGCCCTCCATCGGGCTACAAAATCTAAAAAGCTCTCCTTAGGCTCCTGCCTTGTTGTCTCAAGATCACGGGTTGTAATCTCGATTTGAGTGTTATAGGAGTACTATGCAATGAAAGCCTCAGCCATTTCATCCCAGTTTCGCTTAATATCATCTTCTAATTTTGCATACCAGATAGCGGCCACACCTGACAAGGTCGGCGAATAATTAACTTTCATGTCTGGTGAGGCCCATCGGCCGTAGTATATCTGAGAACAAACGGATATGCACCATGAGATCCCCGGATCCGTCGAAGCGGTCTATTTGTGGCATCTTGAACCTATCTGGCAACGTCACATCCACATCAATATATCCATCCTCAATGTCTGGGATGGACTTTACCCCCTAGGATTTCTTGAACAACTTCTCAAGCTTGCTCAACTTTAACGCTGTATGGTCTATCTCAAACTCAAAGGGAGAGTCCAGTTGATTGACAGGCGTAGGCGCCTTAGATAGTTGAGGTAGAATCGGGGGCGGAGCCGGCCCTATCGGGATATCCGTATCTCCCTGGATATTTAGTGCCTCCCCGGGCGTTGGAACTCCTGGTGAGAGAGGAGCTTGGTGTGAAGCAGATGCCTCGGCTTGTTGTTGCAGCTTGGAAATTAATTCTACCTGCTGGGCCATGATCTCGGCCTGTTGTTTGGCAAACTTATCTCGGTGAACAACGTCTTGCTGCATGGCTCTCATGGTCTCCTGCATCTAACGCATCATTTCCTCAACTCTTGGCGTTCCTGCCATACTGCCCTGATCTGTCTGAACTACTGGTAGATCTATCTCTATGGCAACAATTAAGACCTCAGTCCGACTGTCCACTGATGGGGTAAACCACTGCTCTGGCAACCTCTGCTCGGATACACTGCGTTTTCTCGACCTCCGTCTGATAACCGGAGGTAGAGAATGATACACTGGTTGTTCATCGACCAGATCCTCAAATCGATGGAGTCGGCGAACTCTTGTCCAGGGTGCTTGGGGGATATCTGCTTGATGCAAGCAATTGTGCTAAACTACCCCTAGTAAAAAGATAAATAAAACAATAATAAGGAAATACACAACCAGATAAACGGACAGCATAACAGCGTAAATAAACACAACACACAGTCGGGTATAATCAACACGCAGTTGATAAACTGAATACACTGTTCTCAAACACTGATCATTGTTCCCAATTTACTGCCCCCAAAACTAAATCTGATACCTGCAGATAACTGATTCGGAAAATACTGAACTGGTGCCCGCAGGCCTGATACCCAAACTTGTAACCTGATACATGCATTCCTGTAGAGACGCACTCTAAAGCACATAGCAAACAAGTGAGAGCCAAAACACCCCTATGTTGGGGTAAAGTTTCCCTGTCATATTTTGTCAGGAGCTAGGGTTTCACTACACACGTAACGGTTTCAAACAACCTATAATCGGGTAAGCAACCTGTCCTAGCTTGGAATGGTCACTATGGATTCCGAATATGCACTAGGTCGAATGGTCAAAAAGGGTGCCCCGGTAAAAATCGGGGTTTGTGTTCCCGTCGTGGCAGAGCCCACAATTGGTCAGCCTTATGGCACGCTTCGCAAAGTGAGCCTCTGGCAAACCGTTCAGGAATAGCATACGGCAAACAAGGTGTCCTAGGCGCACCAATGTAAATGCAATGCAAAGAAACACACAAGTGTAGTCAAAACCAGATATCATGAGTTCGAGTCAAGTTCTCTAACTCCCCAGCAAAGTCACCAGAAACCGTAGACGTCCCCGAACGTCCGGGAGAATCCCCATTTACATTCATTGGGCTCACTCTGATTCGGGACTCAATGTCACGGTCACATATCTAATCTCGCGAGTGCAATGCAAGGCGATGAATCATCAAATAGTCTAAATCCAGGCAAATCATTTTTGAAAGCAGATTTTTTGAAAGAAGTGCCAAACATGGAACTTTGCTTTGCTACGAGTCACCACCTAAATATTTATTTTGGGGGAATTTAGGAAACCGACTTGTTGCCTAAGGCCGCGTGTGCATCATCACCAAAGTTGCCTCGGCTCGGGAACTTAGATGCGATTAGGAAGGTCACTTCGTGAGCACCCGCTTACTGATCAAGATCGGCCTCTACTAACCATGATATCTAGTTTGAAAACATTATGCATTCTTATCCGGTTATTAGCCTAGATTTACTATGTGATGCGCCATACATACAAGTATAGACTAGATCGCTGAATTGGAACAAAACATCTCATGTTTGTTTTTGAAAGCGGTTTGCTACTTTCAAGTAGGCTAAAATGTGGATTTGCCACCCTGGTGGGCTTAGAAAACATGGTGATTTGCCACTATCTAGTGGGCTTAAAACTAATCAATGAATTGTTCCAATTGAGATAATCAACATTCACCCACAAGCATTGACGGTATATCACATAAGCACATAGCCTCATGGTAAGCATGCTATCATGGCAGTCACTCACACGCATGCAAGGATGCTAAAGCATAAGTACTTACCGAGTACTCAAAGCCAAAGAAAGAAGCTAATTAGAAATCAATGCATGATCCTAACTATACAGAAATGCCTAATGCAACACATGCAAAAATGCAACTATAATAGGCTCGGCTATTCTAAAGATGGCACGTGAAATGCTACAATTAACAAGCATTTAACTCGGAATTGAAATACAATGCAGTTAGTATGATGCGCCGAGCCCGGTGCATGCAAGACAGATGAATGGATGCAAACATGCGAGCATAAGTATGCTAATTGAAACTGTGAGACCATGAAATATCCTCTTACACGGATGTTGTGGAGATCCAACGAAGAGAAGAGCTTCACCCCTGTAGATCTGCAATGATGAACATAGTCGGTGCCACCCAACCGGGGTTGCCGGCCGGGGACTCTCCGATGATGAAGTCAGTCCCTGTATCAAGGAAGAAATAGTATATGCATTTGAAGGGGTGTGTGTTGTGTGGAGAGAGATGAGAACATACCTGTATGTTATGAGGTCCCATCATTTTATATAGGCGGGGTAAAATTTGAATAGGCCGAATAGTTGGGGCTTTAGCAAGCCTTGTTTGGGTTAGCCTAATAAGTTGATATATATTATTTTCTGGCTCCCACAATTGCCCCAAAACTTTCATTGTTTTCTGTAGAAAGAATCAGAGTTTTATTGCCGAGTTATGCTGTTCAAATAGATATTAGGTCTTTTGACAAAGAATACATTTGATAAATGAATAACATAAATGAATGAATGGCTGGATGAATGCATGTATGTATGAACGTTTGTACAAATATAAGTATATAGAGGAGAGATGTGAGCTAAAGCCCAGTGAGTAATACTATCTCTATAAAGATCGGCCACGGTATTATAACCCCCGGGTAAGGGTGTAGGCCGCGGTATTATAACCCCGGGCAAGGGTGTAATATATTGTTGAGTGCAAAGATTGCTTCCAAATATGGACTTTCATGCTGAGCTAGAAATATTTCTATAGGCCGAACATGGAAATGATTACCTGAACCAGATAAGATAGATTAAAGAAGGGTGATATATCAGTCAAAAATGGGACCACGATATTATTACCCCCAGGTGAGGGTGTAGACCTGCGGTATTATAACCCCCGGGTAAAGGTGTAGGCCATGATATTCTAACCTCCGGGCGTAGGTATAGGCCGTGGTATTCTAACCTCCGGGCATAGGTATAGGGCCGCAGTATTCTAACCCCTGGGCATGGGTGTAGGCCACGATATTCTAACCTCCGGGCGTAGGTATAGGGCCGCAGTATTCTAACCCCCGGGCATGGGTGTAGGCCTTTGCTAACGGTGCTCTGTGCCGAGTGCGAAGATTGCACTGTATACGAAAACTTTTGCTAATTTCAAGTGGCAACCAAGTGCCGATATGGCAAGGACTTTGAATAATGTATCCTGTACCGAATAAGGTGGACGTGTTAATCAACAATAATATTGCTCCGCTTGTATGGAATTGCCAAGTAGATATTGGGCCAACTATTTAATTGCCGAGTTGATCGGTTTGCGTTTAGTCCAAGGTGGACTTCCAAGTAGATATTGGGCCAACTATTTAATTACCGAGTTGCTCGATTTGCGTTTAGTCCAAGGTGGACTTGCCCCATTGCTTTCGAATAGCGGTGCTAGTCGGAAGGAATGTAGATTCCATTACCCTATGTTGCGGGGAAGATTCGGCTTTGGTAAAATGGCGGCGCAAAAAAAATATGCAAACGCCGTGACAAGTGAGTAATGTATTGCCCCAAGCGAGCGCTTGCTTGAAGTTGTGTGAAAAGGAGCGGAGTTTGTAACTCAAATAGCGTCGTTGTAATGTTTGTACCAAGTTGGCTAAGTATGCATGCATATCAAAGGTGCCGAGATGATGATTGGTGAGGTGCCCCAATTAGAAAGTGAAAATTTGGCTAATGTTCGGTGGGCAATTGTTTTGCCAAATAATGTTGTTAGGCGAATAAAGTTGCGAATCATGGCCAATGTTGCTACATAAAGTTTGACAATGCATAAGGTTGACAAATAATGTTGCTTAGCGAATAGAGTTGATGCGGCGAATAATGATCATGCATAATGTTACATTAATAATGGTCGAATAATCTTGCGAGTAAAGTTGATGCAACTTGAGTAACTAGTGTCAAAACATCGGTATCGTTTGGTCGATGGTGTATCGGTATTCCGGAGTTAGGTTTGCCGATTTAGTGAAGTTGAGTTTCTTGTCCAACGTATATTTGCCCCATTGCTTTTGAATAAGATTTGTTATTCGGAAGGAATAAAATTGACTTGGGCCAAAATTGTTGAATGATGCGGGTTGTTATAGTGGCGGGAAGACGCCAAAATTGTTGAATCTTGGCATTGATCAAATGCTAGGCTTGGCGGCAAAAAGTATCGTGTGAGCTGTGATATATGTTATTGCATATAAAATCTATAAATTTTGGGTATGAAATTTGCAAAATCAGACCATACGAATGTGTTCAGAATGCTCCAAATAGTTGGAGGCGACTATGGGATCATTATGTCGGACTCCTAATGGCGTAGTTCTAGCCAAAATGTTTCTAACGACTCAGATCGATGAAGACTAATGCTGTGCGATCCACTGGACAATTGCTCATATATTGCAAAAAATAAAAGAAAATTTAGTGTGGCTGGCAAGAGTGGAACCTGCGCTCTTGTGATAAAAGATTAACATAACCACTCTGCCATAACATACCTTATGTCCATATTTTGTGCATTATACATATTTGAACTTAATTATTTGGTTATCACAAGATGTAACTTTGCAATCCACCGAATAATTTCTTACGTTTTGGCAACTCTGGGTCGTCTTCTTGACAATATATGTGATTTTCGACCAAATTTCATATGGCTCATACGACTTCATTTTAGCTTGGATTTTGCGTGGTTTTTGTGTTGGACTCGTCTCGATGAGTACTTTTTCATTAGTGTAATCAAAACTTGATTTCGACAATGTTGAAAATTGCAGGTTTTGAAAATATGGGCTGTCGTGCAACTATCGGCAAGCATCGGTTACTTTTTGCTCCTCTAGTGAGTGGCTTTGAACTTCTGAATCGTGAGAATCTTCTAGTATTGTTAGATGTGGATTTTGGTAAGTTGGTGCTAGTTTTATCCGAGAGCATAGAGCTAAACAAGTTGAATAAGTTGATAACATGCTGAAGTAATGCAAATAAAACAATTAAGTCGCCGAAACTTTGTTGATAATATGCTGATGAGTGATACTATGCAAAGTGAATGATAATAAAAGTTGCCGAATTAGCCGATAAGTTGCCGGCTTGTTCATTGGGATGGTGGATGTAAGTTGGTACGTTGGTGGTTGCCGAATAGTGTGTGTTGGCTGTGCCAAGCTAGGCTAGTACATTTGGGTTGCCGAAAATATTTCCTTGACAAGTTGATAGGCCAATGGCAATCTTAGAGAGTAAGCGGGTTCCCAAAGTGCTTATGTGGTAGAAGTGCCAATGTTGTGGCGTATAGACTCTGAGTAATGCGGAATAATGTTTGTCGGTTAAGAATCTTTTGGGTGGCGTCGGGGCGACTTGGGTGAGCATAGTGATGTCGAGAAGGATGGAAGTGCTACCGAATAGCCTTGTCGGATTATCGATTTTCAGCGGTAGGTTGCGAGTAGTAAGCAGCTTGGCCAAGATGGTTAATTTTGATACTGAACTAAACCACTGAGCAATGAAGCTGAGATGCTGGTGCTATATTAAGGCGCAGTGCCATTAAGTGCGGAATAATGAAGTGCCCAACATTATATTTCCAACTATGAAGTGTCGGATAATGAAATTTCCCGACCAATAGCCGAAGTGCCGAAATATAATATACGAGGATATTTCATATTTCCATCTGTGTATGAGGTGCAACATTATATTTCCAACTATGAAGTGCTGAACATTAATTTTACTATGAAATGCCGAATAATTAGTGCTGAACATTAATTTTACTATGAAGTGCCGAATAATTAGGGCTGAACATTATATTAAGGCGCAGTGCCAAACAGTCTGTGGATAAGGTCGATGATGGAGCTTTCAAACCTCCTTTATATAACACCAAAAATTATTTGGGCAACAAAAGCCGTATAGATTGCTTCATATTCTCATAAATTATGAAGTAAAAAATGTTAAATTATAGGTTATAATAACTCATGGTTTTATTTATATCAATTTAGTAGAGAGAGAGAGAGAGAGAAAAAGTGAAGACCCACTTAGTGATGAATAGATCATGCATGATTTTGGCCGAGAAACCCTACTAGTGATGCCGAAAAGAGCTAAAACCCACTTTTAGAGAGAATGAGTGAAAATGCTCTGCTGTTTTTTTTCTTGTTGGTTTTAGCTACACAAAAATGATATTCAAAAATCAACCCACCACAATGGCATCACGGATATATAATATTATATGCGTAGATATGCATATTGCGAATCGAGTTGAATCAAAATGAAAATAAGAGACCGACCTTGGATTCTCTGAAAGTTCTAGCATGGGTATACATGCATACATGTCAGCATCAACTTTAAGCTAAGTTTTGAGAGACAAAGAATAAATAAATAAATGGGCAGACCCACGTATGAATTTGGCGAATAACTTTATTGAATTGCGAAAAAGATGTTTGCACCAATAAAGGTGTGAAACCCATTTCTAGAGAGAAAAGCGACTACTAACTTCATCTTGTTTTGACAACCTTTCTAAGCAATATTAATATTCAACAATGCTTTGATCAAATCTATGAGCTTAAATAGATACATACATAGATGTGTGTATATATATATATATATGTATACCTGAACTTTAGCAAAAAACATAATCAAAATGAAAGAAGCCAAAAACCCAGTTGTGGGCTGTATTACTTGGGATTGATTTTTGCTTTTGTGGAAAGTGCACTGACCTCAAAGCAACCAGTATATGTTTACTTACAGCAGTATATTTGTTGTGTTCTTCGTTGATCTCATTCAGTCGTTCCCATAGACGGCGCCAATTGTGAGACCACGAAATATCCTCTCACATGGATGTTGTGGAGATCCAACGAAAAGAAGAGCTTCACCCCTGTAGATCTGCAATGATGAACATAGTTGGTGCCACCCAACCGGGGTTGCCGGCCGGTGACTCTCCGATGATGAAGTCAGTCCCTGTATCAAGGAAGAAATAGTATATGCATTTGAAGGGGTGTGTGTTGTGTGGAGAGAGATGAGAACATACCTGTATATTATGAGGTCCCTTCCTTTTATAGACGGGGGTGGGCCGAATAGGCCCAATAGTTGGGGCTTTAGCAAGCCTTGTTTGGGTTAGCCCAATAAGTTGATATATATTATTTTACGGCTCCACGAAACATCTTAGTAAACTAACCATCATAAAATTTGGTAAATAAAAAGGAAAAAGGCGTGGGGTTAGAAGATATACATCACTGCCGCACACTTATTCAAATTGCCCTCACTCGGAGGTCAGAATAAATAGTATCTGGTCAGAATAAGTACAAAACCCTAATTAATTAACAAATTAACTAAGAAATGAAATAAACTAATATGCTAATCCATGGACCGCCTCAGCTCTGTTCCAAATGATGAATGATGCATGCTTGAATTGCCCGGTGCGGAAATCCATTGCGATGCCCCGATTCACCTCTGTTTGCAATTAATTCCGGACTGCTGTGCAAGGCTTTAGAAAGTTGCTAATTTCTGGTTTGCTGCAACAGAGAGCAAGAAAGGGGCATGGCAAAGTATTTTCACATATGTATGCACACCTCGATCCTCGTGCCACCAATCACGCATCTCGATGCATGATGGCGAGTCGAGTCTGCGACTTCGATGTGAAATGAATGCACATGAAAGCATAACAAGACCTAAACTCCATCATGGGTAATCCAGTGTCGGCGGCAGGGAATTGAGACACGTTCGTCACTTGGAGTCTGGCGTCCCTCGTTCAGCGTTTGGGCTAACTGCTATCCCAAACACAATGCGGATGAGATGGCATGAATGCAATTCTAACATGCAACCTAGCATACATAATCTTGTGGACTAAAATGGCATACATAATGCGTGATATGATATGGCATACACAATGCTCTAACATGCAACTTAGCATACATAATGCTATGGTGAAATGGCATGCACAATGCAAGATGGACTTACACCAATATGAGTGGACCTCACCACACTCACATCGATGGCCATATGATGGAAATAAGACAACAAATACATGCAAACATGCACGAATGCAATGGACCGATCCTAAGGCACAATATGCAACTCTAACTAAGCATGGCAAAGGATGAAGCTTGGCAGAGAATGGGACATGATACAACTCTAAAATGGCACAAAAGATGGTCGCGAAACATGCAAATATGTCACACAATGCATGCTAGGGGGTCCGAGTACCGAAACTAGTGAAGTGCGTTACACTAGAGGTATCCAAAGCGATGCACAAAAGGAAAAACCAATCCCAAACAGACCCTAGGTAGGTCTGAAACAGTGGGGAAATGGCCTAAAATGATGGCTCGGAATGCAACGAAATGGAGCTCATTCAATGGTCATTAAATGAGGCATAAGCTTGAGCTCTCAAAGCGCATTTAAGGAGTATAAAACATGGCAATATGGCATTGATACAAGCTCTGAAATATGATGTATAATGAACCCAAAACATGAACACGCCTTAGTATATGCATGGAATGAACCTCAAAACTCAAAGTTAAGCATGGGTATTGAACTACAAGCATGCAAAACCAACATTATTCAACCATGAGACCCAAAAACAAAGCTAGGGCAGTCCAAAACAAGCACAATATCAGTTTAAGGCATGGCCAAAAAGTGTTAAAATCAAGGGTCAACAAAGCATGCAAAGATTTACACTACACGTATATGAAGCATATGAAGGCTCACCAAAATGACCAAAAAGCGAAATATGCATGCCAAAATATGCCCAAATAACCCTGAAACTTCGATCGATGCATGCAAAAATGATGGGCCCCTTTGATAAGCTACAAGAGAGGTTACTCTACACATGCAACAAGGACAATTAACATGGCCAAACCAGCTCTGGAAATGACTTATGAAAGCCCTAAAACCCCCCAAAAGGCCTGAAATCAGTCTAGGAAGCATGCAATGAAAGGTCCTTTGAAAGGCCTTGAGGAGGATTGCTCTACACATGCATGAGGGACATAAAATATGGCCAAAAGGGCTCTAGAAAGAGTCAAGGAAGACCTCAAAACTCACCAAATAGGGCCTGAAATGTGACTTCATAACGTGAAAGTAGGAGCCCCTTTGGAAGGCCAAAAGGGCCAACAAACAAAACAAGGAGGGAGGGGGTCACCCCCTCTAATTTAGCTCTCAAAAAATATTTTAGCCACTAAAAATCCATTGGATTTCAGTGGCTAGAAAATAAACAAAGCATGATACAAAGGCCTAGATCTGAGGCTCAAAACAAGATGCAAACAAGCATACAAGGGGAAATGACCTCAAATAGAAAAGTACCCTAATCAAACTTCAAGAGGGGCTGAAAATAAGACTCTTTTCAGTTTATGACAAATCTAAAGAAAACACTTGCAAGCAAGGCTAAGATAGGAAGCAAAATAAGCCTATAAAGAGGATGGAGCATACAAGGAGGTAGATGACCTCAAAGCAGAAAAAGTGTCATAATCAAAATTCAAGAGGGCTCAAAATAAGACACTTTTCAGTTTAAGATGAATCCCAAAATGCTTTCAAATAGGGCTAAGTTATGAAGAAAAATAGCATAAAAATGGGAAAAATAAAGACTTACCATTGTAGAAGACCTCCAACAACCGGACCAAGATGGTGAGCCTTCAACCTCTGAAAATTAGTTCCAAGATGCTTGGATGGATGGTGGAGGTGGTAGGCTATGAGGTGTAAGCGTAAATGGTACAAGAACTATGTGGTTTTGGAGCTCAAGTGTAGAGATATAGAGAGAGAGTGTATAAGCCTTAACCAAAATGTTGAACCCTTGCAATGGAAGATCGGCCTATCCTTTATAGAGGAGAGGCTCTAAAAGCTTCTCTGAAGCTTCAAATATCCTCCATACGTGTATGGAGGATGCATAATATTTTTGGCTTGCGCAGTTGTGTTGCATTCAGGAAGGGCAAAAAGCAGATGGCTGGCCGACCAGTTCAAGTGGTCAGCCGACCACTTGCCCTAGTTGGCTGACCAGGGTTCAAAAAGGTCAATGAGAAATGCTGGTCGGCTATACCAGAAAGGTGGCCTACCAGATGAGTAGAATACAGATGTATGGTGGGAAACCAGAAAATGTGACCCAGGAGAGAGGAAAACCAGCTTTCTAGCAAGGTTCAAAGGATCAAGAAGAAATCTTGGTCAGCCTACCCATATTGGTGGCCTCGGATGTGCACAACACAATGGTGGCATGGCAAACCCGAAATTATGGCCCAAAAGTGAGGAAAACTAGCTTTTGTCAAGAAAGCGAGGAGAGAGAAAATGGTCTTCAAAAATTGCTGGTCTCCACCATAGTACCACCTTCCAAACAATGAAAATAGGGTCCATACCAAAATGAACCCTAGCAGATGCAACCACGAGGGTTTGGGCAGCAGCGTGGCAGGGCCCCAAAAACATTGTGAAGCAGGAGGTGGCGTCTGACGAAGGTGGGCTCTCGAGCCACAGTGTCCCTCTAAGGAGAGGAAACAAGGTGTGTGCCAAAAAATGGAGCAAACTGAGGTAGTTAAGCGGTCCTGAACCGAGGCACACAGTCGACGACTCCAAAAACCAGAAACTAACCTCCAAACAGGAAAAATGCCCTACTGTAGACACCCCATTTTTGACCGTCCTCAAGACTTGGACATCACCATTTGAACACCGGGTGATTATCCATGTTTGTGTTCATTTGGAGTTCCCGGAGGTCTCGGTTACGCGCCTTGCCTCAGGATCTCCGAACTCGGCCGTTTTGTGTCTGGTTTTGCACCAAACACTTGTGTTTTGCCTTGAAGGGGCAGGGGATGCCTTGTGAGGTCTCCCCACACTCCAGAGCCATGGCTTGAGGCCACATTTGTTGTTTGTGTCCATCGGCCATATATTTGGCAGACCAAGCACTTTTTGGCCGATAGGCCATGAATTTTATCAAAATGGTAATTTTGAGCAAAACCTCTGTTCATCTACTTTTCTGCAGATATTTTAGGACGGTTGTGTGGCATTTTGTATCCTCCATACACGTGTATGGAGGATGCTCCTCTGTAAGCTTATTGAACAAGCTTTACAAGATGGTTTTGCCTATAAGAGGAGGGCTCTTCTCTTGGCATTAGGGTTAGAGAATTTTGTGAGAAAAACATAGAGGTGAGCTCTGGTTCTAGGGTTACAAAGTTGTAACTATTCTATCTCTTTTTTTCTCTCTTTTATGTTCTAGGTGCTTTTGTCCATACTATTGCACATAAACACCTAGTCTTTCACCTTTCCTTGGCTTTTGAAGGACCAGAGGTTTGTTCTTAGTGTTCTTGGCTGGATTTGAGCTTAAACGAGCAACAAGATCACCATTGTTGAAGAAAGGCTCGAAGGGTAAGAAACTAGTCCTTTTTAGCCGATTTTTGCATCGTACTTTTGACCAGCTGCTAACAGTTTTTGTGTTTAGTGTATAACATAAAACAGTTCTGTTTTTGGGCTCTCTAAATTGTTTGTTTAGAGTGTTTTGTGGTTTGGAGGTTTTTGAGCACCCTTAGGCCTTGAGAGGCCCCATTTTTGCCATTTTGGTGAGCTCAGAGACTTTGGTGCTTGGGCCTCCTCTGCCCAGAAATCTTGAGGATTTCGGTGGTGAGGATCAATGTGAAGTCTCAAGAAGGAGGGTGCCACTCCGCTCTCCTTGTTGTCCTTGAAAAGGACCAATTTTGGCCTCTTAAGGGAGCATCATGTTTAAAGGTTTGTTGATCATGCCATGGCTGTATTTTATGCTTATATTGTCATGATTTAACTTTGTATTAAGTTGGTTTTGGTACACCATGCATGCCTCGCATACCTACCATGTAATGCCATGTTTAGCCCCTAACATGCCTTAGGTTGTGAGCCGTTGTTTTAGCATGTTTTAGGCTTAGCTTTGTGAAGCTTTTGTGCTTATTTCACCATGTTTAAGGTCTGTCCATTGTTGTTTGGGTCGACCATAGCTTGCATTGTATGCCCCCTTTGCATTTTGGGCTTGTTGGTCTTAAGTATGTAAGTGTATAGCATACTTTTCTTTGCTTTGATTTGGTGGTTTTGCACCATTTGTAGTACCATTTCAGTCCTTAAGACGTGCTAGTATGATTACCTTGGTTGTCTCTTTGTTGCTTTAAAAGGTTGTGCCATGTGCTCCATGTTTTGGCCATTGTGCATGCCTGGACTTGAGCCATAGATGCCATCTAGGTGCACCCTTGGCTTTGTTCAAGCCTTCTTTTGACCTGTTTAAGTCCTTAGCCTTGTGAGGCTTGGTGGACTTGACCTTAGTTTAAGCCTCCATGGCTTGTCCTAAATACTTGGACCATTTGCATGCCATTGTTTGTCTTGTTTAAGTTGGTTTGGCACCTCTTATAGCATGATTTGAGCTTACTTTGCATGCCATTAATCCATGTTTGTCCCTTTTAAATCGTTCAAAAGTTGCTTCATTATGCTTAAGTCTTGAACCATGTAGTTTTGCATGCTTGCGTGAACATTGCCTTCATGTACTTGGCACTTTATTGCTTGATTTTTGGCCTAATTAGAATGCCCTAAATCATGTTTAAGTCCATCTTTTTCATTGGTTTGCATTGTCTCATGACTTGCATATTTGCTTGTGTCGGTTGCATGCCTAGTATAGGGTGCATTACATCCTTAGCTTGTATGCCTAAGTTGCATTGCATCTTGCATGCATGCCTTATCCTTGATTTAGTGATAGGGATTGGGCCTTTGATTTGTTTGGTTTTGCATTTCATTTGACATGAAAGTGCACACTTAGTTTTCGGGCCATCATGCATGAAAATGCTTGATTGGTGGTCAAAGGCAGGACCATGTCCCTTTGAGCCTCAAACATGATAAGGGCTTGGTTGGTGCATACATTGCTTGAATTACATTTCCATGCAAGATTCGTCCTCTTTCGTAAGTTGCAGTTCTACTTGACATTTTTGGCCGGCCGTGTAACATATAGTGCCGGTGGCCATCCATTAGCGACCGATGGATGCATCTTGTGCCGATGGCCATATCTAGCGACCGGTGGTAATTCTACTCATTGGTGGTATTCCCCGTGTCGGAAGCGATTACGGGACTTTGGCGATCCTCGGAAGGCGAAGCGAGGAAAAGCAGGCGACCTATGCATGGCGATGCAATTTGAGCAAGACCGAAACATGCGTTGCATTGGACCCGCTTCTGAGGCCTTTCTTTGTTTTCCTTAGCTTATCTAATTTGTTAACTAATTAGGTAATTTGTAATAATTAATTAGCTTCGTAGTTAATTATACGTATTATTCTTTTGTTCCCTCCGTGAGGGCGAATCTGTAATAAGTGTGGAGTGCGTGTGTGTGCATGTCTTCCAATCCCCACTTCTTTCTTCCCTTTTATTTACCGCTCATGATGGTAGATTAGGGCATATTTAAATTAGCATACCTTATGCTATGCATGTGCATCCATACACTCGTCTCGCATACCTTTGGGCTCGGCGCATCATGCAAGCGCATTGTACTTCAATTCCAAATTGAATCGTGCATCAGTGATTGCATTTCACATGACATGTTTAGGCTAGCCAGCCTACCTAATTGCATGCTGTATGTGTTGCATTAGTCAATTTGACATAAACTAGGACCATGCATATCGCTAACTAGTTTATTGTTTTGGCATAGTGCGATGTAAGTATTTTCATGCTTTAGCATACGCATGAATGTGAGTGCTACCATGACGGCATGCTTACCATGTGGCTAAATGCTTATGTGAGATAAGCTTGATTGCTGTGGGTGAAGTTTGGATTGCTGAGTTGGAACAACTCGTTGAAATCCGTATTTTAACCTACTTGCAGTAGCAAATTCAAAGCATTTTCAAAACAAGCGGATATGCAATGCTTATTTCCAAATTAAGCGATCTAGTCTATACTTTTGTGTTGTGCGCATCACATAGTAATTCTAGCCTAATTAACCGAAATAAGAACACATAACGCGTTTTCAAAAGCGGATATCATGGTTAGTAGAGGCGGTCTTGGACTGAGAGATAACTCATAAATGACCTTCCCAATCATACCAAGCTCTGGTAGTAGAGGCAACTTTGGTGATGGCGGACCGTGGCCTTGCCACGAGTCGGGGTTTCTAAATTTCCTCATTACAAAATATTTAGGTGGCGACTCATGTCGCAAGCGAGTCCATATTTGGCACTTCTTTTCAAAAATCTGTTTTCTCAAGCGATTTGCGGTTGGACTCTTTGGTTGATTCTGAACCGTGACAAAATCGAGTCGGTATGGCGGTCCCTCATGGACGATGTTATAGTTTCTGGCGACTTCTGGCGGGGAGTTTAGAAGAGCTTGAACTAAGTGATATCTGTTTTGATTTCATTTATGTGTCTCTTTGCATTGCATGTGCATTAGTGCGCCTAGGACACCGTGTTGGCCATCTACTATTCTGAGCAATTTGGGAGGCTTGACTTTGTCAAAGCATGCCATAAGGTGATTGGTTCTTGGCTCGCGATAGAACACAAACCGGAATTTTCTTAGGGCACCCTTTTTCGACCATTCGACCTAGTGCATATTCGAATCCATAGTGACCATTCCAAACTAGAGACGGGTTGCTTACCCGATCATAGGTTGTTTGAAACATTGTGTCGCGTGGTGAAACCACGGCTCGACAAAATAGGGCGGAAACCTTACTGACATAGGGTGTTTTGCTCTCTCTACTTGTTATGTGCTTTTAGAGTGTATCTCTGCAGGAATGCATATATCAGTTTGCAAAGTTTGAGCATCAGGCCCAAGGGCACCAATGTCAGTATTTGATAGAATCAGTTATATCTGAGGGTATCCGATTCAGTGTTTTGTGAGACAGTGATTTCTGGGGAACAGTGATCAGTAGTAATGGTTGTTAATTTTGCTTTGTGTTTGATCCGTTTTGGGCTGAAATGCTGCTTGTTTTTTCCTTTCAAGGTTCAGAAAGTTGCAGAATAGTCAGTGTTCCCTCTTGAGAGGCAAGACCTATGATGTTGTGAGAGAAGAGATCGTGATTATGACAGCCGCGTTGGGTCAAGAAATCACCCCACAAAGTGAGGCCAATATTGATATGCCACATCCGCTGCTTTAGTCGCTTACAAGCCGGTTTGGACCCTCAACTATATCAAGCTCATGAGCCTACTACATTGAACTAATGGGAATGATAGGTGATTTTTAGAGATCCGTGGCGGATCTCGCCTCTGAGAATGTCTCCCGCCACTAGCCGCACCATATATGCGGAGGCTTTACCCCAGAGCCATTGTTGGGGCGTATAGTGATTGAACTTAGCCAACGAGATGGCCTCGGCTATAGCAGCGTCGCCGAGATCCTAGATCAAGGCGAGGCGAGACAAAGAGCAAAATGAAGGCGGAATCTGCGATCCTATTGAACAACCTCTTGTAGGCGATCGAGGGCACTGGCCGGAGGAATGAACAAGCAACGAATGTCACCGATTGCGACAAAAACATGGAGGATGCTTTTTCCACTCCACCTGCAGGTAGTTCGAGCCAATCAGAAAACTAGGACAAGCCCCGTCACACTAAAACAGTTTCTTCTGCTCCCAACCCTGCACCCGGGAAGGACCAGAAAGTTAAGCGAGGCTTGACTTTAGATTCGTTAGTCGTCTAGCAAAAATGCTCGGAACTTCAAAATCGCTACTGAGGCGGAGTCTTTCATGCTCTCTACATGCCATTGTCCAAGACACTTCGGATCCTTCTTGAGAGGACACCTTAAACCCCACGAGCCTCGGCCTCTCGGCCTCTCGGGAAAACCTCCCTGCTTACTCATGACCTGCTTTCGATCTGGCGTACCACCGCCGGATGGGCCATACTCTGGAATAATTGTTTCGCCTCCGTCATGAGGTACAAGATTTGATTGACAATGAGGTTATCCTCGCCCACCTCGGCCAAGTCGAATTTACCGAGTTATTGGATTTTGAGGACACAGTCTTTAAGTATGTAATTAGAAAGTGAAGCTTTGCGGCTGGCTAGTGCATTTTGGATGTGGCGTCACGCATTTTTTGAGTATCTGCGAACACCAATTTTATAGACTACGGCTTGGGTGTCGAGGTCTTTTGTTTTGTTTTGTTTTGAGTACATCTCGTTGTTTTGAGTCGATCTTTTTGTAAGGGTGCATGCGTGATGTAGCGAGTGTATCCCTTTGTATAGAATACTGGTGATTTCGGGTTGGTTGTCGCCGAAAGCCACCGTTTTATATTACCCTTTTGTTTTCCTTTTGAGTCAACATCTCGTGGAGGAGCGATTCTGCAGGTTGGTGGTTTTAACGAGTGAAGCTGCGACTATCATGTTCCCTTACTTATTGTTTGAGCTAGGCTGTGCTAGAGGGGGAGTTGGATGGAGCAATGATTACATTCTACCTACTCCTTTGTGCCCTGAAAATTATTATTATGACCTAAGCTTTCAAAAACCCTTTTCGAACAACTTGCGGTGATAAAAGCGAAGAGGAAGGAATTCCTCGGGTTATGTAAAATTTTGATCACCTTGAGAGAAAAGAAGCATGCTAAGCTTTTAATGAATGAAATCATGCTTGTCTGCTGCAGAATCTTGAGAAGGACCTAGTTCGATCCGGGGATGGTTCCACACTATCTTACTGTTGGCGATTTGTCCGACTTTCTTAAAACTTTCAACAACAAAATGTTTGCGGTCTTGTGAAGACACAGTGTGGAATAAACTCTTGAGATTGTGCTCACCTAGGATCGCTCTCACCCTCAAGATTCAACCTACTCATTTCAAACACGGAATCCATTCAAAATGTTCAACATCCAATTGCCATGAAAGGCTGCGAGGGGTCTGATTTGAAACAACCCTCAGCAAAAGGTATCAAAGTCGGATCGAAGAATAGATCCTACCGAGGCAAGGCTCATGAAGCAAGCGTGATGATTCTTACGCAAATCAACCCAGCAGTCACTCTCACGGATACTGACAAGGAAGCTTCAAACTCAAAACCATTTGGCATGGGATTCTTTACACTTTACCACTTGAGAAGCATTGCAAAAACGGAAGGCGACCGAACAAAAAGTTAGAGCGAGCATCTAAAAAAAAAAAAAAAAACAAAAAAAGGCAAGCAAAGAAAAGAAAAAAAAAAAAAAAAAAAAAGAGAGAAGAAAAGAAGATGAAAAAGAAAAAAATGAAAAGAAGAAAACATAGCTCCCCGAGAATTAAAACACGGAGCTAGTGTCAACAGCAAAAAGTTAGAAACCTAAAAATTGAAGGTTAAAATACCGAGTGTACCTTAGCAGGAACTTCGTTAAGGAAGCTTGATTCCCGTGTTTGGGATACATAGGCAACTTCATCTTGAAGTCTAGCCCCCCGACTTTTCACTGACACCTGAGTCCATGTAATGGTTTTGATCATCCTTGCTTAACTATACTGCATCCAGAGCAATCCGGTTGTATGGCAATGCTTAGCGAAATGTCGTGAAGGCAGTTCCCATGTTGGGATCGTAGGCAACTTCATCGCGAAGATCAAGCCGCCATTGCTTTTCACGATGGTTGTGTCCGTATATTGGATTCGGGCAGAGTAAGCGCCTTGGAGTTGGATCGTCATCGATAAAGACCATCTACAAAATCGCTGCCGGTATCATCCGGACAAAGGGGCAACTTTCCGATTTGCCATGTATTACTCTCTCGTGCTTACTGAGTTGCCGTCCAAACCGGGGGCAATTTTCCGTTGCCATATATACCCACTCGAAACAGGGGCAATTTTAAATGCCTCCGTCCAAGTCGGCAGTATCTCGGGGAGTAAGTTCCCTGCGCTTTCGTTAGCGTTGATTGTTGCAAAAATAGTTTTTGAAATTTTTTACTAAAGTTGACTATTTTCTGAAAACTATTTCTTTTAAAACCGGACCATTTCTCGGACCCAAAAAGAAAATTTTTCAATGCCATGACTGACTTATGATTTTCAAATCAAATCGAACAAGTATGTTAATCCAACTCTCATTTGGTCAAAAAAGCTGTTTTAGGAAGAAAACAAAAAAATGGTCAAAGTAATGAACTAGGGGGCACAATTAGTCGAGGTCTTACATCTTTTTTGCTTAATCAACATGCTTGCCCAGGAAGGGCACTCATCACTTAGGAAGAAATAGCGGAGTGGGCCTAGCGATTGTTGACATGAACCTGATTCCTATTCATTAAATCCAATCACCTGAGGGAGGATGAAAAATGAGAAGAATAAAGAATAGAGGTGCTTAAGTGGAGAAAATAAGCAAGAGGGTTTTAAGAGAAAAGGCACGAGGTAGGCGGTGTGGAATCTGTTAGAGGAGGAATATGCAGGGCGGCTCCTTGGTCATTAATATTACGTTTTTTGCAAAACGTCAAGTGTCATGTGTCTTTAGATTAGTCGATCTTAACTTTGTTTGGTCTTTAAAGCGTCTCATTGTGTGTGTCGCCTTTTGTTTCTCCACTTGGAAGGTCCTATTGTGTTTAGTCGTAGGCTCAAATGCCGGTTGTGAAACCCTTTTCTAAAGGTGTCGTTTGTGCTTTCGAAGTCTTGCGCCATTCTCTACATTAAATGTAGCGAGGAAGAAAAGGGAAAATTGGGACATCGGCGTGTTTCCATGCAACCGTTCCAAGCTTTTGTGGTCAGGTCTTGTCAGTTGGAAGCTATTTGTTCAAGGTTTGCTATATGCGAGAATGAACCAAGTCTTTGGCATTATGGGCCGTGTCTGAGACTAATCTAGCAGTATGAAATTTGATAATGTTCGAGGTTAAAAGTAGTGGCTTACTTCAGGTTGTTTTGCTATTTATTTGGATGGTCCTTTGATTATTCTGATACAAGTGCTCAGATTTACAAATGCTCGATTTTAGGACAACAAACCAATTTCATTTGTGAGAGATGTAATATGAGCAAAAGTTAGAGCAAGGCAAATAAAATGCAAAAAAAAAAAAGAGAAAAGCAAAAGAAAGAAAAAGAAAATGCAAAAAAAGCAAAAAGAAAAGAAGGAAGCAAAAGAAAAAAAAAGAAAAGAAAAAAGAGAAAGAAGAAAGAAGCTCCGCAAGGTCGAAAACCCACATCGGCACCTTTGGCAAAAGTTAGAGCCTAAAAGTGAAGGTTAAAATACCCGAGTGTACCTAACCGAACTACGTAAGGCTTGATTCCCATGTTTGGGATACGAGGCAACTTCATCTTGAAGTCCAGCCCCAACGCTTTCACAGCACCAAATTCATGTAATGGTTTTGATCATCCTTGCTTCCTCATCAGATCCGACAATCCGTTGTAACAAATCCATGAACTACGAGGCTTGATTCCCATATTTGGGATACGAGGCAACTTCATCCCGAATTCAGCCACCATTGTTTCTTACAAAGGATCGTGTCCATATATTGGTTCGCATCTGCCGGAGTTCGGGCACAGATGTCGCGGCACCATCAAGATCATCAAGGGGCAACTTTCCGTTGTCGCGAAGTTGCTGAAGTTCCAAACTCAGGGCAACTTTCGCTGCCATGTACCCCCTTAAGCAAGGCAATTTTCCATTGCCTCCGATCCGAGGTTGCGCGTCTCGATGGTAAGTTCCGTTTGCTCGAGCATTGATTGTTTGCAAAAATAGTTTTTGAAATTTTTTACTAAAGTTGACTATTTTCTAAAACTATTTCATTTTCCAAACCGACCATCTTCTGGACCCAAAGGAAAATTTTCAGACTTCACAAATTTCGACTTACATGATTTTGAATCAAAAATCGAACAAGTATGTTAATCCGACTCAGATTTTGGTCAAAACTGCTTTTAGGAAAACAAAAATGGTCAAAGTGACGAACTAGGGGCGATTGAGTCTTCGTTTTTCCTCGCCATCAACATACTTCCGTAAGGCACTCTATCCGCCAGAAGAAATAGCCGTGAGGCTAATCTGCAGCAATTGAACTCACAATTCCTATTCATCCATCAATCACCCTGGGGAGGGATAAAAAATGAGAGATTGAAGAATAGAGAGGTGTAAGTGGAGAGAGAAGTGAGCAAGAGGGTTTTGAGAGAAAAACCGAGCTTGAGGGCCGAGCGATGTGAGAATCACAAATCGTAAAAGGGTGGAATATACCCGTGAGGAACTAGCTCCTCGAGATCCGAGGTCTTTTTTTAAACACGTCTCAGATGTCATGTCTTTTGATTTGCTTTGCCTCAACTTTTGTCTTGAGTCTTTTCCGAAGGCAGTTCATCAGGTGCCAAAGCCGCCACCTTTTGTTTGAGTCTTTCCCCAGTTCGGGTTTTAGGTTCGACACCTGCCAGTAAACCCTCTTCAAAAGTCGATTAATCAAGTACGCTCAGAGTGCTGCGCTATTCTTCACATTGTATGCAAATAAAAGAAGAAAAGAAATTTTTTTTGGGGCATCCAAAGTGTGTTTCAACCGCAACCATTTCAATTTTTGTGGTCCGTCTTGTCGATTGGGCTATTTGTTCAGTGTTTGTCATGCGCAGAATGAACCGAGTGTTATGGGTCAGATGCACTAATCCCCAACAGAGTATGGGTCTATGTGTTAAAGCAAAGTTTGCTTCGATTTGTTTGTCGTTATTGGTTGGTTATCCATTATCACAAGGTAAGTGCTCAATTTTCGTGCATAACAGACCAATTTCATTTACATTGAGATGTAATATGATATGTTGTAACGCGATGCAATGCATGAGATACACAAATATAACAACTTTTTAGACAAAAAAGAGTTTGTTTCATTTCATATAATCTTTTCAAGTACAAAGTTTGAGGAAAATAAAATCACTTTATGGCAAGACAAGGTAATCTAGCTACCAAAAAGAGAAAAAAAAAGAAGGAAAAGAAGAAAGCAGCCAAAAATCAAAAGCAAGATCAAGGTCTATGCCTCGGATCTGCTCGCCTTTCAAGGCATCTGGAGCATCATCACTGCTCGAGCTCGAGCGAGCCGCCCCCGGCTCCTCCTCGATGACTGCCCGCTCGCCTCCGACTCATCGTTCTCGGGGCTCGCGAAGCTACTCCATGATGAATGCGCCTCGCGATAGTGGGTATGCTCTGCCATCCTGTGGAAACAGGGAGGTCCCAGAGCGCCACCCATTGAGAATGAAAGGAGGCCAAAAAGCATGAAAGGCAATGCATTAGATTCGAGTGAATGCTGAATCATGTGAGCAAAAAAGCGTGAGCAGAATAGTGTAATACGAAGCAGCGTGAGCAGAAGCAGTATGGGTGCCGCGTGAGTAAAATCGCTAGTATCAAAGGTCAGCGAGTACAATGTATGGTGCCGCGAGCAGAATCGCTGCGTAATACAAGGTGAGTAAATGTATGGGTCGCTGAGCAATCAAGTGTAAAATCAGTATGAGCCGGTGTCGATGCCGCGAGCGCTATCAGCAGAATGCGTGGTATAAGTCAGCAGGTGAATACAAGGTAATGTAGCGCTTATCGTGTGTTGTCAGTGCATCGATTATGTAAAGCAATTTATGTATGGTTTAAGACGGGTCAAAAGAACATATAGGATACATCAGAAGGGTTAGGAGGTCAAGGTCCGCTATAAGCATCCCCATCATGGAGGCATTCATCTCCCAATGACCGCCGGTGTACTCGGAGGACGCTCTGCAAAAGTATCGATACATCAATGTTCATGAATATCAAAATAAACCTAAAATGAAATAAAAGATACAAGAGAAATGAAGTAATACATACGGAGGCAAATCAGTGACATCAACTAACTCGGATCAGCCGGGAGCAAGAGGATCCGGTAGGTCGCCCCAGCCTCCTCAGATGATAGTGAAGGCGCAGACAGCCAACCGGTCCCCTGTCTCTCTCGAATCTCAGCCACGACTCGGACTCGAGCTCTCGACGCCTCCCTCCAGCCTCCCGCCCATAGTACCGGTCTCTCTGGTTCGTGGCCGCTAGAGGTCGATGATGTAGGTCCGATTCGAGTAATCGCCTCGCCTCAAATCGCCGCCCCATACCCAATGGTGTAGTCCGCCATCCGCCGGCGGTGAATCTCAGATCCTCATATGCTCAGAGGGTGCACCGGACTATTCGCTGGTAAACCTAGGGTCTAGCGTCAAGAAACGCCACCAGTACTGGCCCTGCATCGCCTCCAGCCAGATCCGGAAAACGCGAGGTCTCATCAAGACCAGATCACGGCCGGCAAAGGAGCCCAAGGTCGCCAGTGATCAAAATGAAATACGCTTTGTTATTCATCGTTATTGAAACATGCAAAGGAAAGACGGTTAAATGAACTGCAAATAAAACATACCGCGGGGTGATGGTGTCGAAATAATGGTGGAAGAAAATGAACGCACCTCCCCGTCAAGCGCGGCGCGAGAACGGGACGACGATAAGAGGGGTCTCTCGTACGTATGGGAGCAAGCCTAGGAAAGTAGGTATAAACCCACAATTGCAAAACAAATACGCAGTATGTTTATCGAGATAAGCGTAATATAGAATAAAAGCGAAATAGTAGAGCCATGTGTTGTGCGTGTATTGTGCAGAGTGCGATTAGCAGAGTACAAAGTGTAAAGCGAAAGTATGTGTGTGTGTGTACAAGATAAAGTATAAAGCAGACTACAGCAGTGTAGTGCGAGTACGTAAAATATAGAAACGAAATGAAAGGCGTAAAAAGAAATGTACCTCCCAAACCGCCATGGAAGCTAAGCTCATATATCCGTGAGAGATGTGAGCGGCGCCACCCCGCCATAATGTAAGATATCCTCGACGCCCACCAAGGCCGAAAGGTGAGAGAGAGACACGGTTCGTTCTCCGGCGAAAAAATGGTCGCCCAAACAGAACACCTCTGAGTCGCATCGAAATGCTTGCCTCGGCGAGTGGCCGACCTCGAATCGCACCTCAACCAGAATAAAGACGAAAGCCGGACGCGCGGCGGCGGCAAGAGCAAGTAGATCCGAGCCTCTCACTCATCCATATCCGTATCAAGGGGATGGATCTTTACCGATGCGCATGAGCATCGGAATCATAAGGGGTCATCGTCATGTCGCGCGGAATGAAATGAATCGGTGGTGTCCGCCACCTCTCCACAGGCGTGAGGAGAGGAATGCATGTAATGAGCACGGGAGGTCCCTCTGCGGAATCACTTCGCCAGAAACTGGTCGCAATGTAGCGAAGCGCATCGGGTAGCTTTCGGCGTACCACTCCTGGCGATAGTGTTCCCGCTGCGCCGGATGGTATGGGAATCCTCCTTGTTCAAACAAATGGTCTGGCTGTCTCCGTCTCAGTTTAAGGAAGAAAGCAGTCAAAATCGATTACTGGAAAACTTAGCATGCGTCTGGGGTTTCAGTTAAACCAGTCTTTAGTGCGGTGTGCTTATAGTGAACTACAATGTATGATCGTCAATGTGTTTGCGTGGAATCGATTACCAAATTTAGCATATCTGCGTCTGAAGTTTTGATTGAAGCAGAGATCTTGGGTGTCGGTGGTTGTAGTGAAATCTGATAACTGCCGTGTGTTTGATAATTAAGGCAGTCACGATCGTGGTCTAAAAACGGAATGCTCAGTTACAGTGTATACTGCGGTGATAAACTGATACCGATGTATCGAGAACATCGAGCCTCGCCAATTAAAGAATATAATCCGTATGACGATTAGCGGTTAAAAGTTCTGCATTCGCAGAATGTAAAATAGAAAAAAAAATGTTATTACTCTGGGCGTCGAGAAGAGATTGTTGATAATGTAAGCTTTAGGATCGATCTGTCTCAAAAACTCTGAAGCTGGCTGTGATCGTCGAAGCGAAAAGCCGTGGGCCATGCGGTAGGTCGGCGAATTGACGGTATTTCAAGCTCAAAGGTAAGGAGCTACGACCTCTTAGGGATCAATAACAAGTGATCAGGAATCCTGCATGGGTCTCGTCGTCGACGTATCAAAATAATGAGAAAATGGTCGAGAGAAAAATGAAAATCAATTTGGAATCTCCAGTCGGCAAGTCAACTAGGAGATGGAAAATATTGGAAAAGTCGGGGATGAGCATGGAAATCCGCAAGGGAAATGAGAGACAAACCACAAAAAGATGGAAATAATAAAGTCTGGAAACAGGGTTGTTGGGATGGCAAATAAACATGAAGAAATCGCGAAATCGGCAATAAAGCAGGGGTAAAAAGCCTTGAAAGTGAAACAAGGAGGGAAAAACACTCGAGAGAGGGTGTGGAATTTGCATTTGGAGGTAAGAAAATAGGGTTAAAAACTATTTTAAAAGATAAAACAAAAATCAGAAAGCTACCTCGATAAAGGGACTTTTTATAGGTCGGCAACATTATATCTTCGTCGGCAATATATTGTGCGATGGGAACTATTGATGTGATGGGCGGGTGGTGAATTAGCGATGGCGATTGGACGTGGGTGGTCTCCTGATTGGTTTTTGAGCCTCCACACCTTTCCTTGGGTCATATAGGTGGTCGAGCCTTCATTGCTTAAAGTAATTAATAAAAGCGGTGCATTCCAGATGCTTTCGGCTTGACCTCTAAGATTTTATTCAAAGACATGTCTTACTAGCGTGGCTTTTCGGGTCGATGCAAGGTGTATCCTTCTAAGTATCCTTTTGGCTACCTTAACTCAAAGTAGCCCAGTACATCGCATTTCAATTTGCCGGTCGCGTGCATCATATTCGCATCGTATTGTTTCTTATATCATTGCATTTGGCATGCGTGCATCATATTTGTCTTCGCACATCATATCTCAAACCGCGTTAGTTTGATGCAGCGAGTTATAAACGCCCTGATTCGTGAGTTAAAAGCTTATGCGATACTATAAAAATAGCTCGGTTGCATTGTCATACATATTTTAATGCGTCTCCGTAAATCAAATTTTCATGCATTGTCATGCATTTCAAGTAAACATAACGTTGCGGCGCTATCAACATCATGCATCATTTGCATTCCGACAACAAATGCGTGTCATGCATACATTTTATACCGGTCTAGGAGACCTTAAATCCTCTAAAGGTCTTGATTTTCCTTTTTGGTGTTTTGTAGCCGTTGCCCGACGACTTTAGGTAGTTTTAGTAAAAAGCCACTGCCTATTTTCTTGGTAGAGTTCCTAGAACCAGGACGGTGAAAACTGAAGTTGACGACATGCCTGAAGCATAAAGGTTGGGAGTTCAAGAGACTAAAGTCTGGTTTAAATACCTGGGGGTGCTGTTCTGACTTTAATCGTATGGAAGCCCCGTAGGTTGAGGCAGCATGTACTGCGCCTCGATTCTGAATCTTTGAACCCTTCTAGTATATCCTTTAAGATTGGTAGATTAGGAAAAATTTTGCAATCATAGCCATTGCATCATGGTGGGTGAAGGTAATCAATAGGTAAATTGTAATCTTTGCATCGTCATGCATTTGCATTTTTAGATTACATATGCGCTCATTGCATCTGCTTCCACCCTTAAACTGGCACTTTCGAGTTGAAGGAACTTTGGTTTGGTATGTGCCCTTACTTTTTCACGATTAAAGCACAGGTTACGCATGTTATGCAGCGCCTATTCCCACTGTATTTGGTATGTTGGTTTGAGGTTGTGGCACCTTTGCACGTTATGAACATGACTTGTTTGTTGTACAGCATATGCCTTTCTGAACAATTTGAGTTTTATTGCATGCCATATCCCATTGTATCCATCCCGTTGCATATTTGTATATACCGCGTCGTAGTTTGCATGCATTTCATGCCTCCTCCTTATCGAAAGTCATGAAAGCACGCGCCTTTCCATGTCCCGATCAGCTTGGTTTTGGTATCAATGCCTACTCTTTCTTCACGTCGAAACATAGTTCGATGAATGGATTCTATGCTTAGCATACGGCTTGTATCGTACATGCGCTCTTCTTCTGAAACAGGGTTTGCGGTTTGGCCTCGCTGGCGCCATGTCCCATTATGTCTATTCCATTGCATGCATTCAATTTGCGTCAGCCCTTCATGCTATATTTGCGCATTTCCATGTTGAGCTTTAACTTTGGTATGTCCATACTTCCGTGTCAAGCTGCATAGTTTAGTTCGATGAGCCGTTCTATGTTAGCTGCGGCGGCTTGTTTTGCATACATGTCACCTTTCTAGGCAAGATTTGGTTTACGGTGCATGCCATATCCATTATATATATTACATTGCCATGGTAATTTTGCATCATAAACATTAGGATCATCATTATATATATACCTTTTCTCGGCCGAATGATTCGTTACCCACTTATGTCATCCACTTAATACTACCGGTTCTTGTGTCCCGTCTACATTACTTATAGTTGGGTTGATAGATTTCTACATGGTGAAGAGCGGACTTGTAACTATCCATCAATCTATTTGACATTTGTGTGGTTTCGAAACACGCTCATGATGAATCATGATTCAATTGCTTTGCATATAGTTTGCATTTTCATTTGCATTATTCATACATTGTTTTGTATATATATTGCATACCATTTGCATTCGATTTCTTGCATTTGTTATGCATGTTGCTAACAATATCATACACGTTGAAAGTTGTTTTCTACGTGCGAGCATGATATTGTATGTACAGATTCGGATATTTACCCTTTGGTGGAACGTTAACGGCGAAGCCCGGAGGGTATTGTATCCTCGCATATGAGACATCTCGAGAATTGCATAATTCTCTTACATCATTTCAGCATTATTGTAGTGTAGGTTGGTGTATGCTAGCTTAAAAGCTGTAGCATATTGTTATTAGCCGTTCTGACTTTTCTTTGCATGGTCATTGTAAGTTATGTCTCGGCCGTGCATTGTCCGTGCATTGTATTTCTTGCCTTCGGGCGCCGATACCCGATGTATTTGTCTTGCATGTTTGTCCAAGTCTTCCGGCCTTGTCAAAAAATGGGTGCGTCTCCCAGGCTGACATTCACTCGAGTCATTGTTATGACTTTTGAGTTCTGATCAAGAGAACCCAGCTATAGACACCCCATTTTTGACCGTCCTCAAGACTTGGAGGCGTCACCAATGTTGAACACCGTTGATTATACATGTTTGTGTTCATTTGGCAGTTCAGGAGGTCTCGATTCTGGCGCCTTTCGAGGATCTCACAGACTTCGACCGTTTTGTTGTCCGGTTTGCACCAAACACTTGTGTTTTGCCTTGAAGGTGAGCAGGGATGCCTTGTGAGGTCTCCTGACTCACAGAGCCATGGCTTGAGGCCCACCGGTTGTTGTTTGTGTCCATCATTACATATATTTGGCCCGGCCACCAGGCACTCTTTTTGGCGGAAACGGCGGCCATCAATTTTCAATCAAAATGGCAATTTTACAGAGCAGCATTCTTGTTCATCACTTTCTTTGCGAGATATTTTTAAAAGTTTTGATGTGTGGCATTTTATTTACCCTCCAGCCTGCGTGTATAGAGGGATGCTCCTCTTGTATAGCTTATTGAACAAGCTTTACAAGATGGTTTACACCTATAAGAGGAGGAGCTCTTCTCTTGGCATTAGGGTTAAGAAGAATTTTGTGTGAGAAAAAGCAGAGGAGAGCTACGGTTCTAGGGGTTAGAAAGTTCCCGCCCATAACTATCTCATATCTCTCTTTTTCTCTCTTTTATGTTCTAGGTGCTTTTGTCCATACTATTGCACACAAACCACCTAGTCTTTTCACCTTTTCACCAGCTTTTGAAGGACCAGAGGTTTTGTTCTTGGAGTGTTCTTGGCTGGATTTGAGCTTCAAAAAAAGGAGCAACAAAGATCACTATTGTTGAAAAGGCTTCAAGGGTGAGAAGACTTCAGAGTCCTTTTTACCCTATTCTTGCATAACTGACCTTCCTACTTTTGACCATCTTGTAACTGTTTTTGTTTTTAGTGTACTATAACATAAAAAAACAGTTCTGTTTTCAAACTCTAAATTGGTTGTTTTAGGGAGTGTTGTGTATGTTGGTTTGGAGTGTTTTTGAGCACCCTTAGGCCTTGAGAGGCTTTTCAGGCTTTTGTCTCATTTTTTGGTGAGCTCAAGAGACTTTGGTGCTTGGGCCTCCTCACCACTGAAATCTGAGGGATTTCAGTGGTGAGAAATAGTGCTGTATGAAGTCTCAGAAGGAGAGGGCCTCCACTCTCCTTGTTGTCCTTAAAAGGACCCAATTTTGCAACCTCTTAAGGAGCATCATGTTTTAAAGGTTTGTTGATCATACTTCATGGCTGTATTTTATGCTTATATTGTCATGATTTAACTTTGTAAATTAGAGTTGGTTTGGTACACCATGCATGCCTACGCATACCTACCATGTAATGCCATGTTTAGCCCCTAACATGCCTTGGGATTTGCTGAGCCATTGTTTTTAGCATGTTTTGCAAAACCTTAGCTTTGTGAAGCTTTTGTGCTTATTTCACCATGTTTAAGGTCTGTCCATTGTTGTTTAGATTAAGCCATATAAGCTTGCACGTGTATGCCTTTGCATTTTGGGCTTGTTGGTCTTAAGTATGTAAGTGTATAGCATACTTTGCTTTAGCTTTGATTTGGTGGTTTAGCACCGATTTCATGAAATCCTGCATTTCAGTCCTTAAGACGTGCTTGTATGATTGCCTTGGTTATCTCTTTGTTGCTTTAAATGGTTTGTGCCTTGTGCTCCTATCATTTTGACCATTGTGCATGCCTTAGGACTTGAGCCACTTAGATGCCATCTAGGTTGCACCCTTAACTTTATTCCAAGCCTTCTTTTTGACCTGTTTTAAGTCCACCCAGCCTTGTGAGGCTTGGTGGACTTGACCTTGACAATTTAAACCTTCATGGCTTGTCCTACTGAACTGCCGGACCATTTGCATGCCATTGTTTGTCTTGTTGTTTTAAGGTTTGGTTTGGCACCTCTTATAGCATGATTTCGAGCTTACTTTGCATGCCAAGTAATCCATGTTTGTCCCTTTTAAATGTGTTCAAAAGTTGCTTCATGACCTATGCTTAAGTCTTGAACCATGTAGTTTTGCATGCTTGCGTGAACATTTGCCTTCATGTACTTGGCACTTTGGCCACCTAATTTTAGGCCTAATTAGGCTGCCTAAATCATCATTTAAGTCCATCTTTTCATTGGTTTGCATTGTATTCCTCACCCACTTGCATGTTTGCTTATGTCGGTTGCATGCCACTCTAGTATAGGGTGCATTGCATCCTATAGCTTGTATGCCTAGGTTGCGTGCATCTTGCATGCATGCCTTATCCTTGATTTATTTAGTGATAGGGATTGAGCTTTTTGATTTGTTTGAGGTTTGCATTTCATTTGACATGAAAGTGCACACTTGATTTCGGGCCATCATACATGAAAATGCTTGATTGGTGGTCGAGAACCGAGAGACCATAATCGCTGAGCCTCGAAACATGATAAGGGGGCTTCGTTGGTGCTTACATTGGCAGATTACATTTCCATGCAAGTTCTATCCTCTCTGCTGTAGCATTGTAAGTTGCGGAGTTCTGCAGGCATTTTGGCCAGACCGGCAACATATAGTGCCGTACCCGGCCATCCATTGGCTGACCGATGGATGCATCTTGTGCTTGGAAATGGCCATATCCGGCGGCGGTGGTAATTCTACTTTCGGCCGGTGGTATTCCCGAGTGTCGAGGGGAAGCGATTACGGGACTTTGGCGATCCTCGAAGAATGCGGCGAGAGAAAGCGAGCTTGACGACTATGCATGGCGGTGCAATTCAAACAGGCCGAGCATGCGTTGCATTGGACTTAGCTTCTTGAGGCCTTTTCTTTGTTTTTCGCTTAGCTTATCTAATTTGTTAACTAATTAGGTAATTTGTAATAATTAATTAGCTTCGTAATTAATTATCGTATTATTCTTTTGTTCTCTTCGGCGAGGGCGAATACGCTGTAATAAGTGTGGAGTGCGTGTGTGTGCATGTCTTCCCAATCCCCTCTTTCTTCCTTTGTTTACTCGCTCATGATGGTAGATTAGGGCATATTCTAAATTAGCATACCTTATGCTTTATGCATGTAATGTGCATCCATACACTTGTCTCGCATGCAGGAACTTTCTGGCGCATCATGCACCAGCCCCGCATTGTACTTCAATTCAAATTGAATACATGCATCAATTGATGCATTTCACATGACATGTTTAGGCTAGCCGAGCCTACCCTAATTGCATTATGTATATGTTGCATTAGTCAATTTGACATAAACTAGGACCATGCATATCTGCTTTAGCTAGTTTATTGTTTTTGTACAGTCTGATGTAAGTATTTTCATGCTTTTAGCATACACGCATGCATGTGAGTGCTACCATAATGACCCGGCATGCTTACCATGTGGCTAAATGCTTATATGAGATAAAAGCTGCTTGATTGCTTATGGGTGAAATTTGGATTACTGAGTTGAAAGCGACTCATTGAAATCCGTATTTTAACCTACTTACTGGTAGCAAATTCAACATTTTCAAAACAAGCGGATATGCAATGCTTATTTCCAAATTAGGCGATCTAGTCTATACTTTTTGTGTTGTGCGCATCACATAGTAATTCTAGCTAATTAACGGAATAAGAACACACATAGCGTTTTCCAAAAAGCGGATATCATAGTTAGTAGTGGCGGTCTTGAATAAGCGCCGAGGTGCTCATAGGCCGACCTTCCCCCAATCGTACCCAGCTCCCCGTAGACCGGCGGCATTTGGTGATATGTGACGAGCAACCTGCGTGGCCTTTGGCGCCGAGTCGGGGTTTCCTAAATTTCCCCATTAAAAAATATTTGAGTGGCGACTCTATATCACACAGCAACAAGCGGTCCATGTTTGACACTTCTTTTCAAAAATACTGTTTTCTCAAAGCGATTTGCCAGTTGGACTCTTTGGTTTAGATTACAAGCCGCGTGACAAAAATCGAGTCGAGAACTGTGGCGAGGTCCCTCGCGGGCGTGTTACACCTACAACCCGCGAAAGCACGGCGTTAGCCTCGGCCCTTTGAGAGATGGTCATGCTGAGACCTCTCCTCTCCCTTGAAGAAAGCAGAGAAACGAGGACTTGGTTGCCGCCATAAGCGAGGCAAAACCAGCACAAAGAAACCTGAAGGCCAGGAGGCTTAAGCGCTCGGCGGCCGAGACTCTAAAACCTTAGAAACGAGCACAATATGCATCATCACCGGCGCTCAATACGGTGACATGCTCACGAGATCTTAAGAGCCGGGTCAAAATGGGTACATTTGTCTACACTAGAAGATCGTCGATGATGGGTGACTTGCGACCCATCTCTTTTTAAGATGGTAGTGACAGTAACTCGATGCGAGTTTGAAAGCGGGTAAAAGCAAGCGGTGGATTTGGAGGGAGGTTATACGTCGGAATATCATCAGCATCAACACTTTGCTATCTCAGTCCTCTTTCTTGGGAACATCGGTTCAGGTCGGCCGGCAATGTTGGCCGTTAGTGGGTGGAAGGAATATGTTGAGATGGGACGAAGTGGATAAATTGATTTATTGGATCCAGAAGGTAAAGGCACGATCTAAGCGAGGAGAAGATGTTCTTGATGGTATTGTTGCAAATGGTGGAGTTCTACTTCTAAATGGAATGTCGGTGAAAGAAAATATATGCGTCGTAGCATAGTTGAATAAATTGGAGCATTGCATTTCCTTGATGGGGAAGGCCCAAAAAAGTCGGATAAGATCTGTCGCTTGGCGTATGTTTTGTGGAAGGGCTTGGCTTGGCTGAGGAAGTACTTCAAAAAACAAGAAAACAAATATGAAAATTTGACTAAGTATGAGAGAGTTATGTTGAAAGTTTGTGATCTAAAAAGAAACTAAAGTGCTTACCCTCGTCCTCTCTAAAGATCCCCTCTGTAGCAAGGAAAATGCCGTAGTTCATCATCTAGTGTAAACTCTCAATTGCACGAGGCGATGAAATAGACGGTCTTCTTTAACTTTTCCCTTGTTACCCTTGTTGGGTTGGGAAGTCGGCTATCATCTTGTAGGCAACCATGAATGCTTAGAGATTTGAGGTAGTAGAGGTAAAAGCCACTTCAGAAGATTTGAGCTATACATGGTGTGTAGTAATCTTTGGACATCGGGTAGGGGCAAGCTTAGCATTATGTCGATGACATAACTTGGCTATGTCGTTGATTATCCTAAATGTGTTTATTGAGTATTTGCATGGGGTTAAGGTAGTAGTAGTGCATCATCTCTCTAAAAAGCATGTCAATAGGGAATCTAATTCCACCTAAATGATTAATACCACGGGAAAGGGCATATATAGTTTTCCCCGAACATGATAGAGTGCGTTCTCACTGACTAGTCCTAATTTGGGCGTCGGCTTAGGAATGTTAAATTTAGATGGAAGTACTCTAGGTTGCTAGAGTCTACTCTCAATTGAGCATTCCATTATCTCGGCTAAATGCTTGGATGCTAGGAGCTTACGATTTAGGCCCTAGAGTGTTTTTGGGTTGAAGGTTACGGTAATCTATGGAGATTCTAGAATATAAATGTTTGATTTTTCCTATCATTCTAGTAAATCCCAATCCTAAATCTAGATTATGCAAGAGTAATGGAAATGTGCAAAAATTGGATAGGAAATCTAGAAGCGGTAAAGAAAATGAAGGTGGATTGAGAACATGAGCAAGGTAATGGATTAAGACATATAAAATTCAAGAATATAGATATATCAATATTTCATGCACAAAAGTGATGTAGATTAAGTGCAAGTGTGATGGTGTGTGGTGTTCAGAGCCATTAAAGAAACCGAAACAGCATGAAATATATATATTTAAAGACATGAAGAGATTTTAAGAAATTGAAATAGAGAAGGTACAAGGATGATCTTGCGAATACGGTTCACCAAAGATGAGGGAGCATACTCAGGTTGATGGGAACGAGAATGGTGGTTTGGTCCTAGAGATGATAAGCAGAGGAAAGCGGTTGCAAGAAGCTCCAAAGCAGATGTCAATAGCGATTTAGAGAGAGTGAGTATGAGAGAGTTGTGATTCTGCGAATAAAAGAGATGAAAAGAGAGGAAAAACTTTTGATAGAATTCAAAAAAGGGCGAAACAAAGAAGCAATGATTTAGCAGCCTATAGAGACATGTGTCACATCTTGACGTCAAGCGGCGTGAGATAGAATTGACGTGACATAGATGTGAAGCAGCTGGCGCTTGTGCGTGTAGAGGGTATCTTTCCGAATTTGGTGATGACCGCGTGGGGAAATGATTGAGGGCAATTGTATAGTGCGGCGGCTCACCACGCATAGCATCTCTTGGGTTCTTGGAATTCTTGACATAGTGGAGTATTGATCTACTGTAAGCAATGTGATCTCGGTGGAGATGTTGAATTTGGGTAACACAAGCCATGTTGAGTTCTTGATCCTGATAAGCTGGACACTTGAGTCCTTATTTCTTGACAATGACAAGTCATGATCTCGATTAGAGGAGTATCTCTAGCTTGTTGTTTTAATCAACATGTTGGAAGATCCCGAACGATATAGGTTTCATTACCTCCCGAGGTTGCCGAGGTAATAGAAACCTAGAGGAGTAGATTAATGAGGGACATATTTTTTAGGGTTGTCCGTGTGGCGAGATGATTAGGCGAGATGCCCACGTTGACTAGCCATATTCTTAAGATTGTTGTGATATTGTTGAGATATGGTGTGGTATTATTATCGAAATCCGAGACATTCAGGATAGAAGAACAAGAGTCCTAAATAAGTTGAAGAGCTTAGATTCGGGATAGAGATAAGGCTCTTTAATGGGATCATTCTTATCTAACTAAGAGTTTGAGATAAATGCTATGCTTGAGTCCTATGAAGTGAGACTTATAGGAGATGAGGAGCCTTTGGTATTTATAAAATAAACACCCATGTGGGTCTAAGATATGCTTTTCTTGTGAATTGTTCACTTGTTTGATATTTTTAGAGATAATTCTTGACTTGATCGTTGGAGTGTCTCGGATGGATAAGCCGCTTTGCGGTATTTCTTATCTTCTTGTATTCACATATTTGGCTTAATCACGTTTCTGCACGTAACATGCTCTCCGGCTAAGTTATCTAGATCTCGGCGAGAAGATCTGTTTGGTTATAAGGTCGAGAGAAATCAACACTGTAGTAGATCAACCATCATTTTTGCACCTCTCTTTCTCTCTCTAAATCAATGCAAATTGGTGGAGACTTACATAGTTAGAAATAGTTCAAACATTGAGTTTGCATTCTTGTAGCATAAAAAATATATATTGAAAAAAAAAAATTACACATTAAATAAAGAAAATTATACTAGCAATTCCTATATTTTGTATGCGTTTGTATGTCATTTTAGTTCTACTATAATTTCCAATAGGCTCAATTGACAGTTAATTTTAGATTTTTCATCAATTCTTTTTTTGATCAATGATTTTGCATCAATGCTGCTCCAATTGATCACGAGATCATTGGGATTTTTGATAAAGAAAAAATTTAGTTGAATTGGTTAAAGAGTAAAGTCATTAGAATTGATCAGAATTTATAATTTTAGTCCAAAAAATATCACACATGCCTTATTAGTTGTACATACATACAAAAAAATGTTAACAATTAAAATCAATTTGATCAATTTAAGATAAAGTAAAAAAAAATAATCTAATTAAAATTATAAGGACCAAAACCTAACATAAAAGACAAAAATACAAAGACTAACAATTTGAATTTGCCATAAAATAAACTTAATTTGTACTCTCTTCTTTTTAACTCCACCCAACTGTAATCCCTTTTTTTTTTTTTTAAAAAAATTTAATTCCTTTTATTATTTTACTATGTTATGTAATTGTCATACATAAGTTATATTTTTTATATATTACATAAACATACCTTCTATTCAACTTTTTAAGATAAATTTTCAGAAAATTTATAAAATAAACGTTCGAATTTGATTCTTATAGCAAAATAAATATTAATTTTTTATTTTTATAAATTTAAAGCGTAATCTTTTGATTTATTTTCAATATAAATTCTCTGCCTATTTTCATTTATTAAAAACTAATAAAAAATTAATATTTTAGTTGTTAAACTCAACAAAAAAAAGAAAATTTAGACATTTATTTACAATTATATTAAGTTTTAATATCTATTTTTTTATTGATTTATTTAATGAAAATAGGTGAATGGTTTGAATTGAAAAAAAAAATAGAGGATTTAAA